>LR738712.1:278420813-278523704 GCA_902687465.1 Secale cereale
ATATAGGGTGGGTCTATTCTCATAACACCCCTTAAGACCTTATTCTCATAACAAATGCCTTATTCTCATACCACCACCCTCTTACACGCAGGTTCCTAGCGCGGCAGCGCCCCGAGCACAGCAACCCACTTCCTAAGCACATCCCCACTCCCCACGCCCTCGCCTCACCTTCCTCCCGCGACCACCTCCTACCTTTCACACCGCGCCAACCCGCCCAGCCCCGCCGGCATCCCCCCGCAACGCTACCCGCCCTGCCCCGGCCACCACCCGTGCCGCCCTGTCGGGATCCCGGGGCACTGGATCTGATCTCCCTCACTTCCCCCAGCCTCCTTCCTCCCCAGGTGTCGCCGCCCTCCACCCCTCCTTCCTGACTGTCCTAGATTCAGTGCCTCCCAGGCGCCCAGCGTGGCTGCTGGCGTGGATCCGGGCGTGCTGCCCTGCCGTGGCCTTCCCCACCGGCCGCCGCGCCTCCTCCTCTTCCCCACCGGCCGCCGCCGCCGCCCCTTCCAATTTACCTTCTCTCCCTACCCAATCCCGTCAGGTCGAGCAGATCGGGCTACGACCATGGAGGTGCGTGCTTCCAGATCCGCGCGTCGTCAAGGGTTTCTTCGCCCTGGCCCGTGCACCGGGTGAGGAGAGGAGCTTCTTATCGAGCGACGACGCGGCCGTCCGACGCCGCTCTTCTTCCACTCCGTCGCGTGAGAGCTCGGCTGGAACTCTTCTTCTCGACGCTGCCAAGGTCCAAGCCCCTCCTCCGGTGGCCGACTGCTACCGGCCTAAGGTAAGCCACTCCTTCCCCTACTCTGCTCTCTCCCCTGCCCTGTGTGGCTGATTTTGTGCCGGCATGGCCGTTTCTAGGATTTTGTTTTGGGCTGTACTGTACTACTGTTTCTTCTGTGTACAGAAGTTCGCATATCAATGGCAAATGCCTTGCCTTTGTGTGTGGTTTGATGCCACATTGCTATAATTCGGTTAGTTTAGCCAGTTTCAAGGGTTTCCCCACCAGTCCTTGTTCAGGATACAACTTTGGGCATGATTCAAGATGCAAGTGGGACGGGTCGTGGACACTGGACAGCCCGCATCCGGATCTTTCACCTGCAAGCAGCCACGTCGGCGGCCGCCGCTACTCCGTCAGTCCGCAATACATACTGTGGCAGTACTAGTACTTGCTATACGCATGTCTTGCACGACATGTGTAGTTTAGATTCATTCTCGACAGAGAATGTGGTTGGCTCAAGCGACAGCTCATGAGCATGATGCAGAATTTTAGACAGGTGTTCCGGGACAACGTTCAGCGTGAGTGCCTGAAGGCCAACGAAGTGATGTTGCTGGCGTACAAAATATACACTGACGCTGTCAAATTGCGGGCTCCGCCGGACACCAGCAGAAGTCAGCATATATATTTCGTGTTTGGCCGGTGGTGCTCACTTGTGGTGTGTTTAGCAGGGCGGTCAGTGCGGACTCGCGGACAAATCTCGTTAATGGTGATGGATAACAAAATGTTCAAATCTGACCATCAATTCTTTTGTGCAGATAATTCTGACATGGCTCACATGCTCCGTGCTTGCTGATAGCTCCACACACAGTGGGGAGGGGTGGTCGTGCAAAAATTTCTTATTTGTTTGTGTATGAGAAAAAAAATGTATGCTTGGAAGTCCACATATGTTGTCCTCTGTGGTGTGGTTCATTTTTAAATAAAAAAATGTTAGATCAAAGAACAGTGTAGAGCTTTTGAAGTTCAGTTTTTTTTAGAAAACTTAACTGCATTGTTTACTCTTTTTTGAAGGACAAGACGAACCAAAAAAGAGAAAAAGAAGTGTGATGCACTCCTTGTCGTGCTGCACTGCAAAAGGCTAGTTTGTTATAAAAATGATAGTAGGATGCTTCAGGGTAAAATAAACTTTGGTTCACTTGGTTCACTTCTTTGTCTAATGCACTTTCTAATGAGAGGTTCACTTCTTTGTCTAATGCACTTTCTGAGACTAAGGAGGTGTGGGCGTTTGCAATTTGTGTAGCAGCTCCTTATCCCTATGCTCCATCTGCAGTGCACTTGGTCATTGTGTGATGAAGAAAAATGTGTATACTGAATTTGGTGTGTTCTTTTGGGTACTGAATTAGGTGTGTTCTCGTGTGTACTATTTGTGTCCCTTTTTAAGTGATGCCGTTCACTTGCCCCCAACATGAAAAATGCAAACAAAAAAAAATAGCGGAATCTCAAAAAAAAATTGTTACCAAAACAACACAAAAAAGTAATGCGGTTCACTTGGTGATCCAAAAACAAAAACACATCGGAAAAGCAGCTCACTTCTCAACACTTCTCAACACTTCTCAAAGTAAAAACGAATTTTGTGGTGTCTATGAAAGGTGTCTGGTTCATTTTGTGGTGGTTTGTTAGGTAAGTGAACGTGCAGTGCACTTGGGTAAAAAAAAGTCTGCTACGAAGGACTCCTCAGTATAGTTCGTTTCGAACAAAATGCATTTAAAAACAAGTAAAAATGAAGTGCACTTTCGTCTAAAAAAAGTCCATTGCAAAGGACTCTTTGAAGCTCACTTTGTTTCTCTCCCACGAAGTTGGCCATAAAAAAACCGTTGTGGTTCACTTGGTGATCCAAAAACAAAAACACATCGGAAAGCAGCTCACTTCTCAACACTTCTCAAACGCGTGTAAAAAATTAATTAGTATGAGAAAAGACAACAACAAATCCCCCGTGTAAAAAAAATTGTTACCAAAACAACACAAAAAAGTAATGCGGTTCACTTGGTGATCAAAAAACAAAACACACATCGGAAAGCAGCTCACTTCTCAAACACTTCTCAACGCGCGCAAAAAATTAATGAGGTTCACTTTTGGTAGTGTTCCGCTTCACTTTCTGGAGTATTGCGGTCCACTTTCCTTCGAAAAAAAAAGTTAGAAAAAGACAACAAAACTCTTCTGAGAAAAATCTACGTCCAACAAAATAAATCATGAGGTTCGGTTAACTGTCTGATGCAGTGCGTTCTTCAGTTTGAAGCAGTGCGCTTTTCGCGTTTTTGTAATTTCAAAACTACTCTTAAACCGTAATGAATTAGAGGGTGTGTTCAACATGAGAAATTAGCGTCTCGACGATATCTTTCCAACGGTGTATCATTTGGATCATTTTAGCCAACGTTTTGTAAAAATTTCACGAAAAAACGGCTACTGCGGTTCATAGTCAGCCGTACGATTTTCAAATTTAACTAAAAACCGTAAGGAATCTCAAAAACATTTCAACATATGAAAGTTGCGCCTCGTTCGTAGCTTTCCAACGGTATATTACACGCCTTGTTTCGACAAACGGTTAAAAAACTGGAGTGAAAACAGTACCGAAAATTTGAAAAAATTCGAAAAACACAATTCCGCGATTTAGTAAATTCAAAACTGCTCTTAAACCGTAGAGAATTAGAAACAATAATAGATATGAAAAAGATGCGTGACGACGATACCTTTCCAACGGTGTATCATATGTTTTGTTCCGACAAGCGGTTTAGAAAAAAACGCCAAAAAACGCTCGCTGCCATTCGTTGTGAGCCGCACGATTTTCGAAACTTCTCTTAAACCGTGCGGAATCTTGAAAAGTGTTCAACATGGCGAAGATGCGTCTACTCCATAGCTTTTCAACGGTATATTACACGCATAATTCCGATAAACGGTTAAAAAACTAGAGCAAAAAAGGTACCGAAAAAACAACACGTACAGTTTTTTCAACATGAAGTTCGCTGGTCTCTGTGGTGCGGTGCGTTTATCTCTCCAATGCAATTTTGCAATGCAGTTCGGAAGTGTTATGAGAATATTATTCTCATAATGTTATGAGAATAGACCGGCTGTATATATATAATCCTAAGACTCAATATAGTTTTTGTTTCTAGACTCAACATTGGCAGCGTTTCAATCAAGCAGGGGATCCTAGGTCGGGGAAGGCTCTGATACCAACTTGTAACGCCCATGGTGGGGCTATATCTCCCACGTGTTGAGACACGACTCACGACTAAAAGTCATAACCGCATTTTGGAATGATTGCAAGATGGTCATCTTCACATTTTCCCATGTACAAGAACAAGGTAAAAATAGATAGTTGGCTTACAAGCGCCACTTCTCAAAATGCATAAATAAGTCATACATTCGTCCAGTGTACACACATAGTACGACTATAGACGAATCCAAATGAAAAGAAGATAAGAACCCAACTATGCCCTATCGGCCCTAGTAGGAACCACTACTGATCATCGGGGAACGTCACGTACATACGCTGACGTTCTTCATCAAACTCCCACTTGAGCTCCTGGCCATCACCTGCATTGTACTCGGTTGAACCTGCACCTCTGTTGGTAGAAACCATGAGTCACCAGGACTCAACAATCCCATTCACGGGTGTCAAAAGTATCAAAGCCTTTGGGTGAGGATAAGGTATAAAGTGGGTTGGAGCAAGCACTAAGCGTAGATGAGGTGCCTAGATTACAAACTTTCAGAGCGAGAAGAGAAGTCAAAGCCAACGATCGAGAAGTAGTCATGATCAGTAGGTGATCCTGTCTACCTACGAGTCATTCATAACCCATCCGTGTTCTCTTCCAGAACACCCTCGAAAAGAGACCATCACGACTACTCACACGGTAGTGTATTTTGTTTGAGTTTTTGTGTCAAGTTATCTACAATCGGATATTAACAAACTCCAATCTGTCACATTACCGTGGGCATGGATTTTGAATGATCATAACCCTGTAGGGGTGTACTAACTTAGCTCTCACGATCAGCAGAGGTAAAATCTCTTATCTTAGGGACAACCCGATTAGACTGAAAATCCAGGTGCACAAGATAATTCGACAATGGTAAAACAAGTCCAGCAAGATCTCCCGACGTGCCGACACCCTGATAGTAGCCGCGCGTATCTCGTCTTAGGCCACGTTCGGATAGGTCAGCCTACAGGTATATACCAAATACATCGGGTTTCCCCGAGGCGGCCCTGTAGTCTGCCCAGTTTGGACCAACACTCATGAGGACCACTGGTCCGGGTTGTTGATTAAGAATCCTCGGTGTAGGTAAACCCTATTTAAATTTTAGTTATTAGGCAAATGGTAAAACAAAAGTTGGGCCTGGCTGGAGGAGTTTTATTCAAAGCGAACTATCAAGGGGGGCCCATAAACCCGGACCGCGTTAGGAACACAAAATCAAGGAACATAACACTGGTTTATCGGTTCTTAAGGCGGCATGAGTGGAACAAAACACCAAGCAAAAGGCCAAGCCTTCCACCCATTGCCAAGTATATAGGTGCATTAATTTAAATAAGAGATATTGTGATATTCCCAAGATATCCAAGCCAACATGGAGCAAACTTCATCTTCACCAGCAACTATCAACGCTATAAGAGGGGCTTGAGAAAAAGCGTAACTTAGTCAAAAAAACGGTTTGCTAGTAAGGTAGTTAGAGGTTTCATGGCAACATAGGGGCTGACAAGCAAATAGATAGGTAGCGCGACAAAGCAATAGAGCGAGATAACTAGCAAAGCAATGATAAAGGTGATATCAAGGAATGGTCATCTTACCTGGTATGTCCTCGGCGGGATCGTAAATTTGCTCCTCAAACACGGTCTCGACAGGACCCTCTAACTCCGAATCATCACCCGGCCCTACCCAAAACAAGAATACTAACACCGGAATAAAATCAATCACGATGCAATAAACAAGCAACATGATGCAAGACATGATGAGTACACGCATGAACATGGCATGATGCACACACACGTGGAACATGACCGGTGCAAAACATGGCATGGCAAGGTGCAACATCAACAATTCAATTTAAGTGGAGCCCAATATGCAACGGAATGCATATTGACAAAACACCAAATAGGGTTATTTGGTTTGATCTCGTGATCACCCAACAAGTTAAAATGTTGTTTAACATGGCAAGAGGTGAAACATAATTAAACTGCACTAAGCAAGTTTAAATGAGGCCGGAAATGATAAACAACAATTCTGGAAATCCCCATAACATTAGCAATTATTAATGCAAACAACAATTTTAAACCATTTAAATGTTGTTAACATGATGCAGATGACATATTCAAATTTCATGCAATTTTTATGAAAATGTTGACATGAGCATGTTATGAAGCATTTGGTCGCCACAACGGAAAGAAAGTGGTGTACTGGTGGCAAAAACGGAAACGGTGCCACGACAATGTCGCAATGATCTGACAACTCGTCGAGATGTCGATGCAAAAGAAAGGTGGCGTGAGCGTGTTATGTGAAAGAAGGTGGGGTGATCCGGTTACTGGGTTCCCACGGGTCGACGGCATGGCAAACGTAGAGAAACATGAAACGTCAATTCGGATTCGAGGCAAACACGAGCATCTCATACAGAACAACATGCATTCGTCCACGGGCATCATCTCGGAGGTATACCTTCGAAGCGTGCATTCGGGGTGGTTTGAGTTCGACGGAAGAGGTACACGTGTCGAAGAGGAAGTAGTTGTTCACGGGGGCGTCGTGGGAAGTAGTCGTTCTCGCGACGGTAGTGGTACACGATCGTCGTGGAAGTAGTTGTACAAATTGTCTTGTCGAATTCACGACGACGGTAGTTGCACACTCGACGGTCTTCGGCAAAGGTAGTCGTACACGGTTCGTAGGCAAACTTGACGGATCCAAGGTCTCCGGGCGTCATGGTACTTGTGGTCTTCAGACTTGCCGATCTGTTTCTTGCAATGGTAGTCGCTCGTGGGTCACTGCTAGATGAACTCGGCGGTCCATGACAAACTCTCCGTCCGTGGCCTAAGTGGAGGCTTGGTGCATTTCCATGAAGTAGAGGTAGCCGCGGTCTGCATGGGGGTGTGGCGGCGCGAGAACTCGTCGGATCCAGCGCGAGGAGGACGGGAACAGGCGATCTAACGACGGGGCAGCCGGAGCTTGACGGAGATGGTGGCGGAGCTCCCTGTTCGTCCTTCAGGTCGCCGGCGACTGTGAAAGAACTATATACACTGGTGGATAAATGTGCTCGGATGGAGGAAGGAAGGAAGCTGCCCGGAGAAGAAGATTACAGTAATGTTGATTCAGGAGGAGGATGAATCAACTAGCCAAAGAAAGGGCAAGAAGCGCAATAAGAAGCCGAGGGATTGTAGGACCTTCGGCAAGGAGTCCGGGAAGCGTGCTCCCTTCGAGTGCACGGCACCCATTGACGACATGCCAAAGTGTTCCAATAGCAAGAGATCCAAGGTTACTGCACCCCGAGTGAAGAAGGTCCTGGTAGGGCTGGCTGGCGTTGATGGTATTTTCACTATCAGCGCCACCCTCGATGACAAAGAGGAAAGCGCGCTCGTTGCCTTCCTGCGGGCGAATATTGATGTGTTTGCTTCGCAACCATCCGATATCCCCTGTGTTCCCAGGGAGGTAATTGAGCACCACCTTCCTGTCTGCCCACATGCCCGACCCGTCAAGCAGAAAGTACTGAAGCAGGCCTTGGAGAGGCAGCAGTTCATTGCCGCAGAGATCAAGAAGTTGGAGGCAACTGGTTTAGTCATAGGTGTATTGCATCCTATGTGGTTGGCAAATACAGTATTGGTACGAAAGGCTAATGGGAAGTGGAGGCTTGGCATTGATTTCATAGACCTCAACAAGGCTTGTCCGAAGGACCCATTTCCCTTGCCGCGCATCGACCAGATTGTGGATTCTACCTCAGGATGTGATTTTCTCCCTTCCTGGACGCATACCCTAGGTGTCATTAGATCTTCATGTCCAAACAAGATGAAGAGAAGACATCATTCATCACTCCATCTGGTATGTACTGCTTTGTCCGCATGCCATTCAGATTACAGACTATTAGGACCACCTTTGCAAGGGCAAGCCAGATCGGTTTTGAACCATAGTTGCACAGAAATATAGAAGCTTATATGGATGATATCGTGGTCAAAACCAAGGATAAGGCCACCCGGCAATCTACTTAGATTCTTTGTGTCCCATCGGGGGACCGAAGTCAACCCCGAGAACATCAAGGCCATTGATCAGATCCAATCGCCAAGGACAGTTAAGGATGTGAGGCGCTTGACGGGATGCGTTGCCGCTCTGAGCAGGTTCATCTCCAAGTCTGCCAAGGATTCCCTGCCGTTCTTCAAGGTCTTGAAGAAGGCAGGGCCTATGAAGTGGACGCCGGAAGCAGATGCAGCTCTGTAGGAGTTAAAAGTCTACCTATCATCCGTACCCACCTTGGTTGCACCCAATCCCCAAGAACCATTGTTACTATACTTGGCTGCAACCAACCAAGTGGTTAGTGCAACCTTGGTAGCGCAACAAGAGGTGGATGAGGCAGAGATTGAACACAGAATAGCAGGGTCAGAAAAGGGCCAGGACAGTAGTGAGCACGGTAATGAAAAGTTGATCTTTGGTGCGGCAAGGAAAAAAATGGTGCATCGCCCAGTGTACTTGGTCAGCTCCTTGTTACAGGGGGCTAGATCGAGGTACTCTGGTGTGCAAAAGTTGATCTTTGGTCTCATTATGGCCTCAAGGAAACTTAACCTTTACTTCCAAGCCCATGAGGTCATAGTTGTTACTCGTTTTCTGTTGCAAAGGATACTCCGGAACTCTGAGGCAACTGGCAGAATAGTGGAATCGGCTTTGGAGCTGTCTAGCTTTGGTTTGAAGTTTGAGAGCACATCAACTATACAGAGGAGGCCATTGGCAGAATTTATTGCAAAATGGATAGCAACCATAGATGAGGAAAGGACAAAGACAACCACCCCCGGCAAGGAATCACCCTAAGAATGGATCATGTATTTTGACGGTGCTTTTTCCCTACAAGGTGCAGGGGCGGGCGTGGTTCTTCTGGCCCCCTCTGGGGAGCAGTTGAAGTACGTCGTACAGATGCACTTTGCCCACGAAGAAGCCACGAACAATACAACTGAGTATGATGGGCTCCTTTCCGGGCTTAGGATTGCAGTAGAATTGGGAATTAAGAAGTTGATCATGCGAGGAGATTCACAGCTTGTGGTGTGACAAGTCAACAAGGATTACCAAATACCATTAATGGAAGCATACGTCGAGGAAGTGAGGAGATTGGAGGAGCACTTTGATGGGTTGCAAACAGAGCATGTACCCTGTGCGGAAAACAGCATAACTGATCACCTGTTAAAGTGTGTTGTGTAGAAGCTTCCTGTGGAACCAGGAACTTATGGTCTCCATCTCCCTCAAACCTTGTCTGGACCCCGATCCTAAGTCACACCGATCTAGCTTGTAAAACATCATATCACTTTGCGGCCTCACGCACGGTATCCCCATGGGTGCCACCTTACCTGGCCCGGGACCGTTTGCGCATTTTGGCACATGTATAGGATAGTGTCGCTAGCATCCATATGACAGAGAACCCGGGCCGACATGGCTAGTTATAAACCACAAGTGGCACTAAATTACAGAGACAGGCATCCATGACCCAGCAACGAACGTGTCGGTCATCAACGTATGAACCCAAGTCGTAGCAAGCTACATGGACTTAAAGGAACAATGCGTGACATTTCCCCTAAGGGACAGACACAGGAACGAAGAAGGACACATGCCGGCCAGCCTACGTGTTCCGGAGCAGTAGAAAGCTAACAAGGCTCAGTGGAAGCACTAGGAGGAATTTCCTTGTAAGATAGGCTACCAAAGGTAAACAACTAGGTGTCGGATCCCACACATATCAAGAATTTCAAACATACACACAATATGCTCAATATGTGCAAATACAACATTGCATCACAACGGAACTCTATGACTCAAAGTACTTTATTTAAGATGCTCCGAAGAGCCATACATAACATATCCATACAGATAGGGTCACATGAACCAACACTCAAGTCATACAAGCATACAAGCACAAGCGGAAGCTAACATGTCTGAGTACAAACAACTTGGAAATAAAACAGGCTTGGTGTAGCCTGACTATTTACATGGCCCTTCACAAGCTCAGGATCTCCGTCTGGGTAGCAAGCTACTCGTCGACGTCAATGTCTATGTAAAACCCATCAGAAGGGCAGGGTTCTCCTCTACAACGGTTATTAAGCAAACATGAGTATAAAGGTACTCAGCAAGACTTACAACAGAACCTATCATACATGCATCATTATCAACAAGGGTAGTGGAGTTCATTGCAGCAAGCCAGCTTTGACTCTTGGCTAACCTATACTACAACTCTCGGCAGATTGCAAGATGAGACTACCCATATGAATCCTCTACTCACCACAACAATACACCACCGTGGATCCTCTTTCGTTATCCTACGGAAGGGCAATCCACGGCACTCACACTTGTCTTGAGACTTTTAGGAGTAACCATCAACTTGTCTTTGAACTGTATAAGCAACCAAGTGGTCCTTAACCACGAACAACGGCTATTCGAATAGATTGGTAACCCTGCAGGGGTGTACTTCTTCACACACGCTTCCACCACTTATCGCAGTTTACTCGACATGTACTTGGCAACCTTGAAGCGGAAGCCCAGCGAGGGTGTCGGCAGCGACCTGACTAACCACACAAGTCCCTAGTCCAGGTTTGTCGCCTATTTGGGTTCCATCCGTGGGTAGATCCGGCCAGGGTGTCGCTCACAGCCCCAAACAATGTGTACAGGGTTCCGGAGTCACCAAACGGGCGACCGGTACACCGTGCCACGTACCTGCCGCATCACAGCCCACCCCGAGGGTCAGCGCTGTGCATGACCACCAGTAAACTACAAACACCAAAAACTAGTTGCAACTCCTGGACAGAGGACGAGGGCGGTTAATAAGTCGAGAGAGTCAATTAAGGATCCCAATGTGTGGTAGTAGCTGAATCTTGAATCACACATACAGATCTCAGGTCCTATGGACGGTTCCAATCAAACAACCCACCATGTACTCCTACATGGCCTTTCATCGATACATTTACCAAGCATGTTCCACACATCACTCTCTTTATCGGACATGATCATTTCACTCTGATCCATCACCCAGATGAACCTGACCTGACACAACTCTAAGCATAGCAGGCAACATAAACAAATAGCATGGTAGAACACACATCACATGGCTCAATCAACTCCTACACATGCTAGTGGGTTTCAACTATTTACTGTGGCAATGGCAGGTCATGCGAAGGAATAGGGTTCAACTATCGCAGCAAGTAGCAGTTCACACGCTGTTGCCTTAATGTAGTAAAAGAGAGCAGGAGCGAGAAGATGGGTTTGTATCGGAATGATCAATGGGTTGCTTGCCTGACAGATTGGTTGTCGGGTACTGCTCTTCAGTTGGATACGCAGATGTATCCTCGGGAGCAGGACCTACCACAGAGAACACCGACGATACAATCAATACACAAAGAAATGCAACAATATGATGCATGCTCAAGACATGGCAAGATGAATGTGTTTTGGGCTAATGTCACTATAAACAGAAAGGTTTTAGCTCATTTGAATCAAAGATTCAAATTTATACCCAAACTATTATTATTTAAATTGCATTATCATGTTTTGATGTGAACAGCAAGGTTAACTTGCTTAAACATGCATGAAACCATCACCAATAGAAAGATTGGATTTTTCTAATCAATTTTCATATATAAAACTTTTACATCTGAGCTACTGTTGAATTTATATGATTTTTAGAAGTTTAAAGCATTATCTGGATGTTTAAAGCATTCCAGAAAAGCCTTTACTGCGTCAGCATGACATCATGCTGACGTCAGCAGGTCAACAAACCTAGTCCATGTCAAACCTGACAGTGGGTCCCGCGTGTCAGTGTCATTAACTTAACTAATTAAAATTAGTGCTAATCCTAACTTAATTAACCGGCTGGGCCCCACCTGTCATTGACTCCAGGGGGTCAAACTGGGCCCACCAGTGGTCAAAGGGGGGTCAAACTGGCCAGCGTTTAGCCGCCGGCGAGGCCAGACGCGGCGGTGCGTTGCGGGATTCGTGCTCCGGCGACCAAAGCGACGGCGGAGCACGTCTACGTGATGCGGGGAGTGACCCGCATTCAGTGGTGATGGTGGTTGGCCTCGGGGTCACCGAAAAAGGCGCCGGCGACGACCTTGGCGGTTGCCGGAGCTCGGGTGAGCTTGGGCTCATCGCTAGGAGGCAGTGCGAGGCTCGTGGAGAGGTGCGTTGGGCTCTTGGGGGTGCGGTGGAGCTGGTGGACAGGGTGGCGTGGCCGTTGGGTGGCCGGAGTCTCGTCGGCTACGTGCTCCGTGCCGGCGCGTGCGGGTGAGCTTCGTGCAGACGTTACAGAATCGAGAGGTGAAAAGACTTCCACGGTCTGAGTTAATCTCCAATGGCACAGCATGAAGAGATGCTATCCGGGAGAAATACAAGTCTGCTAGCTGGCTAGCGGTTATACTCTCTCGAACAGGCAGGAAATGGGCTACTTTGGAGAGGCGGTCGATAACGACGAAGATAGCATTATTCCCTTTCCTGGTCCTGGGAAACCCGGTAATGAAGTCCATACAGATCTTGTCCCATTTCCATTCAGGAATAGCTAAAGGCTGAAGGGTGCCAGCAGGTCGTTGACACTCTGCTTTAACTCGACGGCAAACGTCGCAGTTAGCAATGAACTGAGCGATTTCTCTCTTCATCCTAGTCCACCAGAACCACTGGCGTAGGTCCTGATACATTTTGGTACTACCGGGATGAATCGTGAAAGGAGATTCATCAGCCTTTTTAAGGATCAACTGCCGTAGTTGTTGTTTCTTGGGAACCACCAAGCGGTTCTCGAAGTACACAACACATCGATCATCCATAGAGAAACTTTTAGAAACACCGCTAGCAATGTTCTCCTTGATCCGAGATATACCTCTATCATACCACTTGGCAGCTATGATTTGATCCATAAGGGTAGGTTTCGCCACCAAGGTGGAAAGGAATCCTCGAGGAACAATGTGAAGGTTAATCTTACAAAATTCCTCGTGGAGAAGTGGTTGCCCTTGTTGTAACATCAGATTGTTACAATAAGACTTATGACTTAGTGCGTCGGCCATGATATTAGCCTTCCCAAGGGTGTAAGTGATTCCTAAGTCGTAATCTGTGAGCAACTCCACCCAACGTCTTTGCCTGAGATTCAAATCTGGTTGGGAGAAGATGTATTTCAGACTTTGGTGATCCGTGAAGATTTCACAACGATTACCAAGAAGGTAATGTCGCCATGTTTTGAGTGCGTGGACTACAGCTGCAAGCTCTAGATCATGTGTAGGATAGTTATCCTCATGTGGACGCAACTGTCGAGATGCATAGGCAATCACTTGAGGATCTTGCATGAGTATGCAACCTATTTCTTGTCGTGAGGCGTCTCAATAGATAATAAAGTCCTTGGAAAAGTCTGCTGGTACCAGTACGGGTGCAGATGTCAGGTGTCTTTTCAGTTCCTGAAAGCTGGACTCGCACTGTGGGGTCCACTCGAACTTATTATCTTTCTTGAGGAGTTCAGTTAGAGGTTTAGCAACTTTTGATAAATTCTCGACGAAGCGTCGCGTCGGCAATAGCTCGCTAAGCCAAGGAAACTCCTAACTTGCTTGACCGATTCAGGTGGATTCCAATCAAGGACGGCCTGAACTCGCTCGGGATTGACAGCAATACCCTTGCCAGAGATTACATGGCCTAGATAGGTCACTTCTGGCAACCAGAATTCACACTTGGAGAATTTGGCATAAAGGCGATGCTCTCGAAGTTTCGTCAATACCAACCTTAGATGCTCGGCATGATCTTCCTTGCTCTTGGAGTAAATGAGTATATCATCGAGGTATACCACAACGAATTTATCCAAGTACTCCATGAATATCAAATTCATTAGCCGGGAGAAAGTGGCTGAGGCATTGGTTAACCGAAGGACATGACGGTGTAATCGTATTGGGCATAACGAGTAACAAAGGCCGTCTTGGGAATGTCCCCGTTCTTGATTTTGATTTGATGGTAGCCAACCTCAAATCTATTTTGGAAAAGACTGAGGATCCAGCGAGCTGATCATACAGGCCGTTGATCCTGGGGAGCGGATACTTGTTCTTTATGGTGACCAGATTGACAGGTGGATAATCTACAACCATCCGATCAGTTCCATCCTTCTTCTTGATGAAGAGGACGGGACAAGCCCAAGGAGAAGAACTAGGACGGATGAAACCCTTTTTCAAGGACTCATCGAGTTGTTTCTTAAACTCAGCTAGTTCTAGGGGTGCCATCTTATAGGGTCTCCTAGAGATTGCGACAGTTCCTGGAACAAGATCTATCACGAACTCGACATCTCTGTCAGGTGGAACACCTGGCAGTTCCACTGGAAAGACATCCGAGATGTCCCGACTACCGGGATATCTTCGAGTTCTGGTAGAGGGCTGTCATTAAGAGAGTAGAGCTGACGCTCAGCCATTCGGGCAAAAACATTGACTGTCTTGCCGGATGGGTGTGTAAGTTGAACAGTCCTAGTGTAACAATCAATCTTGGCATAATGAGCTGTCATCCAGTCCATACCCAAGATGATGTTTATGTCCGAGGACTTGAGAGCTATTAGTGATGCAAGGAAAACAAGTCTATCGACAAGAATTTCATTTCCATGGCTTACCCTAGAGGTTTGCCATTTTGAACCAGGAGTTTAATAACTATGGAAGTGGGCATGTCACAAAAAGTCATGTTGTGCATTCGAGCATAGCTCTCAGATATGAACGAATGAGATGCTCCAGTATCAAAAAGAACAGATGCTGGATGGCAGTTAACAAGAAGCGTACCAAGGACGACGTTAGGTTCCTCAAAAGCTTCCTCAACAGAGACATAGTTGACATGACCACGAACAGTGGGGACTGGTTTGACATCGTTCAGCTTGCCTGTTGTTTTACCACGGCCAACGGACCTTCCTGGCTGGTTCTGAGGACACTCACACATGTAGTGCCCTGGTTCTCCGCACTTGAAGCATGTCACAATGCCAGTGCGTGGAGCAAAGTAGGCAGGTGGTCCTCCATAAGTCTTGGGCGGTGCATACTACTGAGTTGGGTGAGGCGCCTCATAGGATAGCCTTGGAGTGAACCTGGGTGGTAGGGCTGTGTTTGGAACCCACACGCGGCGCTTGTGAGAGCCAGAGCCGGATGAGGAACCAAAGTCACGAGGGTGCTTGCGTGTGGCTTCAAAATCAGTCTGACCCGTGTCAGCACTGATGGCTTTGTTCACTAGCTTCTGGAAGGAGGTGCACTCGTGCAGACATAGATCTCGGCGAAGTTCAGAGCTGAGTCCCTTGCGGAAACTCGCCTGCTTCTTGGCGTCGGTGGACACTTCTTCGGGAGCATAGCATGCCAAGTTGCCAAACTCACGACTATAGCCATCCATGGTTAGCCTGCCCTGGGTGATATTGCAAAATTCCTCCCGCTTGCGATCCATGAGACCTTTCGGAATGTGATGTTCACGGAATGCCTCGCTGAACTCTGCCCAAGTAGTGATTTGGCCAGCAGGACGCAGAGCCTCAAAGTTTTCCCACCAGAGGCTAGCAGGGCCCTCAAGATGGTAGGCGGCGTAGGTAACCTTGTCAGCTTTGGCCACACAGGCAGAGTGTAGCTTGTGGGTGATACTGCGAAGCCAGTCATCCGCATCAAGAGGTTCATCGGAATGATGGAACTTCGGTGGGCACATCTTGATAAAGTCATTAATTGACACAACGTCATTCCTCTGGCGAAAGGCAGTATTCCGCTCTATGCGTTCTAGCAAACGGTTGGTCTTTCTCTTGTTCCTTTCTTCCTCGAGCATTACTTCAGCCAAGGAGGGTGGTTGGGGCAGATTCTTATCTCTAGACCCATTGTCCTCACCCTGCTCCTGAGCAGCAGGAGTGCTGCGAGTGTTGACCATCCTAGGAAAACAAAACAACGGTTTAGACAAGGATGGCAAAACTTTGACATAGGAGTGCAGAATGTAATGGATGACACGGAATGCAGAGATGTTCATCTATACGACACGGTAATATAGAAACTGCCATATATACACCATTCGTCATACACACCATACATAGTTTAGTACAAGCCAAGGATAAAGTACAACTGCGGTGAAAGACAATACATCTCATCAGACGCACTCCAAGCTCCTATACATTATTTATCTATGCCTCCGGAACTCAGTACACACTAACTCATATTCCACAAGACGCGCAGGACTGTGGAAAAACAACTACTACGATACTACTACTGCCACGGTCTAGCTCAGAAATTTCTGTAGTAATCTTTGTAAAGATTACCCCCATAGCCTAGAAGTGGAACATGTGGATCCTGGAACTCTCGAGCACTCGAAGGCTGTGGACCATAGGGACACGGATGCGGTCTTGGTCCCGCTGCTGCTGGTAACTGACGCCCACGTGGAGGTGTAATACCCCGAATATCAAGCTAATCCATACGATCAGGCAGACGAGTCCGCACAGGGTGCAAATCCCGCATATCCAGATATCCGGCCTGCATGGCAGGTGCAAGGCGTGTCAAGGTGGCCCAGTGGGCGGCTCGAGTGTTATAAATCTCCATCCGGAGGGCACGGACCTCACGATCCCTATCCTCCAGGATATGAGTGGTAGTCGGAAGCAGTGGCTCCTCATGAGCGGCATCAGTATACAGACCAGTGTAGGAGCCTTCCTCTCCAGGAAGTGAGGCTGGCATGTAGTAGAACTCGGTGTTCTGCAGTAGGGCATGCCTAGCCCGGATGATGGCCATCATAGAGTAAGCGGCATCCTGCACTGCCATCTCGATGGTAACCCCGAGTCCATACGACCAATGGATGGGGTTGGTAGCTCCGGGATACGAAGGGTATATCCGGACTGTGCAGAAATACTGAGTCTGGTTGAAATCCCGGTACTGCTCCTCCATAGTGTACTCAGGATACCAACAGTAGCCGGTCTCAGTCAACACACGGACCAACATGGCCATGTGACCTGGCACATTAATGCACTGGGTCAAATGGACCACCTGGTGAGGTGTGCGGTCAGACATCTCAAACACGAAATAATGCAAAGGCATTATAATTTCTAGAAGCAATCGGGCAGCATAACAACTGTAAATGCTCAAAAAAGATTTTGAGACATCATACAAATGATAGCATAGACACTCAACAACATCATATCAAGGTTCCGGTCCAACTAAACAACATACTGGAAGGGTAGAAACTGAACTGAGGCTTTAAACCAACAATCCTAAGAGTCTACGGATTCGTAACACGTGAACCTAGTAAAGATGAGAGGCCTAGTCCTAAACCCCCGTAGAAAGAATAGGCTGACTCAGATCAGAAGGGCATAAGGTAAGAAGTAAAAAGAGCCTTACGTTCCCTTCCACAATCAACTCCCCTACATATAACTAAGAATCTTCTAGACAAAACATCGACCAGTTTGGCTTGAAGAACCTACAGGCAGTCCGGCTCTGATGCCAACGCTGTCAGGACCCCGATCCTAAGTCACACCGATCTAGCTTGTAACACATCATATCACTTTGCGGCCTCACACACGGTATCCCCACGGGTGCCACCTTACCTGGCCCGAGACCGTTTGTGCATTTTGGCACACGTATATGATAGTGTCGCTAGCATCCATATGACAGTGAACCCGGGCCGACATGGCTAGTTATAAACCAAAAGTGGCACTAAATTACAGACACAGGTATCCATGACCCAGCAATGGACGTGTCGGTCATCAATGTATGAACCCAAGTCGTAGCAAGCTACATGGACTTAAAGGAACAACGCATGACATTTCCCCTAAGGGACATACACAGGAACGAAGAAGGACACATGCCGGCCAGCCTACGTGTTCCGGAGCGGTAGCAAGCTACCAAGGCTCAATGGCAGCACTAGGAGGCATTTCCCTATAAGATAGGCTACCAAAGGTAAACAACTAGGTGTCGGATCCCACACATATCAAGCATTTCAAACATACACACAATATGCTCAATATGTGCAAATACAATATTGCATCACAACAGAACTCTATGACTCAAAGTAAATTATTTAAGAGGCTCTGAAGAGTCATATATAACATATCCATACAGATAGGGTCACATGACCCAACACTCAAGTCATACAAGCACACAAGCACAAGCGGAAGCTAACATGTCTGAGTACAGACAACTTGGAAATAAAACAGGCTTGGTGTAGCCTGACTATCTACAAGGCCCTTCACAAGCTCAGGATCTCCGTCTGGGTAGCAAGCTACTCGTCGACGTCAACGTCTATGTAAAACCCATCAGAAGGGTAGGGTTCTCCTTTGCAACAGTTATTAAGCAAACATGAGTACAATGATACTCAGCAGGACTTACAACAGAACGTATCATACATGCATCATTATCAACAAGGGTAGTGGAGTTCATTGCAGCAAGCCATCTTTGACTCTTGGCTAACCTATACTACAACTCTCGGCAGATTGCAAGATGAGACTACGCACATGAGTCCTCTACTCACCAGAACAATACACCACTGTGGATCCTCTTCCGTCATCCTACGGAAGGGCCATCCACGACGCTCACACTTGTCTTGAGACTTTTAGGAGTAACCATCAACTTTCCTATGAACTGTATAAGCAACCAAGTGGTCCTTAACCGTGAACAACGGCTATTCGAATAGATTGGTAACCCTGCAGGGGTGTACTTCTTCACACACGCTTCCACCACTTATCGCCATTTACTCGACATGTACTCGGCAACCTTCAAGCGAAAGCCCAGCGAGGGTGTCGGCCACGACTTGACTAACCACAGAAGTCCCTAGTCCAGGTTTATCGCCTATTTGGGTTCCATCCGTGGGGAGATCCGGCCGGGGTGTCGCTCACGGCCCCAAATGATGTGCACAGGGTTCCCGAGTCACCAAACGGGCGACCGGTACATCGTGCCACGTACCTGCCGCATCACAGCCCACCCCGAGGGTCAGCGCTGCGCACGACCACCAGTAAACTACAAACACCAGAAACTAGTTGCAACTCCTGGACAGAGGACAAGGGCAGTTAATAAGTCAAGAGAGTCAATTAAGGATCCCAATGTGTGGTAGTAGCTGAATCTTGAATCACACATAGAGATCTCAGGTCCTATAGACGGTTCCAATGAAACAACCCACCATGTACTCCTACATGGCCTTTCATTAATACCTTTACCAAGCATGTTCCACACTTCACTCTCTTTACCGGACATGATCATTTCACTCTGATCCATCACCCAGATGAACCAGACCTGACACAACTCCAAGCAAAGCAGACAACATAAACAAATAGCATGATAGAACACACATCACATGGCTCAATCAACTCCTACACATGCTAGTGGGTGTCAACTATTTACTGTGGCAATGACAGGTCATGCAAAGGAATAGGGTTCAACTACCGCAACAAGTAGTAGTTCACACGCTGTTGCCTTAATGCAGTAAAAGAGAGCAGGAGCGAGAAGATGGGTTTGTATCGGAATGATGAATGGGTTGCTTGCCTGACATATTGGTTGTCGGGTACTGCTCTTCAGTTGGATACGCAGATGTATCCTCGGGAGCAGGACCTACCACGGAGAACACCGACGATACAATCAACACACAAACAAATGCAACAACATGATGCATGCTGATGTCATGGCAAGATGAATGTGTTTTGGGCTGATGCAACTATAAACAGAAAGGTTTGAGCTCATTTTAATCAAAGATTCAAATTTATAACCAAACTATTATTATTTAAATTGCATTATCATGTTTGGATGTGAACAGCAAGGTTAACTTGCTTAAGCATGCATGAAACCATCACCAATGGAAAGATTGGATTTTTCAGATCAATTTTCATATATAAAACTTTGCCATCTGAGCTACTGTTGAATTTATATGATTTTTAGAAGTTTAAAGCATTTTCTGGAATTTCTGAATTGTTTTAAATCAAATAATTCTAGAAAAGCCTTTACTGCATCACCATGACATCATGCTGACGTCAGCAGGTCAACAGACCTGGTACAGGTCAAACCTGATAGTCGGTCCCGCGTGTCATTGTCATTAACTTAACTAATTAAACTTAATGCTAATCCTAACTTAATTAGCCGGCTGGGCCCCACCTGTCATTGACTCCATGGGGTCAAACTGGGACCACCTGTTGTCAAAGGGGGGTCAAACTGGCCGGCATTTAGCCGCCAGCGAGGCCAGACGCGGCGGTGCGGTGCGGGATTCGTGCTCCGACGACCAAAGCAACGGCGTAGCACGTCTACGTGATGCGGGGAGTGACCCACATCCAGTGGTGGTGGTGGTTGGCCTCGGGGTCGCCGGAAAAGGCGCCAGCGACGACCTTGTCAGTTGCCGGAGCTCAGGTGAGCTCGGGCTTGTCGCTAGGAGGCACGGCGAGGCTCGTGGAGAGGTGCGTTGGGCTCTTGGGGTGCAGTGGAGCTGGTGGACAGGGTAGCACGGCCGTTGGGTGGCCGGAGTCTTGTCGGGGACGAGCTCTACGACGGTGCGTGCGGGTGAGCTTCGTGCAGACGTTACAGATCTCGAGAGGGAGAACGGAAAGGATGGGGAGGTGGCCAAGCTCACGGTGGTTGCGACGAGCCGACGGCGAGGTCGGGGTCGAGCTGGAGACGACGTGAGGTCGCCGGCGATCTCGGCGGCCGAAGCAAGAAGACGACCTCGGGGACGATGCGTTGGGGCTTCCGGCGATGCGTGGCTCGTCGGGGAGACGTAGGAGACAGTGGCGGAGCTTCCAGACACGGAGGGGAGGCGAGGGGAGCACAGCAGTTGCGGTGGTTACGGCGGCGAGCTCGCGAGCACTGCGGCCATGGCGAGGAGAGGGCGAGGGAGACACGCAGGGATAGTGGACGTGTCTTGAGGCTTCAGGGCGCGACGTGGAGGTCGTCCAGCCCGTTCCCGCGGCGAAGCGGCAAGCAGGTGGCGCCATGGCGAGCTCACGCTCGTCTGCGTCACCTCCCTGCCTGCCTGGCGGGGACGAAGCAGCTGGCTGGCTCGGGCCAGCACAGTGCTGGGCCGCTAGGTGGGCCGGGGTGGTCCAGGGAAGTGGGCTGTGGCCTTCTCTCTCTCTTTTATATTTTGTTTTCTGTTTTGTTTCTTTTTCAACTTTGTTGAATTAATAAAAATGCTAGAACATTTTTATAAATCATAAAACTACTCATGCCCACTGTATATAATATGAACAACATGGAACATTTTAGTTTATGATTATTTGGGCACCTAAAATATTTTATAGCATTTAAATGCCCAAATGCAAATACAATATGAATAATCCAGTGACCTTTGGATGGCCTAGAAAATTGTGCACCATTTTTGTCAGATGTTTAAGACCAATGCAAAGATGATGAACGTTTTTGAAGGGCATTTTGGGTACATTGGAAAAGATTTTATTAAACCCCAGTTGTTAGAAGAGGGGTGCTGGGGTTTCTGTCATCCCCATTTCAAGTTTCTGCAAATAGTAAACATGATGCACACTCTAGCTAGTCCTAATGCATGCATTGACTAGGGATGTGATAACCCTCTGTATCACCAGCCACAATGGCCTAGAAAAGGAGAAAGTTCGACTATCGTGAGCCTCTCCCGGTAAAGCTATCCGCTCCTGGCAAAGACCTTGCCGGAAACAACTCCTCATATCCTGTCGGACCACCCCCTCCAGTCGGGCCTATGGACCCCGCGAACAAATCTGGTGCTCCCGCAGCAGAGGAGGTGCCATAGTACACGTTGTCGAGCCCCGGGCTCCAAATTGGGCAAGGCACATTGTGCACTTCTTCCAGACCGGAGAACTCTATGGCAATCAAGATGAAGCTGAAAGAGTAGCCCGGAGGACTAGTATGTATCAGTTTGTCTATGACACTCTTTACAGAAGGAAGCCCAATGGCGTGAAATTTAAGTGTGTTTGCTAGGAGGATGGAAAGGAACTGTTGGTTAAGATTCACAAAGGAATGTGCGGCTCCCACATTGGATCAAGGGCATTAGTTGGGAAAGCATTCCAGCAAGGATTCTATTCGTCCCCAGCCCTCCAAGATGCGACTAAGTTATTCACGAAATATGAAGCCTGCCAGTTCCATTCCAAGGAAATACACCTGCCTGGGGGCTTCATATCCTCGGCCACTTCCCCGAGTAATCGGGGGCTTTGAATTCTTGTTCGTTGCCATCGACAAGTTTACAAAGTGGCCGGAAGTGACTGCTGTGAGAAAGGCAACTGCTCTGCCAGCTATCAAGTTCTTGACAGAATTGGTGTGTCGTTTCGGAGTTCCAGCAAGGATCATCACTGACAACAACACCTAGTTTACGAGCCATGCCTTCATGCAATATGTTCATACCCTCGGATGCAAAATCTCATTCGCTTCGGTCGCACACCCCCGGAGCAATGAACAAGCTGAGAGGGCGAATGCTGAAGTGCTTCGTGCACTCAAGACACAAACTTCTGATTCGCTGTAGAAGCACGGCAGGCGGTGGATCGAGGAGCTGTTGGTAGTTCTCTGGTCCCTCAGAACGACACCTAACCGAGCTACCGGCGGACTCCCTTCTCCCTGGTCTACGGTGCAGAAGCAGTTATCCCCACATAACTCATTTACGGGTTACCTCGAGTGCTTTCCTATGATGAAGTAGTGCAAGATCAGAACTGGCATGACGATGACGTGCTACTCGAGGAAAACCATCCCCAGGCTGCTACGCGTGCTGCATGCTGCCAGCAAGCCCTACGTCGCTATCATAGCCGCATGGTTCATGCCCGCTGTTTTGAGGAAGGTGACCATGTCCTTAGGCGCATTCAGTTCGCCAAGGGTACAAACAAGCTGTCACCCAAGTGGGAAGGCCCTTACCAGGTGGTATGAGTTAACAGACTTGGCGCAGCCCATCTGGAAACCGGGAATGGCACTCAGTTGTAAAACTCATGGAATATTGAGCATCCCCGTAAGGTGGGAGGCTACCGGGCAGGCCTTGCCTCAGCTGCATGTAACCCCTTGTACAAAGCTAGGGCGATGAGCCCGTGCAAGAGAAAATAAAGAAGTGCTGAGAGGGGGGGCCCAACCAAGATCACCGCATAAGCATTTCTTGAGCATTTGCATATGCATATAGATAGGCTTGCATCCTGCATTCATTCTCGTCTACATGGAGTTGTAGGTTCCTGCCACGAACTTGGCTTTGATCAGGAGTTGAGAAGATGCCCCGGCACTACGATCCCCGGCAAACCAAAACAGATAAGTTCTCTCCTTTTTATCAATTAGTGTTCTTTAAGCTATAACCTGTGCGTAGAGAAACATCGCCGCTCTCTTGGAACTAGGGTGCTCACATCCTTGGCTCGAACGTTGCTTTGGCCTAGGCGGTCGCAGTGGCCCTAGGTAAAAGAGAGTGGGCGGGCTGCTGGCACCTCACTCTGTTCCCCGGCAGACATGGTTCTCCGGCACACAAAAAGGGTGCCGACAGGATATCCTGTCGGGGAAAAACTCGCTTAATTACAGTAAAGAGGCATTCCACCTCTACATGGACATATACATACAAGGGTTCCCTGCAAGGTTTATTTCTTTCATTGACATGTAGATACAAGTACAAGCATTACAAAACACAAACATGGATGAAAGGATTACAGTATTTGAATTAAAATGTGGCGATTAGTTTAAGATTGAAAAAAAGATAAGTGCCCCTTAATCCCCTTCTCTGTCCTTCCTTCCCCAGATGCTGCAGCAGGAGGGGAAGGGGAAAACGGAGCGGCCCACCACTCTTGGCTTTCCGCAGCGCATGGGGAAATTTGAAACTGGCCAGGACTCAAGACTCATTAAGAAGCAAAAATAGGACCTGAAGAGAACAGCCTCTTCAGCAACCATGCATGTGCACTTATTAGGCCCTACCCCGACGATGCTCAGCAGCGCGATCGGGGCAGGCCCGGGGGTTTTTGTTGATGCAACAAACCCTGGGTGTGTTGCCTATATTGTTCACAGGCTTAGGAACAATGTTAAAGCACCACCCCAAGTTAGAGTATAAGAAACCAAGAGATTCAGAGTACTAGCTCAGAGTAGAGAGACCAAAGCCATGCCGGAGAAGCAAGCCAACACCAAGCGAAGGGCCTCCCTTGCCGGGCAAGCGAGCCCGGCAAGGGGTGAGGCCATCCCTGAAATAGATAGCAGAAACACCCGCAGGACCTACTGGGGGCCCGCGGAGGCCAAACCGCCCCACCGAACACTCAAGCACGACCCATGTCATCAATCAATGTGTTGTCAAGCCACAAGATGATTAAGTGGAAGAAATTAGCGACATGGCATCCAATTCCTACAAGAAGAACCCGTAGCGGACATGGAGTTGGCGGGATAGTCCGGCAAGGCTTGCCGAGCAACAAACAATGTGACGTTAAGTGGCACATTTAATGCGCCCTGTCAGCCTGTGGAGTTAAGTATGATAGCACTGTTCGCTATCTTATCAGTGCATAATGACTACTTTTCCACTATGGTAACCCCTTAATCTATAAAAGGAGGCCCATGGAAACCGTAGAAAGGGGTTGGAAAGTTGATGAACCCACACCACCATACACGCGTAGTCGTTGCGGCCCTGAGGCAAACCCTGCCGGGCAAGTGTACCACGCACCGCCTCACCCATTCCACCATCAATCCACTAAAGCAGGAGTAGGGTCTTACAGCTCGCGGCGGCCCGAACCTGGGTAAATTGCTTGTGTGCTCTCTGCCGTGCTGCCGTACGCCAATCTGCTCTTTGTGCAACGCGACATCCCCCTACTAAACTAGCAAGGGGCCACCCGGTCCCATAGGTGGCCGCGGATATCCTGCGACACAGTGGTGTGTTCATAAAATGCCATGAATGAATGGAAACTTAGCATAAAAGGAACATCGAGCTAGCAGAAGAAGTAGATGATGATCAGATGATCGTTTATCCTAGTTAATTATGCATGTAATAGTTTACTTTGGTGTGTGGAAATGTCATGTGTGTACTAGCCACCTATGTAATTGGATGTTTGCCGCGTATTACACACATCTTGTTTATGTGAAACATTTATGTTCTCTTGGGTCAACACAAATAATTTATGGGAATGAACAGTATGCCCTCCATTGCACACAACTTGATCTGGCTAAACCGTTTTTGTTGCGTTGCCTAATCGAAAACAGTTCATTCGAGTGAACCGTGTGCCATATATCGCACAAACCTTGATCTGGCTGACAGTTTCTTTTGTGTTGCCTAATCAGAAACAGTTCATCCGAGTGAACTGTATGCCGTATATCACACACACCTTCAACTAACTGCCCATTTCCGTTGTTCCGCCTCATCACAAACAGTTTATCCGACTGAACTGTATGCCGTATATTGCACACGCCATCATCTAGCTACCCGTTTCTTTCGTTCCACAGAATCGCAAACAGTTTATTTGACTGAAACGTATGCCCCTCATCGCACACGCAACTAAAATCTAAACCTTGTTTGATATATCCTTCATCGCAAATGTTTTGCATCTTTTTTATGATTATGACATCACCATTTGTGATTAATGCATTGCACACACTTTCGTCAAAGGGTCTCTGATTGTAGTGTCGCGTTAGCAGCATCATGAAGTAGTGCTAGCTAACATTCACAAACACTTTAGTTCAGCATGTTTATGCATTTAAATGATTCACAAGACTGCAACCAAGACAAAGTTGTGAGAAGGTATAGAAATAAATAAAAATGATCGATGCTTCTCTGAGCAAAGGGCCCCCCTACGCACGCATTAATTTCCCGGGCATGCTTCTTTCTGCTCAATGTTGTGTGCACTTTGAGCATGCTGGCAACTCCATAGTTAGCTTGATGGCTCATCTTGCAATTTACGCTAACACATAGCAGCAAACAGAGGAGGAAATAGAGATCACTCAACATGAAACCATCTTGTGCAGTTACACTGAAATCATCTTCATTGTCCTAAATGTGAAAAGGTAGGAAAGCGATGTACTTAAACTGTGTCACAAAACAGTAGCACGTGTCAATAGCTCGGCATGAAAAAACACGATTATCTGGACGAAGGGGATACTGACCCGCGTGAGGAAGATTATGCATAATTTTGTAGGTGGTTAGTTGATTTCCACCTTGGGATATCCTATGATGGCATGGAGGAAATTCTATGCAATCGATGGGCTCAATTCCTTCAGTGTGGATGTAGAAAAAAATTCCGACTAACCCCAATATATTTTTTGTGCAGTTCCACTAAAATAATGCACCGCTGTTTGCACGACCCCTACTCGCCAGCCATGCCCTCAATGACTCGGTCTCTTTTATCTTGCGTTGACGGTGCCGCTGCAGTGCTTGTTTTCTCCTGCACATATGATGATACGTCTCCAACTTATCTATAATTTATGAAGTATTAATACCATGTTAATAACAATTTTATATGATTTTCATATGATTTTCATAGAACTAACCCGGACTGACGCTGTTTTCAGCAAAACTATTGTGATGTTGTTTTTTGTGCAGAAATAAAAGTTCTCGAAGTTGGACAAAACTTTTTGACGATTTTTTTTGGAACAAACAAGACCCCTGAAGCTTTGTGGGAGGGCCAGAAGAGCTACGAGGAGGGCACAATACACCGGGGTGCGCTTGGGACCTTGCCCATATCCCGGTGGGTTGTGCTCACCTCGAGGCCCATCTTTGCATGAAACCAACGCCCAAAAATCCTATAACTAGAGAAACCATCAGAAATAACCCTAGATCTGAAGTTCCACCCACGCAAGCCTTTGTAGTCCACAAAAGCCTAATCTATACCCTTTTCGGCACCTCGTCGGAGGGGGAAATCATCACCAGTTGCCATCTTCATCATCCCAGCGGCCACCATGATGAGGAGGGAGTAGTTCACCCTCGGGGTTGAGGGTTTGTACCAGTAGCTATGTGTCTAATCTCTCTACCTCTCGTGTACTTGAGATGCACAAGCTTGATGTATCATGGGCTTTGTCAATATAGTCGGATCATATGGTGTTTTCCCCTCTTTATCTTGGTGTGATGAATTGAGATTTCCCTTTGAGATTTCTTTGGATTGAATACTTTTATGGATTTGAGAACACTTGATGTATTTCTTCTATGAATCCCCATGGTGACAATGGGGTATCATATTGATTCTCTTGATGTGTGTTTTGGCACCCAACTCACGGATTCTCGAGGTGACATTGGGGTAATCTATGCATAGGGGTTGATGCACGTTCTTTTCTTTGTTTCTCCTGTAGAAACCTTGAGGAATGCTTTGAAGTTCTTTGTGTTGTATTGAGTATTATGAAACTGAATTTGTTTTGGTGTTATTTAGTACGAACTCTTGATAGATCGATCGAAAAGAATAACTTGTGTTATTTTAGTGTGAACTCTTGATAGATCGATCGGAAAGAATAACTTGGTGTTATTTTAGTACGAACTCTTGGAAAGATCTATCAGAAAGAATAGCTACAAACAATTTCTTCTGATGTTCTCCGCTAGATAGGAACTTTGGAGTGATTCTTCATCGCATGTTGAGGGATGGTTATGTGATCCAATTATATTAGCATTGTTGAGAGATTGCACTAGCAAAAGTACGGACCTTAGGCCTCATTTTCAAGCATTGCAATACCGTTTGTGCTCACTTTTGTTACTTGTTAGCTTACTATTTTTTATTGTTACTATTACAAAAATCAATATCTACTATCCATATTACACTTTTATCACCATCTCTTCGCCGAACTAGTGCACCTATACAATTTTCCATTGTATTGGGTGTGTTCGGGACATTAGAGACTTTTTATTATTTATTTGCAGGGTTGTTTGAGAGAGATCATCTTCATCCTACACCTCCCACGGATTGATAAAACTTAGGTCATCTACTTGAGGGAAATTTGCTACTGTCCTACAAAACTCTGCGCTTGGAGGCCCAACACGAGTCTACAAGAACAAGTTTTGTAGTAGCCATTGAGCTCTTTTCTAGCGCCATTGCCGGGGAGGTGAGTGCTTGAAGGTATATCTTTGGTTCTTGCAATCGAATCTTTGAGTTTCTTGTTTTATCACTAGTTTGGTTTATAAAAGAAAACTACAAAAATGGAATTGACTATGCATCATATTGTTCTTCTTTATATTGTCTTTTGTGAAAATGATGGAAAGAAAAATTGTTCTCAATTCTTAGAAGAAGAATGCTATAAAATGTTTGGCATGAATGATGAGCATGATTGCAATGTTGTTCGTATGAATTCTTTGAATATCCATGAGGCTAATGATATGCAAGGCCATAAGCTTGGGGATGCTATGTTTTATGAAGATGATATTTTTAGTCCCTTGAGTTTTGATGAGCAACTTTATTATGATGAAAACATGCCTCCTACTTATGATGACAATATTGATGAAAGTGGGTTTGGAGAGGTCATGACTGTATTTAATGATGATTCTAGTATTTTAGAAGAGGTTCCAATTGACTATTACTACAAAGTTCCTATCTATGATGATTATGGTGATGACATATATGTTATACAGAATAATTATAAGCATGAAACATGTCATCATGATTTTAATTTCCAATATCTTGATAGGTATTTTGTTGAGTTTGCTCCCACCACTATTCATGAGAATAAATATTCTTATGTGGAGAGAAGCAAAATTTCTATGCATATGCATCATGAAAAGAATGCTTTATGAGATAGATATATTGTTGAATTCATTCATGATGCTACTTAAAATTATTATGAGAGAGGAACATATGCCTTTTCATATTGCAATAATATCAAGTATCCTCTCTATGTGTTGAAAATTTTGAAGTCATGCTTGTTTTGCCTTCCTATGCTAGTTGATTCTTGATCCCATAAATTATTTGCTCACAAAATCACTATGCATATGAAGTGGGTTAGGCATAAATGTGCTTCCCATGTTATTCATGATGCTCTCTTGCATGTTTCAATTCTTATCTTTTATGTGTGCATCATTGAAATCATCATGCCTAGCTAAGCGTCTAAGACGATAGCGCTCGTTAGGAGGCAACCCAACTTGCATATTTTTTCTTTTTAGTTTTCTTGTTGTTTTCAATAAAATACCCAATAATACCTCTGGTGTGGTGTGTTTTTGTGGTTTACATAAATGTTTGTGCCAAGCAAAGCCTTTCGGATGATTGGGTTCATGGTTGATTTGATCACGTTGGAAATTCAGAAACTTTTGCATCCAGAGTTAGAATTTCTGACGATTATTGGAGAGTGATAAACTTTTTAATTTTGTTGGCGTTATCAATATACAAATTTTCCACGTTATCCTAATTTTTTAGAATTTTTAGAGCTACAGAAGTATGGTCAAAATTCGCTTCTTTACAAATTGTTCTGTTTTTAACAGATTATGTTTTCATTGTGTTATGTGCTTGTTTTGATGATTCTATGGTTTCCTTTAATGATTTTTTACCATATAAAAGTTACAATAAACTAGATATGATATAGTTATAAAACAAGAATTGGTTTTCTAGAGTAAAGATTAGTTTGTTATATTAACGGATCTCGTGAGGTTTTGTTATGTTTTTTGTGATTGAAGTTTTCATGTTTTGGGTGAGATGTCGGTATGAGCAGAACAAGGAGTAGTGAGACCCTAAGCTTGGGGATGCCCAAGGCACCCCAAGGTAATATTCAAGTAACGACCAAGAAACTAAGCTTGGGGATGCCCTGGAAGGCATCCCCTCTTTCATCTCCAACACTATCGGTAACCTCACATAAAGCTACATTTTTATTCGTCACATGATATGCGTTTTGATTGAAGCGTCATTTTATTTTGTTTTGATTTGCTTGGTGGTATTTATAATAATGTTTTGAATATTTTATTTCATTAAAAGTTCAAGGATAGCCTTTACCATGCTTATTTTGAAAGTCTACATGTTGTTGTTTGAAAACAGAAAGTTTACTATAATTGTCTGAATTCTTCTAGATAATCAGAAAATAATAAACTCTTGAAATTTTTACATAGTAAGATCTAATAATTTCTCTGAAACTTGGTAATTTTTCATAATTTTTTGAGTTAGTTAAGTATAAGGAAAATTGCACTCTTTACAGAATGTCCTGTTTAGACACATTGCTGTTATGTTTGCATTGTTTGCTTATGTTTGCATGTTTAATGATTCTATTTGAGGATAGGAGTATTAAATATGCTGAGGCATTTAATATGAAATGTTAAATTATAATTTTAGTGATTTGCTACAGTGGAGAATGATAAGGTTCTGCAATGATTTATACTAACTTATCTCACGAGTTCTTGTTGAGTTTTGTGTGGATGAAGTTTTTAAGACTTAGGGAAACCGTGATATAAAATGAATTGAGGAGAAACAAAAGCTCAACCTAGGGGATGCCCACGTCATCCCAAGACATTATTTCAAGAAGTCTCAAGCATCTAAGCTTGGGGATTCCCCGGTAGGCATCCCACCTTCCTTCATTAACAATTGTCGGTTAGTATCGGTTGAGCCTAAGTTTTTGCTTCTTCACATGATTTGATCTATTCTTGAAATGTCATTTTATTTTGTTTTTCTTGATGTTTGAATAAAATACTTAGATCTGAAAGTTTCTAAATAAAATAGAGTCTTCACATAGCTACCTATTTACATAACTACTCGCTCAATCTTCACTTATATCTTTTTGGAGTAGTTTGTGTTTTGCCCTAGTGCGTCACTTATATCATTTTGAGCATGACGTGCATTAATATTTTTGTAGAAATTCTCTCTTCCTTCACTTAGATTATTTTGAGAGAAAGAAAAATTTATGCTCATGTTCTTCACTTAGATTTGTTTGAGCCTATCAAAAAGCAACATATGAAACTAGTCCCAAAGTGATAGATATTCAAGAGGGATATAATAAAAAAAATCATGAAGATCATTGGACGAAATAAACTTGATTCTTTGTAATAGTTTTGAGATATTATTTTATTGATATGTGAGCCATGTTAAGAGTAATTATGTTTTAGTAAGAATATTGATGTTAAGGTTTATGATTCCCTATGCAAGCAACAAAAGTCAATAGTTACGCAATGAAATTACATCCTACTTGTGGTGCATTATTCGGTGTTATTTATGCTCAATGCTCGCTTATGTGAATTTTTGTCCTTGGTTGGTCGATTCTCAATCTATCTGCTAGCCTCCACTTGTACTATGTAGAAAAAATACTTGTGCATCCAAACTCTTTAAACCCAGTTTTGCCACATGAGTCCACCATACCTACCTATATGCGGTATTCCCTTGCCGTTCTAAGCAAATGTGTATGTGACATCTCTAATTTTCAAAATAAACTTCTCTTTTGTGTGCCCGTACCGCTCTGAGGCGGTGGGGTGGCCGATATTTTTGCATGCTAGATGTGTTATTCTCAAGATGAGTGTTTATTCACTTGTCATTGCACGAGAGTACGGAAAAGGTATTAGGGATGCCCAGTCCCGAAATGAAAAATGAATTTACTTTATGTTGTCAAATTATAAATTCCTTGGAAAGTGTTGGTATGGAGGGCACCCATGGATACGGTTAGCCATGGATTGTGCAAGAATGGTGGAAAAGGAATAAACTTTAATTTTAGTTTGGGAACCGCCTATGATATATCTAGCATGGAAAGTATTGGAAACTCTAAGTCGTTCTCGTTGACAGGAAAAGTATGCCTCCCCAAATTTAAGCTACGAGATCTGGAACCTCTACAAATCCCTACTTCCCTCTGCGAAGGGCCCTTCAATTTAATTTTTATTTGAGTCTCCATCTTCTCTTATAAAGCACAAACTAACGGGCACTATGATTGTACTTGAGCATTGGTTGTAGCTAATATGCGAGTGTGTTTCATTAATGGATCAATGATCGAGCATGATGGGCTAGGGATAACTTGCTTTAGTATTGATATTTTGAAAGTCATGGTTGCTTGTTGGTATGCTTGATTATTAAAGTCTTCATGTCAAAACTAGACTATTGCTTTGAACCATATAGAAGTCCAAATGACCATGCTACAAAATAAAAGAGTATATGATGAATATGATAGGTACCATTCCACATCAAAAATTCTATTTTCAATTGCTACTTTATCATGATGAGTTTTATGAGAAAGAGTTCCTGTTATGATGCTAGGAAAATTGTTTGAAATTATCAATGATCATACTAATGCACTTTGCTAGCATTCACACTTCATAAATTATATCTTTTATCATTTACCTACTCGAGGACGAGTAGGAATTAAGCTTGGGGAAGCTGATACGTCTCCAATGTATCTATAATTTATGAAGTATTCATACCATGTTTATAACAATTTTAAGTGGTTTTGGTATGATTTGCATAGAACTAACCCAGATTGACGTTGTTTTCACCAGAACTACCATGGTGTTGTTTATTGTGCAGACACTCGAAATTGGATGAATCTTTTTGATTATTTTTTGGAACAAAAGAGACCCCCGACGCTTTGTGGGAGGGCCAGAAGAGCCACGAGGAGGGCACAATATATCGGACACGCCTGGTCCCTTGCCCATATCCCGGTCGGTTGTGCTCACCTCAAGGCCCATCTTCGCGTGAAACCAACGCCCAAAAATACTATAAATTGAGAAACCATTAGAAATAAGCCTAGATCAGAAGTTCCGCCGCCGCAAGCCTCTGTAGTCCATGAAAAACCAATCTAGACCCTTTCTGACACCCTGCCAGAGGGGGAAATCATCACCAGTAGCCATCTTCATCATTCCGACGGCCACCATGATGAGGAGGGAGTAGTCCACCCTCGGGACAGAGGGTTTGTACCAATAGCTATGTGTTTAATCTCTCTCTCGTGTTCTTGAGATGCATAATCTTGATGTATCGCGGGCTTTGTTAATATAGTTGGATCATATGGTGTTTCCCCCTCTTTATCTTGTTGTGATGAATTGAGTTTTCCCTTTGAGATTTCTTTGGATTGAATACTTCTATGGATTTGAGAACACTTGATGTATGTCTTGTTATGAATACCCGTGGTGACAATGGGGTATCATATTGATTCACTTGATGTGCGTTTTGACACTCAACTCACGGATCCCCAAGGTGACATTGGGGTAATCTATGCATAGGGGTTGATGCACGTTCTTGTCTTTGTTTCTCCGGTAGAAATCTTGGGGCACTCTTTGAAATTCTTTGTGTTGGATTGAGTATTATGAAACTGAATTTGTATTGGTGTTATTTTAGTACGAACTCTTTATAGATCGATCGGAAAGAATAACTTTTGTTATTTTAGTATGAACTCTTGATAGATCGATCGGAAAGAATAACTTGTTGTTATTTTATGACAAATTCTTGGATAGATCGATCGGAAAGAATAGCTACAAACAATTTCTTCTTATGTCTCTGCTAGATAGAAACTTTGTAGTGATTCTTCATCGCATGTTGAGGGATGGTTATGTGATCCAATTATATTACCATTGTTGGGACAATGCACTAGCAAAAGTATGGACCCTAAGCGTCATTTTCAAGCATTGCACTACCGTTTGTGCTCACTTTTGTTACTTGCTACATTGCTGTTTTTTATTGTTACTATTACAAAATCAATATCTGCTATCCATATTACACTTTTATCACCATCTCTTCGCCGAACTAGTGCACCTATACAATTTGCCATTGTATTGGGTGTATTGGGGACACAACATAATTTTTATTATTTGGTTGCAGGGTTGTTTGAGAGAGACCATATTCATCCTACACTTCCCATGGATTGATAAACCTTAGGTCATCCACTCGAGGGAAATTTGCTACTATCCTACAAGACTCTGCACTTGGAGGCCCAACACGAGTCTACAATAACAAGTTGTGTAGTATACATCCCATCACAGGCTCGTTCCACACTTCAAACAACAAGTCAACGTATGAATAAGCTTATTTCATCTTGCGTTGGTCATTCTACCTAGTTACGAATGTAGGAATACCTGGAGAACCAAGAGGTCAACTGACTGTAGGTTCCACTAAAATTGAGGTTTGTTCTTCCATTTGCACAAATATACACCATATGGAGATAGACAGCCCTGTTTGCACAAATATGTAAGAGGTTGATCTCTTTGGTCGCCGCCCGATCTGTTTGTCCTCCTCCAGCATCCGTCTGAAGAAGAATCATGCAAGACACCGGCTATATTCACCGGTGTCGCCTCGGCGATGGCCCTCATGGGATACAATCGGCGGCGGCCTCCCGTGTTCTACTTCTCCTCAATGACGGCGGTGGGCGGGGACGTGCTAGCCGCCACCTTGTCGACATCCGCATAGTCGCGTCACCTCATCGACATCTGCGACGACTTCTTTCTTTGCCTGCATGGTGTGGCTACACGCGCGTCGATGGTAGATGGCGCAGTCGGAGGCATGGGATGTGTTGTACGACGCGGAAGCGTAGAGGGCAGCGATGATGCCCGTGCTTTCATGCTCCCCAACAAGCCGACGTGTGGCAGCTCGGCACTCTTCCTTGAGCTGGATTGGAGCGGCCAATTGTGGAACCACATGCTGGCTTAGGGCAGCAAATGGCTCCATCAGGCTAGGTGAGGTAGATGGAGCAGGGAGCTGCTGACACTACAAAAAAAGACACATCCATGACATTTTGGGCCGAATGATATTTTTTTTCATGCTTATGACACTTCTATGACGATAGTTGTGACAAAACCCTGTATCATCGTAGATGTGGTGGGCTCCTACTTTTATGACAAAAATTCATAACATAAAATGGGCTTTTCATCCTGGGCGGGCCAGAGACGTAGCTGCATGACATTCTTTGGGCCGGCCATGACGGAAAAAACCATGGTAGAAGCGAGGGCGAGGAAAATATCGAGGACTTCCCTATTATGGTGGGTAGTCGGGGTCGAGCGATGCATGGAGGGATTGCGTGTTTCTCTTGTACACATACGCGCGTGGGTGCGAGGCGTTGGGCTCTAACTGAACCCGAGCGAGGCATTCGCCTACTGAACCTAAGTGATTACACTGCAGGCTACGTATTATTGAACCCGAGCGATCGATCAATCTGGCTGTTAACTAAACCCAATCGAGCGATTCCTTCGCTACTACTGCTAACTGAAGCTGATCGAACCTGCTGCCTCTTGATGAACAATGAGCGTTGTTGGGGGTTGGATGAACAGTTCCCGGTGGGGGTTGGATGAACATGATCCCATGGTAGTAGCTAGAGGTCGTTGTCGTAGATGAATAGGACCTCGATTGAGCGGTTGGGGTGGATGAACATGACCCCATGGAGGGCTGGTTAAACAGTAGCAGGTGGAGGGTTGGATGAAAAGTAGCCCATGGAGGGCTGGTTGAACAGTAGATGGTGGAGGCTGGATGAACAGGAGCACGTGGATGAACAGTAGCTGGTGGAGGCAGGAGGGAGACGCCATGGATGAACAGTCGTAGGTGGAGGCTGGAGGAGGTCAATGGTGGATGAACAGTAGCCCGCGGAGGATGGAGCAAGGCAGTAGACGGTGGATGAACAGTAGCCCGTGGAGTCTCGTTTGGCGGTACGCTGATACGTCTCCAACATATCTACTTTTCCAAACACTTTTTCCCTTGTTTTGGACTCTAACTTGCATGATTTGAATGGAACTAACCCGGATTGACGCTATTTTCAGCAGAATTGCCATGGCGTTGTTTTTGTGCAGAAATAAAAAGTTTTCGAAATGTCCTGAAAATTTACGGAGAATTATTCTGGAAAATATAAAAAATACCTGTGAGAAGATCCAGACCAGGGGGCCCACACCCTGTCCACGAGGGTGGGGCGCGCCCCTGCCTCGTGGGCCCCCTGGTGCTCCACCGACGTATCTCCGGATCCTATATATACACTTTCGGCGAGAAAAAAATAAGAGAGGAAGAATTATCGCGTTTTACGATACGGAGCCGCCACCAAGCCCTAATCTCTCTCGCGAGGGCTGATCTAGAGTCCGTTCGGGACTCCGGAGAGTGGAGATCGTCGCCATCGTCATCATCAACCTTCCTCCATCACCAATTCCATGATGCTCACCATCGTGCGTGAGTAATTCCATCGTAGGCTTGCTGGACGGTGATGGGTTGGATGGGATCTATCATGTAATCGAGTTAGTTTTGTTAGGGTTTGATCCCTAGTATCCACTACGTTCCGAGATTGATGTTGCTATGACTTTGCTATGCTTAATGCTTGTCACTAGGGCCTGAGTGCGATGATTTCAGATCTGTACCTATTATGTTTTCATGAATTTATGTGTGTTCTTGATCCTATCTGGCCAGTCAATAGTCACCTACTATGTGTTATGACACGGCAACCCCGAAGTGACAATAATCAGGACCACTCCCGGTGATGACCATAGTTTGAGGAGTTCATGTATTCACTATGTGTTAATGCTTTGGTCTGGTACCCTATTAAAAGGAGGCCTTAATATCCCTTAGTCTCCAATAGGACCCCGTTGCTACGGGAGGGTAGGACAAAAGATGTCATGCAAGTTCTTTTCCATAAGCACGTATGACTATATTCGGAATACATGCCTACATTACATTGATGAACTGGAGCTAGTTCTGTGTCACCCTAGGTTATAACTTCTACATGATGAATTGAATCCGACATAATTTCCCATCACCAATCAAATGCCTATGAGCTTTTCACATATTGCTTGTTGCTTATTTACTTTTGCGCTGCTACTATTACAAAAACTACAAAAACACTATCGTTACTTTTATTGCCGTTACCGCCACAATCATATTACCTTGCTACTAAATTACCTTGTTGCAGATACTAAGTCTCCAGGTGTGGTTGAATTTACAACTCAGCTTCTAATACTTAAGAGTGGTCTTTGGCTCCCCTTGTGTCGAATCAATAAATTTGGGTTGAATACTTTACCCTCGAAAACTGTTGCGATCCCCTACACTTGTGGGTTATCAAGACAATTTTCTGGCGCCATTGTCGGGGAGCATAGCTCTATTCTTTAAGTCACTTGGGATTTATATCTGTCGATCACTATGAAGAATTTGAAGGACTCAAAAACCAAGATCTTACCCTCAACTACGAGGGGAGGTAAGGAACTACCATCGAGCTCTGCAATTGATTCACCATCTGTTATGGGTAAATGTGCGACACCTACTCCTGCTATTGAATCTGATATGTCGTATGTTCTTGATGATGCCACTTCTGCTATGCATGATGAAACTACTTCTATGCTTGATAGTATTATGCCACTAGGTGAATTTCTAGATGAACAAATTGCTAAGGTTAGGGAGAATGCAAATATTGAAACTGATGATATTTATGAAAGTGATGATGAAGCTTCTCCCAATAGATATGAATTGCCTGTTGTTCCTAAGGGTTATGTTATGGATGAAGAAACTGCTAGATACTTTCTTGCTTGCAACGATAGATATGATCTTAAGAAATTATTAGCTAAGATGAAAGAAAAGTCTTTGAATGCTAGAATGAAACATGACCCTGCTTTCGCTACTTCGCCTATCTATGTTACTAATAAGGATTATGAATTCTTTGTTGATCTTGAGTTAATTACTTTGGTTGAATCTGATCCTTTCCATGGCTATGAATCTGAAACTGTTGTGGCACATCTTACTAAGTTGAATGATGTAGCCACCCTGTTTACCAACGATGAAAAGATTCACTATTACTATATCCTTAAGTTATTTCCTTTCTCGTTAAAGGGTGATGCTAAGACTTGGTTCAATTCTCTTGATCCTGGTTGTGTGCATAGTCCCCAGGATATGATGTATTACTTCTGTGCTAAATATTTTCCCGCTCATAAGAAACTAGATGCCTTACAGGAAATTTATAACTTTGTGCAAATTGAAGAAGAGAGTCTCCCACAAGCTTGAGGGAGGCTTCTCCAATTACTTAATGCTTTGCCTGATCATCCTCTTGAGAGGAACGATATACTTGATGTTTTTTATAATGGACTAACCGATGCTTCCAGAGACCACCTGGATAGTTGTGCTGGTTGTGTTTTCAGGGAAAGAACAATTGATTAAGCTGAATTACTATTGAATAGTATGATGGCCAATGAAAATAATTGGACACTTCCTGAACTAGCCCCTAAGCTAACTCCGAAGAAAAGAGGTGTTCTATTTCTCAGTTTGAAGATATGCAAGAGGCAAAGAAAACTATGAAAGAAAAAGGTATTAAAGCTAAAGATGTTAAAAATTTACCACCTATTGAAGAAATACATGGTCTTGATAACCCGACATAGGTAGTAAAGGTAAATTCTCTTTATAGATTTGATGAAGGTGATATTCCTCGTTATAAGTCTTCTAGCCGATGCTTGGATGAGTTTGACAATTTTATTGTGAAACAAGAGAACTTCAATGCTTATGTTGGTAGACAATTGCAACACAATGCTTATATGATTGAACGCTTGAGTGATTATCTGGCTATAGTTAAGGGTGAACTGAAACTTATTAGTATACATGCTTCCATGGTCACCACTCAAGTAGAACAAGTACTTAAGGCTCAGAATGATTTGCTCAATGAATTAAATAGTAAGAATAATGACTATGTTGTTAGAGTAGCTACTAGAGGTGGTAAAGTGAATCAGGAACCTTTGTATCCTGAAGGCCACCCTAAGAGAATTGAGCAAAATTCTCAGAGAGCTAATTTAGATGCACCTAGTTCTTCTAAGAAGAAGAAAAAGAAAAATGATAGGGCTTTACATGCTTCTAGTGAACCTATAGCTGACACACCTGAGAATCCGAATGATATATCTGTTTCTGATGCTGAGACACAATCTGGTAAAGAACATGAACCTAGTGATAATATTAATGATGATGCTCAACCTAGCAATGATAATGATGTAGAGATTGAACCTGCTATTGATCTTGATAATCGACAATCAAGGAATCAACGTTATGATAAGAGAGACTTTGTTGCTAGGAAGCACGGTAGGGAAAGAGAACCATGGGCTCAGAAACCCATGCCTTTTCCTCCTAAACAATCCAAGAAAAAGGATGATAAGCATTTTGAGCGCTTTGCTAAAATGATTAGACCTATCTTTTTGCGTATGCGTTTGACTGATGTGCTTAAAACAAATCCTTATGCTAAATATATGAAGGATATTATTACCAATAAAGGAAGAAACCTAAAGTAGAAATTTCCACCATGCTTTCCAATTACACATTTAAAGGTGGAATACCTAAGAAACTAGGAGATCCTTTTTGAATACTGCAGGGGCTGTTATTGATTGCAACAAACGCAATGTCACTTTTCGTGTCAACGGTAATGAGCATATGGTTCACTTTCCGAGGAAACAACCTAAGGTCCACAGTATCAATTATATTGGAAAAATTTCAACTATTACTATTGGAGGTTTTGAATTTCCTCTTCGTATTGTCAAGAAGACATATGACATTCCTATTGTTGGGGACATACATATCCCCATTGAGGTAACCTAGTGTTATTCGAAAATTCTCCGGTTTCATGTTATTCGGAAAGAGTTTATTGACAAGACCTGATCAACCTTGTTAATGGATTCCTTTTGATGAGCATGGGATAGGTGAATCGAGATAGCACAACCTTCTGTATCCCCCTTTTACTTTCTGTTAATTAGGATAAATAAAGCAAAAATAGTATTTTCTGTCTGTTTCCAGACTTATCCATGCAATAAAAAATACCCCGAAACAAAAGTTCTCCAAATGCCCTAAAAATTAAATATGATTTTTTCTGGAATATTTGAGAATATATGGCACAGAACACACCACGAGGGGAGCCAGCTCCTGGCCACGAGGGTCCAGGGCGCACCCCCTGCCTCGTGGGGCCCATGTGGCCCCCTCCACTTATTCCTTTACATATAGTCTTCTTCTTCCTCCCAAAAAAATCACCAACCAGCTCAAGCACGAGTCCTAGCTCATCTTGCTGCCATTTTTGATCTCCTTGCTCAAAGCACCATTCACCAAACTGTTTGGGGAGATTGTTCGTTGGTATGTGACTCCTCCATTTGTCCAATTAGTTTTTGTTCTAGTGCTTTATTTATTGCAAATTTTTACTACTGTGGTGACCTTGTTCTTGAGCTTGCATGTCAAATTTTCTTGGTCACAAGTAGTTCTGATGCATGATATAGTCTCTAGGCACTAGTAGGAGTTATTGCTATCAATCTTGTTGAGTTTGGTTAACTTTTATTTTGAGTTACTGAAAATTTCAGAAAAATGCATAGGAAAAACTTCTAAGGTGGTTCTTCAACGAAGCAAGAACCGAGGCTCGCATTTCGTGAGCTGGACGATGAACTACCGAGGGATGCTGACGTGCGGCCTTGTGAATGGCCGTCAGATGACTTTATGGATCTGGTTGGCATCAAGGACAAATTTTACGCATATATGCGCAACACTGACCTCGAGGGCTTCATACAAGATAAGTGCCATCAATACCATGGTTTAACTGATACCTTTGTGAGAAGGTTTAAATTTTCATCTTCACGTAATTCTCACCCTGTCCTGTTTGACCTTTATGATAAATCTTACACCATGGACTTAGAGGATTTTAATGGTGCTTGTAAGCTCCCGCAGTGGGGCAGTATGGGTGATCCTCGCAAATCTGAATATAGAGAGTTTCTTGCTAGTATCACTTGGGGGAATCTAGAGAAATCACAGAGGCTACCATAGGGAGCATTCATTTTCCTGCTATTCATTACTTTGCTCTCTTTATTGGTAGATGCATCAATGGTAAAGATGAGGCCTGCCACATATGTGTCCCAGATCTCAGTGTTCCCAAGAGTGTTGTACTAGGAGATAGACAATATAACATGGGAGCCATTGTTGCACGTAGGCTACACCATAATGGTTTGGATGGAGATTTATTTGGTGGGATTTATGCCACTCGCATAGCTCGCCGTCTTGGTGTGCCTGTGCATGAGAATGTTGAACCTTTACCGCCTACTCATTTGGATTGCCATGCTATGACTAGTCACCGGTTTATAGAGAGGGATGAAAAATCCCTCAAATATCGACTAATCTTTAACAGGCGTCATGCCATCCCTATTGTTCTTCCTGCCCCTACTTTGTTTGACTTTCAGGCCAGAGGTGGATACACTATAACTATGGAGGAGGCAAATTTGTATCATAATATGACGGAAGCAGCCCGCCTTCGAGCTGCAGATCAGTAGGCTGTAGCTGTTGCATCTCAGTACAACCCCAACGACGACTTTGGATATCCGTCAGGCCGTTACTGGCCATAGACCAACTTAGTCCAAAAGCTTAAGCTTGCGAGAGTACATGTTTCTCAGCGACTTTACATTCATGATCACACACTTATTCTAGTTGTCGGTGCTCACACTTTTTCATTGTACCATCCATGCTTAGTTTAAATTTCTTTTTCTTGTATGTTAGAAAAACCTTAAGAAAAACAAAAAAATATTAGTTGTAGCTTCTAGCTAGTTTACTTTCCTTGTAGTAGTAATTAAAAGAAAACCCTAAAAGATTTCCCGTTCTTCTTTTGCTTGTTGGGAGCTTTCCCGTGTAAATAGTTTCTTTTCTTTTCTTTGGGGGTCAAGAGTAGAAGACCATGATTAAAATGCTTAGTGGCTCTCAAATGCTTTACTGTTGATTTAACCTTGAGCCATATTACCTTGTCTTCTCTCTTGTATTAAATGCACGCAGATTCCAGTTTAGTTTGATGCACGTGCACTATTATTATTATCCACACCGTTCGGTCGTGCGAGTGAAAGGCAATAAGGATGATATATGATGAACTAATTGAGATGAGAAAAGCTGGTATGAACTCGACCTCTCTTGTTTTTGTAAATATGATAGTTCATCGTTCCTGATTCAGCTTGGTATGAATGAAACATGCTTGCAATGACGATTAGAGATCATAGCTGCTTATGCCATGCTTAATTAGCTGATAGTTTATAATGGTTGTGATGTGGTATGATGGGGTGGTATCCTCCTTTGAACGATTCAAGTGGTCTGACTTGGCACATGTTCACGCATGCAGTTGAAACAAAATCAACATAGCCTCCACGATATTTATGTTCATGGTGATTTATATCCTACTCACGCTTCCATTCATTGTTGATTAATTTTAATGCATGTTCATGACCGTTGTTGCTCTCTAGCTGGTTGCTTCCCAGTCTCTTTCTAGCCTTCACCTATACTAAGCGGGAATACTGCTTGTGCATCCACTTCGATAAACTCCAATGTTATACCACATGAGTCCACCATAGCTTGCTATATGCGGTATTTACCTGCCGTTCCAAGTAAATTTCTATGTGCCAAACTCTAAACCTTCAAATGAAATTCTATTTTGTATGCTCGAACAGCTCATGTATCAACTAGGACTGTCTATATCTTCCATGCTAGGTGGGTTATTCTCACGATGAGTGGACTCCGCTCATCATTCATGAGAAAATGGCTGGTAACCGGGATGCCCAGTCCCATGCTCAAAATCATAATAATTAAACAAAACTCCCCCAGGGCTGTTGCTGGTTTGGACGATACCTGTTGTTTCAGGCTAGCCGTGGAGTGTGCTTGTTGGTGGTTGGGGTAGTATAAACTTTACCATTCTTTTTGGTAACCGCCTATAATATGCGTAGCATGGGAGATATCGAGATTCTTGGTTGTTATGTTGACAATGAAAGTATACCGCTCAAAATGTTATTCATCTCAATTTAAAAATTGAGCTCTGGCACCTCTACAAATCCCTGCTTCCCTCTGCGAAGGGCCTATCTATTTATTTTTATGAAGAGTCATCATCCTCTTATAAAAGAGCACCAATAGGAGAGCAGCTCTGTCATCAGCATGTATTACTATTAATTTGCATTGAGTATGATCATGACTAGATCTCTTTTACCATGAATTACAATGTCTAGTCAGTCCTTGATCTTTAAATGTGCTATGCATTTATGTTTTACGGTCTGAGAAAGGGCTAGCGAGATACCATCTTGTTATATCATATCATGATTGTTTTGAGAAAGTGTTGTCATCCGAGGTTTATTATTATTGCTCGCTAGTTGATTAGGCCATTGATGTGAGTAGACTTGAAACCTGAAAGTTATTGTGAATGTGGTTAGTTCATGATCTTGGTAAAAATCTGAATGCTGGCTTACATATTTACAACAACAAGAGCAAACAGAGTTTGTCAAATTTTTTCTTTATCACTTTCAGTTTATCAACTGAATTGCTTCAGGACAAGCAAAGGTTTAAGCTTGGGGGAGTTGATACGTCTCCAACGTATCTACTTTTCCAAACACTATTGCCCTTGTTTTGGACTCTAACTTGCATGATTTGAATGGAACTAAACAGGACTGACGCTGTTTTCAGCAGAACGGCCATGGTGTTATTTTTGTGCAGAAATAATAAGTTCTCGGAATGACTTGAAAATTATGGAGAATTATTTTGGAAAATATAAAAAATACCTGCGAGAAGATCCAGATACCCTGTCCACGAGGGTGGGGGGCGCGTCCCCACCCCTAGGGCGCGCCCCCTGCCTCATGGGTCCCCTGGTGCTCTACCGACGTATCTCCGGATCCTATATATTCACTTTCGGGGAAAAAATCAGACAAGAAGAATTATCGCGTTTCACTATATGGAGCCGCCGCCAAGCCCTAATCTCTCTCGGGAGGGCTGATCTGGAGTCTGTTTGTGGCTCCGGAGAGTGGAGATCATCGCCATCGTCATCATCAACCTTCCTCCATCACAAATTCCATGATGCTCACCGCCGTGCGTGAGTAATTCCATCGTAGGGTTGCTGGACGGTGATGGGTTGGATGGGATCTATCATGTAATCGAGTTAGTTTTGTTAGGGTTTGAACTCTAGTATCCACTATGTTCTGAAATTGATGTTGCTATGACTTTGCTATGCTTAATTGTTGTCACTAGGGCCCGAGTGCCATGATTTCAGATCTGAACCTATTATGTTTTCATGATTATATTTGTGTTCTTGATCCTATCTTGCTAGTCTATAGTCACCTACTATGTGTTATGACCGGGCAACCCCGAAGTGATAATAATCGGGACCACTCCCGGTGATGACTGTAATTTGAGGAGTTCTTGTATTCTCTATGTGTTAATGCTTTGGTCCGGTACTCTATTAAAAGGAGGCCTTAATATCCCTTAGTTTCCAATAGGACCCAGCTGCCACGGGAGGGTAGGAAAAAGATGTCATAGAAGTTCTTTTCCATAAGCACGTATGACTATATTCGGAATACATGCCTACATTACATTGATGAACTGGAGCTAGTTCTGTGTCACCCTGGGTTATAATTTCTACATGATGAATTGCATCCGACATAATTTCCCATCACTGATCCAATGCCTACAAGATTTTCACATATTGCGTGCGGCCATGGACTATTGGGGTCCTTACTGTAAGCCTCTCCACGTACTTCCATATTCTGATGGGTGTCATTTGTTGAATGTTGAGAACGCCGTGCCTAGAAAACCCACACGGTGGACGACGGTGAGACCTAGGAATGGAATGACCCGGAGCCACTAAAGACATAGCAGTGGATACCCACCCTGAGGAGAGTATGACGGTTGACTGGTTCGGCTCCGGCATGAGCTGCCATCACGGGAGAATAACAGGACGTGCGGGTGGGTAGAGGGATGGTCAGGCCAGCGGAGGGAGTAGGGTGGCCCAATGAAGCCTACGCCACATCACAGCCGGCCACAAGAGGAGGGAGTAGGCAGTCTCGCCGGAGCTGGTTTAGGTAGCTGGAGAAAAAAGATCAGAGATTGAAGAAGCACATCGGCCGTTGGATGGACATCCAACAGTCACTGCTGCTAGAATCGTCTATTGACTAACAAAGCCTTGCGTAAACAAGTCAGCCTCGAAATCTATGGCGTGTAAATCCCATTCGCAATTATTTTTATAATTTACAGCCCATTTGCTATTTCATATGGAATTATTGGGAGCCCATTTTCCATTTTTAGAACTGCTGCCCATTTTCTGGTTAGTGCCAGGGTTAAAAATTTGACCTAAAAAATATGCCTAAATTTTAAACATTCGCATATTTTTACTCAGGAACAAAATATTCTTAATCCAAAATTAGTATAAATACTAAAACAAATTTAAAAATAAAGCAGTACTATGTCATGTTAAAATCCAATGAAATATAAAATATCAGTGCAGAACAAAAACAAAAAAAGAAACTAATTGCCCATTTGCTATATTTTTTTTGGAATTTGTAACCCCTTTCATATTACTTTGAAGATATACCGCCCATACTCTGTGGTCAGGCCGGAATGCATCCCTCCTCGTCTAGAAAGATTTGTAGCCCAGTAAGTCAGAGAAAAAATAGGCCTAGCTTGGGTATTCTTCAAAACGAATTAGTGGGCTACCTATTTTCCCAAAGGAAAAGCTACTAGGCTGGTCATGTTGTTAGACGGGCCACGGATACCGCACAACCCAGTTTATAGCATGCTCCTCTGAACAAATCCTAAAAAAATAGTTGTGCAATTCTGTCGTTAATTGACTATACGTTGACAATGATGTGGGTCCCAAATATCAGCAGGGTGGATTAGAGTAAAAAAAAAGAGGAGTGGATCTGAGTAGTAAAAGAGGCACTTGCTTGTGTTCGGGAGTGGACCTAGTGGGTCTATATCATCATACTCACAACTACAGTCCTCTCCAGATTCACTATGTTGATAGGGCCAGACGACGGTGCTGCGGCGAGCGCACCAAGGCGGAGGATGACGGCGAGGCCTCGAACGGGAATGAACAAGAGCCAGGGAACATGCGATAGTATGGCCGTACGCGGAGGGGAGTATGATGGTTCATTTGTTCTAGTTCATGGTAGGCTGCTGTCACCGGAGAAGAATAGGATGTCGGTGTGAGTAAAGGGATGGCCTGGCCAACATTTTGGGGTACGACAAGGCGGCGATGCGTGCACGACAGCGCAACCAATCATAGAAGGTGAGATCATGTGCACCCGTCGACGCAGGTTTGGTTTTGGTGGCTGGACCGGTCAAACCCAAAAACTCATTATGCTGGATTATAAGAATTAATTTTATATGGATAAAACTTATTGTAAAATGTTGCGGGGCAGCTTTTTCTTCCTGAGGTATTTTTTGAGACAAATTTCTTCTTGATGTGTGAAGCCGAGAACATTCAGAAGCCCTGGGATAAAGTAGTGTCGCCAATGTGTTGGGCTAGTTTCGGTGTCAAAACCGGCAGATCTCAGGTAGGGGGTCCCGATCTATGAATCTGAGGATTGATGGTTACAGGAGATAAGGGACACGATGTTTACCCAGGTTCAGGCCCTCTCGATCGAGGTAATACCCTACTTCCTGCTTGATTGATCTTGATGAATATGGATTACAAGAGTTGGTCTACCTCGAGAACGTAATAGCTAAACCCTAAAAGTCTAGCAAATGTGATTGCTATGATTTTTCTGTCGTCTCTACGGCCTAAACCCTCTGGTATGCACCGGAGGGACCTAGGGTTGTACATGATCACCTTGTAGAGGAAGGAAAGTATTACACCCGGACTCTAAACTTGCTATTTTACACACGAAGAGCCCTATCCGGGTACGGGAGATAGTCTTGATCGATAATCTTCACGGCCCACCAGTCCGGCCCATAATGATTGTTCCAGTCACCTGAAGACCTCTTAATCCAGGACTCCCTCAGTAGCCCCTGAACCAGTCTTCGATGACGAAGAGTTCGGTTGGCGCAGTGTCTTCAGAATTGCAAGGCGGGTTCCTCCTCCTGAACATATTGAAAAAATATTCCCTACAAAAGGTATTGTGTCCCGCTCTGCATAGTTAGTACAACCCTTAGCCTTGAAGGCAAGGTATTGAACAATGGGTACTATGTCTTTACTGACAATGTAACATCCCAAATTTTTAATTTGGAATGTTATACATAGATCATATTGCATTGCATATTTTATTGCATTTGTGCATGGCAATCCTTGAAAATTCTAAGCAACTCAAGGACCTACGGAGAGAGTTGGGAATTTCACTGTTTTCGTATTTGAGTTTTCTCGAATACCAGTACGGGGATCATTGTGGTTTTAATTATTTTTCTCTCCTAAAAATATTTGTTAATAAAATATACGAGTGGAGATAATACGACTTCTCCAAAATATAAGAAATATTGGAGGAAAAATATTAAAATCACTTTTGGTATTTTATTCGGATTTATTTTCATAGGAAAAATGCACATTTTTCAAAATTGCATTTAGGTCCGGGAAAAATGTTCACTTTGTCCTAGATTTTATTAGAGGACGGTGAAATTTTATTTCACAATTTTTCGTCTCCGTTTAGTATTTTATTTTTGAGTTTTTCTGCGGCTGGAGTAAAAAAAAAGTGAGTCGGACCGACTGGGCCGAAGCCCAGCCGGCCCAGTGCCGCGTCCCGCCCTAACTCCGACCGAGAGTGCAGGCCACGCCCGACAGCCGCCGTGGCCGAGGCGGACTCCGCCGCTGGTTGCCACTTCCCCAAGCCGCCGCCCTCTGGCCTTTATAGGCCGACCCCACCCCCCCTTCTCGCCTCCAACCATCGCCGCAGCCGCCGCCGCCGCCGCCGCCGCTGCCAGCCACCGCCGCCCCACCATCCTGCTGCCTCGCCGATGCAGCCCCGCCGCCGGAGCCACTGTGGTCGAGGTAGACGCCGTCCCGAGCCGCCGCCGGTTTTTTTTTAAAAGCCGTTCGGTTTTTCTATGAAACCCTAGATCTATTTTTTTAATAGATCGGTTCGGTTTAGTTAAATAGCGGACGTTCATCCGTACATTCATTTTAACGAACGCGGTTCGCCCGTCAGTCATAGACAGTGAACGTTCGTTCGTTAGCCTGTTCATCAGTTTTCTTTTTCGGGGCTTTATCCGCGATTATTTTTTATCGTGATTTCTGCCCTGATCTTGTTTTTAGTTTTTCTTTTCGCTCGAGAGTCGGAATCAGGCGATTCAAAAGCCCAGTCTTCGTCTCGAAACCCTCTTTCCGTTTAACCGACTTGAACAAAGTTTTGCTACTATAAAATTTGACCTTAGACCACTCTAGTAAACAGATGTTATTTCTTTTACCGTTTGAGTTTCATTGCTCCGTTTGTTTTGATTCTTTTGGGAAACCGGAGTTCTTAGATTGAACTTCTGGTTAGATCTTCTTATTTGGAGTTCTGTTTGTGCATATTTGCTTGATTGCTTATGTATGTTACTGTTTGCTTGCAATAGAATTCCCGGAGTGCGAAGCGTGCTACTATGAGTCTCTAGGTTTTGCGAATCATCAACAAGGCAAGTAACAATTTGATCATACCCTTTATTACCCAGTTTTTATGCATTAGACCGAACCCTCACACATTGCATGAGTAGGATCTCTTAATTTGTGGGTCTGGGAAGTAGATTGAGGTAGTACCTATTACCTGCATTATGTTCAAACCCTTGGGAGTTACTTCTACGTTATGCTTAGGATTGCCATGCTATGCTCGTAGACGTTGTTTGTGTTTGAGAGAATATCCATGACAGATGTGAGTTGTTAATTAATGGTTCAACTTAAGGTGGCTACTTGAATACACATCTGGGTGGATTGGTTGCAGGGCACCTGGAGAATCCAGTGTTGTCCTAGGAAATCCCGGGGTACCGTGTGATTATCCTATGGAATTCCATCCACGCTCAAAGGGATCATAAAACTATTCATGCTAGAAACTTCCGTGTGCAGCCACAATGCCATTATGGGCTCTGGCATAGTATGAGTAAGTAGTGTGAGCTGTTTCAGTGGTGGACTAGCAGATGTAGGGGAAAGTAGGTGTACGGGTCCACCCGGGGTAAAGAGTTAATGCTTCTGAAAGACTGTGTCTCGGGCATCCGTTTCTCAAACACCTTGCAGTACGAGAAATCCAACGGAGGAGATCGAGTCTTGTGGGGAAAAGTGCGCAAACCTCTGCAGAGTGTACAAACTAATCATGATTAGCCGTGTCCCCGGTTATGGACAAATCTTGAGTATCTGGTACTTGAATTATTGGTTGGTCTCATCACTCTAAAACTAATTTTTGGGTTAATGATGACTACTTTAATTGGGATTGAGTTGGAGGTACCTTCGCAATGATGTTTTAACTACCATGATAGTTAAAATAAAATTTATTCCTTTGTTGTAGGAAAAAATTGGCTTTATGCAAAAACTTTAACCTTAGAGCCTCCACCAGCCAAATATGCATATAGTGTTAGCCTTTATTCTGTTACTTGCACTACTGTGTTATCTTGCCAGCATATTCCATGTCCTAACCCGTTTCGGGCTGCAATATGTTACGTTGCAGACTTTTCAGACGAGGACTAAGACATGCCAGGTCATTTGTCGCGCACTCAGCTATGCCGTTGGAGTTGATGGACTCACTTATCTTCCAAGCCTTCCGCTGTTATTTTGTTAGATGACCTTATGCCATGGACTTTTGTAATAAGTTCTCTTTTGATACATTCGATGTAATATGTGTGCGATTGCCACTCTGTTATAACTCCTTCAAGTATTGTGTGTGTCAGCATTACCGATCCAGGGATGACACAGAGCACAGAGACTTCGGTCCATTCGGATCGTGGTTGCTATAGACAACCTTTCAGTGAAGCATCACGTCTGTCTCTTTAATATAGATCGAACCATTTTCTTTGCCCTGGTTTCGCGTTGCGAGGTATAACCTCATTGGCACGTCTTGTCAAAACAGAGATCGTGCCCGCTTATTACGGGATCCTTATCAATGTGATGTGAGCATCTTAATCGCGCTTTACGCATGACCTCGCTGGTGTGGGAGTGTTTAACATTCACCACTTATAAAAGGGCCCAAAGTTTTACCCTTTATCCCCATGCTCTCCTCAAGCCCTAGCTCTCCAATCTCCTCAAGCCCCAACGCCCACTTCTCTTGCACCCTCAATCATGTACTCCTCCACCACCGCCATCGTATCCAGCAATGGCTGGCTCCTGCTTCAAAGGAAAGTGGGAGGCATCTTTGATCAGAGAGAAGACCGTGAAGAGCCTATGAAGCGTGGGCTATCTCGCCGATGATGTGGCGCATCGAGTCCCGAGAGGGACCAAGTTATCTTTGTCCCTAAGTTGGGTGAGAGGGTTCTATTCCTCTCGCACTTCATATGGGGGCTGGGACTTCCTCTCCACCCCTTTGTACGGGGTCTTCTGTTTTTCTACGGGTTACATTTCCATGATCTAGCCCCAAATTCAATTCTTCACATATCCGCTTTCATAGTGGTGTGTGAAGCATTCCTCCGAAGCCCCCCACACTTCAGCCTCTGCCTCAAAACCTTCAATCTGAAGCCGAAGGTGGTCAATGGGCAGCACACTGAGTGCGGGGTGCTATGATAAGCAAACTCCCCAACAACACTTGGCCAAAGGGGGCGTTTGTGGAGACGAACAAGATTTGGCAGCAAGAGTGGTTTTACATCACTCAGCCCCGCAACACCAACTGGGCCGCAGCCCCTGCATTAAGATCTGGACACCTGGAGAGGCTAACCTCCTGGACCGGTAAGGGTCCGAATTGGGGGTCTCAGACGGAGGTGCTAGCCCTCCAGAAACACATTTCTGACATGATCTCCAAGGGCACCGTACTCACAATCGTGGTTCAAGTAATGCTTTCCCATCTCGTCCTCCCCTGCCAATACCAGGAATCCCATCTATGGGAGTTCAATCTGGAAGGGTCCCGTCCATTGAAGCACCTCTTGGGCTCTATGCACAAAGACATATGGAAGCACATCTTCAAGGCCCAGAAAGGGTGACCGACGGAGACTGAGGATAGGGGCTTCATTATTGTGCTCCCTGCATCAGAGGTATTTGAGATTTCTGACGAACATATATTCCTTTCCTGTTTTAGTTATAATAGGAGTTGGAGTATTTTCTTTCAATCCAGGCCTAGACGAAGAAGGCGGAGTGGATCAAGTGTCAGGCTCCCCTACCAGAAGACCGAGAGACACCTCGGGTGATGGCGATGTTGATTCCGGCTCCATACAAGGCATCGGAGAAGAAGGCCAAGAAGAAGGGCAAGGAGGTCAAGAGCGACCCCGCCCTACTGGCCCTGTGGACACAAAGTCCGCGAAAATAGGCTCCAAACTTTCTCCCGAATAGGAAGAATAGGAGGAAGAAGAAGAAGACTCCCCCGTCCTGGCCAAGGGGAGAAAAAGAGCGGCCCCTGGTGACGCAGTCACGTCCGGGCCTAGGAAGAAACTAATTCTTCCTGTTAGTTCGGATTCATCATCCGAACATAGCTGTCGAGTTCAGTCGAGGGTCAAGCTCACGGCCGAATCGTAAGTATTCAAAACTGCTTATGTTTGGATGATTCCCATTTTTCGGCATCTAATATCTAATTTCCCTTTATATAGACCTCCGCACGACATCCCCGTGGCTTCACTGTCCTCAGGGAATTCCCTGGCGTCCGGAGAGACGGAGAGCGATATGCCTCCGTGGGGCTCGTCGCCCAATGTGGGGGATACCGAGTTATCCTCTATACAAACTCCACCTGTTCTAGCAGGTGGGAGTGGGGCAGACGAAAGGGTGGCCGAGGTCAATCCCTAGGCCGCGGTCGACCAGAGGGGAGCGATCCCCATGGCGACCGAAGACGGGGGGCCCAAACAATCCGGGGCCCCTCCGAACACTGTTTCGAAGTCCAGTGCGTTTCCGGAATGAAAGGACTAGCCCTCGTATGGGGGAGGGAGAAACTACTCCTGCGGTGCCTACCGACAATCCGGAGGCGCCGACCACTATGGAGGGAGCAGTACAAACTGCTTCCATCGTGGGGGAACACTGCACTCTGATGAGTGCGATCATGGGGAAGATTCAGTCCATCAAAGGCGGACTGAACGAAGCCTTCAACTACCTACTAACAGCCTCTGAGGTATGCAATATAATGTTCTGTAAAGAGAACTTTTGTTTTAATATATATATATATATATATATATATATATATATATATATATATATATATATAGTAGTCCCTGATGCTTTGTTTGATTCTGAACATAATCATACAAAGCATCCATGCTATAGCATATGATAGAGCTAAACTGTGAATTTGGTGCTTGTGCAGGCTGCGCTAGTTACGACGTCTGCCCACGCCGCAGAGGTTTCTGAGTTAAATCAGAAACTTGTACTAGCTGATTAATACCTCGACTGCGTCAACAAGCGTTTTAACGAAATGCAAGGTATGCGGGTTTTAGGAAATCTAAATTTTAACGCACTATATGTCTGAACATGAGCTAATACATGTTATATTTTTTTTGTGAAACAGCTAACACAACTGCGGTCGAGGCTCTGAAAGGTGAACTTGCCAAGGCCAAAGAGGAGGCCAGAGCGAGCAAGGCAGCCGCTGATAAAGCGGCTGCCGACCTGGAGTCCGAGAAGGCCCTGCATCAACAGCACGAGACTCGGGTGACCGAAGGTGAGGCCGAGCTTCAAGATGTGATTCGCAAATGGGACACCTTGGAGAAGGCGAATTCAGAGCAAGCGGCCGAACTCACTACGGCAGTTAATGCTGCCAAGGAGGCGTGAACTAAATCCCGCGGTCCTGAGGAGGAGATAAAATAAGCACATCAGATAGCAGCTGGTAAGGTTTTTCTCTTGCAGAGCATCTTCGGAGGTCAGAGTTATCTTGGGCTGACACGATTGTGGAGTTCTCTAGGTGGGTTTGCAGATCTCCCGAGGAGCATCACCGACGCCGCCCAATACTTCCGTGCTCAAGAGGGGAACAACACGGAGAAGATGTTTTTGTCGCAGTTCCTTGCGCCCAACCATCTGGTGCCCCTCAACGACCAAATGAATCAGTTGGTCGAGCTGCACGACATGGCGAGTTCGGCCATGAAGGACTTTATAGTCTGGCTATGGCCCGCTGATCCGATGAGTAGTTACTTCAGATTAGTGAAGAGGCACGTCGATGCGAGTCCGCGTGTAGACGCTATCAAACGCTTGGCCTGCATAGAGGGTGCTCGGATGGCCTTTTCCCGCGTGAAGGTACATTGGGTGAAGATGAAGGCCGCGGAAATAGCCACTGCTGGCCCTCTAGAAGGCAAGGATCATTGCATACCGGAAAGATATTTTGACGATGTCCTAGAGGAGCCCACCTTGTAGAGGGCCAATGCTCAAAGGATATAGCCTTTGAGTGATTTGTATTCGGGTTGTAAGGACTAAGCAAGTGTGCCAATGTATATAAATTTTGCGCTTTTATATTAATGAGCGACATTTTCATCCCTTGCGGTTGTTTATGTAAATCTGAAAGTTTCTAGTAAATATTAGAGGGGTGTTCGGTAACACGAAAAAACACTCTTTGTCCAATGTCTTGGTCCGTATAGGAGGTGTGTGCGTAGCGAACCAGGAAACCAGACTATGCAGCTTTATCGCTTTCACTTAGCCATAGGAGCTTGACTAGTGGGGCTAAGTACTAGCTCCTGGTGCATACTAGGCTATTCGAATTATAGTGCCTTTTTAACGCGGCTGGGCGAAGACCAGCCCCTCGTATAACACGGAGTGGATTTCTACCGATCGTAGTATAACACTAGTTCACCGAATCGCTTGACCAGCTCTCGCCTCATCATGTCAATTAGTTTTCGGGTTTCTCTACTGAGGTACTTGACCGGACGAACCAGAAGTACAATCGCAGTAGTTCTCCCTTTACTACCTTAGCTGAACAATGCGGAACGTAAGGTAGCGAGCACAGTAGCCGGGCAACCTAGCTATTGACGAAAGACATGATTCGGAGCCGATGCATATAACGGAATATCCGGGATGCCGAACAGTTCCCTGTAGGTGTTCGGACTTTTTGTAGGTGTGACAGGCTTAGTATAGCCCTTGGTATGAAGTCCAGGTATTAGGGCATACGCGACAATCTGTCTTGGGGGGTAGAGAATACAGGTGGTGAAAATAAACTACAGCCCAAACATATTGGAGCCAAACTGCCTCTTTTATACCCCGTTTAATACGGCGAGTTGTGAGGTTACAGATAGCGCCGATAATAGCCTCGGGCATTTGACATGTGTCAGGACCCCGATCCTAAGCCACACCGATCTAGGTGTAACACGTCATATCACTTTGCGGCCTCACGCACGGTAACCCCACAGGTGCCACCTTACCTGGCCAATGACCGTTTACGCATTTTGGCACATGTATATGACAGTGTCGCTAGCATCCATATGACACAGAACCCGGGCCGACATGGCTAGTTATAAACCAAAAGTGGCACTAGATTACAGAGACAGGCATCCATGACCCAGCAACGAACGTGTCGGTCATCAACGTATGAACCCAAGTCGTAGCAAGCTACATGGACTTAAAGAAACAACGCGTGACATTTCCCCTAAGGGACAGACGCAGGAATGAAGAAGGACACATGCCGGCCAGCCTACGTGTTCCGAGCAGTAGCAAGCTACCAAGGCTCATTGGAATCACTAGGAGGCATTTCCCTGTAAGGTAGGCTACCAAAGGAAAACAACTAGGTGTCGGATCCCACACATACCAAGCATTTCAACCATACACACAATATGCTCAATATGTGCAAATACAACATTGCATCACAACAGAACTCTATGACTCAAAGTACTTTATTTAAAAGGCTCCAAGAGCCATACATAACATATCCATACAGGTAGGGGTCACATGACCCAACACTCAAGTCATACAGTCATACAAACACAAGCGGAAGCTACATGTCTGAGTACAGAGAACTTAGAAAATAAAACAGGCTTGGTGTAGCCTGACTATCTACAAGGCCCTTCACAAGCTCCAGATCTCCGTCTGGGTGTCAAGCTACTCGTCGACGTCAACGTCTATGTAGAACCCATCAGCAGGGGCAGGGTTCTCCTCTGCGACAGTTATTAAGCAAACATGAGTACAAAGGTACTCAGCAAGTCTTACCACAGAACCTATCATACATGCAACATTATCAACAGGGGACAGTGGAGTTTATAGAAGAAAGCCAGCTTTGACTCTTGGCTAACCTATACTACAACTCTCAACAGATTGCAAGATGTTACTACGAACACGAGTCCTCTACTCACCACAACAATACACTACCGAGGATCCTCTTCTGTCATCCTACGGAAGGGCCATCCACGGCACTCACACTTATCTTGAGGCTTTTAGTAGTATCCATCAAATTGTCTATGAACTGTAAGAGTAACCAAGTAGTTCGTACCGCGAACAACGGCTATTCGAATAGATTGATAACCCTGCAGGGGTGTACCTCTTCACACACGCTTCCACCACTTATCGCCGTTTACTCGACATGTACTCGGCAACCTTCAAGAGGAAGCCCAGGGAGGGTGTCGGCCATGACCTGACTAACTACTCAAGTCTCTCGTCCAGGTTTATCGCCTATTTGGGTTCCATCCGTGGGGAGATCCGGCCGGGGTGTCGCTCACGGCCCCAAACGATGTGTACAGGGTTCCCGAGTCACCAAACGGGCAACCGGTACACCGTGCCACGTACTTGTCGCATCACAACCCACCCCGAGGGTCAGCGCTGTGCACGACCTCCAGTAAACTATAAACACCAGAAACTAGTTGCAACTCCTGGACAGAGATCGAGGGTAATTAATAAGCCAAGAGGGTCCATTGTTTTCGGGCCCAATGCATGGTAGTAACTGGAACTTGAACCACACATATAGATCTCGGGTCCTATGTACGGTTCCAATGAAACAACCCACCACGTACTCCTACATGGCCTTTCATCGATACCTTTACCAAGCGTACTCCACACTTCCTTCTCTTTATCGAAATGATTATTTCACTCTGATCCATCACCCAGATGAACCAGACCAGACACCACTCTAAGCATAGCAGGCAACATAAACAAATAGCATGGTGGATCACACATCACATGGCTCAATCAACTCCTACACATGCTAGTGGCTTTCAACTATTTACTGTGGCAATGACAGGTCATGCAAGGGAATAGGGTTCAACTACCGCAGCAAGTAGCAGTTCACACGCTGTTGCCTTAATGCAGTAAAAGAGAGAAGGAGCGAGAAGATTGGGTTTGTATCAGAATGATCAATGATTGCTTGCCTGACAAAGTGGTTGTCGGGTACTGTCTTCAACTGGATACGCAGCAGTATCCTCGGGAGCAGGACCTAACACAGAGAATACCGGCAATACAATCATTAAACAAACAAATGCAACAATCTGATGCATGCTCATGACATGGCAAGATGCATGTGCGTTGGGCTAATGCAACTATAACCAGATGGGTTTGAGCCTATTTGAATCGAAGATTCAAATTGGCACTTTAGCTATTATTTAAATAAGTGCATTATCATGTTTTAATGTATACAGCAAGGTTAACTTGCTCAAACATGCATGAAACCAGTGCCATTGGAAAGATTGGATTTTTCTGATCATTTTTCATATATAAATCTTTTCCATCTGAGCTACTGTTGAATTTATATTATTTTTTGAAGTTTAGGCATTTTCTGGAATTTCCTGAATTATGCTGACGTCAGTATGACATCATGCTGACGTCAGTCAGTCAACAGGGTGGCCCAGGTCAAACCTGACCAGTGGGACCCACTGGTCAGTGTCACAGTTAACTAATTAACTAATTAGAATTAAATTAACACCTAAACTAGGTTTGACTAGCAGGCAGGGCCCACATGTCAGTGACCCAGGGGGTCAAACCCGTGGTCAAACAGGTCCAACTCGCCGGCGTTTATCCACCGGCGAGGCCAAACACGGCGGTGAGGTGCGGGTTTCGTGCTCCGGGTGCCAAAACGACGGCGGAGCACACCTACGGGTAGCTGGAGGCAAACCGCATCGAGTGGAGGTGGTGGCTGGCGTCGGGGTCGCCGGAGATGACGCCGGCGACGAGTCCAGCGGCTGCCGGAGTTCGGCGAAGTCGAAAACGACGGTGCAGTGCTCGTGGAGGAGCGTGGAGTGGCCCTACAGCACCTACGCGTGACGGTGAAGCTGATAGGCACGGTGGCCGGACCATTGGATGGCCGGAGCCTCGTCGGCGACGAGCTCCGTGGCGGTGCGTGCAGGTGAGCTTCGTGCGGTGCGTTCCAGGGTAGTAGAGAGCCAACGGAGAGGGGGAGGACGAAGCTGGGCTCACAGGGGTTGTAGAAGACGCCGGAGCGAGCTTGGGGGTGGTCGGAGCTGAGCGGGACGGCGAGGGGGATCTCCGCGGCCGGAGTTGGGGAAGAAGGGGTCGGGGCGTCTCCAGGGCGGGCGAGCGCTCGGGGCTCGGCCTGTTCGAAGTAGTCGAGGACGGCGGAGACGACGGACACGGCGACGGGGCTCAGGGACGACGGTGGGCGCGGCTACTACGACGGTGCGAGCACGGCGGCGTCGGCCGTGGTGCGGGGAGGGCGAAGGAGAGGAGCTGGGGAGAGTGGGGTGTGTCTGCGAGGTCAGGGGCGAGGTGGACGATCGATTCAAGCCTCCAGGGCGGCGAGGGGAGGAAGCAGGGCGGCGGGTAGCTGCGTGGCGCGCGCTGCGGCCGCCATCGAGCACCTGCCTGCCTGCCAGGCCGAGCCAAGTAGCTCGCTGGAGCGGCAGCTGGGCTGGGCCGGCAGGTGGGCCGGGTGGGGCGCCAGGTAACTCCTTTTCTCTCTCCTTTTTCCTATTTCTTTTCTGTTTCATTTCTTTTGCAACTTTGTTTAATTAATAAAAATGCCAGAACATTTTTATAACTCATAAAACTTTCCATGCCCACTGTATATAATATGAACAGCATGGAACATTATAGATTATGATTATTTGATCATTTAAAATATTTTATAGCATTTAAATGCCCAAATGCAATTACCATATGATTTAATCCAGAGACCTTGGATGTCCTAGAAAATTTTGCACCATTTTTGGCAGAGGTTTAAGACCAAGGCAAAAATGATGGACATTTTTGAAGGGCATTTTGGGTACATTGGAAAAGATTTTATCAAACCCTTGTTGTTTGAAGAGGGGTGCTGGGGTTTCTGTCATTCCCATTTCCAGTTTCTTTGATAAGTAGACATGATGCACACTCTAGCTAGTCCTAATGCAAGTGCTAACTAGGGATGTGACAACATGCGAATAAATAAAATAGAAAAAAGAAAAGAGTAAAAAGGTTTACATGGAGCCCTAATCTAAAGGAAAGAAATTTCAACCAGTGGCCCTGCTGCATGTCTGCGCCTTTTTCTCCATGGTAATGTGTCCTTGAGGAGAATTATAATGGCCGCCTGTAAAAATAAAAAAGAAGGAAAAAAGCAGGATTCTGGAAAAGAGTACACTGTATGGCCGTAGACAATGTAGGTTTTTAAATGACCCTGTAGAAGATATGTTTTGTAGTCCGAATAGGGTCAAGACGAACTATGGACTAATGATATATTGTATGCCCCTAGCGCCGCCCAAGGTATTTTAAGGGAATAATTGTGTACGCGAGGTATGTAAGCTGCAACCTTATGGGGCAGTCGATAGGGGCACAACTTCTAATTGAGCTCAAGTTCTTCTGAGCTGCCGCATTCTAGTGCGGACCGGGCGCGTTTAGGTGTGTCCGTGGTCTTGACGACAGATGAGCTATTTGGCCTGTATAAGCCGCTTTGGACCTCGGCCACTAGGGCCGCATTGTCTTCCTCCATACGGAGGGAATGCTCCATGTTTCCATTGACCGTGTTAAGGCTACGTGGTCCAGGCATTTTGAGCTTGAGGTAGGCATAATGCGGGACTGCGTTAAAGTGGGCGAAGGCCATTTTCCGAGTAGTGTGTGATAGCCACTTTGGAATGGCGCAATGTCAAAGATTAACTCTTCACTTCAGAAGTTATGGGGCGAACCAAATACGACTTCCAATGTTAGTGAACCCGTGCAGCGGGCTTCTACGCCTGGAATCACTCCTTTAAAGGTAGTGCTGCTGGGCTTAATTCTTGACAGGTCGATCCCCATCTTGCTGACAGTGTCGTGATGTATGAAATTGTGACTGTTGCCGCCATCCATAAGGATCCAAGTAAGATGGTATCCGTCTATTATGTGATGAGCACTAAGGCCGCCGAATCTCTGTGTCGGATACTTGTTGGGTGATCCCTACGATCAAAAGTGATCGGGCAAGCTGACCATGGGTTGAACATGGAGGCAATAGGCTCAACGGCGTATACATCTCGGAGTGCGCGCTTGCGCTCCTAGGGGATGTGGGTGACGTAGATCATGTTCACCATTTTTACCTCCGGCGAGAACTTTTTCTGCCCCCCTATGTTCGGCTGGCGAGGTTCATCCTCGTCTTCGCCTGAGGTCATTTTCCCTTGTGTTCGGCATTTAGCTTGTTGGCCTGCTTCAAGATCGAATAGCTATGGTTGGTGTGGTTTGCAGGTTTTTCAGGGGTGCCATGGCTCTGGCAGGACCTGTCTAGTATCTTGTCCAAGCTGGATGGACTATCCCTGTTGCCTTTAAATGGCTTCTTCCATTGACCGGGCCTAGAGCCACTGAATCCGGCGTTTACCGTTGAATCTTCTGTGTTTCTGAAAGTGCAACTATCTCTGGGAGGTTTTGGTAATTCCTAACAACATATAGCTCATTGAATTAATACTCATTCAAGATGACCATTTCAGAAAGTTCAATGATAGGCATGGCATGGATTAGGAATGTGGATCCCTCAAAATGCTAAGGACACATATTGGCTCAAGCTCAAGACTCTACATTTTAATTTTAGTGATCCAAGATCACATTGAGTCCATAGGAAAATCAAATACTATTAAGGGGATGAGGTGTTGCTTGATACGTCTCCAAGTATCTATAATTTTTTATTGTTCCATGCTATTATATTATCTGTTTTGGATGTTTAATGGCCTTTACTATGCACTTTTGTATTATTTTTGGGACTAACCTACTAACCCAATGCCCAGTGCAAATTGCTGTTTTTGCCTATTTCAGTGTTTCACAGAAAAGGAATATCAAACGAAGTCCAAACGGAATGAAACCTTCGCGAGGATCGTTTTTGGAACAAACACAACCCAGAAGACTTGGAGTACACGCCAGAGAAGCCATGAGGTGGCCACGAGGCAGGAGGCCACGCCCAGGGGGGTAGGCGCGCCCCCACCCTCGTGGGCCCCTCATAGCTCCACCGATGTACCTCTTCCTCCCATATATACTCATATACCCTGAAAACATCCAAGAGCACCACGATACCCTAATTCCATCGCCGCAACCTTCTGTACCCATGAGATCCCATCTTGGGGCCTTTTCCAAAGCTCCGCCGGAGAGGGAATCGATGACGGAGGGCTTCTACATCAACACCATAGCCTCTGTGATGAGTTGTCAGTAGTTTACCACAGAACTTCGGGTCCATAGTTATTAGCTAGATGGCTTCTTCTCTCTCTTTGGATCTCAATACAGAGTTCTCCTTGATTTTCTTGGAGATCTATTCAATGTAATTCATTTTTCGGTGTGTTTGTCGAGATTAGATGAATTGTGGGTTTATGATCAAGATTATCTATGAACAATATTTGGTTCTACTCTGAATTCTTATATGCATGATTTAAATATCTTTGCAAGTCTCTTTGAATTATCGGTTTGGTTTGGCCTACTAGATTGATCTTTCTTGCAATGGGAGAAATGCTTAGCTTTGGGTTCAATCTTGCGGTATCCTTACCCAGTGACAGCCCTGGCAGCAAGGCACGTATTGTATTGTTGCCATCGAGGATAAAAAGATGGGGTTTATATCATATTGGATGAGTTTATCCCTCTACATCATGTCATCTTGCTTAAGGCGGTACTCTGTTCTTATGAACTTAATACTCTAGATGCATGCTGGATAGCGGTCAATGTGTGGAGTAATAGTAGTAGATGCATAATCGTTTTGGTCTACTTGTCACGGACGTGATGCCTATATACATGATCATGCCTAGATATTCTCATAACTATGATCTTCCATCAATTGCTCGACAGTAATTTTTTCACCCACTGTAGAATCTTCTATCTTGAGAGAAGCCACTAGTGAAACCTATGTCCCCCGGCACTATCCTCTATCATAATAATCTACATCTACTAGTTATCTTTACTGTTCTTTTATTTTGCAATCTTTAATTTTCAATCTATACAACAAAAATACCAAAAATATTTATCTTATTATTCCTATCAGATCTCACTTTTTCAAGTGGCTGTGAAGGGATTCACAACTCCTTTATCGCGTTGGTTGCAAGGTTCTTATTTGTTTGTGCAGGTACGACGGATTTGAGAGTAGTCCCCTACTCGATTGATACCTTGGTTCTCAAAAACCGAGGGAAATACTTACACTACTTTGGTGCATCACCCTTTCCTCTTCAAGGGAAAACCAACGCATGCTCAAGAGGTAGCATTGCTTAATGGCTTGCTTGCTCAAAATGCTTAGTGATATGCTCCAAAAGCCCTCAACCACTTTCTCATATCCACATATGGCCCAAACTAAAAGTCAAACTCGGCCCCACCGATTTGATATATCTGGCACCACCGAGTTCAGTTGACATAGCCATAGCCAGAAACGCTAATCAGTTCGGTCTCACCGAGATGGGATTGCAAACTCTCTGTTTCCCTTCGTAACGTTTCGGTCTAACCGAAATGAGTGATCTGTCCCACCGAGTTCGCAACGCAAAGTCTCTGTTTCTCTTTCGTACCATTTCGGTCTCACCGAAATGAGCGAATCGATCCAACCGAGTTTGCCTGACCAACTCTCAGTTTTCTATTTTCCTATTACAGAAATCGATCCCACTGAGTTGATTTGATCGGTCTCACCGAGATTACGTTATGCCCTAAACCTAATGAAATCGGTTCCACCGAGTTGATTATATTGGTCCCACCGAAAAGCCTAACGTTCACATTTCGAACTTAATCGGTCCGACCGAGTTTCATGATTCGGTGCCAACGAGTTTGGTAAATTGTGTGTAACAATTATATTTTGTGTGGAGGCTATGTATACCCCTCCACCCACTCGTCATTCGTGGAGAGAGCCATCAGAACAAGCCGACACCTCCATTACTCATTTTCTGAGAGAGAACCACCTACTCATGTGTTGAGACCAAGATATTCCAATCCTATCATATGAATCTTGATCTCTAGCCTACCCCAAGTTGCTTTCCACTCAAATCATATTTCTACCAAATCCAAATATGTGAGAGAGAGTTGAGTGTTGGGGAGACTATCATTTGAAGCACAAGAGCAAAGAGTTCATCATCAACACACCATCTATTACCTTTTGGAGAGTGGTATCTCCTAGATTGGTTAGGTGTCACTTGGGAGCCTCCTAAAAGATTGTGGAGTTGAACTAAGGAGTTTGTAAGGGCAAGGAGATCACCTACTTTGTGAAGATCGACCCTAGTGAGGCAAGTCCTTCGTGGGCAATGGCCATGGTGGGATAAACAAGGTTGCTTCTTCGTGGACCCTTCGTGGGTGGAGCCCTCCGTGGACTCGCGCAGCCGTTACCCTTCGTGGGTTGAATTCTCCATCAACGTGGATGTATGATAGCACCACCTATCGGAACCACGCCAAAAACATCTGTGTCTACACTTGCATTTGCACTCTCTAAACTCCTCCCTTTACCTTCATATGCAATTATTTACTTTCCACTTCTACAACTCTAGAATTGCATGTGTAGGAAGATTGCTTGACTTGTGCTAAATTGCTAAAAACTGTCAAAACATAAAATTGGGAAAAGGCTAAGTTTTTATTTGGTCAAGTCTAATCACCCACCCTCTAGACATACTCGCGATCCTACAAGTGGTATCAGAGCTTTGGTCTCCATTTGACTTGATTTCCATAGCTTTGGTGATCATAGCCTTGGTTACACAACCTAGGAGAGTATGACGTCTAGCGAGGGAAATTACCACCTTAGAGGTCCTTACTTTGATGGTACTAATTTTGCTAGTTGGAAGCATAAGATTAAAATGCATACTCTTGGACATAACCCCGCCATTTGGGTTATTGTGTGTATTGGTTTGCAAGGTTAATTCTTTGATGGGAAGGAACCAAATCATGAAGCATCCGTAGAAGAATTGAAGATGCTGCAATACAATGCTCAAGCTTGCGATAACCTCTTCAACGGATTGTGCCCCGAAGAATTCAACAAAATCAGCCGTCTTTTGAATGCAATGGAAATTCGGGATACTTTGATTGATACGCACGAAGGTACTGACTCCGTCAAGGAATCCAAGTTGGATGCGCTTCAAAGTCAACTTGACAAGTTCAAGATGAAGGATGGTGAAGGTGTTGCTGAAATGTACTCTAGGCTTGCTCTCATCACAACTGAGATTGTCGGCTTAGGAAGCAAAGAAATCAAAGAAATGACTGATAGATTCATCATCAAGAAAATCCTAAGTGCCTTGGATGTAAAATATGACATGGTGTGCACATTGATCCAAATGATGCCCAATTACCAAGATCTCAAGCCAACGGAAGTCATTGGAAGAATTGTTGCTCATCAGATTTCACTCAAGGATAAAGAAGAGCTTCACAACAAGTCTAGTGGTGCTTACAAAGCCTCATGTGATGCTCCTATATCATCATGTGAGAAACAAGTCTTGAATGAAGAATTGGGATTAATGGTGAAGAACTTCAATAAGTTCTACTAGAATAGAAGCAAAGAGAGAAGTTCCAAGTCAAGGTCCTATAATGACAAAAGATCTTCTTGTCATGAGCGTAATTGCTACAATTGTGGAAGACCGGACACTACTCCAATGAGTGTATGGATCCCCACAAAAGAAGAGAAGAGTCACCTAAAAGGAGAATTAGAAGAGAAGAATCATCACCAAGAGAGAGAAGGAGTAGAGATGATCTTTATGAACGAAGACCCTTTCGAAGAAGCAAGAATTCGGAAAGGAAGGACAAATCATCAAGGAGCTATACAAGACGAAGACATCAAGCTCATGTTGGTGAATGGGTATCTGGCTCAGACTCTGATAACTACTCCGAGAGAAGCTATCACTCCAACTCAGAAGATACTCAAGATGAAGGTGTTCCTGGAATTGCTCTTGTGTCATCCAACTCCTACGACATTTTTGACTCACCAAATGAAGGAATTGGAAGATGCTTTATGGCTAAAGGCCCTAAGGTATCACACCCCGAGTGGCTTCATTTCAATAGTGATGAAGATGACTTGCTAGGAGATGATTATTTACCTGTTGGTAACAATAGTGATGAAACCTATGATGAAAACTATGATGAAATTTCTATTAATAATGCTAATCAAGATAAAACGAATAACAATGATAAGGAGAAGATTGAGCATCTAACTAAAGAATTAAACACTCTCAAGTTAGCTCATGAAACTACCTTAGAGGATCATGGGGAACTTTTGAGGACTCATGAGAAGCTATGCTTTGAAAAGCTCAATCTAGAGCAAGAGCATGAGTTCTTAAAAGCAATCAATGATGATCTTTGTAAGAAAAGTTCTTGTTACATTGCCAAACGTTTACACTTGTCTACTTACATGCCACAAGTAAAATCTAGCAACAAGTACAAGAAAGATTCTTCCTCTTGTAGTAACAACAATCATGCTAAATCCAATATTGTTGCTTCTAGTAGTTACACTTGAGCAAGAAAATACCTTAATGAAGGGAATTATAGAGAAAGGTGTTTACAACAGTCTTGCCGGAAGTAAGCAATTAGAGGAACTTGTACGCAAGCAAGGAAGGCACCGGAAGAATCAAGGTGTTGGTTTTGAACGAAAGTTCAATGCCAATGGAGTTGACTGGGAAAAAGGTTAATACCCCAAGATGAAGTTTGTTCCTCGACAAGAGAAGTATGATCCTACTTCATTCAAAGGGACACAAGCCAAAGATGATCTTCCACCACAAGATCATAAGCAAAAAAGGCAAGGACAAGCTTCAAGAAGAGATTGATGCATTTGATTAAGCTCCTAAGGCCTTGGTCAAGTGGGTTCCCAAGACTACATCAATCTCTACTTCATCAAGAACGACAACAACTCCAAGGATTACCATCAAGTTGATGTGGATCCCGATGAAGAAGATCTAGACAGTTCTTGAGGATGACTCCGCCAACATACTTCACTCATATCATCTTGGCAAGGACAAGTGCAATCAACCTTCATATCATGCACTAGTTCAACGATTCACAAACCCTCTTGTTGGTAAGACAATGGACAAGGTAACCTAATGCTTTCATGCACATTACTTTGTGTGCATCTCACTCCATGTCCATGGATTTCTTTGTTTGTTCCTTGTAGGACTACCCGTGCAGGTATAGAAAGTGCAACTCACTCCAATGGATTGCTCCAATTGATCTACATCGACATTGAGCATCCACATCTTCAACATCTACATGAAGTCATCATTGACAAAACCCAAGGTTAGTTCATCCCTCTTAGGGGGCATGACACATCTAGGGGGAGCTTTACTCTGAGAACTGAGCTAAAGCAACTCTAATGATGTGAACACAATAATGCTTTATGTAAAAGTGGTAACCCCACTTGTGCTTAAACGATGAGTATGACCTATGATCAAATGTTCTCATTTGACTCCTAAGTCAATATACTCATCTATAGATGACCTAGTCGTCGCCAATTGCTTGATAGATGCTAGAGTGTTTGTGCATGCTTTGCGCATATTTCATTTGCCATTTTATGGTGTGATCATGTTGGAGGCATATTTTAATCATTCGAGGACATCCATTTGTTACTTTGATTGTTTGGCTCTTTTTCTTTTGCCAAATGGATGGACAAGAATGCCAAAGAACCTCCTCTAGCTATCTATGTTTTTCTCGTCTCAAACTCTATTCATGCTACATCACAAAGTTTGATCAAGTCAGATTCGAACCACTCTGTGTGAGGAGCACTCGAAGTTCCCGATGTGTCATAGACTTAAACTTCCAAAACCTCTGTGTGCATTTCGGTTTGACCAATTCATCCACTTCGGTCATACCGAGTTCACTGAGTTGATCTAGGTTTTCAATTTCTGTGCAACAGATTAGAACTTTTCGGTCACACCGAGTTGCAGTAACTGCTAGCAGTTTTGCATCTCGGTGCCACCGAGTTGTTCCACTGGGTCACATCGACAGTGTCAGGTTATATATACCGTCGGGTCGAATTTTGGAAAAATTTCCAAAACCTCTCGCTCGCGCGTGACCTGCTCTACCGTCTCGGGTCTCCGGATCGTCTTCTCGCCGCCAGCGAGTACCCGTCGCTGGTTTCTGCCGCCGTCAACGGAATTTATCGGTGTACAAAAGTAGGGGCTCTCCTTTGTACCCCTTACTTGTGTACGGGCAGTCAAAGCCATGCCTGCGGCCACACATAACAAGGCAGAGGGGGGAAGCCAAAGACACAAGGCTACTAGAGCAACACCAAGACGGTGGCACAAGAAGGCCAAGCAAGAAGACAAGCTTCCCACGGCAAGAACCCTTGCTGGGGCAACTCAGTCAACGCCTCCGTTGCAGCCACCCTTGAGCCTAGGAGCGCCAGCATCATCAATAATGTTGGAACTAAGGCTCGGGAAGCGCCTACGTGATGGCATGCAGTCCTTTGGAAAGACAAGGGTCTATGACTCCTAAGATGAGAACTAGAAGACAAGGCGATCACATGGCTCCTTGCTGAGGATGCCCACGATGCCCCGACAAGGCTCCTCACTGAAGACACCCCGAAACCCCGGCAAGCCTCTTGCTGAGGACGTTCACAGAAGCCCCGGCAAGCCTCTTGCCGAGGACGCTCATAGAGGCCCCGACAAGACCCTTGCTAGGAACAGACGCAAGATCGCGGCAAGGCCTTACTGCTCCATCATTGCCCCAGCTTAGTGGCCGAGCCACTAGCCTAGGCAGGTACCCACGTGGCAGTGTGTGGTTCCTAGTCCAGCTAGTCAAGCACCTGCGTGGTGGCATGCAGATCTTCGTGAAGACCCTACCACCACGCCATCTCAGCTGCCGGCACCGCTGGCTTGGATGCGTGTCGCAACCAGATGGAGCGGTCGCGGATGGGACGGGCCTCGTTTCCGTCCCCGATAAAGCGAGTGGGCACCTAAGTAGCGCATTTAATGCATCTTGTCCCGTAATGGCATGAGATAAGCCTGTGCACAGTATACCTTTCCACCTCCTGTTTGCCACTGTGGCAGCCCCTTTTGACTACAAAAGGAGGCCCGAGGCATACTGGAGGAGGATTCAGATCTTTTGGACGAGGCATGCACCATAGCTAGTTCAAGAACTCAAGAACACTCAAATACACACACCAAAGCAGGACTAGGGTATTACGCATTCTCGCGGCCCGAACCTGGGTAAACAATCCTTGTATTGACTCTTAGACCCGCTCTTTGCACAACCTCGCGCCTGCCAACCATAGAAGGGATTCCAGTGATCCCATATGTGTCGTCTCCACCGACATATTCGGCACGCCAGGTAGGAGGCGCAGTTGTGAAAATCTATTTTAGAAGTTAGTTTAGCAGTTCTTCATCGCCATGGTTTCCATTGAAGAAGATGACCAAGCGTGCGGCATCATCAGCGAGTACAATGGACGCTCATGCAACAACAGAAAAGATAAGTCACACAAAACTTTGAGTAATTCCTTTCTATATAAGGTTATTCTCCTCGAAGATCTTGCTCTCTATATGGTAAACCTATACGCAATGGGGCCCCACCTCTATTGGCAACGCCTTCGTCTTGTTTTGAGACCGCTCAACAGTTCGAGTGGCTGGGTCGAGAATGGCAGGGTAGCCTTTCCTTCACTGGCAACACTTTTGTCCTATTTCGAGTCCGCTTTCAAACGACCGCGCTCGGTAAGGTGGTTTGCCTAGCAGCAAGCACACCCGACAGGCTACTGGGGATCCGTCCTCAAGGCGTCGTGGCTTGAGTTTGCGTGCCGGCAAGCCTATCCAATTAAGCCTAGGGTGGACATACAAAGGGGAATCAAACAGGAAAATAGCGTGCATCACTTCAAAGTACTGCAGAGTTATATTACATCAATTGTTGCTGCGGTTCTAACTAAATAGAAAATTGTCTTGGTTGTGAACCTGCAGCGGCGATAAAAAACAGCGTGCATAATCCCGATGCTAGCCTTCTACCCTCTGAATTCCGTCGACGCGACTAATGATGGGCTTGATACGCTCCTGGAGCGCCGTGAGATCTACACCATCCGGCAAGCTCTCCAGCACGGCGTCGAAGTTGAGGTCAGGATTCCAGTATGCCACCTTGTTGAGAACCTTGGTCAAGGCGCCCCAGCAGAGCCTCCGAGACTCATCGGCCAGATAAACCGCTCGGTCGGAGCGGAGCTTTTCCAAGGCATCGAGGATGCACTCGAAGAACACGGTCAGGATGGCTTTGATAGTGAGGTTCGCCTCCCGGGAATAATTAAAGTTTGGCATGCCCATGGTGGCCAAATGCGTGGTAAGCTTCTCCGCGACAATGACGAGGCGACTGATCCAGAGGTTCTCGCCCTTCATGTAATCTGCGTGGCTAGCGGCGTCGTTCTTTCGCAGCTGCCTCTCCTTCTCTACATCCTTGTTCAGGGTCTCCTCCCGAGCCTTGGCCTCAGAAAGCATCCCCTTGAGGCCCTCCAGCTCCAGCTTCAATTCTTTGATGGAGTCCTAGGCCATGGAGAGTAGCTCGGCCTTGCCGAGGACTTCGACATGCACCTCCGTCAAGGTGGCGTTGATTGTATCCCTCTCCTTGGTCAACCACAGGACCCATTCGTTCAGGCCATCCCGCTCCACCTCCAGCTCTTTTACCTTGCCGGCATGGACTAGAGCTTGAGCATTGAGTTCCTGGGTCCGCTGCATGACGAGCTTCTCGACCTCTTGATCATTGCCGCAGAGTGCAGCAACAAGTGCCTGTTCGCGAGCGACGAGGTCTTCCTCCTAGGAATCCAGTCGAGCTTGGCGCTGGATGTGGTCGGCATCATCCTGGGCGGCCCAGTCCTTTGCCATCTCCTGGGCTGTCGTAGATATTGACCATGGGTGTGCTCAGCGACCACTCTTAGTATTTCAAGACAAATTGTGGCCGCCTGCTACCCCCCGGCCGTCTGCTCATTGGGCCGCCTCCTAGGGTAGCTTGCCCTAGGAGCCGGCTGCCAGCAGGTGGCAGGGACCCAACAGGTGCCAGCACCAACGCCAACAGCTAGTAGACGGTCTCACACTCCTCCCTCGGGATGCATGCTGGGGGACCACCACGCAGCTGAGGCATGGCTACAGATGAATTTGTCCTTAGAGAATCTATAAGGGCGTGGCTACAGTGAACGTGTACCTTATGGATATCTCCTAAGCGGCGGGTAACTGTAGCCACGCTGCTCATGACCAAGCATCGGTCAGAGGAGGCCACGATCCCACTACTCGCAGACGGCAGGGCCAGCAGGCGGCTGGCCCCACCGGCCAGTGGGTAAGTCATAAACAAGCCGCCCCTGGCAGACGGCCAGGGGAGACGGCCGCCTGGTAGCAGACGGCGAATCCTGCCCTGGAAGTCTGAACGCCATCAAGATGACGGGACAGGGCGTGGCGGCAATGTACGGCAGAAGACGGCCGCACAATAGCCACTTCTCCACTGACGAGGCTGTCGTCAGCAGAAGCATGTCTACAGTAAAAGGCAATCATGTGGGCCCGCAGGCGGCGGGCCCCAGCAGAAAGGCGGCAAGACCGGCCCCGCAAGACGCTGACACACGGGGGCCACTCCATCTGGATTACAATTGTACCCCTGGGGGGTAGGTCTATATAAACCCCCAGGGTCCTCCATAAGGAGAGGTTGGTTAGAAGCAAAAAGGATTGAACTTGGAGAAGAAGAGAGAGAGAGAGAGAGAGAGAGAGAGAGAGAGAGAGAGATAGAAACCCTAGCAGCCATCCCCGATCCCTAGGGCGTAGGAAGTGAGCAACCTTGCTCATCTTCCTCCTCTAGACCACACAACTCGAGGAGCAACCTCGTAGCTACCATAGTGACATCAGTCATGACGCGGAGCCCCCGTAGAGCAGGATTAGGGGTGTTATCTTCACAGAGAGCCCCGAACCTGGGTAAGATCCGTAGGCATCCTAAGTTTCGCCTCATCCCGCTTCCAGGGCCCGGCGACGTTCTTTTCACCCCATGCATGATAAGCCATCCGTTGGCATATGTCGCCCCAAAACCCCGACATTTGGCGCCCACCATGGGGCTAGGTGCACCGTCGTCTGAAGACATGTTCTGGACGGGAACTTTGTTCTTTGCTGGGAGAGCAGCCAGCCCGGCACGCCTACATGCGTGGAAACCGGGATCTTTCGCGCCGCTGAGGCCGCATGCGCCGCGAGCGGGCTCGCCGACCTTCTCGGCGGCGTCCGCATTCACGACGAGCCCTCTCCGGCGACCGAGCTAGTAGCACCGTAGCGGTGCCTCGTCGAGCTCCTCGACGAGCTCCACATTGTCAATGAGCGCGCCTCTGACGTGGAATCAGTAGGCTCTTCTGACCCACCAGTAGACATGATCATCGACCTCGGCGTGGAGCCTATCGATTCCTTCACCGAGCACGTGGTGATCATCGACGACCCCCTCCCCGCTCTTACGACCGGCAGCACCATCAGCACCGTCACGGAGGTGCTCGTCACCGACCACGGCGAACCGTCCGGCGGGGCAGACCAAGACCCGCTCTGCAGCACCTCGCCGCTCCTGTTGCAGCGGGGGCAGATGGCATGGCAGTGGAGGCGCTCCGTGTCTCGCTCCTCGATAGCGCCAACAAGCAGGCTGCCTCCCGACGCCTCACTGAAGCTTACCGCCGCGAGATGGACCATGCCATTCGTGGCATGCCGGCTGCTGGTGAGCCTAGCCGAGCTGGCGCCGTCCACGATCGTGGCGGGCTGCCAACAGACATGCTGGGGGCCCCGTGGCCTGTGTACCTCACTCCATCGGAGAATCTAAGGGCTGCCCAAGCGGCAGTCGATGAGATGGGCAACTTGGAGGGAGACGAGCTTCGCTGCGTGACCCAGCGTGCCCGCCAGCTCCTCGACGCTGCCGCCACGCAGCAGGAGGGCCGTCGCCGGGTGTTAGAGGCCGGCGCGCACGCAGACAACCGCCCTCTTCAGCGGGAACAGGGAGCCACGTCTCGCTCTCCAACAGTCGGCGCACCCAACTGGCTAGACTCAGAGCCGGCTGCTAGCCGCAGCCAGCAGACTCGCGTCACCATCGAGCGCGACGAAGACGGCCGCCCATGGGCCGTAGAGCGGCGAGGGGAACATCCGCCTCCTCCCAGGCGGGAGAGGCGCGTGTCTCCTCTGCCTGTTGACCACCCCTCTCTGGCGGGCCCCTTGGGCCGCCGCGAGGGGGTTGGGGAGAACGACGCCCGCCACCGCCTAGACCGTCTGGCTCGGTCCCAGGCGGTCGAAGAAGAAGATGACCTCGGTCTGTCTTGTTTCGGTCCCCGCATCTGCAATGAGCCTTTTCCCAAGGGCTTCTCGCTCCCTAGAGATACCCCCCAAGTGCAACGGATCAGTGAAACCAGAGGACTAGCTGGTGGACTACTCCACAGCCGTCATCATAGCTACCGGCAACAGACGTGTTGCGGTGAAGTACGTGCCTTTTATGCTCGAGGGCTCGGACTTGGCTGAACAGCCTCAAACCCACCAGCATCAACGGCTGGTTGGACTTCACCGACGCCTTCACTCGCAACTTCACCAGCACCTACAAGCGTCCTCCCAAGCCGCGCCAGCTCGACCTATGTGTCCAAGGCCCAAACGAGTCGGCCCGTGATTACTTGACACGCTGGGCAGAGCTGCGAAACTCTTGTGAAGGAGTGCACGAGGTACAAGCAATTGAGTATTTCACGGACGGGTGCAGAGAAGGCACCTTACTCAAGCACAGGCTTCTTTGTGATGAGCCGGCCACGCTGGATGAACTATTGAGCATAGCAGAGAAGTATGCCACCGCAGACTCCTCCATGAAGACCGAGCTACAAGTGTATGCTTCTGGCAAGATGACTCCTCCAACTCCCAAGACGCTGGCTGGAGAGTCTAGCCGACACCAGCAGCCAAGCGACCAGAAATGCAACACCCATGCGTCGGCTGCCAACAGCCGGCTGGTGGCAGCGGTCGACGGCCAGCAGCCAGAAGCTCAAGCAGGACCCAAGCGCCAGAAGGGTGGCAAACTAGTCTGGCAGCCAGCTTTCTCCTTTGACCATGCTTTGGACGCCCCCTGCAAGTTCCACAGCAGCGCGAAGCCTTCCAACCACACAATGCAAAAGTGTCATTGGCTCACAAGAATTGCCAGGGGAGAAGCTCTGCCGCCGCCGCTTGCTGGGCAGCCGGCCCCGCCTCCTAATCCGCCGGCTGCTCGTCCTGGCGGCCAGGTCCAGGATGGATTCCTAGAAGAAAACGGAGCCTATGTTGTCTTCACCAGCCAGACAGACGATAGGCACAACCGGCGCCAATAGCGCAGAGAAGTCAACACCGTTGCCGTCAAAGACCCAGAATTCATGCATTGGTCTGAAAGGCCTGTCAGCTGGAGCTGAGAGGATCACCCGGCTATCATGCCGTCGCCAGGGGCCTATGCCTTGGTACAGGACGCTACTCTCTCCACTGGCAGGTGGGCCTGTTGCTTCTCCCGAGCACTGGTAGATGGCGGCAACAGCATCAACATCATGTACCGTGACACCATGGAGAAGTTGGGTATCAAAGAAAAGCAACTTCAGCCTACCAGAACCGTGTTCCATGGCATTGTGCCAGGCCTCTCTTGCTCACCAATCGGCAAGGCCAAGGTCGATGTCCTGTTTGGTGACAAGATGCATTTCCGGAGGGAGCCGGTCTGGTTTGAAGTGGTGAACCTGGAAAGTCCCTATTAGGTGACCTTGGGCCGGCCAGCTCTTGCAAAGTTCATGGCAGTACCCCATTATGCCTACCTCAAGATGAAGATGCCGGGCCCCAAGGGAATAATCACCATAGCCGGGGACTACGAGAAGTCCATCGCATGTGCAACAGCCAGCAGCCGATGGAAGAGTCCCTTGTCGTAGCTGAGGAAAAGCATCGCCTAGAACGGCTGGTGGCAATGGCTGGCGAGCAGCCGGCCATACCAGCCGATCCCAGGGAGGCGGAGCCGCAAGACTCGTTCCAGCTGGCCAAGGAGACAAAGAAGATTGCCTTGGACCCATCTCACCCAGAGTGATTTGCTATCATAGGGTCAAACCTAGACAGCGAATAGGAAAGTGAGCTCGTCGATTTGCTCCGTGAGAATTGGGACATCTTTGCATGGTCCCCTAAAGACATGCCGGGTGTCCCGACGTATTTCGCCGAGCACAAACTCCATGTGAGAGAAGACGAACCTTTGGAGCGATTAGCCGGCTGCTGGATCGAAGAATTGTCGTCTGTCCTCTGGAGCCTCAGAACCACTCCGAACGAATCCACCGGCTTCACTCCTTTCTTCCTCGTGTATGGGGCCGAGGCCGTCATCCCAACGGATGTTGAGTTTGACTCGCCTCGCGTCACCATGTATACGGAAGCCGAAGCCAAAGAAGGACGCGAAGATGGCGTCGACCTGCTGGAGGAGGCCCGGCTGGTAGCACTCAGCCGCTCCACAATCTACCAGCAGAGTCTCTCCCGCTATCACAGCCGGCGGGTCAAGCCACGCTCCTTCCGCGAGGGTGACCTTGTGCTCCAACTGATCCAGCGAACAACCGGCCAGCACAAGCTCTCGGCTCCTTGGGAAGGACCGTTCATCGTCAGCAAGGTACTAGGCAACGATGCCTACTACCTCATTGATGCCCAGAAGCCAAGAGCACGCAAGAGAGACGACTAAGGCAAGGAGTCGGAGCGCCCATGGAATGCAAACCTACTTCGTCGCTTTTATAGTTGAAAGACAGTATGTGTCGCGCTATCTATTTTATTTTGAGAACCAATGGGATCCCCGAGGAGATCTTGGGGACTGCCCAACCCTTTATCTATATGATAAGATTTATGCCTGTGAATGAGGATTGTTCATTCCTTTGTCCGGCACCAGAGCCTAGAAGACGGCCCGGGGACTGGCCGCCTAGCCCTATGTTTAAAACTTCTCCTTAAATAGTCGGACAAGTAATGTGATGGCATCCAAGCCCTCTCCCGCCTTGAGTCACAGACTCGTAGAGCGCGGCTGTCCGACTGGCAGGAGCCAAAGGCAGGAAGTGGTGCCCACATGAAAAATGGCTAAGGAAAAAAGACATAGGGCAAGCCGGCCCTTCACAAGAACAGTCGGCTGTCACACAGCCGAGCAGCCGGCTCTGGGCTTAGCCACGCCGCATTCCAGAAGGCGGGATACTTGCTCACACTGAAAACAGCCAAGTTCCTGACCCAGCCACAGAACCACAGAGTGGCTCTCTGGCTGGCAGGACGGCAGTTAAAGGAGACGGCGAAAGGCAAATCGCCATAATGAATCAAAGGCGGGGCTAATCCTAGGACTCGGCACAACTGCATAAAAACCATGCAGCATTAAAAGAATATTTACATCAAAAAGACCTCAAGGGCCGCCTTGCAGTAGCAGCTTACTGATACACCTAGCGGGTGGAATTGTTCGGATTAACCCTACCAAGTCTTACAGAGAAACATGAACCAAAAGATACAAGAGTAAAAGCTTAGGGCGCAGCAGGCGGAGTGGGCGGCACGACGGAGCCGGCTTCCGAGGGGGCCGCCTGGTGGGTCTCGGTCAGGCCGCTTCCTGCAGCAGGCGTGGCCACCACACCTGGTCCGCTTGTCGAGGACCGTCAAGCTGGTGGCCAGCAGACGGATCCGCCTCCTGGGAGCTGGTCTCCTCGTCGTCGCCATCCTCCTCCTCGCCCTCATCACTGGAGGTGATCTCCTCGTCCGGCTCCTCCGACGCCGCCAGGTCCAGCCCGAAGTTGCTGGCTGGCATCACCTGGCCCGTGTCATCCAACTCTAGGATGAAGACGGAGGTGTCGGCGTACTCGGCAAGGGCGGCAGCACATTGGATGAGGTCCTTCTGCACCACGGCCACCTCAGGCTGAGCCTCCGCACGGAAGGTCTCCAGTTGTTCTAGGCTCAGGCCCAAATACCAGTTCTTGACGAACTCCAGGGCGGTCCGCATACCAGCCCTCGCTGAGGAGCCCTTCCAGGCCTCGAAGGGGTGGCCGGCTGCCTCCAGCCAGTCGGCAGTCCGACTGGGAGTGCGGAGTGCCGGCACACCTGGCCAGAGGGTGGCCAGAACCTGGGCACCAGCACGCTGTGGACGGCGAAGCAGACGGCGGACCGGCAGGAGACGCACCCGAATAGCAAGAAGCTCCTCGGCTAGGGTCCTGGGCGCATTAGGTGCGATCACCCGGCGCGCCTGGCGCCTCTCGTCACGCTTGGCCTCGATGGCCTGGGTGGCGGCCACAGAGTAGCCCGGGAAGAACTCTGCGAAAACTAGAAGAAGAATCAGAAGAAAACAAACACGGCTGTAACAGATGGCGAGTACAAGAAGAAAGGGTAGACATCTCACCATCGACCACGTCTCCAATGGCTACGTAGCCGTCTTGGAGAGCTGCCTCCTTCTCGACCCAATTTGAGCGCTCGGTCTCGAATTCTGCCCGAAGAAGCGTTTCGGCGTCCGACATCTTCCCGAGCTCGACCTTGTGGGCTGCCTCCTGGTCTGCCAGCTCCTTGGCTAGGCGGTCGCGGTCCTGAGCAGCGAGACCACGCTCTCGCTCCTTGGCAGCTAGCTCTGACTGGGCCTCACCCAGCTGGTTCCGGAGGTTGGCTACGACAGCTGGCAAGAGAGGGAGAATAACAATAATGTCAGCAGCAGCAAAAAAGACAACCTTGGAGTTCCAAGCCGCCTGCTCAGTAGCCGGCTCGGAACTCGGGGACTACACCCAGCGGGTGCGCTGACGCGCCCCCGCAAGGAGGAGAAGGGAAGCACTCACCTTGGCTGTCTGCCAGGGCAGCCTGCAGTTGCGCCAGCTCCTGGCGCTGAGCGTTGTAGGAGGCCACGCGGATGTTGTGGTACTCCTGCAATGAGACACAAGATAAGCCCACGACGCACACTTTGGAGTTCCAGGCCGCCTGCTCAGCAGCCGGCTTGGAACTCGGGGACTACACCCAGTGGGTGCGCTGACGCGCCCCCACAGAAGAAATTGAAGGAATAAAAGCAAGCGAACATGAAGCATACGTACCCGAACGGAGGACCGCACAGCCACGAACTCCTGCATCACCATCTGCACGACGTTGCCCAGGGAGTTGAAGCGGTCCAGGACGTCCCGTGACGCGACAATCAGTGCGCCGCCGCCTCCGGGCCTCCAACCTGACGGCGCCGCGCTGGTGGCCTCATTCTCCGACGCGGACGAGCTGGCACCGCTGGCCTCCACCTGCTGCGGCACGGAGACCGCCCTTGCGCTGCGCGGGCAAGCTAGGGCTTTGGGGGCCGGCTGCGGGCCAGTCACCAGCACGCCCTCAGCTGGTGGCACCTCCGCTCCTGCAAGTCGGCTGCCCTGCTCCCTTGCAGGCGGCGCAGAGGGCGTCACCTGCGTCTCCAGGAAGACGCTGTCGTCCCCCCCCACCCCCCCCCGTTGTTTGGAGCCCGGGCTTGGGCAGACGGCTGCAGAGAGCCCGCCTCCGGGAGAACGGTGCGGCCCGCTGGCTGCTGGGAGCCCGTTTCCTACTCTCAGGCTCGGGTGGCGTCTGCCTGGGCCTTCTTGGCAGCTTCGGCCTCTGCCCTGGCTGCGGCATCGGCCACCGCTCGCTCGCGATCCGCGACCTCGCTCTCCTCGCGTGCCTCGCGGGCGTTCCTCTCCGTTGCCTCCCGGAGCGCGGCGGCTGGATCCACGCGAGGAGGCGCGGGGGGGGGCATCCGTGCCCCCCCACAACGGAGCCTACTAGCACCCGCGAGAGGGAAAGCGGCGCGCTGCATGGATATCCTGAAGAAAATGGCGAGTCAGCCAAGAGGGGATCGGCTGAGAAAGATAAGCAAGAAATAGAAGAAGGACGCAAGACACTTACCCCGGACATGACCGGCCAGGCCTTGGGCATCCCGGGCACAATCACCCAGGCGGCCGCCTCCCGACGCCTAGTGGCGGCGGTCGACAGCCGGAGCTTCTTGGGCGGGGCACCAGACGGCCCTGATGAGGACCGCCACTTCCCGCCGCCGGTTGCGCCAGACGGCCCGGCGAGCTGGCTGGCGCGGAAAGGTGCTTCCTCCTCCATGGCGGCGGCCCCAAGATCGGGGTCACTTGTGTCGCTCTGGGAGCGATCCGGTTCCAGGGGCCGGCCTGGCTGGCCAGAGCCCGGTGCCGGCTGGCCGGGGAAGATCAGAAGAAGACATCAGGATCAGACGGCAACAACAGCCAGACGGAAAATAAAGAAAAGAGAGGGCTGAAGACCTTACTGCAGGCGGCTGGTTGTCGCAGCTGTATGGCGGCTTGCCAAAGGCCCAGCCGGAGTCGGAGACCTTGCAGTTGGAGATGTGGTTCACCAAGTTAGCCACCTCCTTGTACGGCATTGGCTTGGTGTATGTCCGGCTGGGGTCCCGGCGCCCGCTCATGTCGCAGATCAGATGAGGGCGGCGCTGCAGTGGCAACACTCGACGCTCCGCAAGCGTGAGCAGCAAATCCACGAAGACCAGGCCCTCGCCATCCGACAGCTCCCGGAGATGGCGCAACGCGATGGAGGCGCCTTCGGTGAGGGAGGTAGGCCGGGTCTTCCAGGAGTCGCGAGGCTCAACAGGCGGACCCGACGCCCAGTCCGACAGACAGATGAAGTCTTGTTCGGGGTCGACGTTGGAGACGTAGAAGTACGTCTTCTCCCACTGTTTTACCGACGCCACAAGCTGCGGCGCCGGAAAGAAATTCCTCGATCCACTGCGCTTCACCGGAATGCACCCCCGCACTGGGCGGGCATGCTCTGGACTACGGTGCCGAGCTTCACGTAAAAAAGCTCGGTCCACAGCTCTATGGTGGGGAGGATGCCGAAGTACGCTTCGCACAGGACGACGAAGATGAGAGCGTCACCACCGTGTTCGGCGTGATGTGGTGGCGTTGGATGTTGAAGAATTCTAAGAAGGATCGGAAGAAGCCGCTCGCCGGGAGGCCGAAGCCGCACGGGAAGTGCGAGCGGAAGACGACCCGCTCGCCCTGCCGTGGGGCCGGCTTGATCTTCGCCGCCGGCGCTAGGCGCACGGCGTCCTTGTTAGCAGGTGCCAGATTTTGCGACCGGCGGAGGACGTCGATGTGCTCCTCCAGGACCTCGGGCAGTCCCACTGGCCATGGTGGCGGGCAGACGTTGGGGCGGCCATGGTTCAGGCAGCAGCTCGCTGCGACGTTGGCGAGTGGAGCGGGAGGAAGCGAGGAAGAAGAAGGAAAGCGGGGAGGAGTGAGCGCGAGAACGATGCCAACTCCTCCCCCGGACCTACCTATAGGCTCGGGGCGGCAAAGCCGAGGGGGCGGGCGTGGGATCAACTGCTCCACGCCCCGCATGACCCCCACCTTTTGCGCGCCTAATCCGCGCGCATTAAATGCGCGTGGAGGGCAATCGATTATCCCTGCCGCACTGGATCCGCGCGAGGACCGAGGCCCTGTAGTGGCGGGCCCCGGCCCACTGTTATGTCCCGTCACGTGCGTGGGCTGGCAGGCCGACACGACGGGACAGTGATGCGTGGAGAGCCGCCAACGGTCGGCAGGCCTGCTCGACTGCCTGCCAACCAGGCGGTGCCTTCCCCCCGAAGGTTCAAAGACAAAGGTTCGGCTGCCGGAAGACGGCTCCCTCAACGCGGGTCCGGCTGCCGGAGGACGGATCCCTACGGAAGATGGGAAGGACGCTAAGCCCGACTAAGGAGGGAAGCTGCTGGAACCCTGCAGCCCTCCATCACTAGCCACGGAGTTCCACCAGCTTCAGGGACTACTGTCGAAGATATTGACCATGGGTGTCCTCAGGGACCACCCTTGGTTTTCAAGACAAATTGTGGCCGCCTGCTACCCCCCGACCGTCTGCTCATCGGGCCGCCTCCTAGGGTAGCTTGCCCTAGGAGCCGGCTGCCAGCAGGCGGCAGGGACCCAACAAGCGGCAGCACAAATGCCAACAACTAGAAGATGGTCCCACGCTCCTCCCTCGGGACACGTGCTGGGGGCCCACCACGCAGCTAAGGCATGGCTACAGATGAATATGTCCTTAGAGAATCTATAAGGGCGTGGCTACAGTGAACGTGTACCTTATGGATATCTCCTAAGCGGCGGGTCACTGTAGCCAAGCTACTCGTGACCAGGCATCGGTCAGAGGAGGCCACGATCCCACTACTCGCAGACGGCAGGGCCAGCTGGAGGCTGGCCCCACCGGCCAGCGGGTAAGTCATAAACAAGCCGGCCCTGGTAGATGGCCAGGTGAGACGGCCGCCTGGTAGCAGACGGCAAATCCTGCCCTGGAAGTCTGAACCCCATCAAGACGACGGGACATGGCGTGGCGGCAATGTACGGCAGAAGACGGCGGCCCTATAGCCACTTCTATCCTGTCGAGGTTGTCATCAACAGAAGCATGTCTACAGTAAAAGGCAATCATGTGGACCCGCAGGCAGCAGGCCCCAGCAGACAGGCGGCAAGACCGGCCCCACAAGACGCTGACAGACGGGGGCCACTCCATCTGGATTAAACTTGTACCCCTGGGGGGTAGGTCTATATAAACACCCCAGGGTCCTCCATGAGGAGAGGTTGGTTAGAAACACAAAGGATTGAACTTGGAGAAGAAGATAGAGAGAGAGAGATAGAAACCCTAGCAACCATCCCCGATCCCTACGGCGTAGTAAGTGAGCAGCCTTGCTCATCTTCCTCCTCTAGACCACACAGCTCGAGGAGCAACCTTGTAGCTACCATAGAGACATCAGTCATGATGCGGAGCCCCCGCAGAGCAGGATTAGGGGTGTTATCTCTACGGAGAGCCCCGAACCTAGGTAAGATCCGTAGGCGTCCTAAGTTTCACCTCATCCCGCTTCCAGGGCCCAGCGACGTTCTTTTGACCCTATGCATGATAAGCCATCCGTTGGCATATGTCGCCCCAAAACCCCAACGTGGGCCTTCTCAAAATTGGACTGCGCTAGGAGAAGATCACGGGCGCGCTCGTCCAGCTACTCCTAGGAAGTCCTCAGCTCATCCCGGGCCTTGGCAAACCAAGTTTGCGTCTGGGCGACACGCTCCTGGAAGTCCGCCTCCGACTTATCCACCACCGCCGACCTGGACTTTGCCTTGTCCAGATGGGCGCGGTTGAGCGCTTGGAGCTTCTGGAAGCTGGCACCCATGGCCCGAAGAAGCTGCTCTTCTCGAGAACCGTCGCCATCAATGCTCTGCTCGTCAACGACCTCGATCCTGGCGGCGGCAAACGCCTCATCGTCAAACACTACCCCCTCAGTTGGTTCCTTGATGCTTGACGTCCATGGGAGGTGGACGAACAGGTCGTCGCTCACCTTCAAGTAACGGCCCGAGCCAGAAGTGGCAGAGGAGGAAGCTTGGTCCTCGGCAGCAGCCTTGCCGGCCTCCTCGGCAGCAGCTTTGCCGGCCTCCTCGGCAGCAGCCTTGCCGGCCTCCTCGGCAGCAGCCTTGATGGCCTCGTCGGTCCCAATGGCGGGCTCCTTGGCGGTCAGCTCAGCAATGGTCTGGGCGGCCTCTTGGGCAGCTATCCTGTCGGCCTTGGCCCCAGTGTCCTTGACGACCTCTTCGATGATGGAGTCGACATCCACCTGGTCCGTTGAGGGTGGGGCTAAAAACCAGAAGAAAAGGGTAAGATAAAGCCAGGGGCAAGGCTCAACTTGAAGAAAACAAAGCAAGGACAAAAAACAAGCAACTTATTTGTACCAGGCTGGGAAGAAGTGGTGCCCTCCCCGCCAATGATTGTGCCGGGGTAGAGTCACAAGTGCCCAAGTTCATCTCCTCCTCCTCCATAGGCGTGGGCTCGGTAGTTGGTGCCCTTGCCGGGGATGCCCCTCGGGGCAGTGTAGTTGAGGGGGGTGACGTGTTAGGGGTGGCCCCCTGGGGCCCTCTTGCTGCCGTTCCACTCCTTCAAACCCGGCAAGGTCAACATCAAAGACTCACACTCTAGTGTTCATCTATGGAGGAGTAATGAACTTACGCTGGGGGCTAGAATGGGGGCTACGCCGGGGGATTTTCTCTGAGCTGCTCTCCACCAGCAGCGGCGTACCTGAAGTACCCGCCGGGGGCTTGTCACCAGTCAACGCCGTGGCCCTCTTCACTTCCCTCTGGGCCAGTGTCTCCATGTCCCTGCAAAAACAACATCGAATCAAAGAAAGATAGCACAGAGGTGATGTCAGGAGGTAATACAGGGAGAAAAATACATACTCGTCCTCCGCCTCCTCTTCCTCCATTGGCTTCCTCTTCCTCCTTGGGCTGAGAGACCCAAGATCAAAGACAACATCCATGGCGATGTCTACGACAGGAGGAGAAGGAGACGGAGTCCGGCCAAGCTTGGACGAAGAGGAAGCAGCTGCCGTCCTCTTTGCCAACGCGGTCTTCCCCGCCTTCTTCTCCGCCGCGTCCTTCATCGCCCTTGCCTCACGCATGAGTTGCTCCTGGGGCTGCTGCCGCTGCACGATCCTGTCCGGCCGGACCAGCTCACCAGAACCGGCCCGTCGCAGGACGCGCTGCCTCCCCTTGGCCGGAGGGTTGACGGCCTCGACCTCCCCTTCGAAGGACTCCTCGACCACATCCGAGATAAGGGGAGCATCGACGTCGGTGCCGGCACTGCCGGCCTCCCCAGCGGACGTCGCCCATTCGGCGAGCTTCTTCTCCTCAGCGGACGCGTCGGCCTCGTCCTCCACTTGGCCGCCACTGCCGGCCTCCAGGGCAAGCACTGCCTCCACCGCCCTGGCAGCAATGTAATCCAGCTCCGCCTTGGTGGTGTCGCGAATGAGCACCGGCTCTTCGCGGACATAGCCCTCCAACAAGGTGTCGAAGAACTACTGCACCTGATCCGCTGGCGGCTCGACCCGGGCCGGCTCAAGGCCATGCTCATTGATGTCCGGCATCATCGCAATGATGGCGGACTGGCGAGAGTTGTTGCTTAGCGGGACCACTCCCGCCGACAAACCAAACAGAGGCCCCTTGGCGTCCTTGCCGGCCTTCGCGGCCTTGCCGGTCCTCTCAGCCCTGCCATCGCGGCCCACGTCAAGCTAGAAGAGCCTCTAGCAAAGATTGGCATGCCCCATCACTGTGAAGTTGTGCTTCAGGCCAGGGTGAAGCCTCATAACATCGGCCGCGTTCTGGAAAAGCCAAGCCGGCCTCTCCTTGTTGGGCAGTGGTGCGATTCGGCGGCGGATTAAATAGACCCCGATCATCTTAAGGGTGAGCCAGGCCTGAGCGAGATGGTGGATCCTAGTGGTGGCGATCTAGAACTTCTTGTCGTTGACGTCGACATACCCCCAATCCTTGCGGCGGACCGGCGGGCTCTGATGAACTCGGCAGAACTCCAGTTGGTCATCCTCTTCAATCCATAGCCACCGGCTCCTCCACTCCTCCCACCTCTCCTTCTGCGCACCCTCCGGATACGAACCCTTCCCTTGGGTCCATGAAATACAGGTGACGCCGCCGGAGATGGCGTCCCCCGCCTGGATGCGAGGATAGAAGTAATGGCGGAAGAGCGTCGTTCTGGGAACCACCCCGGCGAAACCCTCTCAAAGGTGGGCGAAAAAAGCGATGCACGCCACTACATTTGGCTTGAAATCAAGAAGGTGGAAGTCGTAGGTGTGCATGATATCACTGAAGAAATCGGAGAAAGAGGGACAGAGACCGTAGGAGAAGTATTCGATGAAGAAGTGGTACAGATTCGGGCCAGCCTAAGCGAATTGGGCGGGGCCGACACACATGGCTGGATGCCCCGTCGTCTGACACCCCCACAGGGGCCTGAAGTAGTCCCTGATATGGACCGCGTCAAATGTCGGATGGAATTAGGCATGTTGCAGCCGAAGCGTGGCCAACTCACTCTCTGGTAACTCCTTCTCCGCCACATCCTCGGCCGCTCCCTTGCCCTTGCTGGACTTGGGTGCCATGGCGGCTAGGGAAGAGGTGAGGAATCGGAAACAAGTAGAGCACGGCGGCGGCGGGCAGAGGCAAGAGCTTCAGCTTTTCACTTAAAAAAGAAGAAGAGAGGTGGCGGACCCGAGATTGAAGAAGCGCAGAAGGTAAATGAGCGGCGCGCCTGTAGTTTTTCCCCTTATTATGGGGAAGGCGCTGGCCGCCCCCTTTACCATTTATTGCGATGTGACACGGGCGTACATCAACAACCCCACGCACGGCCCCCACGTCAACACAGATTGTGGGGAAGCGCAACCACCGGAGGAGTTACTGCAGTAAAAAGGATCCAACCGCACTGCTCGCGCACCGTTCTGGGCCTATCCCAACAACACGTCGTGCTTATGTAAGGCCCAGGCCCGGGGGCTCCTGTCGGTGTACAAAAGTAGGGGCTCTTCTTTGTACCCCTTACTTGTGCACGGGCAGTCAGAGCCACGCCTGCGGCCACACATAACAAGGCAGAGGGGGGAAGACAGAGACACAAGGCTGCCACAGCAATGCCAACACGATGGCACAAGAAGGCCAAGCAAGAAGACAGGCTTCCCCCGGCATGAACCCTAGCCGGGGCAACTCACTCAACGCCTCTGTTGGAGCCACCCTTGAGACTAGGACCTCCAGCATCATCAACAATGTTGGAACTAAGGCTCGGGAAGTGCCTATGTGATGGCATGCATATCTTTGTAAAGACAAGGGTCTATGGCTCCTAAGATGAGAACCAGAAGACAAGGCGATCACAAGGCTCCTTGCAGAGGATGGCCACGAGGCCCCGACAAGGCTCCTTGCCGACGACGTTCACATAAGCCCCGGCAAGCCCCTTGCTGAGGATGCTCACAGAGGCCCCGGCAAGACCCTTGCCGGGAACAGACAAGATCACGGCAAGCACTTGCCGCCCGATTATCGCCCCAGCTCGGCGGCCGACCCACTAGCCCAGGCAGGTACCCACGTGGTAGCGCATGGTTCCTCTACCACCACACCATCTCAGCTGCCTGCCCCGCTGGCCTGGACGCGCGTTGCAACTAGACGAAGCAGCCGCGGATGGGACGGGCCTCGTTTCCGTCCCCGATAAAGCGAGTGGACACCTAAGTAGCGCATTTAATGTGTGTTGTTCCGTAATGGCATAAGATAAGCATGTGCATTGTATACCTTTCCACCTCCTGTGTGCCACTGTGGTAGCCCCTTTTGACTATAAAAGGAGGCCCGAGGCATACTGGAGAAGGATTCAGATCTTTTGGACGAGGCATGCACCGTAGCTAGTTCAAGAACTCAAGAATACTCAATTACACACCAAAGCAGGACTAGGGTATTACACATTCTCGTGGCCCAAACCTGGGTAAACGATCCTTGTACTGACTCTTAGACCCGCTCTTTACACAACCTCACGCCCGCCAACCGTAGTAGGGATTCCAGTGATCCCATAGGTGTCGTCTCCACCGACAAAATTCTACCCCACCGTTGCTACCGTAGCGAGCTCACCGCCAAGTTAGGGTATGAGCTCAATCTTTTGTGCTAATTCCTTACTCCGATTTTGAGCACATTGCTTTCCCATGTTCATCACCACGTATGAAATAATTCCATCTAGAGAAAACTTCCTTAGATTAGGTTTGATTCGAAAATTTAGGGTTAGGTCTCCGTCGAACTCATCTCAGATCGACCGAGTTGTAGAAATCGGTCTCACCAATTTGGCTTACGCCATTGCAATTGCGCTTTTCGGTCTGACCAAAAATTGTAAATCGGTGCGACTGAGTTCAACTCTCTGTGAAACCCTAGCAATCTGGGAGTCACCGAACTGCGACTCGGTCTGACCGAGTTCACTACTTTAGACTCCAAAAGTTGCTTTGTGTATCACCGAGTTTAACAAATCGTAGCTCCGAAATGCTTTCCGTGGAGAACTAAAACTAAGTTTTTGACTCATCTGTTTTGCAAAACCTCTGCACTTTGTGATGCTCATCCACTCTATCTCATCTACATCTGTTCACAGGGTTAGCTTGCAATGTCAGAAATGTCTGAGGGCAGTGACAGTCAGAACAAGTCAGAGGAGCGGGCACAATTGAGTGAGGGATCTAGTCCCAATAACTCTTGCTACTATGAGAGCAGTAGGAGCACCCCAAGAAACCTGCCTAAAGCATCAACTAGGCAAAAAAAGAAGAAAACTTCAGATTCAGAGGATAAAGATTTTGAAGTTGAAGAAGTCAGCTCAAAGAAGAAAGTTTCTAGGAAGGAATATGGCATAGCTCCTTCAACCAAGTCTGGACTGAACAAGAAGGTCCCAGCCAAGAGAGCTCCAATGTCAAAGGCTAGAGCATCAACTCAAGAAACAATAGTGTTCACTCTTGAAACCATAGATGATGAGCCAGCAGGAACTAAGAAAAGGTCTAGGAAAACCACATCCAGAGTGGTTGGCAAGCCATCTATGAGAAATGATGGTGATAATGAGGAATAATAAGAAGAGGATGCTGCAGCAGCACCTAAATCTCATAAGATGATGGGGGATGCCATTAAGTGAGGGGTTGCTCCTTCAAAGCCCATGACTGCCCCCAAAGCTGCTGCTCAAGCCACCAAGCCTACACCCAAGAGAAGCACAAGGAACATTCCAGCTGTAGAAAAGAACAAGGCCCCAGTGCCTGAGGTAGACGAAGAAGAAGATGATGAAGTCCAAGTGCTTAGGAAGCTCAAGCCTAAGATCCCAGATCATGATGATAATCATATTGTTGCCGAGGACATGAAGTTGAAGAAAGATGCAGGTCTCAGAAGATGGAGACAACCTGATCCATATGCTGCGAGGAGAACAACTGATGTGGATTATAGGTTCCACACCAGAGAGCAGTAGGATTTCTATGAGACCATCCTGCTTGATAAGAAGTGGGTCAATTGGAAATTAATAGGTGAGAATAAAGATCATTTTCCAAGTGTGCATGAAATTTTCAAATCATGTGGTGTTGACAAGTTTGTTTGGTCAAAAGCTGACAAAATGCAATGATGAACTCATCATGCAATTCTACTCCATAGCTCATTTTACCCAGATGGTAGAATTGTGTGGATGTATGAATGTATAAGATACCAGGCAACTGTTGATGAGTGGGCCAAGTTGATAAAAGCCCCTGAAGAGCATGAAGATGACTTGGATGTCTATGCCAAGAAGAAGAAAGACCACAACTCTATGGCCAACATGTACAAAGAGATCCCAGACAAAGCATTAGAAACACACAAGTTTGGATATGTTCATTACTTGTTGTCTGGTCTAGCTAGAATCAAACACTATATTGGGGCATACATTGTTGCACAAATCTGGAGATGACAAGATGATCAGAGGCCATTCAATCAACTTGCTGCAGATATTTGACGTGCCTCAGAAATTCAAGATGATGAGGTTTATTGTTGAGACAATCAAGAGGATAGCTGTAGATCAGAAAGAGATCATGTAGGTATGCTCCACACATCCAAATGCTCAGTAACTCCAAGATGGGCACATGCACATACTTATTGGACAACGAACGTCTTCCCTTGTTGCCTGAATTTGAATATAACACAGTTGTGAAGAATGGAGATGAACCCACTTCAGTGCAAGCACAAGAGAAGAGGGAGAAAGCTAGAGCTGAAAAAGCTTCAAAGATGCCAAGTGTTGAGGAGGCATCTCAAGTATTCTTAAAGTCAAAACAAGATCAAATGGCATATCTGATTCAAGCAACTTTGAGGATTGAGAAGGGCTTGGCCACCCTGACTCAAAATCAGGAGAGCTTGAAGAGGATCATTGAAACCAAGTTCTATGATCTTGATCTGAAAGTGACTGACATACAAACAGCTGTTGAGCAGCTCCGGGAGGAAGCAGGGGAGAGGAAAGGGTAAGCTATCACAGATGACTTTCAAAACAGTGCCCAGAGGTCAGAGATCTACTACACTGCCCATGGCAGACACTAGAGCAACTACTTCAGCACCAGCAGCAACAGCTTCAGTCCCACCTCTAGTTGCCACTCCACCAGCTCCAACAACATCTACAAATGTCTTCATCCTTTGAGTCATCTCAACACCACCTCCCGAAGATCAAGCCTAGAGAGACGCTTAGCACTATGCATTTTCAAACTTTTTGGTAACTTGTTGCCAAAGGGGGAGAAATGTATATATCATAGACTTCGAGAGAGAGTGTTTTTGCTTCTTGGTCTCTTGCTATTTGGTTCATACTTTTTTGTGTTTGCTTGATACTTTATATTATGTGGGTGAGTTACTCGTATGATCATGTGTTTGATCATATCATACCTTAATGCTTGCTTAAATGATGCTATTATCAATTTCTCGTATATGATCATTCACTTTGCTTGGTGACGAGTGCATATTTAACTTTCTATCATTTTGAGCGCTCCACCAAGATGTATGTGACATGGAAGAGGAACCCATGATCCTAATCGATTGTGCATTTGCATTCAAAAGAAAATTTTAAATAATGCACAAATTTAGGGGGAGCTCTTGATTATCACATACTTCTCAAAGTGATGATGTATTTCAATCTTATTATCATTTGTTGAAGCTTTGATCTATATGTTGTCATGAATTACCAAAAAGGGGGAGATTGAAAGTGCAACTATCCCTAGGTGGTTTTGGTAATTCCTAACAACATATAGCTCATTGAAATAATGCTCTTTGAAGATGACCATTTTAGAAGTTCAATGATTGGCATGGCATGGATTAGGAATGTGGATACCTAAAAATGCTAAGGACACATATTGGCTCAACCTCTAGACTCTACATTTTCATTTTAGTGATCCAAGATCTCATTGAGTCCATAGGAAAAACCAATACTATTAAAAGGGGATGAGGTGTTGCTTAATGGCTTGCTTGCTCAAAATGCTTAGTGATATGCTCCAAAATCCCTCAACCACTTTCTCATATCCACATGTGTCATAAACCAAAAGTCAAACTCGGCCCCACCGATTTGATTTATCCTGTGCAACCGAGTTTAGTTGACATAGACATAGCCAGAAACCCAAATCAGTTCGGTCTCACTGATAGGGATCTCAGTCTCACCGACATGGGATTGCCAACTCTCTATTTCCCTTCGTAACATTTTGGTCTAACAGAAATGAGCGATCGGTCCCACCAAGTTCGCAATGCAAACTCTCTCTTTCCCTTTCGTAACATTTCGGTCTCACCGAAATGAGCGAATCGGTCCCACCGAGTTTGCCTGACCAACTCTCTGTTTACCTATTACAGAAATCGGTCTTGCCGAGTTGATGTGATCGGTCTCACCGAGATTACGCTATGCCCTAACCCTAATGAAATCGGTCCCACCGAGTTGATTATATCGGTCCCATCGAAAAGCCTAACATTCACATTTTGAACTGAATGGGCCCGAGGGAGTTTCATGATTCAGTCCCATCGAGTTTCGTAAATTGTGTGTAAAGGTTAGATTTTGTGTGGAGGTTATATATACCCCTCCACCCACTCTTCATTCGTGGAGAGAGCCATCAGAACAAGCCTACACTTCCATTACTTATTTTCTGAGAGAGAACCACCTACTCATGTGTAGAGACCAAGATAGTCCAATCCTATCATATGAATCTTGATCTCTAGCCATCCCCAAGTTGCTTTCCCCTCAAATCATCTTTCTACCAAATCCAAATCTGTGAGCGAGAGTTGAGTGTTGGGGAGAATATCATTTGAAGCACAAAGCAAGGAGTACATCATAAACACACCATCTATTACCTTTTGGAGAGTGGTGTCTCCTAGATTGGTTAGGTGTCACTTGGGAGCCTCCGACAAGATTGTGGAGTTGAACCAAGGAGTTTGTAAGGGCAAGCAGATCGCCTACTTCATGAAGATCTACCCTAGTGAGGCAAGTCCTTCTTGGGCGATGGCCATGGTGGGATAGGCAAGGTTGCTTCTTCGTGGACCCTTCGTGGGTGGAGCCCTCCGTGGACTCTCGCCGCCGTTACCCTTCGTTGGTTGAAGTCTCCATCAACGTGGATGTATGATAGCACCACCTGTTGAACCACGCCATAAACATCCATGTCTACATTTGCGTTTGCACTCTCTAAACTCCTCCCTTTACCTTCATATGCAATGATTTACTTTCCGCTGCTACAACTCTAGAATTGCATGTGTAGGATGATTGCTTGACTGGTGCTAAATTGCTAAAAACTAACAAAACATAAAATTGCGAAAAGGCTAAATTTTTATTTGGTCAAGTAGTCTAATCACCCCCCCTCCCTCTAGACATACTTTCGATCATATAGTTTCAAGTGTTATTTTGGCGCTTATTTTTATTGCGTCGTGGCTCCCCATTGTCGTCCCTGACTTCAGATGTGCCAGGATCGGTGGTACTATTGCTGCTACGAGCCAGCCAGCTGTCCTCGCCCGTGCAAAAGCGGGTCATGAGTGTGGTTAGGGCTGCCATTGTTCCTGGCTTCTCCTGCCCGAGGTGTCTAGCCAGCCATTCATCCCGTACACTATGTTTGAATGCCGTTATGGCTTCGGTGTTTGGACAGTCTACAATCTGGTTCTTTTTAGTTAAGAACTGATTCCAAGCTTACGGGCTGACTCAACGGGTTGCTGGATTATATGGCTTAAATCATCAGTATCCGGGGGCCGGACATAAGTCCCCTGAAAGTTGGCCCGAAAAGCATTGTCAAGTTCTTGCCAGCTTCCTACAGAGTTCGCTGGGAGGCTATTTAGCCAGTGTCAAGCTGGCCCTATCAACTTGAGGAGTAAGTATTTAATGGCGTGGAGATCATCTCCCCGAGCCATGTGTATGTGAAGAATAAAGTCTTCTATCCATACAGCTGGATCTGTTGTTCCATCATACGCCTTGATGTTTATCGCTGTAAACCCTTCTGGAAATTCATGATCCATCACCACATCGGTGAAGCACAGAGGGTGTGAGGCACCCCTGTATTTTGCGATTTCGTGGCGTAGTTCAGACGGTATTGGTGTTAGGTGTTGACTATGAACTGGGATGTGATCGGCTGTTTGGCTTGATAGCCACCGCCCTGTGTGTGTGTGTGCGTTCCCTTGGTCCATATATTGATCTAGTCTGGCCAGCCTTTATATTCAGGTCTTGCCGTAGGTCATACTTATGGGCCTGAGCTATTGTATCCTTGCCTTTATGGTGAGGATGTGCGGGCTTTTGTACGGCGTTACTAACCGCTTTGTCCCGTCCACGGGGTGGTCGGTCTGGTTGATCGGCCTAATCATACTTCGGCGGAATTGGCTCTAGGGCCGCGTCGTTGAATTGGGGCAGCAGTTTACGCTTAGGATAGCTCTTTGTTTGGCCTTTAGAGGCATACCATTGTTCAGCGTCTAGCACATCGTTCCATCTGTGGTTGAGTATATCCTGTTCAGCTCTAAGCCGCTGCTGCAGCTGCTGCTTCAGGGTCCTTGTAGTGGCAATGAGTTGTTTTTGGAAACGCTTCTGTTCGAGCGGTTCTTTTGGGACGATGTATTCTTCGTCTCCTAGACTGATGTCTTCTTTGGAGACAGGTTGATAGCTGCTATCATCTGCGCCGCTGTGATCGGTCAGCGGTTCGTTTGGACTATTTTTGCCATCCTCCCGTTCGTCCTGCTCTATCGCCGGCTCCACGGTGTCATCGGCTTGTTCCGGATCGTCATTGTCTTCAGTGAGAGTGTTGCTCTCTTTCCCTTTACGGGATCGAGATCGTCGCTTCTGACCCCGGCATTTGGGAGGTTCATCGACGGGCTTGTCCTGCTCCGGATTGATCTCGCCGTCGCCCTCCTTTTGTGGGGCGTGTCCACCCTGTATACATTGTATATAGAAGTAGCCGTCCACTGTCCGGTTACGGGCGGGTTTGTACTTAGATTGGCTTCGGCATCATGGTCCATCCCGTCGATATCTTCAGAAGCATAATCTAATAGGTCGGTTAAGTCCTCGACCGTGGCTACCAAGTGGGTTGTGGATGGGAAGCGAAATTCCCTATACTCAGCTCCCAGTTTGAACTGGGCATAATTCGGTGGGAAATCCTCCGCTCGGGAGAGAGATTTCACTAAGTCCAGCGCTTCGTCTAATGGCGAATGTCGGGCATGTGTTTTCGGATATCTGCAAACCTGAGTTTGGCAACAACCGCTTGATTGAGCCCGAACGACGCAGATCCCGAGAGTTCAGAACTTGTAGATGGAAACGAGTCCGGAGTTCCGGTGAGGGGAGCCCCGCTCAAGGTCGGGCATGTGTGTGGCTCAGGTGCCGCTTAGTTTGCGATCTCCATGGAGGGGTTAATCTTCCCGTCCTCGGATGAAGTGATCTGCTCTGGATCTAAGGCCTGAGCCGTTGCTAGTGTTACCCCCTGTACGGGGTCTGATGACAGATGTAAGTCATGTTTATCGTGGTGGTAGGGAGCAGCTGCCATGGGTTCGAATCCATTGAAGATCAAATCTCCGCGGACATCACCAACGTAGTTTAAGCTTCCAAACCTGATCTGGTGAGTAGGGGCATAGCCGTCAACCTGGTCGAGGTGGCCTTCAGTGTTGGCGCAAAGCATGAAGCTACAAAACGCGAAGAGCTGGCCGTGGAGAAAACCTCCCTCGATGGTGGCGTCGTTGGTGACGAAGCAAGCCATTGATCCTTGCAATGACGACATAGTGGAACTCTCAATGAAAGCACCAATGTCGGTGTCAAAAATGGCAGATCTTCGGTAGGGGGTCCCGAACTATGCGTCTAAGGATCGATGGTAATAGGAGACAAAGGACACGATGTTTACCCAGGTTCAGGCCCTCTCGATCAAGGTAATATCCTACTTCCTGCTTGATTGATCTTGATGAATATGGGTTACAAGAGTTGATCTACCTCGAGATCATAATGGCTAAACCCTAAAAGTCTAGCCTATGTGATTGCTATGATTTTTCTGTCATGTCTATGGATATTTAACGACACTCTCATAGGAAATGATATCCTCCTATTAATATTTGACTTTTCAAATCATAAATTTAAAGAACCGGTGCATGAGCATTTTGCTTTATTTATTTACTTATTTATGTTCAGGGGACCATGAGCATGTACCTGGGTCAGATTCATGTGAGAGCCTCCCTTCCAGTTAATTATGGGCTCCAGTATTGGGCCTTCATCAGTGGGTTGCATGTTATCGACAAGTGGAAATTGTGTCTCGTATGAAAAATAGTATGACCATGCAAAGACTTCCAAAACATTGTGTTTGTCGTTCTAACAACACATTTATTCAAGGGAGTGCCTAGAACTCATCTGGATGAGATATAATTTGGTCTCATTCACATAGAAAACAAAAATAGATACAAGTGAGCACCAACCCACGTCAGCACACACACACACATCTTATAGCATCACATCCAATGGCTATAAAAGTGAATGAGAATAATCAAAACTCAGCTAGATGAGTTCTAGCAAAACAATTTATTCAACCAACAAACGAAATATACTACAGATTGTACATTGAAAACAGCAGCAACATCAACCAGGGCCGGGGGTGCAACAGAAGCAGTAAGCAGGCTAGAAGACTAAAGACGCAGCTCTCTCTTCCAAACCAAACATCATCCATCATTACAATAGGGCTACCAAAAAAGAACAAGTGCATGCATCAAACTAAATAAAGATCATACTACACCAAGCGTACACATCTAACTAACTGGCTCAGTTAGACGTTACTATTTATTAAGCTGTGGAGATTGGCTGATGGCTTGAACCAGATGGGTGCCTGACGGGGGTAACTCCAGCCAGTAGGTCGAAGTCTGATACTTGCGACCATCTCTCCTACTTTGGGCTGTAGAGCGTAGCGGCATATATCAGGGTATGGTGCATGGAGAGACGCATGGTATGCTGTGTACACATAGTTTTGCCTGATGATAGAAACCGCGATACCATCATGATCCTTGCCGTTAGTTATCTCCTGGTTAATCGGATAATTCAGTTCGAGAAACAGAGAGCATGTACCAATGCTACTTACCAGCCTCTAGTCAAAGATTCCTGAAGGGACAGAGAAGCTGGGATCCTTCTCAAAGACCTTGGAGTGACTGTGATTGAATTCCGTGAAACAACACATCTGGTACATGCAAACGATCATCAATCGTTCGCCGTCGTTTGATCGAGCCAGGAACCACCTGCAACAGCCATGCCGCTTTTCTTTGAAAGGTTCTGGGATTTGGAAGGGTAGGGACACCAGGCGGCCTACAACATCATATCAAGTTGGAGTGAAATAAAAACAGGCTCGTACTATAGTCAATCTTAAGAACAGCATGTTATGAGCATGAATATTTTTTCAATAAATGTAGACAGTAATATAAGCAAGCCATCATGATATCATTGGAAAGTAACATACTGTTGTCACATGCTGTTGTAGTGATGACTGGATTAGGCCAGCAATACGTCCAGCCATAGAAGGAGTCCACATCGTAAATGAAGCCCTTGTGTTTAATGGCATTAGAGAACCATGGAGGATGTATGATCCTGCAATGGACGTGCAGATTTATCCACTTACCAAAGTGACCTGTTAGATAGGCGAGACCGCGTTTGAAGAACGCATTTTTCCTGAAGTCTTTACAATTTGTAGGTCTTGTGGGCACTTGGCAGATTCCAACCTTGAGCAAATCAAACTTGTTATCATGTTGGCTACTGTAAGATTCCGAGTATTCTGGGCCGCGGTCCCAAAGCAGTGCAATGTTAATCGTAGAAAGGTGGATCAATCACCGGGTGTAGGCCTCCATGAGCATCCAATTGCCACGACCGTTGACGAGCACCATCCAAGACGTGTTCATGCCGACCCACTACATACCATTAATGTAGTTGAGGGTGACATGGATCGGATTGCAGTCGAGGGGATTGATGTTCGCCACCCTACGATCGTCGTGCTGCGTGACATGCCATTTCTGAAGATCAGGCGGCATCAACCAACAGGGAGATAGCTTAAAAAGCTCCGGCCTGAGGGCTTTGAGTAAACAGTATAGCCGCGATGAGCACGCGACGAGTGGCATGGTACTCAGATTGTCCACACGCAAAACAATGAGCTTGATTACCACTATGGGGAGTGAATTCCAGCTACACTTTCAGTGGACGCTGCTCGGTTCTGCCATTTTTATTCCTTGGCTTTCGGAAGAGGGGGGAGGCGCCTAGCGGGGATGGAATATTTGGATGATTATGTGCGGACGAGGATGGAGAAGCTAATATGTGATGTGAGAAGTGGACAAGTGATGATGACAACAGCACGCTACTTGACTTACAAGACACATCCCAGCAGCGTAGGGTCATATCGATGTCATACAACTTGCTTGAGTGATCATAATACTAGTACAATAAACTACAATACCTACTACTATGCCCTAGTACTTTGCATATAGTGGAATAGGACTCTGCTCTACTACTAGCACCGGAGGATTAGTATATTCTAAATGTCGGGACCCCGATCCTAAGTCACACCGATCTAGCATGTAACACATCATATCACTTTGCGGCCTCATGACGCTATCCCCACGGGTGCCACCTTACCTGGCCCAGGACCGTTTACGCATTTTGGCTCACGTATATGCTAGTGTCGCTAGCATCCATATGACAAAGAACCCGTGCCGACATGACTAGTTATAAACCAAAAGTGGCGCTAAATTACAGGGACACGTATACATGACCCAACAATGCACGTGTCGGCCAGCATCGAGTGTTGCCGGGCTGTAGCAAGCTAACAGGACACCGGTATACGCCGCGTGACATTTCCCCAAAGGAGACAGACACATGAGCAAGGAAGGACACATGTCGGTCAATCCATGTGTTCCGGAGCAGTAGCAGGCTACCAAGGCTCAGTGGAAGCACTAGGAGGCATTTCCCCATAAGATAGGCTACCAAGGGTAAACAACTAGGTGTTGGATCCCACACATACCAATACATGTTACACATACACATAACATGCAAGTATGTGCCATACAACATGGCATCACAACATAACTAAACAAGTCATATAGATAAAGGCCCAGAAGAGCCATCATAGCATTTATTACAAACAGGGGTCACATGACCCAACATACAGAGCATACAGGCAACGGAAGCATAAACATGTCTGAGTATAGACATCTGAAAATGAAGAAGGCCATCAACCCTGGCTATCTACCAGACCCTCCGAAGGGTACAAGATCGTAGCTGAGGTAACAAGCTAAACGTCGAAGTCCACGTGGAACCACTAGTGAGACTGTAGTCTCTCTTCAAAACATAAATTAAGCAAATATGAGTACAATTGTACTCTGGAAGACTTACATCAGAAGTTGCTACATATGCATCAGTATCAACAAAGGGGCAGTGGAGTTTAATTGCAGCAAGCTAGCTTTGACTCAGTGGCTATCCTGTACTACGACTGCTGGTAACTCTTTGAGGTGGCGCACACGAGTCCACATATTCACCATATCAATACACCACTATGGATCCACTCCCGTCTCCCTACGAGAAGGCCATCCATAGCACTCATGCTTATCTTGCGCATTTTAGAGTATCCACTTTCACTTGTCTATGAACTCTATAGGCAACCCAGAGGTCCTTTACTGCGGACGCGGCTATTCGAATAGATGATGTTAACCCTGCAGGGGTGTACTTCTTCACACACGCAGCAACCTTCAAGCGGAAGCCTGGCAATGGTGTCGGCCATGACCTGACTAACCACACAAGTCCCTAGTCCAGGTCAATCGCCTATTCAGGTTCCATCCGCAGGGTGTCCGGTCGAGGTTTCCACATACGGCCCCAAACGATATGTGCAGGGTTCCCGAGACACCAAACGGCCGTCCCGGTAAACCGTGCCACGTGCCAACTGCATCACCGCCCACCCGTCGGGTCAGTGCTGTGCATGACCTACAACATACTACAAACACCAGAAACTACTTTCAACTCCCGGACAGAGGACAGGGGCGGTTAATAAGTCGAGAGGGTCCATTGCTTTCGGGCCCAATGTGTGGTAGTAGCTATTCATGGATCACAAACACAGAACTCAGTTCCTGAGGACGGTTTCAATGAGACAACCCACTATGTACTTCTACATGGCCTCTCACTCCTACCTTTACCAAATTGTGTTCACACACTTAGCTCACACACAATAGGACATGTTCATCACCATTCCAATTCACCCTCGATGAATCAGACCTAACTCAACTCTAAGTAGTAGCAGGCATGACAAACAAGCATGAATGACTAGGCACATCAGGGCTCAAACAACTCCTACTCATGCTAGTGAGTTTAATCTATTTAATGTGGCAATGACAGGTCATGCAGAGGAAAACAGGTTCAACTACCACAGCATGTAACAGATGAATCATTGTTGTCCTAATGCAATAAAAGAGAGAAGGAGTGAGAGAGTTGTATTATATCGGAATGAACAAGGGGGTTTTGCTTGCCTGGCACTTCTAAAGATAGTATAGTTCCTCATCGGTGTCATCAAACTCATCGTCGGAACAGGTCTATCGAGAGGGAACAAACACCGACAAACTAGAGGGAACTCAATCAATGCAATGCAACAATATGATGCATGACAATGACATGGAAATATGCTGTCGATTGAGCTAATGCAACTAGCAACGAGTTAAATGAGGTTGGTTTGAACTCAAGGTTCAAATTCAAACTCCATATGAGACATTTAAAATGCCATTTATTTAAATTGTCATATACAGTGGCTGTAAGTTGTTCAACCATGCACGAAAATGCCATAAATAGATTCCTCATATTTTTTTGATAATTTTTCATATATAAATTATTTCATTCTGAGCTACGGTTGAATTTCTATGATTTTTAGAAGTTTAAACCATTTTATGAAATAAATAAATAAATCATTTTTGATTTATTTATAACTCCAGAGAACATTTACTGCATCAGCATTATGTCAGGCAGAGGTCAGCAGGTCAACTGACCCGGTCCAGGTCAAACCTGACCTCTGGGGCCCACTCGTCAGTGACTCAGATAATTAACTGAGTTGAATAATGCTAAACAAGATCTAACTAAAATGTCAGCGGAACCGGGCTCACATGTCAGTGGCTCATCAAATTAACTAAGTTAATTAACACTAATTAAACAGGGGCCTGGGACCACACATCAGTCAGCCAGGGGAGGTCAAACCCTGGTCAGCGGGGTCAAACCCACCAGCGACTCGACGCCGGCAAGTCCAAACGCGGCAGAGCGCGTCGCAAATCGCCCACAGGCGACCATTTGGATGACGGATTGGTGCTATGCGCAGCTGAGGCTCGTGCGCAACTAGTAGTGCAAGAGGGAGGGGCTAGGGTGGATGGGGCTGACGATGGTGAGCTCTTTTGCGACCGCCGGAGTTCGGGCGAGGTTGGGAATTGTGTTGTGAGGCACGGCGGAGCGAACGGCCTGGTGCTACGGCCTCCTGGTGATGTGATGAGCACGGTGACGCGATGTTGTTTCGAGCTTACGCGTCTGTCGCCACGGCGGCGACATGGCCGACGAAGCTGAGCTCTCGGGCTTGATGGAAGCGACGGCTACGGGTGAAATCGAGCACGGGGAGAAGAAGAGGAGCTCACTGCGTTTCGTTCGGCGGTCTTAGTAAGCTCGAGGAAGCATCGGAGAGGGTGCATGGTCGCCGGCGATCTTGGACGCCCGAGGTTAAAGACGAGGTTGGTGAGGCCATTACAGGGCTTCTGGTGATGCGTGGCTCAGCGGAGAGCTTTAGTGCGAAGAGATGGAGCCTCTGGACTCTCTAGCCTATCGAAACAACGGCGGTGGCTGCGTAAGTGGCGAGCGGCGGCGACGGTTGTGCTCGGGTGGGTGCATGCTAGAGAGACAGAGGAGGGAGAGAGAGCAGCGGGTGAGGTAGAGGAGAGAGAGGTCTCCGGACGTCTCCGTGGCATCCCTAGAAGGGCTAGGGAGGCAGGCGGGTAGGGAGGAGGTGGCCGTGGGCGTGCTGTGTGCTCAGCACGCAGGTGCTTCTCCTCCTGGCAAGAGGAAGAAGACACCGTTGCCCCTGGTGGGCTGGGCCGCTACAGTGCCAAGATAGTAAGTGGGCTCCAGGTTTGCGTTCTCTCTCTCTCTCTCTCTTTCTGTGTTAATTTTCTTTTTCTTTTTCTATTATTTTTTCTGGTTTAGTAAAAATGCTAAACCACATTATAAAATCATGAAAATAACTGTGGGCACTTCTGAAATTATTTCCAATAGCCCTCAAATGCTTTCAAGATTATTTGGACATTTAAAAATATTTATATCATTTAAAAGTACAAATGCAAATACCTTATGAGTTAATTCAAAAATTTAAAGTGACCTAGAAAAATGTGCACCATTTTTAGTAGAGGTTCTAGACCAAGCCAAAAATGATGAGCTTTTGTGAAGGGCATATTGGGTTCGTTGAAACAATTTTCAGTTGAACCTGGTATCTCAGAGGGGTGCTAGGGTTGGATCAATCCCCATTTCAGGTTTCAAAAATTTAAACATGATGACATGACGAACATGCAGAGTCAAGCAAAGGCTAAAGCTATAGGACTGTGACGATAAAATAGTTATTAGAAACTTCAATGCCTGAGCATGGAACGAATACGAACCACCATCGGTGCTAACTCCAATCACCAGCAGACTTTCGCTAGGAGACCTGGTAGTTGCAAACGCCCGCGACGCAGTTACAATATGTGTGTAAGGGTGGCGGTTTTCTCAAATACCATGGCTTAAAAACAGACCACCGTCGGATGGAAATCTGAAGGTTATGTGGGATTCGCCAGGATTGGGCTCATGGCGAACAATCGCCAGATATCAATACTAAAAAAAAGGTTAAAACACCCCGAGCTATAACTTGGCGGCTGGTGGTCGGACTGGGAGGAGGCATGGGGATGGACGGTGCCTTGCCAGGTGAGCTATGCTCAGTTCTTAAGTAGAGAAAGTAGAGAATAGAGAAACAGAGGGAGTACTAGTAAGGACACCATCTACTGCTTCGTGTGCTACTCCCGCACTCCATTATGCGGGTGCAAAGTCTCCTAGAGCCACTCCCTCTTGCACTCCATTTGGCGGGCGTAACGTCCCCTACAGCCACTCCCATTTCATGGACCGCATGGTCGATGCCTGCAAGGTGCCCTGCGTCTACAAGAGTTTCGGTTGCGAGAGGTACGTCGACCAGAACTCACTGGCGGAGCATAGCACTCGTCGGCTACTGCTATGAGTGTACACCGCCGTTTGAGGGCTTGCCGGCGAGCCTCGTTCATCACCTCACGGCACCATCCGTCAATCACTACTGACCCACGACGGTGAACATCAAGTACGAGACGTGCTACACATTCGCCGTGCCGGAGTAGCTGGAGGATCACGGCCGCCTGCTAGTCACGGAGGATGACGGCAGCGTCTTCCTCTTGGCCGTGGGCACCGGCAAGGCCCGTGCAAGCCACCGACCCAATGGATGGCAGACACACCACCATCACCAACTGAGTCATTTATAGGAGTAGGAGTAGAGAAACATGTATAAATTGTAACATTTTGGTTCTGCTCCTTGGCACGATCGATAGATAGAAATAACGTTTGGAAACGCTAGGGAGGGGCTATTTACGCCAGATAAGCAGGGTCCATAGTAGCTAGGTTGGCACATCGTCGGTTTGGTCACACGTGGTCCGGCATGTTCTAGTGTTTCTAGCAAGATGCCCACACGTTTCACGAAGTTGATGGAAAAGGTAAGCACAACTTATAAATTGACGGATGGAGTACTAGTTACAGTGATGCATATAATTAAGCAAAGGGATTGCACATGTCGGTATTGACTTGAACGAGAATGCAACAGCACAATGAGAATTGAGGCCATGACGATGATGCGATTGCAGTGGTGGTTACAGAAGGCAAGAAGAAAGATGCATCCATCAACGTACGACCTGCTCCTCCTTAACTGAGTGCGCCGGGCCACCGACCAGTGGCTAAGGAGCGGCGGCTTTTGTGGCGAGGTCGAGGTGCTTCTCAGCAAAGGCATCCAAGGCTTCCAGCCGGTTGAGGAAGGCCAACGTCATAGCGTCCTCACTGGCCTTGTAGATACCTATGTACATGATTTTCTCGTACACATGGATGTGTAGGTCGACGAATTCTTGCAGGGTGAGGCACCTCCTGGCGAGCACGACCTCCAGGTGGACATTCTTCGTGGCGTCGACAGGCAGTCGCAGGGCCACCAGTGTTTGAAAGAGGTTCCGGCCATGGAGACCGATTAGGGTGGCAGGCAATGAGGAGCTCGGGCATGCGGGCTGGAGGAGTATGCCAATGTCGTCTGCGAGCTTCTTGAGGATGGTGAACTTCTTGGTGGTGGCAACGATCATCTGGTGCAACTAAGAGTCATAGTTGGCGTCGATGACGGCCATCCACCAGCCAGTCTCCAACACCGTCTGGAGACGATCCTTGGCGCCATGCCGCATGCCGTCGTCATGGACCATCTGGCACAGCCGCTGGCCGCTCGCGCGCATCGCCGCCATGAGTCTGGAGTGAGCTCTTTTGCGCTTAGTGTAGGTGCTTAGGCAAATGCTTAGGTGCGTACGATGTTGTAGATGCATTGGAATGGAGGGGCGCCTTTATTTGAGGGCAAACTGCGTTGCATTTACATCGTGCAGCCTCTTTTCCTGGTCCTCCTCCCATTACTTCCCTTAGAGCATGGTTAATAGTATAGCCAGCTGCTGGCTATAAGCCAGTGCCATGTCATCTACATCCCATCTTATAGCCAACATGTACAATAGTATATCAAAAGAGTGTACTACTTTTTCATTATGTGGCTCACCTTTCATTCTCACAAAGTGCCTAGGAGCACGTGCTAGAGCTGGCTCTTCACGAAGAGCCTGCTTACCTTCTCTCTCCTCTTCTCTTTCCTCCAACTAAGCAGCAATATACTAGTTTATTCCTGATAGCCCACTGACTCAGCTCTATTGTACTTGCTCTCATGCATTAATTGAAGGAGGATTCATTGGTAGTTCAACATTTCAGGAACCGCTACTCCCTCCCTCGTCTGCATTAAAGCCATATCGGGAACGGTGCCGCCCACTGTCAAATCGAATAGTACTGCGACACCCGCCGCACGCCCGGCTGAACACACCTCCTCACCTCCGTCAAACCCCTCTGTTAAACCCGCATGCAAACCGAGAAACCTACTCCGGCCACACGTTCGTTCATGAGCGGGCCGGAATTAAACGCAACACCGGCCGAGCTCCTCCTGTCCACCCTTAGTTTAAACGAGGCTACACGCCAGCCAAGATCCTACCGTCTGCCCTCTATTTACACGAGGACAGACAGACAGCGGGCAAGAATCGCACCCCTCCACTGCTCCCAAATCTCCTTCTTCACCATTTTCTCCACTCTTCTGATGGCTTTCAAGGAGCCGTTCTCCGGCATATTACCCGGCTGGGTGGCCCACCGAGCCCTCTGGATATGGGCGAGGCCGCTCGGTGCTTCACCAACCTCGCTTGGCCCGACAGAGCCAGTTGCCGCCCCAAGCAGGCACATGGTTCAGCAAATCGCCGCTATAGTTCAGATTGATGAGGAGTGGCGAGTTGCTCCATGCCGGCACGGCGGCGAGCACGCCGGTAGGGGCGTCGTCACTGCCTCAGCATACCGCGCCACCAGTGTTTGCGGTGCCGGACCTCCCATGTGTGTGGGCGCGCCTCCCGTGCCTGAGGCCGCGTCATGCAGGCAGAGACAGAAGCCGAGTGCGTGGAGAGCGACGAGTCGGTGGCCAGCTTCTCCTTGTCTGCCGCCATCATGGAGGAGAAGTAGAACACGGGAGCCCGCCGCCACTTAGTTCCCATGAAGGCCACCGCCGAGGCGTGGACTGCACATTCAGGTGGTTTCTTTGCTTCTTCGTCTCTTCCGAGGACCTTCGTCGACCCTGCAAAGTGTCTGCCGGACATGAGGAAGACAAAGGTATCCGTGGGCGGCCATTTAGATTATGTACTCCCTCTGCAGCTGGTGGGAAATTTTTGTTCTAAGAATGGATAAATTGTATGTATCTATAACTAAAATAAGTCTAGATACATCCATTTCTAGGTTAAGTATTTCCGGACGGAGGGAGTATTAATTATACCTAGAGAGCTGGATTGGCACCGCTTAGTTCATGTAAATGTAATGAAATCCATCATGTTTATATGAAGATCCGGCTTTATTATACGAAATCCATCATGCTTATATGAAATCAGTCCGTGTTTGCACGAATTTCATCTGGTTGGTTAGAGTTGTGAAAATGTATGCCGCTGGCGTTTGATGTCGTCCTCCGTGGAAGGAAGCGGGAGGAAATTTGTCGGCTGCCGTTGGAGATGCTCTTATGCTGGAAATAATAGAGTGGCATCCAATCCATTTGAGTTAATTGCGTGTATGATTGTCCCTCTATAAAAAGTTTATTGCATGTACAGTGTACACGTGACTCGTAGGGTGGCTACATCTTCGTACAGAAAGTTAAAAAGGAACAAGTCCATCCTTAATCTTGTATTCTAAGTACTCTGTGGGTTCCACTGTCAGTACAGTAGCAAAATAAGTATATATTAAATACTTAATATATAATATAAAGATCTAAAGTTAAAGACAGAATTCGAACTCATGTCATCGCGTTGCGAGCATCTGGCACTAACCAGTCCAACACATTTTTGTTGTAGACCATGTTGGAGATATATCTCCATGTCTACTCTTATACTCCATCCGTCCCTAAATATTTGTCTTTTTCATATTTCAAATGGACTACCACATATGGATGTGTATGTAGACATATTTTAGAGTGTAGATTCACTCATTTTGCTCCATATGTAGTCACTTGTTGAAATCTCTAAAAAGACAAATATTTAGGAATGGAGGGAGTAGAAAACAGAGTTGGTGATGATGGTGTGCGTTCCATCCTACAATATCGGCCGTCGGATTTCTATCTAACGGATAGGAAGAAAACTAGGGCAATTTTGCAATAATATACCCACACCCCTCTCAACGTTCGCAGATACGGCCTTTCCTCGTTCATCCTTTTCTCTCACAAGATAAACTACTCATACAAATGCATCTTGATGTTCCGTGCAACGCACGTGCATCTAGCTAGTTTCTTTTAAAATAGTTGCTGCGATAATTGGGTTGAAGCGATATATTTCATGTCTGCCTTGAATGATTTCAGATTCACTAGTAGTAACAAAAAAAGGTTGCCTTGTTAATTAACAGAAAACAGGGTGAAAACTATTACATGAGGCCGGTAAAAACGAGGCACACTGGGTTCAGCGTCATCGTCACTACAGTTGTGCGTGCGCGAGAAGTATACATATCGAGGGGGCTACTGAGCGAGGCATAGAGACAAAATGTTCGAGAGAGAAACCAATTGAAAGATTACGATCAGATCGAGTTGTCACCCTTCTACTGTCATTGTTGGGGTGGGGGGAGGGGAGGGAGAGAAAGACGTATCGAGAGTGTGCGCGGTAGGCACAGAGGCACAACTAGCGAGTGTG
>LR738712.1:278523898-278643385 GCA_902687465.1 Secale cereale
GGGGGGGGGGGGGCAGTGACACTTACATATCCCTACTCTTATAAAAAACAGAGTTGGTGATGATGTTGTTCCTACCATCCTGCAATATAGGCCATCCGATTTATACCCAACGGATAGGAAGGAAACTGTGGCAATTTTGCAAAAAGATACCCACACCCCTCTCCGCATTTGCAAATAAGGCATTCCCTCGTTCGTCCTTTTCTCCCACAAGATAAACTACTCATACAAATGCATCTTGATGTTCGGTACAACGCATGGGCATCTTGCTAGTAGGGAGAAGGAGTTTGTGTGACACATATCTAGCTATATTAAAGGATAGGTAGATAGCATTTGTGCGAGGAATACTTAAAGCATCACGAAGGTAAACAAAATTGTGTGCATGCAAGTGCCGGAAAAAAATGAAGCGAGAAACAATGTGTGTGTGTGCGCACGCGCGCGCGTGTGTGTGTGTGTGAGAGAGATAGAGAGAGAGAGGGAGAGAGATGGAGAGAGAGAGCGAAATCTCAAAACAAAAGGTTCTCCATTGGAATCCCATTGTATGTATTCATATGGTTCCAGAACTCGAGTTAACCTGAGGCATATGTGTGAGAGACATTATTATACTTTGAGACATTAGTGGCTGTAGGTGGGCGGAATTAAAGGGGTGGGCGTGTTCGACAGAGAGAGCGTGTGTGTTTCTGTGTGAGAGACTTGTAGGACGGGGTAGAAAGACGAATTCTAACCTTGGCGGAGCGAGAGAAATACACGAAGTGCGCGTGTGTGATTCCAATGCCCACGGGGAAATGAGATATGTATGCGTGTGAGAGAGATTGCACAATTCATTCACGTATCACTATCTAGCGATCGTGGACGTGCATCGCTTGAACATAAATCAATATCTACTTCGTATCGTTGCCAAAGGTGCAATATCGATTCAACGCTATAAAGATTAGACACTCACATATCACATTTTTTTCTATTTAAACAAACCTTTTCAGTTGTGCATGCCAAAGTTACAGTGATGTTTCTTCAAACAACCAATGTAGCTATCATGTACATGCACCATTGTTACTATTGCATTCAAAATCATTAGTCTTGGATGATTTAAGGTTCTATTATGAAGTAATATATGTAATATTCATATATGAATTCAACGGGTATGCATTTTATGAAATGGAGGCTATGTAATCATATGAGGTAATATTTTTAAGTAGCGGACTACAATATCCATTTCTTTTTGTGCGCCTCTACACTAACACGTCGATGCATTATGTTTGAAGTAAATAACCAATTGCACCAAATTATCTATTTAAACGAGAAATACATAGGCTGAGCGTTTGATCCCTTTTTTATGAACGCGCTACTACACCCGTATGATTGGTCGTGCCCGTGTGAATGTCCAAGTTATCGGCGCATCATCCCGAGTTATTGTCTTTTTTTTGGGGTGGACTTCACACCAGTTATTAACTGCTGACACGTGCCCCGCGTACACAGTCTCGCATGACCTTCCCGCTAGCATGGTCCAAAATTAGTTGAAACTGGATACGAACGATCCCACGGGCGGCAAAATCTCTCGCCTCCTTCTAAAATTTCCGCCACCTTAGTCTTCAGCATGCGAAATTCCCCTTTCGTCCTTGGTACACGTAGACCAACAGTTACAATACCGCCCTCATCTACATAATAAGTCAGGGCTGCTTTGGTAACTTCCGATTCCCGCACTACACGGCACCCCCATTTTCTCTCCCCCTCCTGCACAAATGACTAACTCCACAGCACCAGAGCATCTCACATCATGCTGTCCGTACTTCATCGGCCTTTCTCCCCTCCCCTCTCGAAACCCTAGACTGCTCATCCACTGGCGTACCAGAGCCCATTCACTGCCAGTGGCATCCACCTCGCCGGATCTGCTTCTGCGGCCACATCTACCCCTCCCACCTCCCCTAGAAACAAGTAGATTGCTCATCCACCACTGTACCACAGCCCATTTAGTGCCGGCCTTGTCCATGGTGCCGGATCTGCTTCGCCGGTACTCTCGTCAACCGCAGCGCATCTGTAGCGGCTCATTCGTACTCCCCACCTGAAACGCTTCGTCCACACCCCCTGGAGCCACCCCACCGATGCCCCGGTCGACGGCCTCTGATCCTCTTTGCTGACACCTTCCTCAACCCTACCGGAGCCGCTTCACCGACACCATCGTCAACCTCACCGGAGTAGCTTCGCTTATACCATTTTCAACCCTACCGGGGCAACATTGCGAACTCACAAGTCCACGGCCTCAGATCCGCTTCCTCGCACCCTCATCCAACCTACCGGAGCAGCTTCAAACGTCCCGTCCACGGCCACAGATCCGCATCGTCGACACCATCCTTAACCCAACCACCGGAGTAGCTTCACCTACGCCCTCGTCCACGGCCACAGATCCGCTTCGCCCGCACCGTAGTACACCCTACAGGAGCCTCTCCACAAACACCCTACTCGACGGTTCTAGATCTCCTTACCGGACCCCAATAGCCAGCGCAGCGTCATCACCCTTGATGTTCTAACCTGATTCCCACCGTCTGGCAAGATGCCAAGCACCCGCCACGGCCTAGGTACTTGTCACCTTTAAACCCGTCCAGCATCACCTACCCGATGTACATCAAATATAATAACAGGTCGCTATTACATGTTATCCAGCTGGCAAAAACTACAAGGATGATGTTTCTTCTGGATATAACAGCTTGGCCAACCAAGATCCTGGACCAAGGCATTGCTATGATCTTGTAAGTGTGTCTCTCTCTCTCTTGTATTGTTCTGTGCTTGCAAGAGTGCTTTGCTTGGATTATCTACTAGTAATCCCTTTGTGCAGACAATGATTTCTACTAGTGGCTGCTAAATTAGATATGTAGATGTCATACATGATACTACCTCGTACCTCCGTTCCTAAATATAATTCTTTCTAGAGATTCCACTATAGGCTATATACGGAGCAAAATGAATGAATTTACACTCAAAAATGCATCTATATACATCTGTATGTGGTCCATACTGGAATCTCTACATAGACATATATTTAGGAACAGAAGCAGTACATTACACAAAATCGTAGTTGGCATGTAGGAATTCCAGTACACTACATTAAGCTCCCTTAGAGTGCCTGCTATTCCAACACACGGAGTCATGGCTAGTTTATGCTACACACACAATCATTAATTGGTGGTTTAAATATGCGCAAGGGATATGCAATGTATTATCATGTAGAGATGTCTGAAATTAGCCGTGTCAACATGCAGATAGGGTTACACAATGAAAAAGTACAAGTTGTATGTGGCAATTTGATGGAACGTCGCAAAAAAAGGAGAGCCATCGATGAGCCTATACAGTGTGCTATGGTACGTCAGTCCTCCATTGCAATCATCGTGACATGTTATTTGTATGTCAGTTCTATTGGCCAAGTTTCTTAGGGAGAGTTATTACGAGTTATCCTAAGAAAGTAAGCACCTATGAATATAAGCTCCATGTAATAAGCCAACCAGTTCTTTTCATTGCGTTTTCAGCTTATCTTTGGTATGATCAGTGAAAAGTCTAGATTCCATTATATTTTTTCATTTTGCTGCCCATATGAAAATTAATTTGACTAGCAAACATCACAAATTGAACCCAGTGCAGTAATTAATATGATAGGAAAACAGACCATCACTATTTGCTCAAAATGCAAATACAAAGATACCATCTACTTCGCACAATCTACTTTGGTCAATGTTTTCCATAGAGATCCCATTGCCTAATGTAAATGAAAAACACATGACCTCACTGTTTGCTTTGATTACTTGATGTTCTTGACCTAACACTCTAACAGGGCTTGTCAACGATTTAAATACTAAGGGTTGCTATAGTGGGGCCTTTTCTAACTCATAAGTGACATAAAGGTTTGGCTGTACACTAAAGTAGTCTCTCCAAGAGTACCTGGAGAACCAGTTCGATGGTATGCCTAGTTTTTACATAGTGCGGACATAGTAAATGCTCATTTCATTGTGTGCAAGTGCAAGATATGCGTCATGTTTCATTATGTGGTGTTGTTTTATTATAATCTCCTCCTTTTGTATTCACAGACTGGAAAGTATGCATATTTATCTTCCAAGGAGACGGGTAACTAGTTTGTGTCACCTTGCAGAGGGGGTGCAATGAAGATAAGATTGAGGATTTCCATGTACAAGATGTTAGGAAGGAGCCTTGCAAGAGAAGTAGGAGCTGCGCTGAGCCTCTTCAAGCTGTTAAGGTAAGTCACTTTATCCAACTCAACAGTTCAATTCCTTGTTTGTTTCAGGCATAGTTAATTTTCTCTTTTCAATTGCATTATTGGTCCATAGTTAATGAGATGCCCAAAGAATGATGCCTTATGTTGGGTACTTGTATAACTATTAGTTGACATAATTAAAGGCCTTACCATTTAATTACTCTGCCGAAGTGTGCCTGAAGCTTTGAAGTCTATTAACCAACTATTATTGAATGAGGCTCACAATCTAGTTTGTATGAAATCCTCTGCTGTTCATTATGCTCCCTAAGACTTTAATTGAGCTACAGATTGGCCAACTGCTTGCTTACGTCTACGCAACGTGCTGTCTAAATTTGTAATTTGTTTGTGTTTTGGATTGGGCCCCAACATCATGCTCCGCTGGTGAGCTAAGAGAGATTTCTGTATGCAGGTGCACAAACTACCTTTTTATAATTTTTAAAATATCACCTGCTTATGCTTCATTACGTGTAACATTATTGTTAGTCCTCTTTTGCCATGTACAAAATAGTCTGTCTTGCTCGCTTCACTGTTGTAACTATATTTTTGCCCTAGTCATGTGTACTTATAGAAACATTTCAGGACGAAGTGACATCAACACAAAGATCTGCGAGTAGTGCGGCATGACCGTTACCGAATGATTATGGATTAGAATTGGAATGTGCTGATGTTCTCGAGCATCAACTAGAGGTGGCAAGACAACGTGTACATGGTTCTGAACGTACAATCACCAAGTTGGGACTGGACATGCAGGTATTAGATGCAGGAGTCAAAAAAATGAAACAAGACACTGAGGTAACAATGAAGGAATTGGAGATTTTGCAGACTGGAATTTGTCGTATCTAAATCCGACCAATCCTATTTTCTGCAGAGATTATAGTTCAAATGGTAAGTTATGCTGATGCGCGTCCATGATGTATAACCATAATGCCCAGTGGGTATAATCGGCTGTAATTTCTTTATTCTATAGTGTAGGATTATTATACGTTTCTATGCCTTAGCCTCTTTATTGTATAGTGTATGTTTTTTAGAGGTGATAGTATAGAGTAGGATAATTCTTTGAATATGCTATATCGTTCAAACGTGGGCCAGCTCGCCCAAACGTTGTAGTGACCATGGCCCTTCATAGGCCGTACGATCCATGGGCCATCTACAGGACGGATGATCCATGGCCTTCTATGGCCGTCGGATTCGTGGGCCTTCTATGGGCTGTCGGATCTGTGGGCCTTATATCGGTTGTCGGATCCATGGGCCTTCTATGGGCCAGTGGATCCATGGGCCTTCTATGGGCCGTCGGATCAATGGGCCTTCTATGGGCCATCGGGTCAATGGGCCTTCTACATCCCATAGGATCCATGGGCCTTCTACGGGCCGTCTCATCTATGGGCCTTGTATGGGTCGTATAAGGGGCCGTAAACGGGCTAGAGTGGAAATCGTACATTTTATGGGTTGACCATAAGGGGCCGTTAATAGGCCGTATTTGATGATGCTATGAAAATGGCCCAACAGATTAACGGGCCACAAACGGGCCGACTGTATCCACGGGCTGAATTTGGCCCACAAGAAGAAAGGGCCAGTAACGGGCCGTAAGTAACCGAAATCTTGAAATGAGCCGAAGAATAAATGGGCCCTCAGAAGGCCGAAAGGTAACACGGGCTGGAAACGACCCAATGGTCTAATGGGCCGCTAATGGGTATAAAGCGGTACACTGTTCATTACGGGCCGGTTTCACCACGGGCCATTAATGGGCCAAGAGTTACGTACAAAGGGACTCATATGGGCCGAAATACATCATGGGCCATATATGGGCCGGAAGTTAAAACGAGCTGTAATTATATTGGACGGCCCGTATGACACTACTGGGCCTAATTCGGATAGGCCGTAAACGAGCCCTAGGTTAGCGGGCTGTAAATGGGCTATATGCGAACAGGCCGTTAACAAGCTTGCAGTGGGCCGGCCCGCCACATTTTGACCAAGTCAAACGGGCCGGCCTTTTCACAGGAAAGGGCCTCTGTTGTGCCGTGCCACGTTTCGATGTATCATAGGCGTTTTGGAAGTTAAAACGAGCTGTAATTATATTGGACGACCCAGATGACGCTACTGGGCCTAATTCGGATAGGCCGTAAACGGTCCCTGGGTTAGCGGGCCGTAAATGGGCTATATGCAAACAGGCCGTTAACAGGCTTGCCGTGGGCCGGCCCGCCACCTTTTGACCAAGTCAAACGGGCCGGCATTTTCACATGAATGGGCCTCTGTTGGGCTGTGCCACGCGTCGACGTATCATAGGCGCTTTTGGTCCAATGAGTGGATGACATCTGTCCCAACGGCGAGCCGACACGTGTTCCCTCTAGCCAATGATGATTTTACACGTGGAAAATCCGCATTGGTCAGGGCTGTTAACAGGTTATCGGATCCAAAACCGGACCAGATAGCTTAACGGCGTTCCGTTACGGTGGATGCCACGTGTCGGTCACCCTTGACGAAAGCACTTCTGTGACGCGCGATTTATCATCATGGAAGTGGACATTTCCATGATGATAATTTTGGTAATGTCATGGAACACTTCTACGACAGCAAAGGTATGACTATCTTGATTCTGTCATAAATTTGTCAGGGATGTACATGCATGACAGAAAATGTGACCTACTGTGACAAACATTTATCATCACGGAAGTGTATTTTTATAGTGTAACACCTCCTTTAGGGACCTAATCGCTAGGTCAAGTGTGTTTAGGTGCTATCCCAAACACCCCCGTACTACCTACGTGGGGGCTGAAGCCGATGACTGACCAATTCTCATATAGTGTAAACGGCCGCATAGGAGGAAATATTTCACATTAAAACAAAAAATATGGCATACATAAGCCTTGTTTTCATAATGCAGGATTGGACAACGTGGACACATTCATCCAAACATAATGACCTTCGAACACTGACCCTCTACAATGCGGGACCCCTCTAGGACATCACTGAAATACCGCTTTGGTGTGCGGTGCTCTTTGCCTGCGGGCGGCCCCAGAGTGGCGAGCTTGACGGCATCCATCTTTGCCCACTACACCTTTACGCGGGCGAAGGCCATCCGTGCACCCTCGATGTAGGACGACCGCTTCACGGCATCAAGCCGAGGGCAGGCATTGATCGGCCACCTCAGAAGCCCAAAGTAGCTGCTGGGTATGGGTTTGCTAGGACACAAATGGATTATGAAATCCCTCATAGACAATTCGGCCACCCTATGTAGTTCGGACAACTACTTCAGCTGGTCGCTGAGGGGTATAGGATGCTCAGGTGCAAGATACTGTGACCAGAATAGTTTTTCTGTTGAGCTCCCCTCTTCCGTTTGGAAGAACTCCGCAGAATAAGTGACTCTCCAGGGCAGGTCCGCAAACGCTCCTGGGGAACTCCAAATCTAGGTCAGTAAAATGTATTTCTTCCTCACATATTTGCTCTGCATATTAAAGGCCTTACCAGCCGCAACTTGCCTCGCCTCTTGGATCTCCCGGCAAGCGTTTTGAGCTTCAATCCGGGTCTCCTGGGCATTTTTGATCTGACACTTTGCGCTCTAAGGACTCACATTTGCTGATAGCATCCTTCAGATCCTGCCGGACTTCCTCCACCCTTGACACATGACTTTGGCGGGCGTCTTGTTCCTCCTCCGCCTTTTTCTTGGCCTCGACCAGGGCGCTCTTCAGGGTCTCGACCCAAGAAGCGTCGGCTACGAGTAGAGTTATAGCGCTCACTCAAATGACAAATTATGACTGATATTATTTCAGATACATATTCAATATTTCATATCTTGCAGTTCATCCAACTTTCGCCTCATCTCAGATGGTTCGACGGCATGGGAAGCTGACGCCTGCATCGCAGCAAGTTTGATTGAGATAGATATGTCTGTTAATCTCATGTACGAGTACTTAGATCCTTCGCTGGGCCTTTCTTCGCGAACACCAAATTGAGTCTTAGGGGCTACTATCTATACACAAACACCTTTTTCATATATGGCCAAAAGGTATTATATTACGTACCTCAAAGCCTCTCAGAAGGCTAGTATAAGCCTCATGCAATCCGCTCTTGGCGGACCGAATTCTTTCAACCACCATGCCCATAAGGGTACAATGTTCTTCCACAATGACGGCACTTTGAAGCGCTTCTGTTAATGTGTCCGGCGCCTCCGGATTGGTATAGGATGCCAGCGGAATTGCACACTCCTTTCTTTCAAAGGATGCAGCTCGCCTAATTCCGGAGTCACGTGGGTCTCCGGAATACTGTACGGCTACGGGCCGAATTAGGCATGGCCCCTGTCACCAATCTCCATCGGGGTCGGCACCCCCGGGTTTCCGGAAACAGAGGTATTTCCCTCTAGTGCTGTCTCGACGGCTTCGCGCGCCTGTCCCTGACCCGGAACCGTCCTTCGGGATAGCACTTCGGTGTTATACGCAGCTTTGGGGGAGGAGGCCAGTGGAGGCGACTCGCTATCCATCACATTTGGATCCATCGAATTCCCCAAAGACGAGGATCGATGGGGGCGGATGCGAGATGGACTGCGACACACAATACAGTATGTTACAATCACAAGGAGGAAAAGTATACAAGTGCAAATACCTTTAGGGGCACTTATAATTCGGCCAGGGGCTTCGGCCTAGGGCGCCACTCATCGGCCCCTGATTCGGAGACGTCCGTGAGGGAGATCCTCCCTTTCTTGGATGTCTCCACCTCCAGATCCGATAACGCCCCCCTTTTCTTCTTTCCTGCCATAAGGAGAGAATTACTCTCTTCTTCCTCCCATTTGTCTTCGTCTGGGGTGGAGTGAGTCTTAGCGTCCTTGGACACTACGTCGGAAGCACCTTTAAGGCGGAGCCCGCTTTTTGCCTCCGAGCCCTTCTTCTTGGCCTTCTTTTCCGGCGCCTTATATGGCGCCGGAACCATCATCCTTGTTAGCAGTGGGATGTCTGGGTCTTCGGGTAGTGGAGCCGGATAGTGGATCCGCTCCACTTTCTTCGTCCACCCCTATGGTAAGATGGGAAGCTTAGTATGCCCCTTGGATTTACCAACGGTATAATTATCATGAAAATTACGGGAGACGCTGCGTGAGTATAGTCGAGGCCAAGGTCTGCGGTCGTCTTCGGCCACTTCTTTTGGGTCTTGAATAACAGTTTCCACATATCTTCGTGCTTCGTGCCAAAGAATCGCTGTAGTGTCCGGGGACCGGCTGGGTCGAACTCCCACATGCGCTGAGTCCGGTCCTGGCAAGGCAGAATCCGGCGGGAAAGTATTATCTAGATCACACTAGCAAGGCTAGTTCTTGATGCACTTCTATAGCATCTTCACTTCATCAGATGACACTCAGTTCACGCCCTTATTGAGCCAGGATGTCTGCCACAGGGGGAGGCCCAGACTTAAATTCGAGAGGTACGGCCCATGTGGAGTCACGGTTTTCGGTGACATAGAACCACTCCTGCTGCCACACCTTCACGGTCTCCTTGAAGGTGCCTTTGGGCCAAGTGACATTGGGGAGTTTGCTCACCATAGCACCGCCGCACTCCACGTGTTGTCCGTCCACCACTTTTGGCTTCACATTGAAAACCTTGAGCCAAAGGCCGAAGTGGGGAGGGATGCGCAGGAATGCCTCACACACGATGATGAACACCAAGATATTGAGAAAGGAATTCGGGGCTAGATCGTGGAAGTCTAGCCCATAGTAAAACATAATGCTGTGGACAAAAGAATGAAGGGGAAACCCTAGTCCGCGGAGGAAATCAGTAACGAATACTAGCCTCTCGTGGGGCTCCAGAGTGGGAACGACCTGTTTCCTGGCTGGGAGCTGATGGGCGATTGCCTCGGCTAAATACCATGCTTCCCGGAGCCCATTGATGTTCTCCTCTGTGACGGAGAAGGGCATCCACTTGCCCTGCGATCCGGACCCAGACATCGCTAGAATGTTTTCTATGGACGAGGGGAATCAAAGCTTGGGTGCTGGAGCTCGAGGGCGGATTGGCTGAGGAAGAAGAAAGGCGTGGGCTGAAAAGGTGGGTTATTATCCCCTTATAAGGGCTGAGAATATAGAGCGTCCCTCCCACGAGTCTTAAAACTTGCATGTTCCCAAGGAGTCATGCGGGCGGCAAGGTTGGATTACCCAAGCCCGTATTGATGAAAATTCATGATAAGGGGACACGATCTCTGTTTTGACAAGACGTGTCACCGGACATAGCGTCTCAAAACGCGAAACGGAAAGTTGAAAAACGATTCGAAATGATGGAAAGGCCAGACTTGACGTCTCGCCAGCAAAAGCTGTTAGTAGAAACATATAATGTTTTCTAAACCAAGTGTAATACCCTTGAGGTAGTTGGTTGTAATTGTTTAAACAGAGCAGGACATAGCTACATATTGATCAGCCATCCTGAAGTATTCGGAGGAGGAACCGCCTTGCAATGCCGAAGACAATCTGCGCGCCGGACACATTGTCATTGAAGCCTGGTTCAGGGGCTACAGAGGGAGTCCGGGACTACGGCGTCCTCGGGGGTCCGGGCTACGTAATATGGGCCGGACTAATGGGCCATGAAGGTACAAGATGGAAGACTCTCCCCCGTGTCCGGATGGGACGCTCCTTTGCGTGGAATGCAAGCTTGGTGTGCGGAGATTAATATTTCTTTCTCTGTAAATCAACTCTAACCCTAGCCCACTCTAGTGTCTATATAAACCATAAGGTTTAGTCCGTAGAGGCATTCATAATCATACAGACTAGACATGTAGGGTTTATTCATGGCGATCTCGAGGTAGATCAACTCTTGTAACCCCTATACTCATCAAAGTCAATCTAGCAGGAAGTAGTGTATTACCTCCATCAACAAGGACCGAACCTGGGTAAACAAAGTGTCCCCCGCCTCATGTTACCTTCAATCCTTTGACTCACATTTCAGGACCACCTACCGGAGATCAGCCGGTTTTGACACCGACAGCGGGCTGGCGGCTCGATGCCTGAGAGAGAAGATAAATAGTGCATCATTTTCGGAGGTTAAAGAAGCTCTTCTGGCCGTCCATGTTGCATCCAACGGCTCAGGAGAGTCGACTGACCCAAATTGTTCCTTCAGATTGCAGGATCCACATGGCATTCAAGGTCTCGAAGGTAGATTCCACGTCCGCACCCGGTTTGCGGGCTTGGTGTGGGCGTGACCGGCTTCCGCCGCGATAGCCACCATGCGCGCCTCCTCCGCGCGGGCGGAGACGACAATGACACGCTAGCTCCTCCTCGTCGGCATGCTGGAGCACGCGCTCGTCCTCCTCTTCATACGCTATGAGCATAGACGCGGCTCCACCTGCTCGCATGCTTGGCAGCACAGTGGAATCGTGAGGAGGGACGGCAGACAACGTGAGCAGGCGAGCCTTGGGCCTCATGGAAGAGGGATGGCGGGGACCTGGCGGTGATGGGAGAGAAATGGTCGGCCGGAGCAGGCGGGCACCGGCAGGCGCAATGACGGTGGTGGCATATTGATGAGTGCACATATGGGAGCTTAGTTTAGTTTTATATAGGGTTGGTCAAACTTAAAAGAATACCGTACTAGTACACGTAAACATTAGACTAAGGTAGCGCTTATACTACCACATTAGTTAGCACATCATCGACACGGAATCCTATGCAAGCGCATGCACCGCGACCTAGCGGTCGATCAAACGGTGCATCATCGTGTCGCACTCGAAGGACATCCACCGAACCTTTTTGTCTACGTGAAAACAATCCCCAAATATTACTCTACTTTTTTTCCTGAAAAGTTCTTCACGCTACAATATGTCCATTCATTTGAATTTAGTGTCAGTTGGTGCTTATTTGGACTTGGACGTTTTAGGTGCTCCCTTGAATTTTTTTAATTACTGATTATGTGTGTGTTACTGCGAGAGAACGCGTGTATGTTTCTATATGTGTGTTGTGGTGGAAGGGCAATGTGGAGACGGTGTGCGTGTGATAGAGACATAGAGAGGTGTGAATGTGCAAATGATTAGGCATGAGTGAGCCAAAGGCATAGAGAGATGCCGAGATATTGTGTATACATGAGAGAACAGTCTTCTATTTGTACTTTTGTGTGTGTGCGGGAGAGAGAGAGGGGGAGTGTCCATAACACAACACAACCATCTCTCTCGATTCGTCCGTCCCTCGCATGATCGCATGTAACACATGCATCAACCCACACATTTTGACACCCTCACCTGGCCGTTGCTCGCCTCAAGGCTTGTACATTGAACTCTATCTCGCACACACAATCTCTTCGCGAAAACCATATTTACCATGTAGCTTTTCGACACATACACACACATTCTCACTATAGGTTTGATTTCTCTCAAGATTTGACACACACGCACACACCCCCCCTCCCAAGAGCACACAATCCATACCCATCAAGGTTATATGGCGACCACTCTCGCTTGTGCTTCTCTGCACCCCAGCATGCACACCACCTCAATCTTTAAAGAGGGCATCGAGAAGATCAAAGACGGTGACCAGACTGTACTAGAGAATGCGGGGCCATTTGGAAGCAGGATGGCGTGACGAATGCTGACAGACTCCCCCCCTCTCTCGCCCGCACAAAATTATCAATCCCTCAACCCACGAGATCCTACCCGTCTTGTCCATGTTTTTTCAGCTCTCTCATCAAACCCGTTTGTAACAGCCTGAATTTTACCCTTTTCTTTTTCTGATGATTTTGTTGGATTTATTGATTTGATTTGCTTTTATGTGGCAATGTGGTTCTGAAACTTGGGAAGGTCATGTCTTCCTAGGTTTTATAGTGGCTTGCCATCCTCATCATCATCCGAAGACCCTGTCATTTTGATCCTTCACCCAACCCAATATCCCTTTTCTAGGGAATATGCCTTTTCTATTGAAGGAATGACCCTTAAATCCCTAGGTGGTGAAGCAACCAATATTTCTGTCACTCCTAAAATTCCCAACTAATTCTGATAAATTATTTGGGTCCTATCACGCTCAAATATGGCAAATCATTTCCTTGCCATGTTCAAAAATAATCCTCCAATAATCATTTTCCCATTCTTCCCTAAATGGCACTTTGCAAAGCAAGTGCTATTTACCTTTGCCCAATTGTCGAAAAACTTTTTGGACACCTTTTCCTGTCCATATCATTGCCATGTGCCAAATTACATACTCATTTGCCTGGTAATTATTTTTCAGCAAGTTTCCAAAAGTTTCTGTCCAGCAAGGAGCTTTGTGAAGGAAGTATAATCTAGGCATGTCCAAATGAGTTGAAACTTTGCCACATTGATCAAATAATGACTCTCTACAAAATTTGAGCTCATTCCATTTATCCAAATGAGCTTAGCATCAATTCTTGTTTTCTAGTCAGATTTTCACTTTGTGAAGCAACTATATTTTAGATAGCTTCATTTAAGCTGAAAATTTTCCAGGAGAGTCTCCTATCCATATCAACTCTCTCCACCAAGGTTTGACTGAATTCATTAATCCATTTGCCCTCTGCAATTTTTCTAAGTTTCTGATTAGATTGATGCTTTGTGAAGCAAGTGCCACTTTGGTATTTCCAAACGGCATGAAAATTTTATGGCAGCTTCATATGATCAAATAACCCACCTCCTCCAAGTTTCAGCTCATGACAATGAAGTATGTGAGTGCAACTTCATAATGTCCTAGTTTGGCCAGTTTTGCAATTTCTACAGCAACCCTCATCTAAACCTATTCTCTTAGGTTGATTTTTGGTAACCAGCATCACCTTAGTGATTAATCATATTGTGCCAAATATCAAAATTCATCTTCAAGCGTGTGAGCCACAGAAGGCATCAAACACCTTGTTGTTGCTCTCATTTGTGGCCATCTGCAAATCTCTCATTTACCCGCATGATCTTTTCTTCCCTCATTGCAACTAAGGTCACCAAGGTCTTTCTGCTAGACACCAATTTGTGCGCCAGAGAGCATTGAATGCCCAGGGTCACGCGGTGACCACTGCCCTGGCATGCCATTGATGCGAGCTGCGTGGCATTTGCTTCGGGCCCCTCCTCCTCTTGTCGTTCTCACACAACCGACCGTGTCCAACAACTCGCCTGTGTCATTATCTTCCCCTTGGACCCATCTCCCCCTCTAGAAACCTCCTCGTCGGCGCTCGCTGCTATGCGCCCATGGGAGCGCTGTGGCCGACAAGGTCATTAATGGTGTTCAACCTCTTCCTCGGATCCCCCTTGGACCTTCTGCTCTGTGACGCTCTGCCGAGCAGCCTCGTCACATTCCCGCGCCTTCCCGTGCCCGTTGTCCGTCGCCCGGACCTTGGCCGGACGTGCACGGCTGCAACCGGCTCCACCCCCTTGCCCAACTCCTATTTAAAGCCTCGCCGACCCTGTCTCTCTTCACCACCAGCCTCCCCGCCCTCCACTTGACCTCTCAAGCCTCTCCTCCGAGCTCGAGGTGCTCCCATTCATCTCCATTGCCGCTACAGTGGCCGTTCGTCCATGGCTAAATTCCGGCAAGCCGCCGTTCCTCCCTCCACTCTTTCACCACCACAGGCTTTCCTACACCACCACAAACCGCTCCACCCCCTCAGCTTCTCGTCGGAGCACCTGTGGCCGCAAGCCCCATCTCCGGCCATCGCGCCTGCCTTCGGCCGCCGCAAGCCACCGTCACCTCTCCGCTTCCCCGGCGTCCTTGCTTCCCTCCCATAGAAGCGCCCAAGCCCAACACTCACCGGAGTCCCTCCTTTGGCCAGAGCCGCCGTCCTCGGCCGCGCCATGAAGCCCTACTTCCTGCCGTCCCCAGCCTCGACCGAGACCTCCCCTGGATGCGGTGCTCGCCGACACACCCATCCATGCACTCGCCCTTACCGAAGATGGCCGGAATCAGCCAGGCCAGTCGCCGGCCGAACCTCCCCACCCAGCCTTTGTTCTCTGTCGGGAGGAAGAAGGAGAGCCGGTGGGAGGAGAGAGAGACCCCGCGGGGCCCGCCTGTAAGCCTCATCTGTTGACTCAGCCCTCGGGCCCGCTCGTTTTCAAGTGGAAACGTATTCTGGTACGTTCGTTTTCCTTCAACAAAATCGTATTCCTATACTATTGCGGTCCAAAGTACCTTTTCTCATTTGGAAAGCGTGTTTTCTTATATGCGCTTCTGTCTTATCCACTCAGGGACCCGTCTGTGAATATTCTTTTTATAGAAAAGTCTCTGAACTTCCACCCTTCGTATCTCCGCGGCCGTAACTCTGATTGAGGTGAAACCAATGCTCACTTCTTCGTCTCGTCGAGCTCTTTCTATTGGTGCCATTTTCATAAGGTGTTCACACTGTGAAAATGACCATGATTCCCTTGCCCTATTCAGCCCCTTCGAGAGAGAACCGTTCGATGTTTTGTTCTGCGGCTTCACTGCACTTCTTCCCGGAAGTCCCCAGCACCCCTAGGCAAGACTCAACAGCCACTTGCATGATAGCCATGCAATAGCCATGGTTTCTACTTGAACATTTAATAAAAGTTTTCCCTCTATCTATCTGCTTGTTTGCTACTGCTATCGTTTTTCGGTTATACTCGTGGTTTTCATGTTCACCTCCATGCTATGTGCCGATGCTTCTTGTTATCTTGTACTTCTTGCTAGTATCATGTTCACATGTTATGATTGGTAGTAGAAGTACATGTTGGTAGCAGTGATGTTTATCCTGATGCATGCTTGTTGTCTGTCAAGTACCGTTGATATGCATGTTCCGTTGCAACTAGTTCGTTACATGCTTACTTGGTAGTGTTCTTGTTATGTTCTTGCAGAGTATTTATTTATGACAATATTAGTCGTGTTATGCCATGCGTAGTGTTATGGTTGTGATATTCATGCTCATCAGTATACCATGCTTAGTTGGATATATCCTTTATTGTGGTTATGCTCGATGATTATGCTGCACTTCCATGCTTATGTTAATATCATGCTCATGCATTGTAGTTGCCTCATGTTATTTTAATATTGCTTAGCATTATTTGCATTCAAGTTTAACCGACTTAAACAAACTTGAACAACTGTTGGCTGAGTCATGGTGCCACTGAATCAGCTAACCGGTACAAACCACATTTGCCTTTTATGGGAAACATCCTAACTAGGGCTATTGTCATACCTCTCGCCGGTGCCTCCAACGAGGGAATGTTATGAACGCGAGCTACCCTGATCAGGTAGGCGAGCAGAAGCCTTGTGAGCCCGGGTTTCGTTATGTGCACATGTCCCTGTTTGGGACCGTTTATGTTTTGCCACGATGGTGGCCGTTGATGCCTTATGTAGGCACGGTGCCACCCATGACTTAGCCCAAAGGGGAGTTGGTTGGAGTGGCCGGGAGAGTGTCATGGCAATAGAACGGTTCTTTCAGAATCTCGTTGGTCCACCTGAATGGGAGCACGAGGCAATGGGTTCCGTCTTTTGGGTATAGTGTGCTAACCTCTGTAGAGTGTGTGTTAAATCTATCGATAGCTGCGCTGGCAGATATGGGCCCAGTTCGTAGTCAGTCACACTTTTAGCCAATGGCAATAACAATAATAATAATGTGCTTAATAATAACCCTGGTTCGATGATGATAAAGAAGTTGGGTGATCTTTATGTGATCGTGAGAGGATCATCGTGGTATCAAGGATACCAAATTGATGGATATTTGCGGTGTTATTCTAGCGTCAAGGGTAAAGGTAAAGCTCCTTGTGGTCATGTAATTATTACTACGGTATTGTTAATACCAAGCTTGATTGGATCCTAAGATGATTGTGTGATGTCTGTGATGGTAAGTGATGCATGTGATGGTTACGAGTTAACCCGAGCAGAGTAAGTTGGTGCATGATAGCGTCATCATGTTGCATGCTAGTATTATCATGATCATATGATCATGCCATGCTCGTATTGTTCTAGCTGTATCATGTTCAGTTGGTGCCTCTCATGTTGTTCTGTGAGTATCACGCTCATGATCGCTTTAACCTGCTAATGTCATGCTGTTGTTTGTCTTGAGTGCTTTTGCCTTATTGTGAGCTTGCAAGTACATTAAATGTACTGCCTAGCATGTCATGCCAGTTTGCAGGTCATGCCTGGATTGCTTGCTTGTTTTGGTGTGGTTCCTGTGTTTGTGAGCTAGGATAAACGTTCCAGCCAGAGTCCTTGCGGATTGGACTCCATCATCGTCGTTCGTTGTTCCGCTGACAGTAGAGGTTCCGCTGCCTCGAGTTGTTATACTGCGTGCATAGAGCAACTGTGGTTGGCGTAGCGTCGCCGTGTCGGTATTATTCATTGTAATATCAGAGACTTTCTGCTCATATTGATATTGTAATAGAGAGCCGGTTTGTTCTATGCTAAGCAGCGCCGTATTCTAGAAGACTTCATCTCGATGTCTGGGCTGGAATACAGGGCGTTCTAGTTTCTCTGAGCCGGGGTGCCACACCGTTGTCTCTTCTCCTTCCAGATGTATAAAATCTAGATGAACACGCATCTCACGTATATTACTTGTCTCCATCTTTCTCACAGACCAAACTTCCTCTTACTCCTCTCCCTCTCTCTATCGTGAGGGTTGTCTCCTACTCTCTCGCCCACATACGTACAATCTTTCCCGCCCTATTTCTCTTTCTTGAATGGGGGTATATCTTGTGTGTTCAACACACACATCTCTCTCCCGCCATTTCTCTATCTTCACAAGCTCTCTCTACATGTTTCATTCACACATTGGGATGTGTTCAAAATGTTTCTGGAGAATGGATCATGTAGAGTTATGGTTGGTTTTGTTGCATCCTACAAAGTAATAACTATGAAATGCATTTATATTTTCATTTTATTGAGATTATGTGAGTCTGAGCATATTGTGAAGTACTATAGACCTGGTATACATCTTGGAATTCAATAATGGTTTTAACTATTGAATTGTATAAACCATTACATTCGAAGTCAGTAGCTTAACATATTTATTTCACGATTACAACATATGATTAATTCCACACAAAAACTAAGAAAACAAATGTGTACTCCCTCCGTTTTTATTTAAGACCACTTATTAGCATTGATCAAAGTCAAGTTTTGTAAACTCTGACAAAGTTTATAAACAAAAGACTAATAAATACCATTACATTCTTTATTGAATGTACTTTCACATCATACATATTTGTTATGGTTAAATGTTTATATTTTTCTATAAACTTGGTCAAACTTTAGGAAGTTTGATTTCGGTCAGACCTAATATGCAGAGTTAATTAAAACGGAGAGAGTACTATTAGTACATCTGTCCTAGTTTATTGGTCCCCATGGTATTCCGTGCCAAATTTTTAATATAAATTTAACGAAAAAAATTCATGCATATCAACAAAAAATATATCGTTGGATATGTATTCGAATGTAGTTTCTAATGATATACTTTTCTGTGACATGCATAAACATTTTTGTAGCATTTTTGTAGTACTACTCGCTAGTTGCTTAGCTGAATCACCCAGCATGCCAGACAGGGAGTACAATGTTACAAAATATTCATGTCAGCTGGAAAATCTCCCTTGACACAGATTCATGCAGTGCAAAGTTACCAGCATACCCTTCGTATCAGGCCTACAGATACTGGTGGGTAGGGGGCTGTTTTGGTAACTTCAGGTTCACCCTACCAAGCGAACCCCACCACGGCACCCAGAGTAGTACACCTGAATACTCCCCATTTTCTATCCCCAACACAAAATAGACTTCTCCATGGCACCACACCCTCCATGCTCCTCCCCTTTTGCACCAGTGCACTCGTCCACCGCAGTGCATCTGCCTCACTGATGACGTCGTACGCTGCACTGGAGCCGGTCCACCGTTGTCATCGTGCACGGAACCTCTTCTTCGATACTGTCTTCCACGGTCTCCGATCTGCTTCCCGGAAGCTGACGCCAAGCACAAAAACACTACCGTCATGGACAATGAGCTGACTCCCGTTGCCGACCATGTTGCACAGACGCCGCCGTGACCATCTTACTCCTCCTTGATTGGTAATGTGTATATTGAATCTCTTAGAAGTACATGTGCAGTTCTGATTTTGTTCATACCTACCCTTCAAATTTCTCTTAGAAGTACACGGACAATGAACTGACGCACAATTTTCCAGTAACTGGGAAATTATAGCTTGCATAGTCCAAAAGAATATCACCTTGTAATTGTGCGTCACTCATGTATCGCTCTGTGCTTGCGTAGGTTCTTCATCTGCAACCAGTAGTGTGGCATATGATGGAAAGTTTTTTAGAATAGCGAGGCCGTCGGTAAAGGATCGCACGTGCGGGGAAAAAGTGGCCGGGCGCTCGCTAGTTTTGGCGCGTGGAGTCCGGCACGCGGTATAAATTCCAACGCCCTCCCGCGCCCTTCCACCGATCTGTGTCTCGCGACCGCTCTCTCCCCGCTCTTTCTCGCCTCGCCGCCGCCGCGCCACCATGCCGCCACGCCACCTGGAAACTTGGGGCTGCCGCGGCGTCCATGCGCGCCCCTCCGGTGCCTTCTCTGCCGAGATCCAGTTCGAAGAGCTACGCCTCCGCCTCGGCACTTTCGGCACCGCCCATCAGGCCGCTCGCGCGTACGACGCAGCAGCGTGGCGCCTCTGGTAGCCTTGTAGGGACCTGAACTTCCCCAATGTGCAGATGCGGGAGTAGGCGCAGGAGCTCGCGCCTCCCCCAAGGCTTATCACCAACGAGGATCGTCGCGACAATGGGAGGCGGGAGCACCGGCTTGGCATCGCCGAGATGGACGAGGAAGCCATGGCGCTATGCCGCCAACTCTTCCCGCAGGACATCATCAAAAGCGCGAGTTCTACACGCAAAGGAAGGCTGATAGGGAGAAGAGGAGGGCGGAGCGAGCCGCCTATCGGGAGGACAAGCTTACGCGGAAGGCGACCGCTCAATTCAACATCAAGCTAGGAGCAGCATTGTCGCGGGAGTCAGACGACGATCGGTATCTTGACGCCTACAATGAGACATAGGAGGAGGACATCACGGAGGCAAAGTCGGTGGACGACGAGGAGTAGTTGAACTATCTATTTTTATCTATCTATATGCTATATCTACGCTGAGAACTATCTATGTATCTATCTATGCCAGTATCGAGTCAGAGTCGAATGTGTATACGCGCAATTTTTTGCAGTGGCCACTGGAACCAGCACTCTGTGGCGCGCAAAAAGTGGATATTCCAGTGCTGTAACCTCTTTTTTAACACCCCGCGCAATGCACTCCTGTTGGAGATGCTCTAACATGGCAGATGAGTGCTTTAATGTTGGCCACAAGATGCGTGAGTATTACTAAATTTTTTTGGCCATGTTGAGATTTTAAAACTATGAATGCGTACATGTAGAGGAGCAATGAAGACCAAACACGGGATATTGGGGACATCTTCAAGGAACGTCGCAAGTTAAAGAGGAGGTCCACTGAACCTGTAGCACGAGCTTTGGTAAGTAAGAACCTTTCAATTACTTTGACATTCAGAACCTGACTAGAAGTGGTGGAAGTTTTGTGTGTCCTTGATGGTTTTGTTAATGTTAGGATGTAGTTCCTGCAAGGAGGGAAGTACGGTCAAGCTCGAGATCATGTTTCCAAAATGACGTTGTATTACACACAAGGTGCATGTTCCCTCATGATGTTGTATTAGACACAAGGTGCAAATTCCCAGATGATGCTGGATTACTCACAAGCCGGGTGGAGTCGTCAAGTGTTCTTGTCCTCATTGCTCTAGTAAAGGCTAAAAGAAAGCGTGTTGCATCCCTTGAGAATGTAGCTGAGTTCCTGAAGAAACGAAAAGAGCAATCAGATGTTATCTTCACCCAAGCCAAAGAAGAGATGGAAGAAGCCAGAACGAAGCTAGCAGAGGCAGAGCAGGCTAGGCGTCTCCTGCTATCTAAAACTATTTTCAATACAAAATTTGATTCATAATAGCTAGGTTCAAATGTTTATCCAGATAGCATGCCCGTTGTGATGTCCGTGCATCTACTGATGTGGCACAATTTTTTTTCCAGGTCATGTAATAACAGCAATTATGTTCCGAACAATAACAAACAAACCATTGGACATGGTATAGTTCACACGCAAGCCCAAGATTCCAGGCTCAACTTCCACATCAAACTCATGCGCACAAATATCTGTACATTCATAGATAATGTCCATAACCATTCACTTCAAAGCCAAATAAATGTGAGGAGAGATAAAAATAAAGAAAAATCTGTAGTTCCAACTACCAGTGCTAGCACAAGTCATGACCAAACGTAATTAATTATATATTGGACATTTTCTGGATAAATGCAGATAACTCTTGGACGCATGTGTAGTATCTAATGCCGGCCGCTGTTGGGGTCCATGATGTTCTGATCCAAACCAGGAAAAACACCGATGGTCTATGCTGGCGACACAGTGGTCGTAACATTCATGGGTTCGTGCGGCGATAGCTCCCATAGTCCACTATTCCTCGGTGTCGGTGGTGGCCGTAGACGTGTTGGCCACCTCCACTTGCATGCCAAGGTTCCACCATCGTTTCCGTCTGATGGCGCAACCAACCATGGTGCACTGGATGTCGTGGCCCCCCATGTGTCGGGGTGCAACAACTGGCCACTCCTCTGCGAGCAGGCTTGGAGCGTCGATTTGATGCACCAGGGGCCATCTTGGAGCGGCGGCTTGCCCCTCCGCTTTACCGCCTACATCCTCGCCCATGGTACTGACGGCCTGGGGTGGGGAGGGAGGTGGGACAGCGAGTTTCCTGGCTCATCGGGGCACCCAACCAGCTTTTATACCAGAGAACTCGTCTTCCTGCTCACCGGATGCTATGGAGGGTTCGGAGAAAATGGTGCAAGGAGGATATGGGGAGCGTCGGTTGGTGCGGTGCTTGCCAGGCGTTTGGCCTCGTTTAAATAGAGGATGGACCGCGGACGAGAGGAGCCAACTGACCGACTCGCGGAACGACGTGTTGCCGGCAGCTCGGGGCACACGCGGATTCAATGGAGGTAGGCGTGGAAGTCTGAAGCCGGTTGAATGCGGCGAGGAGTCATGTTCAGCCTGGAGTGCAACGAGTGGGGACCTCTTGGCCGGCGTGACAGTTCAACACCTCCGCCAGTGAGAGGTTGCGTTCGTCTGAGAGCAATCACTCCCTCCGCTCCTTTTTTGTTTGGGGTACTACCAGATGCCCGTGCATTGCATGAAACATCATGATGCATTTATATGATTAGTTTATCTTGTGGGTGATAATGATGAACAAGAGAAGGCCTTATCTGCAAATGTGGGTAGGAGTGCATGTATCTTTTTGCAAATTTGTCGTAGTTTCCTTCCTATCCGTCAGATATAGATCAGACGACCTATATTGCAGGATGGCAGGCACACCATCATCACCAACTCTATTTTCTATAAGAGTAGAGATAAGAGTAGAAATATATATTGCAGGATGGCTGGCACACAATCATCCCTAACTCGTTTTTCTAAGAGTATATATACTAGCAATGTGCCCTTGCGTTGCAACGGATCCAAAGTAGAATAGTACTTGTTCACAAACTTGAAACAAAACACTATTGTTTTGATATACATATACCACTAGAAATATATTACGATCCACTCAAAATATATTTCTGAGGCTGTTTTGATGAGGTGAGGGACGGATGTGGTTGCTTTCAATATAATAAGGGGTACCCTGCAAATTGGAGCAGAGAAGTGGGCTATTGTTGCAAAAATTCCACAACTTACCTCACAATCGTTAGATGCAGATCTAATGGTCAGAAATGATGGATGGCAAACACATCATCATACCCAAATGAGTCTTTCATAGGAGTAGAGATACTAGTCAATGTGTACGTGCAATGTTAATTTGGAAGTATATCAAGTGCACGCGGATATTATGTAGGATAATATTTGCGTGTTATTATGTGATTAGCAACATATTTGGCATGAAATTAGCATGTTGAGCGCTCGACATTGAAGCAGTTTAGGTCGTTGGATTGACATGATTTGATGGCCGGGATTAATTGGATCTACCACTTTGGGTCTTTTTATATTGGTATATATATATATATATGTGTGTGTGTGTGTGTGTGTTTATAGATATAGATATAGGTATAGAGGTATCATAAAGTAGAGAAAAATATATATTTTGATATACATATATCACTAAAAATATCTTATGTTTCACTCAAAATATATTCCTTTCTTTGTTTTGATGTGATAAGGGAGGAATGTGGTAGGTTTCAATATTCGAGAAGTGGGACATTGTTGCTAAAAGCCCATGTGTGTGTGAGAAAAAGAGAGGGAGAGGAAGAGGAAAGAGTGTGTGTGTGTGTGTGTGACAAAGACACGATGTGCGAGAGGTATTACCATAAAATGAGGCGATAGTATGCGTGTGCACAATCGAGAGGACATGTCTCAAGAAGGGACGGAATATCTACATAGACACAAGGAGCGAAAATGTGCGTTGGATGGATAAACCTATCTAGAGGCTGGTCGATCAATGTTTGTGAGAGAGATACGAGTCGGGGGTGCGAAAGCGAGAGTTTTTGTGTGTGTATGGGAGAGAGACGGTAGTCGGTAGGGGGATCCAAGGCAGGAGTAGTGTGCGTGAGAGAGCGAGAGGGAGAGAGAGGAGGAGAGTTTGTCTGGTCGGTAAACAAATGAATAATGTTAGTTTCGGAACGGAGATGAAGACGGAACAGAGATGGAGACGAGTGCGGGTATCTTTTTGCAAAAATTGTCATAGTTTCCTTCCTCTCTGTCAGATAGATTAGATGATCTATATTGCAGGATGGCAAGCACACCATCTTCACCAACTATGTTTTCTAGAAGAGTATATATATAGATATAGATAGGGTGCGTGAGAGAACCCTAGAGAGAAAGGCAAAATGAAACATGAGTGAGAGTGTGTGTCTGGAAGTGAAAAGAAAGCTTAGGTGGCTATAGTGATACCAGAGAACAATAAAGACGTGAGAAATAATGAAAATCGTTTAATCTATGAAGATAGAGAGAGTTTCACACTTCTCGAGGGACACGGTGAGAGACCGTGTTTGAAAAAAGGGAGAAGCATGTACTGAGCGTGCGGGTGATATGGAGAAAGGAGAGTGGTAGCTACATGAAGGATCATGTGAGAGATACCTAGAGAGAGATGGGCATGAAATAAGGTTCAAATATTTAGTTGTGTGTATAGAAGATGTCAACATGAAAGGGATTCAAAAATTTGAATTTCACATGATGGTACATGTAAGTCGCACTCGAAGGAAAATTTGTCTATCAAACATGCATACTAATTTGAATTTCCTCACGCATATTTTATTTAGTATATTGATATTACCGATACATACATTTGAGCTGAACATAATTTGGTTTCAAAATTTTAAATTCAAAGTTGAACATAATTTGGTTCTAAAAACTTGAATTGAACCTTATGATTTTGAGATCATTGCATTTGTAAATCATATTTTATATATAGAGGAGCAGAAGTCTTTGTTGTGCTTTTGAAAGTATATATAAAAAATGATATACATAGATTTGTATTCGAATACAAACTGGATCCTAGCCGAAAAAGGAAAATAAAATGGATTCAAAGTGAGTTGGGACGGTAAAGGTGAACTCTTTTATGCAAAAAATTGAACAAAGGAGGGAAACTCGCAGTAACCGCCCGAAACCAAAATCAGCGAGATGGAAATTACTGCCTATCCCTGACACGCAAAGCCTATCAGCTCGATTTCTATAGGTTTCGATAGGGGTAGGCTTGTATTTTCACTCAAACGTGACATAAGCGCCCCCACCTCTCAGCTCCTCGGATTCATAAACGGTCGGCGCTAAAAAAAACTCTCCTCGGCCGAAATCTCCGGCGGAAAATATTTGGTGAATGCGAGCTTACCGTCCTATCTCCAGCAACCCAATATTCTAGTGATGTCTGAAATTTTAAACGGGGGATAAGTTGGTAACTTTCCCCACATTTGAGACAAGCGCATCCCAAAGACATGGTTACCCCCTACCTCTCTCCCTCTATTTCCCCATTTGTACTCCGTGGGCGCCAAAACACCCTCTGCACCCCAGCCTCCACTGTCGTCCTCCTCCACACTATCCACCGTCGTCCTCCTCCACCATGCAGGAGCTGATACCCCGATGCCGTCGTCCATTACAAGAGATCGAACACTCTCATCCACAGCTTCGGACCAGCTAGATCCTTGCACCCCATCCTCATGCTTCGTCCCAGCCGTCGTCCACCTTGTCGGCGCCGCTCCTACGAACGTCTTGTCCACCGCGCCAAGGTATTTTCGCCGCCGCCACCGTGTGCCCTCTACATCTGCTTCCACGCTGCTGACAGCCATCGCTACCGTAGCACCGTCAAATTCTGAGTAGATGCATACTATTTAATATCTTCTCAACTTATTTCTCCTACCAAGAAAATAAATCGCCACTTCTTTACTGTGATTTCTTGTCCACTACTTAGAATCTTACTTGTTAGTTGTTAGGTTGCGATGTTGCCTTTGTATGGTTTGCACCTTCAGATCCGTGATGGCACGATCAACACTATACTCGCAATGCTTATGGTTTTACTGTTTTATATTCCACACTAGCTAAACAACGGCGTAGGAGGGCGGGGGGTCAGGGCCGGTGGTTCGGCTGGTGGCCCGTGTTGTGTTCCGCAAGGGAGGAATCATAGGGGAGGAAGAAGAAGGGTTAGGAGACGTAGGATCTTCATCCAACCTCCTGAACTGGTCGACTGACCCAAATGACAAAAGTCATGCGACTTGCATGCAGACATTCCTTTATATTCAGTACCATCATTGTAGTTTCTTACCACTGCTCCTCAATCCATCAAGCTAAACAAAGTGCCACTAATAATTCCAAACTTGTTTCTCAAATATGAATCTGATTTAATGTTGATATTACTAAAACAGATAACGTTTAATTGGCCAGCTGATGTTCCCACTTTACTTTCGAAAAGCATGTGCGCCACATATAGAGAGACAACAGGGAGTTGCATTCTTAATGTGCTCTGGTTCATCAAGTGTGGGCACCACGCAACAAACATTTTATTGTCCTAAATCTGCTTGCTCTTCTTTAGCATTGTTCCTCTTTTGTTCTTCTTTAATAAGTACTCTCTCCGTTCCTAAATACAAGCTTTTGTATAGATTCCACCGTGGACTACATATGGAGCAAAATGGGTGAATATACACTCTAAAATGTATCTGTATACATCTGTATGTGCTCCATAGTGGAATCTCTACAAAGACATATATTTTGGAACAGAGGGAGTAAACAATACAGTATGTTCCTTGTTGTGAAGAGGAGCAGGGACATTTGAAGTGTACATGTCTATTCGGTCGGTTGGGATGGACATTTTCAACTCTTCGGGCATCTTTGATTCGTAGGATTTTGTAAACATAGGAACAAGAATTGTAGTGGCCTGCCCACTTGAATCTTATAAGATTAGCAAGAAATGCGGGGAGATGTGTCTCCTTTGAGAGTTACACATATATTAACAGTATCGAACCTTCAGTTGAAGAGAGCTATTTTCCGAAGCCTTTCTAGTCGTATAGGAAATAGTAGCCTATATTTTCCAGCAAGTTCCACTTTCTTGATTTTACTTGTGATGCTTACGGTTTTCCCGCTATATCTTGATGTCTACCACGCAACCTTCATCTTGTAGATGTTGTTGGGCCTCCAACTGCAAAGGTTTGTAGGACAGTAGAAAATTTCCCTCAAGTGGATGAACTAAGGTTTATCAATCCGTGGGAGGCGTAGGATGAAGATGGTCTCTCTCAAACAACCCTACAACCAAATAACAAAGAGTCTCTTGTGTCCCCAACACACCCAATACAATGGTAAATTGTATAGGTGCACTAGTTCCGCGAAGAGATGGTGATACAAGTGCAATATGGATGATAGATATAGGTGTTTGTAATATGAAAATATAAAAACAACAAGGTAACTAATGATAAAAGTGAGCACAAATGGTATTGCAATGCGTTGAAACAAGGCATATGGTTCATACTTTCACTAGTGCAAGTTCTCTCAACAAGGATAACATAACTGGATTATACAACTATCCCTCACCATGCAACAAAGAGTCACTCCAAAGTCACTAATAGAGGAGAACAAATGAAGAGATTATTGTAGGGTACGAAACCACCTCAAAGTTATTATTTCTAATCGATCTATTCAAGAGTTTGTAGTAAAATAGCACGAAGCTATTCTTTCCGTTCGATCTATCCTAGAGTTTGTACTAGAATTACACCTTAAGACACAAATCAACCAAAACCCTAATGTCACCTAGATACTCCAATGTCACCTCAAGTATCCGTGGGTATGATTATACTATATGCCTCACACAATCACATATTCATTTATTCAACCAACACAAAGAACTTCAAAGAGTGCCCCAAAGTTTCTATCGAAGAGTCAAGACGAAAACGTGTACCAACCACTATGCATAAATTCCCAAGGTCACAGTACCCGCAAGTTGATCACCAAAACATACATCAAGTGAATCAATAGAATACCCCATTGTCACCACGGGTATCCCAGGCAAGACATACATCAAGTGTTCTCAAATCCTTAAAGACTCAATCTGATAAGATAACTTCAAAGGGAAAACTCAATCCATTACAAGATGGTAGAGGGGGAGAAACATCATAAGATCCAACTATAGTAGCAAAGCTCGCGATACATCAAGACCGTGCCAAATCAAGAACACGAGAGAGAGAGATAGATCAAACACATAGCTACTGGTACATACCCTCATCCCCGAGGGTAAACTACTCCCTCCTCATCATGGAGAGCATCAAGATGATGAAGATGGCCACTTGAGAGGGATCCCCCCTCCGGCAGGGTGCCAGAACGGGTCTAGATTGGTTTTCGGAGGCTACAGAGGCTTGAGGCGGCGGAACTCCCGATCTAGGTTATTTTCTGGATGTTTGGGTATATATAAGAGGTGTTGGAGTTGGGAACAAGTCAGGGTGTCCCCGAGGCAGCCACGAGATAGGGGGCGCACCCATGGGGGTAGGGCGTGCCCCCGACCCTCGTGGTGGCCTCGGGACTCTTATGGTCCATCTCCATTACTCCGTGGGCTTCTTCTGGTCCAAAAACAACCTCCGTGCAATTTTACGTCAATTGGACTCCGTTTGGTATTCCTTTTCTGCGATACTCAAAAAAAGGAAAAAACAGAAACTAGCACTATTCTTTGGGTTAATATGTTAGTCCCAAAAATCATATAAAAGTGTATATTAAAGCCCATTAAACATCCAAAACAGATAATATAATAGCATGGAACAATAAAAGATTATAGATATGTTGGAGACGTATCAAGCATCCCCGAGCTTAATTCCTGCTCGTCTTCAGTCGGTAAATGATAAAAACAGAATTTTTGATGTGGAATGCTAACTAACATAATTCTCAATGTAATTTTCTTTAGTGTGGCATAAGATCTGAAAGATTCAAGCCAAATGTTTAATATTGGCATAAGAGTAATAATACTTCAAGCATACTAATAAAGCAATTATGTCTTCTCAAAATAACATGGCCAAAGAAAGTTCATCCCTACAAAATCATATAGTTTGGCTATGTAGGATCTCGGGTTCCGGCAAAACCCTTAAGGATCAAACTCTGGGGTGCACACGAAGATCTCTCCTTCCGCCCTAGCTCGTCTACTCGCCGATCCCTAAGCCTAGCTTGTCAGATCCTAAGAACAAGGAACGCAAAGTTTGTACTGGTTTGGGCCTTTGTTGTGGTGTAATACCCTAATCTAGTGAGGTGTGGTGGATTGCCTTGTAGGCTGACGAAGAACTAGTACATGGATGAACTATCTCCTGAGGAGAGAGGTTCTTGTGCTCGGGTGAGCTTGTGGTGTGTGGCCTTCCATCTGATCAGCTCAAGATGAGATGATCCCAATGGTGGTGGCTAGTCCTATTTATAGTGGCCCGGGTCCTCTTCCCAAATATTGAGCGGGAAGGGATCCACAACGGCCAAATTTGAAGGGGGATAGCTAGCACAAGCTATCCTCACAAAAGGCCGTCTTTGCCTGCCAAAGGCTCTGGTGATGATGCCGTTGTGGGCTCCGCGATGACATCCATTCTACCGTCCTGCTAGTCTTGGTCTTGTTGCACCGAAATGGAAACCTTTGCCTGATGCCTCGAGACTCCGCGCCTACACCTGCTCCCTTAGCACCAGAGGGGGAAGTGGCACTCTACACCCGCAGACGCCCGCCTGGCCTTGGTCGTCACTACTCACGTCATGAGGACCTCGGGAGGTGTCCCTCGCCTCGATATCTCCGATCGTCACGAGCCGGCCTAGTGAGGCCGCCCCAGGAGACGCCTTTTGTCGTCCGCCTCGCGAGGCTTCGCCCCTCGTGAGGGTCTTGAGTGGTTGCTAAAGATGTTGGGCCATACCAGGCCACCTGATGAGCCACGCCCTGCGTCGTAGGCAGGCAAGTCTGGGTACCCCTGTTCCCAGAACGCCGACAGTAGCCCCCGTACCCAAGGTGCGTTCGGGCTTGGCTTCGTGGCGAAGCCAAGGGCCAAGTGTGGAGCGCCGCGGGCCCCAAAAGCATGCGGACTTGACTAACGCGTGGCAACTGACGGGATGTGGGCGTCAAGACTTCCCCACGCAGCCTTGGCGACTGCGCGACTTGACAAGTCCATGCATGCACATAAGTCATCATTACCTACGATTAAGGCGCTCGGCGGTTGGCCTTCTTCTAGATATAAATAAGGCGAAAGGCGAAGTCCTTTCTGCCTATCTTCTTCCTTCGTTCCTCTCGCTCCTTCTTCTCTCTTGCCCTTCGCCTGACCGGGTCGCTGATGGCAACGCCCAGGAAGTTCTCGTCCGTGGAGAAGGGGAAGGCTCGACAAGAGGCTCCCGGCTCACCTCCAGCTAAGAGGGGACGAGGCCGTCCCCACAAGTGTGCCGCGGCTCCCGTCGGAGCGGCTAGCGGGCGTGTGCGGGCTCCCACGGCGCCGGTAGCTGCTCCTGGTAACCGTGGCGACGGCTCTATGAGCGGCGGGTGCTGCCATGGCGCTGGCGGTCCTGTAAATGACGGGAGGCACTCTGGGGTCGCCAGGCCTCCTCAGCCGTGCTCCCACTTGGTGGAGGTGACGTTGGAGATCATCGTGTGGGCAGAGAGCCCAGTTGGCACCCGACTCTAGCTCCCACGCACCCTAGCGGGCGAACTTCTCGCTGTGAGCTCCGGAGGCTTTTGGCTGCAGGAGGATGGTTGTTGCAGCAGGGCTTCGTGGGCATGGTGGAGGTATCCGCCTCGGGCATCATTAATCTGGCTCAAAGGTGGCAGACGTTTTCTCGCAGGCGTGGCTTGTGTAGACGGTGCACCCTTTATTTTATATATGCCGACGACTCGACCCTCTTCGTGAGGGTGTTTGCGGAAGACGAGCGCCGCGCCGAGTCCTCCCCCGAGGATAACGGCGGCGGCGAGGTGCTTGGCCTGGGTGATGGTCGCAGCTTGTCTAGCTACAACGTCGGCTCCTTCAGCGGCAGCTCCAGCAGCGGTGGCTATGACCAGCCGCCCCGCCTCCGTGCTCGCTTGGAAGGTGGTGCTTGGTCGTCTCATTGTCACGCTCAGGTGAAGCCCGAGGAGGACTCCGGCTGAGCTCGGTGTGTAGGTCTGCGTGAGTAGTAATTCCTCGAAGGTCGTCATCTGCCGTTCTTGGTTTTTCTTTCTTCCTTCATCACTTGAGCAAAGAAGTATGGAGCCCTGGAAGGGCATGTAAAAAACTGTGGTTTCATGATATTCATCACCGTGCTTAGTGTCTCTGTACATTATTGAGCAATCTGTGTGTTACGCGCTTTTAGGGTAAGGAGTCCTATCTTGACGCACTCGGGATTGCCTTCATCTCGTGACGTTTGACCCTTCGTGACGCGGGCTGAGCATGGTCGGCCGCCCCTTGTCACGGTACCCGAGGGGCACGGACATAAGGATGGGGGGCGTGCCAATGACAAGCCCTGGTTTGGGCGCCTCGTGAAGGCTAAGGGGGAGCTCTTGGGAGAGCGCCGTGCAACTGCCGCTCTCCCTAAGCCAGCCCGAAAACTGAGAGAAGGACCACAGTGGGAAATCAAAACCAAGAAAATGATAGTTGGATTTGGCCTTTTAATAAAGGAAATTTTAGTCTTAAATCTTACTATACTCAGGTGCATCAGCATATAGTTGTTGATCCTATTTTCCCATGGATATGGAAGAGCTCTTGCACAATGAAGATTAAAATGTTTCGCTGGCTGTTGCTTAGGGACAGGCTGAATACCAGAGACATGCTTCAACGGAGGCATTGGCATGTGGATGATCTTACCTATGTTCTCTGTCCTCACCTTATTCATGAAGATGTGAGCCACCTATTCTTTTCCTGCATTTTCAGCCAAAGAGTTTGGAATTATTTGCAAATTTCTTGGGATCCTAGGCCTGGTATGACCACTTACCAAATGGTTTTAAAAGCCAGGTCTGATTTTTGCAAGCCCTTCTTTACTGAACTGGTTTTCGCTGCTGCATGGAACATATGGATCATTAGGAATGGGAAAGTCTTCAGAAATGAACTGCCTCTTTTCAGGAAATGGAGACACGATTTCATCCATGATATGACCCTTTTATCCCACAGGATTAAATGTAAATACAGGGATAGCTACAGGGTTTGGCTAGCTAACCTTCCTTAGATTCTCTGTATAGATTATTTGTGATGTAAGTATTTCTAACACTAGTTGTACCCAGACTTTGTATTTGCTTTCCTTTTCTGGTTTTAAATAAAGTGGGCTGTGAGGCTTTTGCCTTGCAGTATATAGTCAAAAAACGCCTGCTGGTATCTTGCCGCTCGGAGTGAAGCGTCACGTCGGTGCTCCTCTCCCAGCACATGGTCCGCCCCTTGCACGGCGCCCTACCGCGCCTTGTCGAACGCTAGGACTCGCGGGGACCGGTGCCTGACCTCGTGGGGGAGCACCGCTCCAGCTCCGTAGACGAGGAAGAATGGGGTGTCACCTATTTGCTTGGTGGCAGTGGTGCGGATTGACCATAGCACGGATGGGAGCTCATCGTGCCAACCCCTTTCGCAAGCTTCGAGCTTCTTCTTGAAGCTCCTGGTCTTGAGGCCTCTCAGGACCTCCGCCCTGGTGTGCTCAGCCTGGCCATTGCTTCTGGGGTGTGGTACAGAAGCGTAGCAAATCTACGTTCCAAGGTTAGCACAATATGTCTTGAAAAGGTTGCTAGTGAACTGCGAGCCGTTGTCGGTGATGATGTGGTTAAGGACCCCGTACCAGTTTACGAGGCCCTTGATGATCTTGACTGCGGAGCTGGCAGGGATGGTTCAGACAGCTTCCACCTCAGCCCATTTGGTAAATTTGTCGACGGCGACGTAGTGGTATCGGTATCCCCTGGGCGATCGAGGGAAAGGGCTCAGGATGTCCAGCCCCCAGATAGTGAATGGCTAGGAGAGCGGGATGATTTGGTGGCCTGAGACAGTTGCTGGATCTGCTTGGCATGGAACTGGCAAACCTTGAAAGACTTTACCAGTTTGGCAGCATCGTTGAGTGCCGTGGGCTAGTAAAAACCACTACGGAACGCCTTGCCGACCGGGGTGCACGATGATGAGTGATGTCCACAGTACCCGGCGTGGATGTCAGCTAGTAGCTCGCCTCCCTACTTCCTGGAGATGCATCGTAAAGAAACATCATTTGGTCACTTCCTGTAAAGCTCACCGTCTTGGATGCAGTATGTCGTAGCCTGTCGGGCCACGCGTTTGGCATCCTCTTCCTTTTCTGGCAGTGCTCCTCGCACCAGGTATGACTTGAGTTCCTATATCCTGCATCCCTCCTGAGGCTCGAGAGCCAGGAGCAAGGGGGCTCCTGAGGCCGGGCCGCAAGCCGGGGCCCCCGAGGCTGGTAGCTAGGGGAGTTCCTCCTGAGGCTTCGCTGGCCCTTCTCGTGGGGGTGACGGCGAGGGCCTAAGGAGCCTCTCCTTGAAGACTCCCGGCTGTTGGGGCAGGCATCTGGACGCTCTCTTGGCGATGTTGTCGGCTTCCTTATTAGTGCCGCGGGGCACATGCTCTAGCTCTAGGCCCGAGAATTGCTTCACCATTTTGTGTACCTCCGCGACGTATTCCTCCATATGCTCGTCCTTCTGCTCGTAAACCTTGTTGGAGAAGTTGACGATGAGCTGGGAGTCGCCCCTGTTGACGAGGCGCTTCACCCCCAGGGCCTTCGCCGCCTTGAGACCGGCGATGAGGCCCTTGTACTCCGTGATCTACTTGGAGACCTTATCACCTGGCTGAAAGCAAAGCTTCGGGCCATCTTCGAGGGTCTCCTCCCCCTTTTTCCACCTGCTTCTTGTGATGCTCATGCACTACCGGATTCGGGTGCTGCACCTGGACCCTGGATCCATCATCCTCTTCTCCGGCTTCGCATTCTGTGGGAAGCTTTCGTCGGTGTTTCCCCGTCCGTGGCCCTCCTTCGCCACTTCTTTGCTCTCCACCTGGTCGACAGGGGGCAGCACTCGGGATGCGTGTTGCTACGCGTGGTGGAGGCGGTTGCTGCCTCCGGGATCGACTTCTCGCTCCACCTGACCATGGCGGGGTTTCGTCGGCAGTGGGTGTATGTTGATGCTGTTGCGTACAGCCCCCAATTCCACCTTCCCGAATCGCCAGCGGTGCCGAACTCGGGCTGGGAGCACGAGGCCCTCTCGGATCCACGGGCGAAGAGAGTTATGCGTGGGCTGGCCAGCCTAAGGAGGAATGGGCTGACCCTGGCGATGGTGGTGAGGGACTTCCTTGTCTTACGTGTTGCCCCGCTTCAGCACCACTCTCGCCTGATGTGGGCCCTCTTCGGTGTAGATGATCGTGCGAGGCTTCAGCGGAAGCAGCTCCCTCCTGAGACGCTCCAGGGGTTGCTGCGGCTACTCGTCGGCGGAGTGTCGGAAGCACGCCCTGTCTCCGCGACAACTTGTACTTGGCTCCTATGGCCAGAAGAGCTTTCGATGAGAAGATGCCCCGCTTCGATGCGTGGGGACTGTTGCCGGGGTGCGTCTCTGATCCTCATGATGATCCTTTGGTGGTGGTGCCAGGGCTCATGATCCCAGCCTTCCCTTCTAGGGCGGATGCGTCGAGTGGAGCCGCTGATCTAGGGTCCACTCCGCCCTCGGAGCAAGAGGATGAGGCACGGGCGCTGGTGTCGACGGAGATGGCGGAAGGTACGGAGGCACCGCTGGCTCCTGAGGTGGCTGAAGGTGAGGCACATCAGTCTCCAGTCAGGGCGAGCCCGGAGGATGCCATAGCGGGAAATGGAGCGCCGGCCGCGGGCGTCCGCTGCAGCCCTGCCCTGGATCTAGGCGCATCTGCCCCAAGCGGCCTCCTACCGTCCTTCGCGGCGCTAGGCAAGAGGCGGGGGATGAGGGGTAGTAACGGCCCTGCCCCGAGGGCTTTGAAGAGGATGAAGCTGACTGTACCGGACAGGTGCGTGTTCCTCAGCTTTTCCTGCTCTTCCTAATATGGTACTCCTGACCCCTTGATCCATAGGGTTTCCTCTGGCTCATACCCGAGCCGCTTGGCGAGGCTCCTATAAGCTTCTGCCCGTGTCCCTCCTCCGGACCATGCTGGGTCTTCGGCAGACCTCACGCGGGTTCGCGGGGCTGCGCCCGGCCCCTGCTATGTGGGTCATGCTCCCAGCCCCTGAGTGCTCCTCGGGCAAGGCAGCTCTTGGTGCGTCGGGGGTCTGTCTCGTGGCCCAGGGCTTGCCTTCATCTTGGATCAGCAAGCTCTTGAGACAGCCCGGACGGCCGACCGCCCATTAGGTCCACTCCTGCCCCTCGCGCCGGAGGCAGCGCGCACTCCCGGGGTTAGCCCCGAGGTGCATACTGATGGAGAGGGAGAAGGAGAACCCCCTTTAGGCGGCGCGGATATCGTGGACGAGCCTGGACGCCTCCTGGAACTTGCATTGCGCAGGAGTGCAGTTCGTCGTGATCTTGTGCTGGAGGCGTCAGATGCCCTGAAGCGCCTCGAGGTCGAGGTTGCTGAAGTGGATAGGCGCGTCGAGGCCGAGGGCCTACTTTTGGCGAAGGGTTGGCGCCAGTTAAGAGCCGTCGTTAACTTGAGACAATTGCAACATGAAACCGCCCTGAAGAAGGCGGAAGCATTCGCCACCGCAGCTCAGGAGGCCTATAACCGCGCCCTGAAAGAGGCTCGAGACGCCGACCGCCACCGCACAGCAGCTGAGGAGCGTGAGCGTGAGCTCGAAGCCTCGAACGCCGCGCTCGAGCGTCAGGTTCGTACACGAAGGGCTGCCCTTGTCGTGCCCACGGCTGATGATGATAGCCCAGCGGGCCTCTCAGCGCGGGAGGAGGCGCTAGCACTCGAGGTGATGGAGCTGAACATGGAGCATCAGCGTCTGGATACGATGGAGCGCCAGGTAGCGGAAGCCGAGGGCAACCTTGATGATCGTGAGGATGTCGCGAGGAAGGCTGCTAAGGAGGCAGAGCGCCTGTGGAAGGATTACCGCGAGAAGCTGGGGCTTCATGAGACTCGCTTCGCTGATAAGTACAAGGAACTCTAGAAGGAGGTCACGGCCCTCAAGGGCAAGATGGCAAATGTCGAGCATCGTCTGTAGGTGTCGGAGAAGGCTCACACCGCAGCCGAGCGTCGTGAGCGGGCGTCGCGGGAGGCATGTGCCGCAGCGGAGCACCGCGAGCGGGCATCGGAGAAGGCTCGCGCTGCTTCTAGGGCGGAGCTATCCTGCTTCCACAAGCAGGTGGAAGACATTTCCACTGTCGCGGCCCGGAACTCCGAGGAGGCCGCGCGAGCTCGTGGAATGCAGCACACCCGCTCGAAGGTGTTCGAGGCCTTGCGGCACAGGGCTGGCCGAGCCCTGGGTGAGCTCCTTGACTCGAGGGTCGATGACCCTCTGGTTGATGATGACGCCAGATATCTCGGGTTCTTCACCAGAGTGGTGGAGCGTCTTGAATGTGGGGTCATGAAGGCTTGGCAGCTTGTTGAGGAGTAGAGCCGCAACATACTCAGGCGTGCGGTCTCCCGCATCTTTGGTAACTTGCTCCGTCTTGAACCTCGTACGGACTTTGGGGCCTTGCTGGAGCCTGCGCGTGAGGCGGTGTAACAGCCTGGTTTTTGGCCCTTTTCTTTTTCTTTTTGATTTATTGGTTTTTGCTCTGTTTTTCTTTTTGGAGTGGTTTTGTGGCCTTGTCACCTGGGAAATAATCCTCATTTCCTCTCTCAAGTGGCTCATTATTCTCAAAACCTTGCCAATATCATGTCGCTCCACTACCTGACCAAACCCTAATTTCTTTTTCTATGGAATATTCCTTTTTCTATTAAAGGAAAAACCTTGTCTGCCCTAGGTTGTGAAGCAACCTATATTTCAGTCACTCCTAAAATTCCAAAATAATTCTCATAAATTGTTTGGGTCATATCTTCATCAAATATGGCAAAACTTTTCCTTGCCATGTTCAAAAATAATCCTCCAATATTCCATTCCTATTTTGCCCTAAATGGCACTTTGTAAAGCAAGTGCTATTTATCTTTGCCCAATTGACCCCAAACTTGTTGTGCATTCTTTTATGTCCAAATAATTGCCACATGACAAAATTCAACTATATTTGCCTAGCCAATCTTCCTCAGTAATTTTTCAAAGTTTCTATCAAATAGAAGCCACTATGAAGGAAGTGCTAGCTAGGGACATCCAAATGAGTTGAAATTTTGCATGCCTCTTCTTGTGATCATATTTCCTCGAAATTTCAGCTCCATCCAATCAACCATGTGAGCACACCTTCAAATCTTTTTTCTGTCCAAATTTTCAGTTTGTGAAGCAAGTATATTTTTTTTTGCTCCACTATGGCTGAAAATATTCCAGGACCTTCTCCCACCCATACAACCTACCTCCACCAATTTTGGGCGCATTTTGTGTAGCCATTTTCCCTCAGGAATTTTCCTAAGATTCTGGTCAGCAAGGATGCTTGTGAAGGAAGTACTATTTTGGCATGTCCATTTAGTATGAAACTTCTGCATCATCTTACTATGTCCAAATCCCTAAACCTTGCCAAATTTCAGACCAAATGGAATCACCATTTGAGTGCATCAGCTTAATCTAGTTTCTAACCAGATTTATGTGGTTGTTAAGCAACTACATTAAATATTTATCCTAATCTTCTCAAACTTACTAGGATGAAAGTCCCACATTACCTCAACCTCACAGACAAACTCTTTGCTTCCAAAGTTCTTCCTGTTGATCAGCAGTTCTCTTCAAAGTTTACTGCAGTAAACTTCAGAGGGATTTTTCCATTTAACCAAAACACTTTTAACCAAACTACCACCGTAGTAGAGACTTACCATGGAAGAACTTACCAGTAGACAACAATTCCCAGCCCCTCTCCCCCGCTACATGCCAGTGCACGTGGTGATCACGACAATGGCGTGCCCATGCACGCGCTCTATGCACTCCGGCCGCGCCCATGCATCATCTGTGCTTCGACACCTCCTCCACTCGTCTTCTTCGCGCGCATGAGTGTGTCCCTTGGCTTCTCCTCATCGTCGCCGTTCCCGTGGACAGCTCACCCCCTTCGTCCTATTCCTCACCGACGCAAGCCGCCGCGCGCCCACGGGCAAACATATGCGGTTTGGTTCGGAGCTCGCCATCGTAATCCTCCCTGCGCCCCTCTTGGCCTCCTCTACCCCGTGAGAGCCCTCCACTGTGCCCCCTCGTCGTCTGCCTCCAAGGTCGTGAGCGTGGGCACGCGTCCGCGGCGCCGGACACACATTCGCGGCAATGCCAGCACGGCTCCCCCCTCCCCTCGCCTATTTAAGCAGCCCCGAGCGCATTTCTCTTCACCACTCACCCAACCCCCCTCCCAGTACCCTGCCTAGCTACTCCCCCTAGCTCGATGAGCTCTCCTCGCCCCTGTCTGCCACCATGGCCGCCGCCTCAGCTCGCCTAAAATTGGCTCAATGCCGAGCCCTCCTCCACCTCAGTCCTCCACCAGAGACCTCCGCCACACAGAGACCTCCGCCACACCCCTAGGATCCTCTCCACTGTTCCTGCCTCCTCTGTTGGCCTATGGCCTCTATCCCCATCTGCGCCCGTCGCCGCCGTCCGTTCCGCTCGAGACGTCGCCACACTTCTCCTCCCCGGCGTGCGTGCAGCCCCTGGATCGGTGCAGACCTCCGTCTCGAGTCCATCATTGCCCTCTCCCTGGTCGGAGATGGCCGAAGCCACCGTGCCCGGCGACGACCATGCCCCTAGTCTACGTTCTGTCGAGGAGAGGAGGAGTAGGCGCGAGAGGAAGAAGAAGGAGGCACGGAGGGAGACTAGTGAAGGCGCGAGTGAAGGAAATATGCCCTAGAGGCAATAATAAAGATGTTATTTGTATTTCCTTATATCGTGATAAATGTCTTTTAATCATGCTAGAATTGTATTAACCGGAAACTTAGTACATGTGTGAATACATAGACAAAACAGTATGTTCCTAGTATGCCTCTACTAGACTAGCTCATTAATCAAAGATGATTATGTTTCCTAGCCATAGACATGAGTTGTCATTTGATCAACGGGATCACATCATTAGGAGAATGATGTGATGGACAAGACCCATCCGTTAGCTTAGCACTATGATCGTTTAGTTTTACTGCTATTGCTTTCTTCATGACTTATACATGTTCCTATAACTATGAGATTACGCAACTCCCGTATACCGGAGGAACACCTTGTGTGCTATCAAACGTCACAACGTAACTGGGTGATTATAAATATGCTCTACAGGTGTCTCCGAAGGTGTTCGTGGTGTTGACATAGATCAAGACTAGGATTTGTCACTCCGAGTGTCGGAGAGGTATCTCTGGGCCCTCTCGGTAATGCACATCATAATAAGCCTTGCAAGAAAATGACTAATGACTTAGTCACGAGATGATGTATTATGGAACGAGTTACCGACGATCGAATCTCGGGCAAGTAACATACCGATGACAAAGGGAACAACGTATGTTGTTTTGGGGTTTGACCGATAAAGATCTTCGTAGAATATGTAGGAGCCAATATGAGCATCCAGGTTCCGCTATTGGTTATTGACCGGAGATGAGTCTCGGTCATGTCTACATAGTTCTGGAACCCGTAGGGTCCGCACGCATAACGTTTGATGACGATCGGTATTATGAGTTTATGAGTTTTGATGTACCGAAGGTAGTTTTGAGTCCCGGATAAGATCACGGACATGACAAGGAGTCTCGGAATGTCTGAGACGTAAAGATTGATATATTGGACGACTATATTCGGACACCGGAAGTGTTCTAGAAAGTTTCGGAATTTACCAGAGTGTCGGGGGCGTTACCGGAACCCCCCGGGAGAATGTTGGGCCCTGGTGGGCCATAGCGGAGAAAGAGGGCAGCAGCCAGGAGGTGGCGCACCCCCTCCCAAGGGGAAGTCCGAATACGACTAGGGGAGGGGGCGCGGCTCCTCTTTCCCTCTCCCTCTCCCTCACCTTCCTTCCCCCTCTCTCCTTCTTGGTGGACTCCTACTAGGAATAGGATTGCAATCCTATTCCTAGTAGGATTGCCTCTCCATGGCGCGCCATAGAGGGCCGGCCAGCCTCCCCCCTTGCTCCTTTATATACGGGGGCAGGGGGCACCCTAGAACACACAAGTTGAATTGTTTTAGCCGTGTGCGGTGCCCCCCTCCACAGAAACACACCTCGGTCATATCGTTGGAGTGCTAAGGCGAAGCCCTGCGCTGGTAACTTCATCATATTCGTCACCACACCGTCGTGCTGATGAAACTCTCCCGTGAAGCTCAACTGGATCAAGAGCTCGTGGGACGTCATCAAGCTGAACGTGTGCTGAACGCGGAGGTGCCGTACGTTCGGTGCTTGATCGGTTAGATCACGAAGAAGTTCGACTACATCAACCGCGTCACTTGACGTTTCCGTTTTCGGTCTACGAGGGTACGTAGACACACTCTCCCCTCTCGTTGCTATGCATCTGGTAGATAGATCTTGCGTGATCGTAGGAAATTTTTAGAATACTACGTTCCCCAACAGTGGCATCATGAGCCAGGTCTATGCGTAGATGATATGCACGAGTAGAACACAATGAGTTGTGGGCGATACTAGTCATACTGCTTACCAGCATGTCATACTTTGGTTCGGCGGTATTGTGAGATGAAGCGGCCCGGACCGACATTACACGTACGCTTACACGAGACTGGTTTCACCGTTATGAGCACTCGTTGCTTAAAGGTGACTGGCAGGTGTCTGTCTCTCTCACTTTAGCTGAATCAAGTGTGGCTATGCCCGGTCCTTGTGAAGGTTAAAACAGCACATACGTGACGAAACATTGTTGTGGTTTTGTATGCGTAGGTAAGAACGGTTCTTGCTAAGCACGTAGCAGCCATGTAAAACTTGCAACAACAAAGTAGAGGACGTCTAACTTGTTTTTGCAGGGCATGTTGTGATGTGATATGGTCAAGACATGATGAGTTATACAGTTTTGTATGAGATGATCATGTTTTGTAAAGTTATCAGCAACTGGCAGGAGCCATATGGTTGTCGATTTATTGTATGAAATGCAATCGCCATGTAATTGCTTTACTTTATCACTATGCGGTAGCGATAGTCGTAGAAGAAATAGTTGGCGAGACGACAACGATGCTACGATGGAGATCAAGGTGTCGTGTTGGTGACGAAGGTGATCATGACGGTGCTTTGGAGATGGAGATCAAAAGCACAAGATGATGATGGCCATATCATGTCACATATTTTGATTGCATGTGATGTTTATCTTATTATGCTTCTTATTTTTCTTAGTATGACGGTAGCATTATAAGATGATCCCTTACAAAATTTCAAGGTATAAGTGTTCTCCATGAGTATGCACCGTTGCGAAAGTTCGTCGTGCCGAGACACCACGTGATGATCGGGTGTGATAAGCTCTACGTTCAAATACAACGGGTGTAAGCCAGTTTTTGCACACGCAGAATACTCGGGTTAAACTTGACGAGCCTAGCATATGCAGATATGGCCTCGGAACACTGGAGACCGAAAGGTCGAGCGTGAATCATATAGTAGATATGATCAACATAAGATGTTCACCATTGAAACTACTCCATCTCACGTGATGATCGGACATGGTTTAGTTGATTTGGATCACGTGATCATTTAGATGACCGGAGGGATGTCTATCTATGTGGGAGTTCTTTAAGTAATTTGATTAATTTGAACTTTAAGTTATCATGAACTTAGTCCTGATAGTTTTTGCATAACTATGTTGTTGTAGATCAATGGCCCGTGCTACCGTTCCTTTGAATTTTAATGCATTCCTAGATAAAGCTTTGTTGAAAGATGATGGTAGCAATTACACGGACTGGGTCCGTAACTTGAGGATTTTCCTCATTGCTGCACAGAAGAATTATGTCCTCGAAGCACCGCTAGGTGACAAGCCCCCTCCCGCCAATGTAGACGCTTTGAACGTCTGGCAGACACGGTCTGATGACTACATGATAGTTCAGTTTGCCATGCTTTACGGCTTAGAACCGGGACTTCAACGGCGTTTGGAACGTCATGGACCATATGAGATGTTCTAGGAGTTGAAGTTAATATTTCAAGAAATGCCCGGATTGAGAAATATGAGATTTCCAATAAGTTATATAGCTACAAGATGGAGGAGAATAGTCCTATCAGTGAACACTTGCTCAGAATGTCTGGGTACTACAATCATATGACTCAACTTGGTTGCAAAGTTGACGAGGATAGTGTTATTGATAGAGTTCTTCAATCACTGCCACCAAGCTATAAATGCTTCATGATGAACTATAATATGCAAGGGATGCAGAAGACAATTCCCAAGCTCTTCGCTATGCTCAAAGCTGCGGAGGTAGAAATCAAAAAGGAGCATCAAGTGTTGATGGTCAACAAGACCACTAGTTTCAAGAAAAGGGGCAAGGTAAAGAAGGGGAACTTCAAGGAGAATAGCAAGACAGTTGCTACTCCCACGAAGAAACCCACGTCTAGAACCAAGCCTGAAAGTAAGTGCTTCTACTACAAAGGGACTGCACACTGGAAGCGGAACTGCCCCAAGTATTTGGCGGATAAGAAGGATGGCAAGGTGAACAAAGGTATATGTGATATACATGCTATTGATGTGTACCTTACTAATGCTCGTAGTAGTACCTGGGTATTTGATACCGGTTCGGTTGCTAATATTTGTAACTCGAAACAGGGACTACGGATTAAACGAAGATTTTCTAAGGACGAGGTGAAGATGTGCGTGGGAAATGGTTCCAAAGTTGATGTGATCGCCGTCGGCACGCTGCCTCTACATCTACCTTGGGGATTAGTTTTAGACCTGAATAATTGTTATTTGGTGCCAGCGTTAAGCATGAACATTATATCTGAATCTTGTTTGTTGCGAGACGGTTATTCATTTAAATTAGAGAATAATGGTTGTTCTATTTTTATGAATAATATCTTTTATGGTCATGCACCCTTAAAGAGTGGTCTATTCTTCTTGGATCTCGATTGTAGTGATACACATATTCATAATATTAAAGCCAAAAGGTGCAACGTTATTAATGATAGTGCAACTTATTTGTGGCACTGCCGTTTAGGTCATATTGGTGTAAAGCACATGAAGAAACTACATAGTGATGGACTTTTGGAATCACTTGATTATGAATCAATTGGTGCTTGCGAACCATGCCTCATGGGCAAGATGACTAAAACTCCGTTCTCCGGAACAATGGAGCGAGCAACAGATTTGTTGGAAATCATATATACAGATGTATGTGGACCAATGAGTGTTGAAGCTCGCGGCGGGTATCATTATTTTCTGACCTTCACTGATGATTTGAGCAGATATGGGTATATCTACTTAATGAAACACAAGTCTGAAACATTTGAAAAGTTCAAAGAATTTCGGAGTGAAGTAGAGAACCATCGTAACAAGAAAATAAGGTTTCTACAATCTGATCGTGGAGGTGAATGTTTGAGTTACGAGTTTGGTCTTCGTTTGAAACAATGTGGAATAGTTTCACAACTCACGCCACCCGGAACACCACAGCGTAATGGTGTGTCCGAACGTCGTAACTATACTTTATTGGATATGGTGCGATCTATGATGTCTCTTACCAATTTACCACTATCGTTTTGGGGTTATGCTTTAGAGACAGCTGCATTCACGTTAAATAGGGCACCATCTAAATCTGTTGAGACGACACCTTATGAACTATGGTTTGGCAAGAAACCAAAGTTGTCGTTTCTTAAAGTTTGGCGCTGCGATGCTTATGTGAAAAAGCTTTAACCTGATAAGCTCGAACCCAAGTCGGAAAAATGTGTCTTCATAGGATACCCAAAAGAGACTATTGTGTACACCTTCTATCACAGATCCGAAGGCAAGATATTCGTTGTTAAGAATGGATCCTTTCTAGAGAAGGAGTTTCTCTCGAAAGAAGTGAGTGGGAGGAAAGTAGAACTTGATGAGGTAATTGTACCTTCTCCCGAATTGGAAAGTAGAACATCACACAAACTAGTTCCAGTGATTCCTACACCAATTAGTGAGGAAGCTAATGATGATTATCATGAAACTTCAGACCAAGTTTCTGCTGAACGTCGTAGATCAACTAGAGTACGTTCTGCACCAGAGTGGTACGGTAACTTAGTTCTCGAAGTCATGTTACTAGACCATGATGAACCTACAAACTATGAGGAAGCGACGATGAGCCCAGATTCCACAAAATGGCTTGAAGCCATGAAATCTGAGATGGGATCCATGTATGAGAACAAAATGTGGACTTTGGTTGACTTGCCCGATGATCGGCAAGCCATCTAAAATAAATGGATCTTCAAGAGGAAGACCGACGCACACGGTAATGTTACTATTTACAAACCTCAACTTGTTGCGAAAGGGTTTCGACAAGTTCAAGGAGTTGACTACGATGAGATATTCTCACCCGTAGCGATTCTTAAGTCTGTCCGAATCATGTTAGCAATTACCGCATTTTATGATTATGAAATCTGGCAAATGGATGTCAAAACTGCATTCCTGAATGGATATCTCAAAGAAGAGTTGTATATGATGCAACCAGAAGGTTTTGTCGATCCAAAAGGTGCTAACAAAGTGTGCAAGCTCCAGCAATCCATCTATGGACTGGTGCAAGCATCTCGGAGTTGGAATATACGCTTTGATGAGGTGATCGAAGCATATTATTTTATACAGACTTTTGGAGAAGCATGTATTTACAAGAAAGTGAGTGGGAGCTCCGTAGCATTTCTGATATTATATGTGGATGACATATTGTTGATTGGAAATGATATAGAATTTTTGGATAGCATAAAAGGATACTTTAATAAGAGTTTTTCAATGAAAGACCTCGGTGAAGCTGCTTACATATTAGGCATCAAGATCTATAGAGATAGATCAAGACGCTTAATTGGACTTTCACAAAGCACATACCTTGATAAAGTGTTGAAGAAGTTCAAAATGGATCAGTCAAAGAAAGGGTTCTTGCCTGTGTTACAAGTTATGAAGTTGAGTAAGACTCAATGCCCGACAACTACAGAAGATAGAGAGAAAATGAAAGTCATTCCCTATGCCTCAGCCATAGGATCCATCATGTATGCAATGCTGTGTACCAGACCTGATGTGTGCCTTGCTATAAGTCTAGCAGGGAGGTACCAAAGTAATCCAGGAGTGGATCACTGGACAGTGGTCAAGAACATCCTGAAATACCTAAAAAGGACAAAGGATATATTTCTCGTGTATGGAGGTGACAAAGAGCTCGTCGTAAACGGTTACGTCGATTCTAGCTTTGACACTGATCCGGATGACTCTAAGTCACAAACTAGATATGTATTTTTATTGAACGGTGGAGCTGTCAGTTGGTGCAGTTCCAAGCAGAGCGTCGTGGCGGGATCTACGTGTGAAGCGGAATACATAGCTGCTTCGGAAGCAGCAAATGAAGGAGTCTGGATGAAGGAGTTCATATCGGATCTAGCTGTAATACCTAGTGCATCGGGTCCAATGAAAATATTTTGTGACAACACTGGAGCACTAGCCATCGCGAAGCAATCCAGGTTTCACAAGAGAACAAAGCACATCAAAAGACGCTTCAATTCCATCCGTGATCTAGTCAAGGAAGGAGACATAGAGATTTGCAAGATACATACGGATCTGAATGTTGCAGACCCGTTGACTAAGCTTCTTCCACGGGCAAAACATGATCAGCACCAAGACTCCATGGGTGTTAGGGTCATTATTTTGTAATCTAGATTATTGACTCTAGTTCAAGTGGGAGACTGAAGGAAATATGCCCTAGAGGCAATAATAAAGATGTTATTTGTATTTCCTTATATCATGATAAATGTCTTTTATTCATGCTAGAATTGTATTAAAAGGAAACTTAGTACATGTGTGAATACATAGACAAAACAGTATGTCCCTAGTATGCCTCTACTAGACTAGCTCATTGATCAAAGATGGTTATGTTTCCTAGCCATAGACATGCGTTGTCATTTGATCAATGGGATCACATCATTAGGAGAATGATGTGATGGACAAGACCCATCCATTAGCTTAGCACTCTGATCGTTTAGTTTTACTGCTATTGCTTTCTTCATGACTTATACATGTTCCTATAACTAAGAGATTATGCAACTCCCGTATACATGTTCCTGTTGATCAGCAGTTCTCTTCAAAGTTTACTGCAGTAAACTTCAGAGGGATTTTACCATTTAACCAAACTACCACCGTAGTAGAGACTTACCATGGAAGAACTTACCAGTAGACAACAATTCCCAGCTCCTCTCCCCCGCTACATGCCAGTGCACGTGGTGATCACGACAATGGCATGCCTGTGCACGCGCTCTTTGCACTGCGGTCGCGCTCAGGCATCGTCTGTGCTTCGGCACCTCCTCCCCTCGTCGCCTTCGTGCGGGTGAGCGTGTCCCTTGGCTTCTCCTCATCGTCGCCATTCCCGTGGACATCTCACCCCATTCTTCCTCTTCCTCACCGACGCAAGCCATAGCTCGCTCACGGGCGAACAGATGCGGTTTGGCTCGGAGCTCGCCGTCGTCATCCTCCATGCGCCCTCTTTGGCCTTCTTTGCCCCGTGAGAGCCCTCCACTGTGCCTCCCTCGTCGCCTGCCTCCAAGCTCGCAAGCGTGGGCACGCATCCGCAGCACCGGACACGTGTCCGCGGCAAAGCCAGTAGGGCTCCCCCTCCCCTCGCCTATTTAAGTAGCCCCAAGCGCGTTTCTCTTAACCACTCACCTCACCCACGTCCTTGTATCCTGCCTAGCTACTCAAACCGAGCTCGAAGAGTTCTCCTCGCCCCTCTCTGCCACCATGGCCGCCACCTCGGCTCGCCTACAATTGGCTCAATGCCGAGCCCTCCTCCACCTCATTCCTCCACCAGAGACCTCAACCACACCCCTAGGAGCCTCCCAACCATTCCCTCCTCCTCTGTTGGCCTATGGCCTTGGTCCCCATCTGCGCCCGTCGTCGTCGTCCGTTCCGCTCAAGACGTCGCCGCACTGCTCCTCCCGGCATGCGTGCAGCACCTGAATGGGTGTGGACCTCTGTCCCGTGTCCACTAGTGCCCTCTCCCTGGTCAGAGATGGCCGGAGCCACCGTGCCCGGCGACGACCGCGCCCCTGCCCTGTGTTCTGTCGAGGAGAGGAGGAGCAGGCGCGAGAGGAAGAAGAAGGAGGCGCGCGGGGAGACTAGTCAAGGGGCGAGCCCCACCTGTAAGCCGCATAGAGCCCGGCCCCACCCTTGCCAGCATGGCAAGTGGAGGCGTCTTCGCCTGAAGTGCGGTTACGCGTGGGTAAAGCGTAATCACCCAAGTGCGTTTTCGTTTTCAGAAAGCTTGTTTTGCCTCTCCTTTAGCCGAAGTACGCTTTCCTTTACTGAAGACGTATTTTATCCCTGTTACAGCAAGGAAAACGTTTTCCAGAATAGAAGGCGTATTTTCTGGAGTGCACTTCCTATTTTTCCAACCGAGGGCCTGTTTGTGATGAGTTCTTTATAGATAGGTCCCTGGCAGAAAAACATTCATATCTTTTTATCCACAACTCCAAATGAGATGATTCCAAAGCCCATCTCTTCGTATCGTCGAGCCCGTTCTGTTGGCATGATTTTCATTATGTTTCAACATTCCAAAAATGACCATTTTACCCTTGCCGTTAACCAGCTTTATTCGAGAGAGAAGTGTTTCCGGCAAATCCTTCTGCGATGTTTCCGCACTTTGTCCCGGTGATTTCTTCCAACACAGGCAAGCTACACCCTCCATTTGCATGATTGCAATGCGGTGACATGGTTCTTTATTTGAACTTATTTAAAATTTTGCATTAGTTATGTATGATCTTGTTCATGGCATTTCTCGGAGTCGTATTTTGATCTTGTTATTTCCATGATATTGCTTGGAGTTCTAGGACTTATATTTTGATGATTACGTGGATGACATGTTGTCTTTGGATTCTTAGTGGCTAATATGATGATGTCACCAAGTATTATTTTGGGGTATTACTTTGGATATTATGTTGCCTTTGGATTCTTAGTGGCTATTTTCATGATAGTATCTCGTATTATTTTGGAGTATTACTTTGGACATCATGTTGCCTTTGGATTCTTAGTGGCTATTTTCATGATAGTATCTGGTATTATTTTGGAGTACTACTGTGGACATCATGTTGCCTTTAGATTTGTTAGTGGCTAGTGTTAGTTTCATCATGATGCTAGTTGATACTATGTTTTGGAGATGACATTTGCATGTGGATCATAGCTGCATACTTAGTTCTTGATATTTGAGTAGCAGTATTATCGTTCTTGGATTCTTCATGATAGAGATGTTATGCTATCCTTGGAGTATTTTGTTATGAAAATATTTAGCTTAGGATTATTTGTTGGATATTGCTATGACTTGGATTATTAGTTTGATAGTTGCTATCAGAGTATCTGTATCACAATTATATTTTTGAGGATAAATTCCGTGATTAAGTTGGTGAGGTGCCACCGAACCAGGCTTTCTCCAGTACAACCACATTTTCCTTTTATGGGAAGGCCCTAATGCAATGCTATTGTCATGCCTCTCGTCGGTGCCTCCAACTATGGAAGTTTATGGGCGCGCACTACCCTGATCAGGTAGGCGGACATAACCTTGTCTGACCGTAGTTGGATGATAAGCGCTTTTGTCCCTGTTTGGGACGGTTGATTGTTTTGGCCACGACGGTGGTCGTTGGTGTCATTGGTAGACACGGGGCCACCCAGGACTAGCCCAGTGGGGAGTGAGTTGGAGTGGCCGGGAGAGTGTCATGGTAGTAGATCGGTTTTGTCAGAATGCCGTTGGTCCACCCGAATGGGAGTACGAGGCCATGGGTTCCATGGTGTGGGTAAAGTGCGCTACCTCTGTAGAGTGTATTTGTTTAAATCTATCGATAGCCGAGTCCTCGGTCATGGGCATGGGTTCGTACTAGGTAACACCGTTCAATCAACACTCACATGACGGAATGACAAATGAATTATATGTTATTTATAAGTTGATATTTTGAGTACTACAGATTGGCAGGATGTTGATGATGATGTTGGAGGCCAAGTGTTGGTCATGGTAGTGACCGCCGGAAAGATCACGTTTGGTTTTGATCCCGAGGTGATTGAGATGGCATACTTCTTGGCCGGTTAGACAAGAGAGATATGGTTATGGAGATCGAAGATGGTGATTTATCAGTATTGTATCAGTTTCATACCATGCTTAGTAGTTGTTTCATCATGGTAGTTGTTAATTAATTAACCTTTTAATGCTATGTTATTGTTTTGCCTTGATGCTTTTGGTTGTTGTGAGCTTGTAATTACATTCAATGTACCGACCTGGCGTGTCATGCCAGATTGCAGGTGATGCCATGATTGCTTGCTTGGTTGTCGATGTTGCCATGCGTGCGAGCTAGATCGTGTCCCAGCTAGAGTCCCTGCGGAGTGGAGTTCACCACCTTCGTCGTTGTCCCGCTGCTAGAAGTATTCCGCGTTACGAGTTGTTCTGCTGCTAGCATAGAGCAAGCGTAGTATCGCCGGCGTATTGTCGCCATGCTTATGTGCTTCTTTGTAACATTAGACCTTTGTATTATTATTCTTGTAATAAGAGCTGAATTGTTCTATGTCAAGCAGTGCCGTTTTGCAGAGACTTCTCCTCGATCTCTGGGCTGGAAAACGAGGCATTCCGATTTCTCTGAGCCGGGGTGCCACAAGTTGTCGCTGGCCCCTTCGAGGGATGGGTGAGCGATCACGTGGATGTGTTGGTGACGGAGCTCGTTCCATCCATCGATGACGCGCCGGTGCTTGGGGTGGGAGGGGGCGACGCCGACGGTCCTGACGAAGATGTCGATGCTTAGGCAGCTCCTGCTGTAGGTTTGTTTTTTTTGGTTGTGGCTCCAGAGCCGGGTAAGATGAATGTCACAAGACTTAAGATTTTGATGATGTAAGAATGAGTTTAAGAACTCCATTGTGACGCTTGTCCCTAAGGCTAAGACCTCAGGCCCTTGTTGCATTTCCGAGAGGGGCGTCCGCCGACCCTGTTCGGGCGCTTCTCGCGAGTACCTGCAGTTGACACAAGAGTGATTGGCGGTCCGGCCGTGGACCAGATAGGACATGCTCCCACGCCTCGGCCCCTTCTCGTGGGGAGTGATTGGGCGTGGTCGTGGTCATAGTCCGTCTTAGCCGAGCAAGGCAAAAAACGGACCAGGCGAAGGAAATCTCAGTAAAAATCACAAAATATGGACGAAAAACTCTTCCCCGTTATTTCAAAAAGAGAGTCGCGCGGTCGCGGGATGGACTTGAAAAGGCAGATACAAAGGAGGCAAAGGCGAATGGCAAAAGGAGGGGCCGCGTCCGGCCCCTGAGCAGGTCTTCGGTCTTCTGCCCAGCGCGGAGCGTAGGGCTACCACTGGCGGATGTGGGCATTGTCAGGACCCTGATCCTAAGTCACACCGATCTAGCTGTAACACGTCATATCACTTTGCGGCCTCACGCACGGTAACCCCACGGGTGCCACCTTACCTGGCCCGGGACCGTTTGCGCATTTTCGCACACGTATATGACAGTGTCGCTAGCATTCATATGACAGAGAACCCGAGCCGACATGGCTAGTTATAACCCAAAAGTGGCACTAAATTATAGAGACAGGCATCCATGACCCAGCAACGAACGTGTCGGTCATCAACGTATGAACCCAAGTCGTAGCAAGCTACATGGACTTAAAGGAACAACACGTGACATTTCCCCTAAGGGACAGACACAGGAACGAAGAAGGACACATGCCGGCCAGCCTACGTGTTCCGAGCAGTAGCAAGCTACCAAGGCTCATTGGAATCACTAGGAGGCATTTCCCTGTAAGGTAGGCTACCAAAGGAAAACAACTAGGTGTCGGATCCCACACATACCAAGCATTTCAAACATACACGCAATATGCTCAATATGTGCAAATACAACATTGCATCACAACAGAACTCTATGACTCAAAGTATTTTATTTAAAAGGCTCCAAAAGCCATACATAACATATTCATACAGGTAGGGGTCACATGACCCAACACTCAAGTCATACAGTCATACAAGCACAAGCGGAAGCTACATGTCTGAGTACAGACAACTTAGAAAATAAAATAGGCTTGGTGTAGCCTTACTATCTACAAGGCCCTTCACAAGCTCCAGATCTCCGTCTGGGTGTCAAGCTACTCGTCGACATCAACGTCTATGTAGAACCCATCAGCAGGTGCAGGGTTCTCCTCTGCAACAATTATTAAGCAAACATGAGTACAAAGGTACTCAGCAAGTCTTACCACAGAACCTATCATACATGCAACATTATCAAAAGGGGGGTAGTGGAGTTCATAGCAGAATGCCAGCTTTGACCTTGGCTAACCTATACTACAACTCTCAACGGATTGCAAGATGTTATTACGAACACGAGTCCTCTACTCACCACATCAATACACTACCGAGGATCCTCTTCCGTCATCCTACGGAAGGGCCATCCACGGCACTCACACTTATCTTGAGGCTTTTAGTAGTATCCATCAACTTGTCTATGAACTGTAAGAGCAACCAAGTAGTCCGTACCGCGAACAACGGCTATTCGAATAGTTTGATAACCCTGCAGGGGTGTACCTCTTCACACACGCTTTCACCACTTATCGCCGTTTACTCGGCGTGTACTCGGCAACCTTCAAGCGGAAGCCCAGCGGGGGTGTCGGCCACGACCTGACTAACTACTCAAGTCTCTCGTCCAGGTTTATCGCCTATTTGGGTTCCATCCGTGGGGAGATCCGGCCGGGGTGTCGCTCACGGCCCCAAACGATGTGTACAGGGTTCCTGAGTTACCAAACGGGCGACTGGTACACCGTGCCACGTACCTGTCGCATCACAACCCACCCAGAGGGTCAGCGTTGTGCATGACCTCCAGTAATCTATAAACACCAGAAACTAGTTGCAACTCCTGGACAGAGATCGAGGGTAATTAATAAGCCGAGAGGGTCAATTAAGGATCCCAATGTGTGGTAGTAGCTGTACCTTGAACCACACATACAGATCTTGGGTCCTATGGACGATTCCAATGAAACAACCCACCATGTACTCCTACATGGCCTTTCATCGATACCTTTACCAAGCGTAGTCCACACTTCCTTCTCTTTATCGGTGTGATCATTTCACTCTGATCCATCACCCAGATGAACCAGACCAGACACAACTCTAAGCATAGCAGGCAACATAAACAAATAGCATGGTGGATCACACATCACATGGCTCAATCAACTCCTACACATGCTAGTGGGTTTCAACTATTTACTGTGGCAATGACAGGTCATGCAAGGGAATAGGGTTCAACTACCGCAGCAAGTAGCAGTTCACACGTTGTTGCCTTAATGCAGTAAAAGAGAGCAGGAGCGAGAAGATTGGGTCTATATCGGAATGATCAATGATTGCTTGCCTGACAGGTTAGTTGTCGGGTACTGCTCTTCAACTGGATACGCAGCAGTATCCTCGGGAGCAGGACCTAACACAGAGAATACCGGCGATACAATCATTAACAAACAAATGCAACAATATGATGCATGCTCATGACATGGCAAGATGCATGTGTGTTGGCTAATGCAACTAAAACCAGAAGGGTTTGAACCTATTTGAATCAAAGATTCAAATTGGAGTTCAAACTATTATTTAAATAAGTGCATTATCATGTTTTTGATGTATACAGGAAGTTAACTTGTTCAAACATGCATGAAACCAGTGCCATTGGAAAGATTGGATTTTTCTGATCATTTTTCATGTATAAATCTTTTCCATCTGAGCTATGGTTGATTTTATATGATTTTTAGAAGTTTTGGGTATTTTTTGGAATTTCCTGAATTATTTTTAATCTAAAAATCCCAGAAAAACCATTACTGCATCAGCATGACATCATGCTGACGTCAGGCAGTCAACGGGAGCTAGTCCAAGTCAAACATGACATGTGGGCCCTGCATGTCAGTGTCACAGCTAATTAACTAAGTTAATTAGAGTTAAACTAAAACTAATTAGCTGTCAGTGGGGCCTGGGCCCACGGGTCAGTGACTAAACTAATTAACTAATTAAATTAACAGAAACTTATTTAAACTAACTAATTAGCCAAAGGTGGCCCACACGTCAGGGACCCAGGGGTAGTCAACCCCCCTGGTCAAACAGGTCAAACCCGCCGGCGACGTGACGCCGGCGAGGCCAAGTGCGGCGGCGTGCTTCGGAAATCGTCTACGGGGCACGGCTCGAGCTGTGGCTAGGCGCGTTGGAGAGCTCTTTCTCTTGCGCGTCGGATGGTGGTGGTCGCCGGACCTGGGGTGGCAGGAGACGACGGCAAGAAGCTCGACGGTGGCGACCGGCGTCGGGCGTGTGTGGAGACGCGGCTGCAGGGGCCTAGGCGATGCGTGCATAGCACCTATCGCATCTACGCACTGCGGTGAGTGTGATGGACGTGTGCCAGTGACCACATGGTCACCGGAGCATCACCGGCGGCGAGCACGGCGGCGGTGAGTTACGGTGATCAACGGGGCGACAACTACAAGGTGCAAACGAGGCAGAGAAGAGAGGGGAACGGCGTAGGAGCTCACTGCGGTGCTAACGAGCTCGACGGAGGGGTCGGGGATGCGCTGTAGCTTCGTAACGGCGATCCGAGGAAGGGGACGGCGGCGTGAGGACGTTGCAGGGCTTTCGGCGGCTCGTGGCTCAGCGAGGAGGAAGAGGATGACGCGGCGGATCTTCTGGACATACTCACGGGGCGAGGGGGTGGCTCTAAGTGCGGCTACGGCGAGCGGCGGCGATGGCGGCTCGGTGATGGAGGAGGAGAGAGCCAGGGGAGGGCGATGGAGACGAGGGGGAGAAGTGAGAGAGGTCGGGCCAGCTGCGTGTCGAATCATGGAATCATCCAGGCCATCGGGGAGGCAGGCTAGCAGGGAGGAGGTGGCCGGACGCGTGCCGGTGCGCGGCGGCCACGCGCGCGTCCTTCTGGCACGAGGAGGAACACGACAGAGGAGGGATGGTGGGCTGGGCCGGCCTGCTATAGGGCTGGGCCCCAGGTAAGTGCTTTCTCCCTTTTTCTTTTTCCTATTTTCTTTTCTGTTTCATTTCTTTTGCAGCTTTGTTCGATTATTAAAAATGCCAAAACATTTTTATTACTCATGAAACTTGTCATGCCCACTGTATATAATATGAACAGTAGGAAACATTATAGTTTACGATTATTTGAGCATTTAAAACATTTTATAGTATTTAAATGCCCAAATTCAAATAACATATGATTTAATCCAAAGGCCTTTGATGTCCTAGAAAATTGTGCACCATTTTTGGCAGAGGTTTAAGACCAAGGTAGAAATGATGAACATTTTTGAAGGGCATTTTGGGTACATTGGAAAATATTTTTACAAACCCTAGTTGTTAGGAGAGGGGTGCTGGGGTTTCTGTTAATCCCATTTCAAGTTTCTTTGAAAGTAAACATGATGCACACTCTAGCTAGGTCCTATTGCAAGTGCTAACTAGGGATGTGACAACTCACCCCCACTTAAAAGAACCGCGTCCCGAGATTCGGGTTCCTCCGGGAGGGTGGGGTACTCAAGTCGAAGACGATCCTCCCTTTCCCAAGTAGCTTCACTCTCGGAATGATGTGACCATTGAACCTTGAGAAACTTGATATTGTGGCGTCGAGTGGTGCGCTCGGTTTGATCAAGAATACGAACGGGGTATTCTCGATATGTGAGATTGTCCTGGAGATCAAGCGTTTCATGGTCCACTCCGCGGGGATCCGAGAAGCAACGCCTGAGTTGAGAAACGTGGAACACGTCATGAACTCTGGAGAGGTGCGGAGGTAGTTCCAGTTGGTAGGCAACTTCTCCTCGTTTGGCAAGAATGCGAAAAGGACCGATATAACGAGGGGCCAATTTGCCTTTGATACCGAAGCGATGGGTTCCCTTAAGAGGGGTAACCCGAAGGTAAGCCTTATCGCCGACTTCAAAAGTCACAGCCTTATGATGACAATCATATTGGCTCTTTTGGCGAGACTGGGCTGTTTTCAATCTCTCACGAACGATGCGAACTTGCTCTTCTGCTTCCTGAATCATATCCGGGCCAAAGAATTGTCTTTCCCCGGTCTCCGACCAGTTAAGAGGTGTTCGCCACCTTCGTCCATATAGAACTTCGAAGGGAGCTTTGCCCAAGCTGGCTTGATAACTATTGTTATAAGCGAATTCGGCAAATGGAAGACATTTTTCCCATTCCATACCGAAAGAAATGACAGAGGCTCGAAGCATGTCTTCCAGAATTTGATTGACTCGTTCCACTTGACCACTTGACTAGGGATGGAAGGCAGTATTGAAAGAGAGATGAGTTGCCATAGCATTCTGGAAACTTTCCCAAAATCGGGAAGTGAAAAGACTTCCACGGTCTGAGTTAATCTCCAACGGTACACCATGAAGTGATACTATTCGAGAGACATATAAGTCTGCTAGCTGGCTAGCGGTAATACTCTCGCGAACAGGCAGGAAATGAGCTACCTTAGAGAGACGGTTAATAACGACGAAGATAGCATTATTCCCTTTCCCGGACCTGGGAAAACCGGTAATGAAGTCCATACCGACTTTATCCCATTTCCATTCAGGAATAGCTAAAGGTTGAAGGGTGCCAGCAGGCCGTTGATGCTCTGCTTTGACTCGACGACAAACGTCGCAGTTAGCAATGAATTGAGCGATTTCTCTCTTCATCCTAGTCCACCATAATCTCTGACGTAGGTCTTGATTCATTTTGGTACTACCGGGATGAATCGTGAGAGGAGATTCATGAGCCTCCTTAAGAATCATTTGTCGTAGTTGTGGTTTCTTGGGTACCACCAAGCGGTTCTCAAAGTACACTACACCTCGATCATCCATAGAGAAACTTCTAGCAACTCCGCTAGCAATGTTCTCCTTGATCCGAGATATGCCTTTATCATACCGCTGAGCAACTATGATTTGATCCATAAGGGTAGGTTTCACCACCAAGGTGGAAAGGAATCCTCGAGGAACAATGTGAAGGTTAAGCTTACGGAATTCCTCGTGGAGAAGTGGTTGACTTTGTTGTAACATTAAGTTGTTACAATATGACTTACGACTTAGTGCATCAGCCATGACATTGGCCTTTCCAGGAGTGTAAGTGATTCCTAAGTCGTAGTCTGTGAGCAACTCAACCCAACGTCTTTGCCTGAGATTTAGATCCGGTTGGGTGAAGATATACTTCAAACTTTGGTGATCAATGAAGATTTCACAGCGATTACCAAGGAGGTAATGTCGCCATGTTTTGAGTGCATGGACTACAGCTGCAAGCTCTAGATCATGAGTAGGATAGTTATCCTCGTGTGGAAGCAACTGTCGAGATGCGTATGCAATCACTTGACGATCTTGCATGAGAATGCAACCTAGTCCTTGTCGCGAGGCGTCGCAGTAGATTATAAAATCCTTGGAAAAATCTGGTGGTACCAGTACAGGTGCAGATGTCAGGCGTCTTTTCAGTTCCTGAAAACTGGACTCGCACTGTGGGGTCCACTCAAACTTTTTATCTTTCTTGAGGAGTTCAGTTAAAGGTTTAGCAACCTTGGAGAAATTCTCGACGAAACGTCGGCAATAGCTCGCTAAGCCAAGAAAACACCTAACTTGCTTGACCGATTCAGGGGGATTCCAATCAAGTACGGCTTGAACTCGATCGGGATTGGCAGCAATACCCTTGCCAGAGATCACATGACCTAGATAGGTTACTTCTGGCAACCAAAATTCACATTTAGAGAATTTGGCATAAAGGCGGTGCTCTCGAAGTTTCGTCAATACCAGCCTTAAATGCTCAGCATGATCTTCCTTGTTCTTGGAATAGATGAGTATATCATCGAGGTATACCACGATGAATTTATCCAAATACTCCATGAATATAGAATTCATTAACCGAGAAAAGGTAGCTGGGGCATTGGTTAATCCGAAGGACATAACGGTGTACTCATATTGGCCATAACGAGTAACGAAAGCCGTTTTAGGAATGTCCCCGTTCTTGATTTTGATTTGATGGTAGCCCAACCTCAAATCTATCTTAGAGAAGACTGATGATCCAGCGAGCTGATCATATAGGTCGTTGATCCTGGGGAGCGGATACTTATTCTTTATAGTGACCAGATTGACAGGTCGGTAATCTACAACCATCCGCTCCGTTCCATCCTTCTTCTTAACGAAGAGGACGGGGCAAGCCCAAGGGGAAGAACTAGGACGGATGAAACCTTTCTGCAAGGACTCAACGAGTTGTTTCTTTAGCTCAGCTAATTCTAGTGGTGCCATCTTATAAGGTCTCCTAGAGATTGGGACAGTTCCAGGGATAAGATCTATCACGAACTCGACATCTCTGTCAGGTGGAATTCCTGGCAGTTCTTCTGGAAAAACATCTAGGAAGTCACAGACTACCGGGATATCTTCGAGTTCTGGTAGAGGGCTGGCATTAAGAGAGTAGAGCCGACGCTCAGCCATTCGAGTCAAGACATTGACTATCTTGCCGGATGGATGTGTAAGTTGAACGGTCCTAGTAAAGCAATCAATTTTTGCGTAATGAGTTGTCATCCAATCCATACCCAAAATGATGTTTATGTCCGAGGACTTGAGGGCGATTAAAGATGCTAGGAAAACAAGTCTATCGACAAGGATTTCATTTCCATGGCTTACCCTAGAGGTTTGCCACTTTGAACCAGGAGTTTGAATAACCATGGAAGTAGGCATGTCACAAAAAGTCATGTTGTGCAATCGAGCATAGCTCTCAGATATGAACGAATGGGATGCTCCAGTATCGAAAAGAACAGATGCCGGATGGCAGTTGACGAGAAGCGTACCAAGGACGATGTTAGGATCCTCATAAGCTTCCTCGGCAGAGACATAGTTGACATGACCACGTGCAGTGGGGATTGGCTTGACATAATTCACCTTGCCGGTTGGCTTACCACGGCCAACGGTTTTTCCTGGCTGGTTCTGAGGACACTCACGCATGTAGTGCCCCGGTTCTCCACACTTGAAACATGTCACAGTGGTGGTGCGTGGAGCAAAGTTGGAAGGTGGTCCTCCATAGGTCTTAGCAGGTGCAAACTGTTGAGTTGGGCGAGGCGCCTCATAGGATGGCCTCGGTGTGTACTTGGGTGGCAAAGCAGTGTTAGGAACCCACACACGGCGCTTGTGAGAGCCAGAGCCGGATGAGGAACCAAAGTCTCGAGTATGCTTGCGGGTGGCCTCGAAGTCGGTCTGTCCTGTTTCAGCACTGATAGCCTTGTTTACCAACTTCTGGAAGGAAGTGCACTCGTGCAGACGTAGATCTCGGCGGAGTTCAGGGATGAGTCCCTTGCGGAACCTCGCCTGCTTCTTGGCATCGGTGGATACTTCTTCAGGTGCATAACGTGCCAAGTTACCAAACTCGTGACTGTAGCCATCCACAGTTAAACGGCCCTGGGTGAAATTGCAGAATTCCTCCCGCTTGCGATCCATGAGACCTTCCGGAATGTGGTGTTCACGGAATGCCTCACTGAATTCAACCCAGGTAGTGACTTGGCCAGCAGGACGCATAGCTTCAAAGTTTTCCCACCAAAGACAGGCAGGGCCCTCAAGATGGTAGGCGGCGTAGATAACCTTGTCAGCTTCGGCCACACGGGCAGAGTGTAGCTTGTGGGTGATACTACGTAGCTAGTCATCAGCATCCACAGGTTCAGTGGAGTGATGGAACTTCGGTGGACACATCTTGATAAAGTCATTGATTGACACCACGTCATTCCTCTGGCGGAACCCAGTGTTCTGCTCTATGCGTTCCAGCAGACGGTTAGTCTCTCTCTTGTTCCGTTCTGCTTCAAGCATGACTTCCGCCAAGGAGGGTGGCTGGGGCAGATTCCCATCTCTAGCCACACTAGCCTCACCCTGCTCCTGAGAAGCAGGAGTGTTGCGAGTGTTGACCATCCTAGGAAAACAAAACAACAGTTTAGACAAGGATGGCAAAAATTTGACATAGAAGTGCAGAATGTAATGGATGACACGGAATGCAAAGATGTTCATCCGTACGACATGGCAATATAGGAACTACTATATATACACCAGTGGTCATACACACCATACAAAGTTTAGTACAAGCCAAGGCTAAAGTACAACTGCGGTGAAAGACGATACATCCCATGAGAGGCATTCCAAGCTCCTATACATTATTTAACTACACCTCCGGAACTCAGTACACACTAAGTCATATTCCACAAGACGCGCAGGACTGTGGAAATACAACTACTACAATACTACTACAACCACGGCCTAGCTCAGACATTCGCGTAGTAATCCTCGTAAAGATTACCACCGTAGCCTGGAAGTGGAACAGATGGATCTTGGAACTCGCGAGCACTCGAAGGCTGTGGACCATAGGGGCATGGGTGTGGTCTCGGTCCCGATGCTGGTGGTAACCGACGCCCACGTGGAGGCGTAATACCCCAAACGTCACGCCAATCCATGCGATCAGGCAGACGAGTCCGCACGGGGTACAAATCCCGCATGTCCAGATATCCGGCGTGCACAGCAGGTGCAAGCCGTGTCAAAGTAGTCCAATGAGCAGCTCGAGTGTTATACAACTCCATTCGGAGGGCACGGACCTCACGGTCCCTATCCTCCAACATCTGAACAGTAGTCTAAAGCAGTGGCTCTTCATGAGCAGCATCAGTATACAGACCAGTGTAGTAGCCTTCCTCTCCGGGAAGCGAAGCTGGCATCCTAGCACGGAGGATGGTCATCATCGAATAAGCGGCATCCTGCACTGCCATCTCGATGGTAATCCCGATTCCATAATACCAATGGATGGGATCATTAGCTCTGGGATATGAGGGGTATATCCGGACTGTGAAGAAATACTGACTCTGATTGAAATCCCGGTACTGTTCCTCCATAGTGTATTCAGGATACCAGCGATAACCGGTCTCGGTCAGCACACGGACTAGCATGGCCGTGTGACCGGGCACATTAATGCATCGAGTCAAACGAACCACTTGGTGAGGGATGCGGCCAGACATCTGAAACACGAAGTAATGCAAATGCATTAGTGTTTCTGGAAGAAATCGGGCAGCATAACAACTGTAAATGCTCAAACAAGATTTGAGACATCATACAAATGATAGCATAGCCACTCAACAATTCCATATCAAGGTTCCGGTCCAACAATCATCATACTAAAAGGATAGAAACTGAACTGAGGCTTGAAACCAACAAACCGAAGAGTCTACGGATTAGTAACACGTGAACCTAGTAAGGATAAGAGGCCTAGTCCTAAATCCCCGTAGAAAGAATAGACTGACTCAGATCAGAAGGGCATAAGGTAAAGGAGTAAAAAGAGCCTTACGTTCCCTTCCACAATCAATTCCCCTACATATAACTAAGAATTTTTCTAGACTCAACATCGACCAGTTTGGCTTGAGAAACCTACAGGCAGTCCAGCTCTGATGCCAACGCTGTCAGGACCCCGATCCTAAGTCACACCAATCTAGCTATAACACGTCATATCACTTTGCGGCCTCACGCACGGTAACCCCACGGGTGCCACCTTACCTGGCCCGGGACTGTTTGCGCATTTTGGCACATGTATATGACAGTGTCGCTAGCATCCATATGACAGAGAACCCGGGCCGACATGGCTAGTTATAACCCAAAAGTGGCACTAAATTACAGAGACAGGCATCCATGACCCAGCAACGAACGTGTCGGTCATCAACGTATGAACCCAAGTCGTAGCAAGCTACATGGACTTAAAGGAACAACGCGTGACATTTCCCCTAAGGGACATACACAGGAACGAAGAAGGACACATGCCGGCCAGCCTACGTGTTCCGAGCAGTAGCAAGCTACCAAGGCTCATTGGAATCACTAGGAGGCATTTCCCTGTAAGGTAGGCTACCAAAGGAAAACAACTAGGTGTCGGATCCCACACATACCAAGCATTTCAAACATACACGCAATATGCTCAATATGTGCAAATACAACATTGCATCACAACAGAACTCTATGACTCAAAGTACTTTATTTAAAAGGCTCCAAGAGCCATACATAACATATTCATACAGGTAGGGGTCACATGACCCAACACTCAAGTCATACAGTCATACAAGCACAAGCGGAAGCTACATGTCTGAGTACAGACAACTTAGAAAATAAAACAGGCTTGGTGTAGCCTGACTATCTACAAGGCCCTTCACAAGCTCCAGATCTCCGTCTGGGTGTCAAGCTATTCGTCGACATCAACGTCTATGTAGAACCCATCAGCAGGGGCAGGGTTCTCCTCTGCAACAGTTATTAAGCAAACATGAGTACAAAGGTACTCAGCAAGTCTTACCACAGAACCTATCATACATGCAACATTATCAAAAGGGGGGTAGTGGAGTTCATAGCAGAATGCCAGCTTTGACCTTGGCTAACCTATACTACAACTCTCAACGGATTGCAAGATGTTATTACGAACACGAGTCCTCTACTCACCACATCAATACACTACCGAGGATCCTCTTCCGTCATCCTACGGAAGGGCCATCCACGGCACTTACACTTATCTTGAGGCTTTTAGTAGTATCCATCAACTTGTCTATGAACTGTAAGAGCAACCAAGTAGTCCGTACCGCGAACAACGGCTATTCGAATAGTTTGATAACCCTGCAGGGGTGTACCTCTTCACACACGCTTTCACCACTTATCGCCGTTTACTCGGCGTGTACTCGGCAACCTTCAAGCGGAAGCCCAGCGGGGGTGTCGGCCACGACCTGACTAACTACTCAAGTCTCTCGTCCAGGTTTATCGCCTATTTGGGTTCCATCCGTGGGGAGATCCGGCCGGGGTGTCGCTCACGGCCCCAAACGATGTGTACAGGGTTCCCGAGTTACCAAACGGGCAACCGGTACACCGTGCCACGTACCTGTCGCATCACAACCCACCCCGAGGGCAGCATTGTGCACGACCTCCAGTAATCTATAAACACCAGAAACTAGTTGCAACTCCTGGACAGAGATCGAGGGTAATTAATTAGCCGAGAGGGTCAATTAAGGATCCCAATGTGTGGTAGTAGCTGTAAGTTGAACCACACATACAGATCTCGGGTCCTATGGACGATTCCAATGAAACAACCCACCATGTACTCCTACATGGCCTTTCATCGATACATTTACCAAGCGTATTCCACACTTCCTTCTCTTTATCGGTGTGATCATTTCACTCTGATCCATCACCCAGATGAACCAGACCAGACACAACTCTAAGCATAGCAGGCAACATAAACAAATAGCATGGTGGATCACACATCACATGGCTCAATCAACTCCTACACATGCTAGTGGGTTTCAACTATTTACTGTGGCAATGACAGGTCATGCAAGGGAATAGGGTTCAACTACCGCAGCAAGTAGCAGTTCACACGCTATTGCCTTAATGCAGTAAAAGAGAGCAGGAGCGAGAAGATTGGTTCTGTATCGGTATGATCAATGATTGCTTGCCTGACAGGGTAGTTGTCGGGTACTGCTCTTCAACTGGATACGCAGCAGTATCCTCGGGAGCAGGACCTAACACAGAGAATACCGGCGATACAATCATTAACAAACAAATGCAACAATATGATGCATGCTCATGACATGGCAAGATGCATGTGTGTTGGCTAATGCAACTAAAACCAGAAGGGTTTGAACCTATTTGAATCAAAGATTCAAATTGGAGTTCAAACTATTATTTAAATAAGTGCATTATCATGTTTTTGATGTATACAGCAAGTTAACTTGTTCAAACATGCATGAAACCTGTGCCATTGGAAAGATTGGATTTTTCTGATCATTTTTCATATATAAATCTTTTCCATCTGAGCTATGGTTGATTTTATATGATTTTTAGAAGTTTTGGGTATTTTCTGGAATTTCCTGAATTATTTTTAATCTAAAAATCCCAGAAAAACCATTACTGCGTCAGCTTGACATCATGCTGACGTCAGGCAGTCAACAGGAGCTAGTCCAAGTCAAACATGACATGTGGGCCCTGCATGTCAGTGTCACAGCTAATTAACTAAGTTAATTAGAGTTAAACTAAAACTAATTAGCTGTCAGTGGGGCCTGGGCCCACGGGTCAGTGACTAAACTAATTAACTAATTAAATTAATAGAAACTTAATTGAACAAACTAATTAGCCAAAGGTGGCCCACACGTCAGTGACCCAGGGGTAGTCAACCCCCCTAGTCAAACAGGTCAAACCCGCCGGCGACGTGACGCCGGCGAGGCCAAGTGCGGCGGCGTGCTTCGGAAATCGTCTACGGGGCACGGCTCGAGCTGTGGCTAGGCGCGTTGGAGAGCTCTTGCTCTTGCGCGTCGGATGGTGGTGGTCGCCGGACCTGGGGTGGCCGGAGACGACGGCAAGAAGCTCGACGGCGGCGACCGGCGTCGGGCGTGTGTGGAGACGCGGTTGCAGGGGCCTAGGTGATGCGTGCGTAGCACCTATCGCATCTACGCACTGCGGTGAGTGTGATGGACGTGTGCCAGTGACCAAATGGTCACCGGAGCATCACCGGCGGCTAGCACGGCGGCGGTGAGTTACGGTGATCAACGGGGCGACATCTACAAGGTGCAAACGAGGCGGAGAAGAGAGGGGAACGGCGTAGGAGCTCACTGCGGTGCTAACGAGCTCGACGGAGGGGTCGGGGATGCGCTGTAGCTTCGTAACGGCGGCGAGGTGCTCCGGCGATCCGAGGAAGGGGACGGCGGCGTGAGGACGTTGCAGGGCTTCCGGCGGCTCGTGGCTCAGCGAGGAGGAAGAGGACGACGCGGCGGATCTTCTGGACACACTCACGGGGCGAGGGGGTGGCTCTAAGTGCGGCTACGGCGAGCGGCGGCGACGGCGGCTCGGTGATGGAGGATGAGAGAGCCAGGGGAGGGTGATGGAGACGAGGGGGAGAAGTGAGAGCGGTCGGGGCAGCTGCGTGTCGAATCATGGAATCATCCAGGCCATCGGGGAGGCAGGCTAGCAGGGAGGAGGTGGCCGGACGCGTGCCGGCGCGGCGGCCACGCGCGCGTCTTTCTGGCGCGAGGAGGAAGACGACAGAGGAGGGCTGGTGGGCTGGGCCGGCCTGCTACAGGGCTGGGCCCGAGGTAAGTGCTTTCTCCCTTTTTCTTTTTCCTATTTTCTTTTCTGTTTCATTTCTTTTGCAGCTTTGTTCGATTATTAAAAATGCCAAAACATTTTTATTACTCATGAAACTTGTCATGCCCACTGTATATAATATGAACAGTAGGAAACATTATAGTTTATGATTATTTGAGCATTTAAAACATTTTATAGTATTTAAATGCCCAAATTCAAATAACATATGATTTAATCCAAAGGCCTTTGATGTCCTAGAAAATTGTGCACCATTTTTGGTAGAGGTTTAAGACCAAGGCAGGAATGATGAACATTTTTGAAGGGCATTTTGGGTACATTGGAAAATATTTTAACAAACCCTAGTTGTTAGGAGAGGGGTGCTGGGGTTTCTGTTAATCCCATTTCAAGTTTCTTTGAAAGTAAACATGATGCACACTCTAGCTAGGTCCTATTGCAAGTGCTAACTAGGGATGTGACAGGCATAGCCATTACAGGGTAGTGTCAACGGCCAGCGCGGAGCATGGTGCTTCCACTAGGACGTGGGAGGCAGCCCCTGTGAGGCCCTAGGGCAGCGCTCCGGGGACTCCGGGGCGTGTACAACCCCACTCATTATTACGTGAGAGTGTCACGAGCGGAGATCTTCTGACGTGCCCGCCCCTTCGCTTTGAGGGACCCGCCACGCCCTAGTCTGCTCCCACCATGAACTCACCAGAAGGCGGCATTCATGAGGTGGGACACTGCGCATGGTGGGGGGATGGGACCTTGGATATAGGCCCCCTGCCGAGCACTAGGTACACCGCTTACGCGATCTCTGAGCGCGCTTCGCCCCTGGGGGCTAACGTCGTCCGGAGACGCGGCGGACCCCACCCCACCCATGCTCCTAATGACCCCTAAGCCCTCCTGATCAAGGTCGGGCCCAGAGAATACGGTATTACATGAGCGGGGGACGGAGCCGCGGTCTTGTGCCCTCCTGGTGTGCGTAGGACGGGCTACCGTACCGCCTCCAGACGCACTCTCCGCAGTCCAGGGGATTGTGCGCCGGGAGGCGGGGCGTCTTGAGCCTGAATGGAAGGAGAGAAGGCCCCTCCCCACGCGCATCTACCCGCCGCCGGCGAGCCCATGGTGAAATCTAGGGTGGGCTCATGCGCGACGGGTCACACGTGAGGGGACGAGGGCCTGACCCGAGCCTTCCCTCCCTTTCTGTCTTGACGCGGTACCTGGGGTGTCTCCTTGGTCTGCCGAAGCCTGGGGCCAGAGATGCCGTCAGCCTGAGGCCTATGGCCAGTGCCACGAGTGCCGGCCCCTGCAGGCACCCACGGTATTTCATTCGTGCTCCATGGCCGTCGGTGGTGACGACGGAGAGTCAAGGGATAAGAGCGGAAGGTCTGCCCCCCGAGCTTCAGCCCCTCAGTCCCCTCGTGCCGGTACCTGATTGCATATAGCATCGGGCGCAGACCTGCGGTTGTTTCCTGATGGTTCCTCGGCGGGGACAGTACCTGGGTACAAAGGGCTTCGAGGAAGAGGGGCGGCGTCATACGCAGGGTTTAGGGGGTCATACCCCATGTCCCCCTCGTAGGTTGCAGTAGGTCTTGATCACACCGGCCACCAGGCGCTGCCGGCGCGGCCCCCGGTTCCTCGCATCGTTGTGTGGAAGCAGAATGGCTCGGCTCCGGTGCTGTAGGCATCGAGGAGCTCGGCCACCCTAAGGAGCAGCACGTCATGGCCAGTATCGAGTAACCGGCAGCTTAGCAGCTCCCTTGCCACCAGCAGCGTGGCCCTCATATTTGCCATTTCATGCCGGTCCCGCGAATTTGCTGCCGCGTGCTCGGCGGCCCGCGCTGCTCCGCGGCTTTCGCGCTGTGTGGGCGGTGGGTGCTGCCGGTCCCCAGGCGGCGGGTCGGTGATGCTCATCGCGCCTTCATCCCCGATCAAGGCCGGGTGACAGCGAGTCCCGTGGCCAACGGGCGACGCTCGAGCAGTGCGAGCGTCGCGGGCTTCCACGCGCGTCTGATGCACTTCCGCCATTGGGGTCACGGTCCTTTGAGGGGGTGACGCGGGGTCGACGGATGAGACCGGGACGAGGTCGTCGGAGAGGCGAGATTTCGACACGCCCTCTACCTGGCGCGCCAAATTTCGGATTACGGGCTCCGCAAACACAAGAAGTTCGAACACAGGGGCGTGAACAAAGATCTCGCCCACTCGCGTCTAGCTAGCATCTCGCCCTCGTCGATGAAGAGATTCAAGTGAACAACAAGTAAAGCACACAGGAATTTACCCATGTTCAGGCCACCTTGCGGTGTAAAACCCTACTTCCTGCTTTTGTGAATTGGCCTCGGGAGGGCTTGAATATGGATGAGTACAGTGGTTCTTGAGCTCAGGAGGGTCAGGAGGCGAGAGTTCTTGCTCCCTTATGCAAGGGCAGAGTTTTTGGGTCTGATCCCCTCCCTCTTCATAGTGGAGATCCTAGTTACTCATATAGGCGGCCAGGGTTCTCTTCCCCCGAAATGTTTAGGTGGGAAGGGATCCCACAACGGCCATTTTGAGCGGGAACACAAGGACGTTCCTACCCTGACAAAAGCAGTCTTCGCCTGCAAAGGGATCCGTCGATGACGCGGTGGTGGGCTTGGTGGTGACATCCTCCCTGTCGTCCTTGCAGTCTTCGGTCTTGTTGCACCAATGGGAAAACCTTTGTCATACTCCTCGGGAACCTGCACCTATGCTATCTCCCTTGCACCAAAATGGCAACTGCACCGCTAGCACGCACTGGCACCCGCTGGCACGGTGCGTCACTGCTTGCGCCACTGCCTCCTCCAGAGGCAGGCTTGGCCTTGGATTCTCCGCCCCTCAGGAGCAACCTCGCCGAGGCCGCTCCTGAGGAGGTCTTGACGTCGTTCTCCTCGCGAGGTCTAGCCCCTCGCGAGGGTCTTCAGCAGCTGGTCGATCAGTTGGGCCGTACCAGGCCATGGCAGGAGCACGCTGTGGCCCGTAGACAGGCGGTTTGGGTACCCTGGTTCCCAGGACGCCGAAAACAAAAACTAGAAAAACACTACCGTTACTTTTATTGCTGTTATCACTATTTCCATATTACTTTGCTACTAAATTTCCTTGCCGCAGATACTAAGTTTCCAGGTGTGGTTAAATTTACAACTCAGGTGCTAATATTTAAGAGTATTCTATGGCTCCCCTTGTGTCGAATCAATAAATTTGGGTTGAATACTTTACCCTCGAAAACTGTTGCGATCCCCTACACTTGTGGGTTATCAAGGCCGCCCCAGGAGACGCCTTGTGTCGTCCTCCTCGCGAGGCTTGGCCCCTCGCGAGGGTCTTGAATGGTTGCTAAAGATGTTGGGCCATACACGACCGCCTGATGATCCACGCCCTAGGCCGTAGGCAGGCAAGTCTGGGTAGCCCCGTTCCCAGAATACTGACAGGCTATGCTCCATCTTCGTCACACAAAATATTCAAATCATGCACAACGCCAGTTTTAGCAAAGCAATTGTTTCATACTTTCTTTTCAAACTTTTTCAACTTTCATGCAATACATGAGCGTGAGCCATGGATTTAGCACTATAGGTGGAATAGAGTGGTGGTTGTGGAGAAGACAAAAGGAGGAAGATAGTCTCACATCAACTAGGCGTATCAATGGTCTATGGAGATGCCCATCAATAGATATCAATGTGAGTGAGTAGGGATTGCCATGCAACAGATGGACTAGAGCTATAAACGTGTGAAAGCTCAAAAAAAGAAACTAAGTGGGTGTGCATCCAACATGCTTGCTCATCAAGAACTAGGGCATTTGAGTAAGCCAATCGTTGGAATATACAAGCCAAGTTCTACAATGAAAATTCCCACTAGTATATGAAAGTGACAAAACAAGAGACTCTCTATCATGAAGACCGTGGTGCTACTTTGAAGCACAAGTGTGGAAAAAAGATATTAGCATTGCCCCCCCTTCTTTGGGCCTTCCTTTTTTTATTTGGCCTTTCTTCTTTTTTTGCCGTTTTTCCGGGACAATGCTCTAATAATGATGATTATTATAGTCCCATTTATTTACTACTCAAAGATTACAACTCGATACTAGAACAAAGTATGACTCTATATGGATGCCTCCGGCAGTGTACCAAGATGTGCAATAAATCAAGAGTGACATGTATGAAAAATTATGCATGGTGGCCTTGCCATAAATACGATGTCAACTACATGATCATGCAAGGCAATATAACAATGATGGAGCATGCCATAATAAACGAAACGATGGAAAGTTGCATGGCGATATATCTCGGAATGGCTATGGAAATGCCATGATAGGTAGGTATGGTGGCTGTTTTCAGGAAGGTATATGGTGGGTGTATGGTATCGGCGAAAGTTGCGTGGTACAAGAGAGGCTAGCAATGGCGGAAGGGTGAGAGTGCGTATAATACATGGACTCAACATTAGTCATAAAGAACTCACATACTTATTGCAAAAATCTACAAGTCATCAAAACAAAGTACTACACGCATGCTCCTAGGGGAAGGGTTGGTAGGAGTTAACCATCACGCAATCCCGACCTCCACACAAAGGATGAAAATCAATGAAATACCTCATGCTTCAAATTTGTCACACAACGGTTACCATACGTGCATGCTACGGGACTTGCAAACCTCAACATAAGTATTTCTCAAATTCACAACTACTCTACTAGCATGGTCCTAATATCACCATCATCATATCTCAAAACAATCACCAAGCATCAAACTTCTCATAGTATTCAACACACTTTATATGAAAGTTTTTATTATATCCCTCTTGGATGCCCATCATAATTCGACTAAATTCATAACCTAAGAAAATTACCATGTTGTTCTAAAAGACTCTCAAAATAATATAAGTGAAGCATTATAGATCAATAATTTCTATAAAATAAAACCACTGCCGTGCTCTAAAAGGATATAAGTGAAGCACATAGAGTATTTTTAATAAACTCCGATTCATGTGTGTCTCTCCCAAAAGTGGTGTACATCAAGTTTGATTGTGGTAAACTAAAAAGCAAAGACTCAAATCATACAAGACGCTCCAAGCAAAACACATATCTTGTGCTGAATACAAATATAGTCTCAAATAAAGTTACCGATAGATGAAGACGGAAGAGGGGATGCCTTCCCGGGGCATCCCCAAGCTTAGGCTTTTGGTTTTCCTTGAATTTCACCTTGGGGTGCCTTGGGCATCCCCAATATTAGGCTCTTGCCACTCTTTGTTCCATAGTCCATCAAATAGTTACCCAAAAACATGAAAACTTCACAACACAAAACTTAACAGAAAATCTCGTGAGCTTCGTTAGTATAAGAAAATAAAACCACCACTTAGGTACTGTTGTGAACTAATTATAAATTCATATTGGTGCTATATCTACTGTATTCCAACTTCTATAAGGTTCATGCCCTCCGATATTACTCATAGATGCATCGAAATAAGCAAACAACACAAAGAAAACAGAATCTGTCAAAAAATAGAATAGACTGTATCAATCTGTAACTTTCCTGTAACTCTAAAAATTATTAAATAAATTGGTTGACGTGAGGAATTTGTCTATTAATCTTCTGAAAAAGAATCAACTCAAAAGAACTCTTCTGTAAAAAATGGCAGCTAATCTCGTCAGCGCGAAGTTTCTGTTTTTATAGCAAGAGCGCAAAGACTTCACCCAAGTCTTCCCAAAGGTTCTACCTAGCACTTTATTGAAACAAAAGCTATAAAATAAGATTACTACAGTAGATTAATCATGTGAACACACAAAAACTGTAGGGGTAAATATTGGGTTGTCTCCCAACAAGTGCTTTTCTTTAACGCCTTTTAGCTAGGCATGATGATTTCAATGATGCTGGCATAAAACATAAGAATTAAAACATAATGGGAGCATCATGAAGAATATGACTAGAACATTTAAGTCTATCCACTTCCTATGCATAGGGAGTTTGTGAGCAAACAACTTATGGGAACAATAATCAACTAGCATAGGAAAGCAAAACAAGCATAGCTTCAAGATTTTCAACACATAGAGAGGAAACTTGATATTATTGCAATTCCTACAAGCATATGTTCCTCCCTCATAATAATTTTCAGTACCATCATGAATGAATTCAACAATATAACCATCGCATAAATCATTCTTTTCATGATCCCCAAGCATATAGATTTTATTACTGTCTACATAAGAAAATTTCTTCTCATGAATAATACTGGGAGCAAACTCACGAAAATAATTATCATGTGAGGCATAATCCAATTGAAAAATAAAATTATGATGACAAGTTTCATGGTAATCATTATTCTTAATAGCATACAAGTCATCACAATAATCATCATAGATAGCAACTTTGTTCTCATAGTCAATTGGAACCTCTTCCTAAATAGTGGATTCATCACTAAATAAAGTCATGACCTCTCCAAATCCACTTTCATAAATATAATCATCATAAATAGGAGGCATGCTTTCATCATAAATAAATTTTCTCATCAAAACTTGGAGGACTAAAAATATCGTATTCATCAAACATAGCATCTCCATGCTTGTAGCTATGCATATCATTAGCATCATCATAGATATTCGAGGAATTTATACTAACAACATTGAAATCATGCTCATCATTGAAAAATTTAGTGCCAAACATTTTAATGCATTCTTCCTCTAGCACTTGGGCACAATTTTCCTTTCCATAATCATGAAAGATATTAAAAAGATGAAGCATATTAGGTAACCTTAATTCCAATTTTTTAGTTTTCTTTTATAAACTAAACTAGTGATAAAACAAGAAACTAAAAGATTCGGTTGCAAGATCCAAAGATATACCTTCAAGCACTCACCTCCTCGACAACGGTGTCAGAAATTGCTTGATGTCTACTATGCAACCTTCTTCTTGTAGACGTTGTTGGGCCTCCAAGTGCAGAGGTTTGTAGGACAGTAGGAAATTTCCCTCAAGTGGATGGCCTAAAGTTTATCAATGCGTGGGAGGCGTAGGATGAAGATGGTCTGTCCCAAACAACCCTGCAACCAAACAACAAAGAGTCTCTTGTGTCCCCAACACACCCAATACAATGGTAAATTGTATATGTGCACTAGTTCGGCGAAGAGATAGTGATACAAGTGCAATATGGATGGTAGATATAGGTATTTGTAATATGAAAATATAAAAACAGCAAGGTAACTAATGATAAAGGTGAGCACAAACAGTATTGCAATTCGTTGAAACAAGGCCTAGGGTTCATACTTTCCCTAGTGCAAGTTCTCTCAACAAGGATAACATAACCGGATCCTATAACTATCCCTCAACATGCAACAAAGATTCACTCCAAAGTAACTAATAGCGGAGAACAAACGAAGAGATTATTGTAGGGTACAAAACCACCTCAAAGTTATTCTTTCTGATCGATCTATTCAAGAGTCTGTAATAAAAAACACGAAGCTATTCTTTCCGTTCCATCTATAATAGAGTTCGTACTAGAATAACACCTTAAGACACAAATCAACCAAAACCCTAATGTCACCAAGATACTCCAATGTATCCTCAAGTATCTGTGGGTATGATTATACGATATTTAGCACACAATCTCAGATTCATCTATTCAACCAACACAAAGAACTTCACAGAGTGCCCCAAAGTTTATATCGGAGAGTCAAGACGAAAATGTGTGCTATCCCCTATGCATAGATTCCCAAGGTCATGGAACGTGCAAGTTGATCACCAAAACATACATCAAGTGAATCAATAGAATACCCATTGTCACCACGGGTATCGCACACAGGACATATATCAAGTGTTCTCAAATCCTTAAAGACTCAATCCGATAATATAACTTCAAAGGGAAAACTCAATCAATTACAAGAAGGTAGAGGGGGAGAAACATCATAAGATCCAACTATAGTAGAAAAGCTCGCGACATCAAGATCCTGCCAAATCAAGAACACGAGAGAGAGAGAGAGAGAGATATCAAATACATAGCTACTGGTACATAACCTCAGCCCCGAGGGTGAACTACTCCCTCCTCGTCATGGAGAGCGCCGGGATGAGCGTCGTGAGCGGACCTCGAGGGAGGCCTGTGCCGTAGCGGAGCGCCGCAAGTGGGCGTCGGAGAAGGCTCGCGCTGCTGCCAGGGCGGAGCTGTCCTGCTTCCACAAGCAGTTGGAAGACATTTCCATTGTTGCGGCCCGAAACTCCGTGGAGGCCATGCTAGCTCGTGGAATGGAGCAAACCTGCTCGAAGATGTTCGAGGCCTTGCGGCACATGGTCGGCCGAGCCCTGGGTGAGCTCCTTGACTCGAGGGTCGATGACCCTCTGGTTGATGATGATGCCGGATATCTCGGGTTCTTCACCAGAGTGGTGGAGCGTCTTGAAGGTGGGGTCATGAAGGCTCGGCAGCTTGTTGAGGAGCAGATCCGCGATATCCTCAGGCGTGCGGTCTCACGCATCGTTGGTAACTTGCTCCGTCTTGACCCTCGTACTGACTTTGGGGCCTTGCTGGAGCCTGCGCCTGAGTCGGTCGCTGGCCCCTTGGAGGGATGGGTGAGCGATCACATGGACGTGTTGGTGACGAAGCTCGTTCCAGCCATCGATGACACGCCGGTGCTTGGGGGGGGGGGCGACGCCGATGGTCCTGACGAAGATGCCGATGCTTAGCCAGCTCCTGCTGTAGGTTTTTTTTTGCTGTGGCTCCAGAGCCGGGTAAGATGAATGTCACAAGACTTAAGCTTTTGATGATGTAAGAATAAGTTTAAGAACTCCCTTGTGACGCTTATCCATGAGGCTAAGACCTCGGGCCCTTGTTGAATTTCCGAGAGGGGCGTCCGCTGACCCCGTCCGGGCACGTCTCACGAGTACATACAGTTGGCGCAAGAGTGATTGGCGGTCCGGACGCGGACCAGACAGGACGTGCACCCACGCACCGGCCCCTGCTCCTGGGGAGTGATATGGCGGGGTCACGGTTGTAGTCCAGCTTAGCCGAGTAGGGCAAAAAATGGACAGGTCCAAGGAAATCTCAGTGAAAATCGCAAAACACGGACGAAAAACTCTTCCCCCTTTATTTCAGAAAACGAGTCGCGTGGTCGCGGGATCGACTTGAAAAGTCAGATACCAAGGAGGCAAAGGCGAATGGAAAAAGGAGGGGCCGCGTCCGGCCCCTCAGCAGGTCTTTGGTCTTCTCCCCAGCGGGGAGCGTAGGGCTACCACTTGCGGATGTGGGCATTGCCATTGGAGGGCAGTGTCGACGGCCAGCTCGGAGCATGGTGCTTCCACTAGGACGTGGGAGGGAGCACCCATGAGACCCTAGGGTGGCGCTCTGGGGACTTCGGGGCGTGTACAACCCCACTCATTATTACGTGAGAGTGTCATGAGCGGAGATCTTCTGACGTGCCCGCCCCTTTGCTTTGAGGGCCCCGCCCTGCACTAGTCCGCTCCAGCCATGAACTCACCAGAAGGTGGCATTCACGAGGTGGGACACTGCGCATGGTGGGGGGATGGGACCATGGCTATAGGCCCCCCTGCCGAGCACTAGGTACACAGCTTACGCGATCTCCGACCGCGCTTCACCCCTAGGGGCTAACGTCGTCCGGAGACGTGGCGTCCTGAGGTGCGAGGGGGACCCCCCCCCCCACCCACGCTCGTAATGACCCCTGAGCCCTCCAGATTAGGGTCGGGCCCAGACGATACAGGATTACGTGAGTGGGGGGATGGAGTCGCGGTCTTGGGCCCTCCTGGTGTGCGTAAGACGGGCTGCCGTACCGCTTCCAGACGCACCCTCCGCAGCCCGGGGGATGGTGCACCGGGAGGCTCGGTGTCTTGAGCCTGAACGGAGGGAGAGAAGGCCCCTCCCCACGCGCATCATACCCGCCACCGGCGAGCCCCTGGTGACATCCAGGGCGGGCTCATGCGCGCGGGTCACGCATGAGGGGACGAGGGCGTGACCCGAGCCTTCCCTCCCTTTCTATCTTGACGCGGTACCTGGGTGTCTCGCTGGCCTGCCGTAGCCTGGGGCATGAGATGCCGTCAGCCTGAGGCCTACGGCCAGTGCCACGAGGGCTGGCCCCTGCAGGCACCCGTGGCGTTTCATTCATGCACCATGGCCGTCGATGGTGACGACGGAGAGTCGAGGGCTAAGAGCGGGAGGTATGCCCCCCCGACCTTCAGCCCCTGAGCCCCCTCATGCCGGTACCTGATCGCATCCAGCATCGGGCACAGTCCTGCGGTTGCTTCCTAATGGTTCCTTGGAGTGGACGCTACCTGGGTACAAAGGGCTTCGAGGCAGAGGGGCAGTGTCATACGCACGGTTCAGGGGGTCATACCCCATGCCGCCCTCATAGGTCGCCGTAGCTCTTGACCACACGGGTGACCGGGCGTGGCCGGCACGGCCCCCATTTGCTGGCATCGTTGCGTGGAAGCAGAATGGCTCGGCTCCGGTGCTGGGGGCATCGAGGAGCTCGGCCACCCTGAGGAGCAGCGTGTCGTGATCGGTATCGAGTAACCGGCACCTTAGCAACTCCCTTGCCACCAGCAGCGCGACCCTCATGTTTTCTATTTCGTTCCGGTCCCGCGAATTTGTAGCCGCGTGCAGAGTGGCCCGCGCCGCTGCGCGGCTTTGGCGCCGTGTGGGCGGTGGGTGCTGCCGGTCCCGAGGCGGAGGGTAGGTGATGCTCATCGCGCCGTCAGCCCCGATCAAGGCCAGGTGACAGCGAGTCCCGTGGCCGAAGGGCGACGCTTGAGCAGTGCGAGCGTCGCAGGCTTCCGCACGCGTCTGATGTGCTTCTGCCATTGGGGTCGCGGTCCGTTGAGATGGGGTGACGCGGGGTCGACGGATGAGAGCGGGACGAGGTCGTCGGAGAGGCGAGATTTCGACACGCCCCCTACCTGGCGCGCCAAATGTCGTATTATGGGCTTCGCAAACCCAAGAAGTTCGAACACAAGGGCGTGAACGAAGATCTCACCCACTCGCGTCTACCTAGGGTCACGCCCTCGTCGATGACTTGATTCAAGTGAACAACAAGTAAAGCACACAAGAATTTACCCAGGTTAAGGCCACCTTGCGGTGTAAAACCCTACTTCCTACTTTGGTGGATTGGCCTCGGGAGGGCTTGAATATAGATGATTATAGTGGTTCCTGACCTCAGGAGGAGAGCTCAGGAGGGTCAGCAGGCGAGAGTTCTTGCTCCCTTATGCGAGGGCAGAGTTTCTGGGTCTGATCCCCTCCCTCTTCATGGTGGAGATCCTAGCTACTTATATAGGCGGCCAAGGTCCTCTTCCCCCAAAATGTATAGGCGAGAAGGGATCCCACAATGGCCATTTTGAGCGGGAACACAAGGGCGTCCCTACCCTGACAAAATAGGTCTTCGCCTGCAAAGGGATCCGGTGATGACGCGATGGTGGGCTCGGTGGTGACATCCTCCCTATCGTACTTGCGGTCTTCGGTCTTGTTGCACCAATGGGGAAACCTCTGTCCTGCTCCTCTGGAACCTGCGCCTGCACTGTCTCCCTTGCACCAAAATGGCAACTGCGCCACTGGCACCCGCTGGCATGGTGCGTCACTGCTTGCGTCACTGCCTCCTCTTGAGGCAGGATTGGCATTGGAATCTCCGCCCCTCCGGAGCAACCTAGCCGAGGCCGCTCCTGAGGAGGTCTAGACGTCGTTCTCCTCGCGAGGTCTAGCCCCCTCGCGAGCGTCTTGAGCAGCTGGTCGATTAGCTGGGCCGTACCAGGCCATGGTAGGACCGCGCTGCGGCCCGCAAACAGGCGAGTATTCTTTGGCTCCCTTTGTGTCGAATCAATAAATTTGGGTTGACTACTTTACCCTCGAAAACTGTTGCAATCCCCTACACTTGTGGGTTATCAAGGACGCTCCTGGAGACGCCTTGTGTCGTCCGCCTGGCGAGGCTTGGCCCCTCGCGGGGGTCTTGAATGGTTGCCGAAGATGTTGGGCCATACCAGACCGCTTGATGAGCCACGCCCTGGGCCGCAAGCAGGCAAGTCTGGGTACCCCCGTTCCCAGAACACCGACATGCTATGCTCCATCTTCGTCACACAAAATATTTGAATCATGCACAACCCCGGTTTTAGCAAATCAATTGTTTCATACTTTAATTTTTTTCAAACTTTTTCAACTTTCATGGAATACATGAGCGTGAGCCATGGATTTAGCACTATAGGTTGAATAGAGTGGTGGTTGTGGAGAAGACAAAAGGAGGAAGATGGTCTCACATCAACTAGGCATATCAATGGGCTATGTAGATGCCCATCAATAGATATAATTTATGAGTGAGTAGGGATTGTCGTGCGACGGATGCACTAGAGCTATAAATGTATGAAATCTCAACAAAAGAAACTAAGTTCGTGTGCATCCAACTTGCTTGCTCATGAAGACCTGGGGCATTTGAGGAAGCCCATCGTTGGAATATACAAGCCAAGTTCTACAATGAAACTTCCCACTAGTATATGAAAATGACAAAACAAGAGACTCTCTATCATGAACACCGTGGTGCTACTTAGAAGCACAAGTGTGGAAAAAAGATATTAGCATTGCCCCCCCTTTTTTGGGCCTTCCTTTTTTATTTGGCATTTCTTCTTTTTTTTTCCTTTTTTCCGGGACAATGCTCTAATAATTATGATCATCACACTTCTATTTATTTACTACTCAAAGATTACAACTTGATACTAGAACAAAGTATGACTCTATATGAATGCCTCCGGCGGTGTACTAGGATGTGCAATGAATCAAGAGTGATATGTATGAAAAATTATGGATGGTGGCCTTGCCACAAATACGATGTCAACTACATGCTCATGCAAGGCAATATGACAATGATGGAGCGTGTCATAATAAACGAAAAGATGGAAAGTTGCATGGCAATATATCTCGGAATGGCTATGGAAATGCCATGATAGGTAGGTATGGTGGATGTTTTCAGGAAGGTATATGGTGGGTGTATGGTACCGGTGAAAGTTGCGTTGTACAAGAGAGGCTAGGAATGGCGGAAGGGTGAGAGTGCGTATAGTCCATGGACTCAACATTAGTCATAAAGAACTCACATACTTATTGCAAAAATCTATAAGTCGTCAAAACAAAGTACTACATGCATGCTCCTAGGGGAAGGGTTGGTAGGAGTTAACCATCACGCGATCCCCACCTCCACACAAAGGATGAAAATCAATGAAATACCTCATGCTTCAAATTTGTCACACAGCGGTTACCATACGTGCATGCTACGGGACTTGCAAACCTCAACATAAGTATTTATCAAATTCACAACAACTCTACTAGAATGGCCCTAATACCACCATCCTCATATCTCAAAACGATAATCAAGCATCAAACTTCTCATAGTATTCAACACACTTAATATGAAAGTTTTTATTATATCCCTCTTGAATTTCCATCATAATAGGACTAAATTCATAACCAAAGAAAATTACCATGATGTTCTAAAAGACTCTCAAAATAATATAAGTGAAGCATGATAGATCAATAATTTCTATAAAATAAAACCACCACTGAGCTCTAAAAGTATATAAGTGAAGCACTAGAGCAAAACTATCTAGCTCAATGTCACATCCCTAGCTAGCACTTGCATTAGGACCTAACTAGAGTGTGCATCATGTCTACTTTCAAAGAAACTTGAAATGGGATTAACAGAAACCCCATCACCCCTCTCCTAACAACTAGGGTTTGCTAAAATATTTTCAATGTACCCAAAATGCCCTTCAAAAATGTTCATCATTTCTGCCTTGGTCTTAAACCTCTGCCAAAAATGGTGCACAATTTTCTAGGACAATCTAGGGCTTTGGATTAAATCATATGGTATTTGAATTTGGGCATTTAAATGCTATAAAATATTTTAAATGCTCAAATAATCATAAACTATAATGTTTCCTACTGTTCATAATATATACAGTAGGTATGACAAGTGTTATGAGTTACAAAAATGCTCTGGCATTTTATTTAAATGAACAAAGCTGCAAAAGAAATGAAACAGAAAAGAAAATAGAAAAAAAGGGAGAAAGAAAAACTTACCTGGCGCCCCACCCGGCCCACCTGCCGGCCCAGCCCAGCTGCCGCTCCAGCGAGCTGCTTGGCTCGGCCAGGCAGGTGCTCGACGGCGACCGCGCCGCGCGCCACGCAGCTGCCCGCCGCCCTGCTTCATCCTCTCGCCGTCCTGGAGGGATGGTTCGGTCGTCCACGTCCTCCCCGACCTCGCAGACATCTCCACCTCCCCCCAGTTCCTCTCCCTCGCTCTCCCCGCGCCATGGCCGACGCCGCCGTGTTCGCACCGTCGTAGAAGCCGCGCCCACCGTCGTCCTTGAGCCCCGCCTTGGTGTCCATCGTCTCCGCCGTCCTCGACTGCTTCGAACAGGCCGAGCCCCGAGCACTCGCCCGCCCTGGAGACACCCCCGACCTCTTCTTCCCCAACTCCGGCCGCGGAGATCCCTCTCGCCGTTCCGCTCAGCTCCGACCACCTCCGAGCTCGCTCCGGCGCTTGCTGCAACCCCTGTGAGCCTAGCTTCCCCCTCCCCCTCTCTGTTGGCTCTCTTTTGCCCTGGAACGCACTGCACAAAGCTCAACCGCACGCACCGCCGCGGTGCTCGCCGCCGGTGATGCTCCGGTAACCATTTGGTCACTGGCACCCGTCCAACACACTCGCCGCAGCACGTAGATGCGAAAGGTGCTACGCACGCATCGCCTAGGCCCCTGCAGCCGCATCTCCACACACGCCCGACGCCGGTCGCCGCCGTCGAGCTCCTTGCCGTCGTCTCCGGCCACCCCAGGTCCGGCGACCACCACCATCCGACGCGCAACAGCAAGGGCTTTCCAACGCACCTAACCGCAGCTCGAGCCGTGCACCGTAGGCGTTTTCCGAAGCACGCCGCCGTGTTTGGCCTCGCCGGCGGCTAAACGCCGGCGAGTTTGACCTGTTTGACCACGGGTTTGACCCCCCTGGGTCACTGACATGTGGGCCCTGCCCGCAAGTCAAACCTAGTTTAGGTGTTAATTTAATTCTAATTAGTTAATTAGTTAACTGTGACACTGACCAGTGGGTCCCACTGGTCAGGTTTGACTTGGACTGGCCCTGTTGACTGCCTGACGTCAGCATGATGTCATGCTGACGCAGTAAAGGTTTTTCTGGGATTTTTAGATTTAAAATAATTCGAGAAATTCCAGAAAATACCCAAAACTTCTAAAAATCATATAAAATCAACCATAGCTCAGATGGAAAAGATTTATATATGAAAAATGATCAGAAAAATCCAATCTTTCCAATGGCACTGGTTTCATGCTTGTTTGAAGAAGTTAACTTGCTGTATGCATCAAAAACATGATAATGCACTTATTTAAATAATAGTTTGAACTTCAATTTGAATCTTTGATTCAAATAGGTTCAAACCCTTCTGGTTTTAGTTGCATTAGCCAACACACATGCATCTTGCCATGTCATGAACATGCATCATATTGTTGCATTTGTTTGTTAATGATTGTATCGTCGATATTCCCTGTGTTAGGTCCTACTCCCGAGGATACTGCTGCTTACCCAGCTGAAGAGCAGTACCCGACAACTACCTTGTCAGGCAAGCAATCATTGATCATTCCGATACATACCCAATCTTCTCGCTCCTGCTCTCTTTTACTGCATTAAGGCAACAGCGTGTGAACTGCTACTTGTTGCGGTAGATGAACCCTACTCCCTTGCATGACCTGTCATTGCCACAGTAAATAGTTGAAACCCACTAGCATGTGCAGGAGTTGATTGAGCCATGTGATGTGTGATCCACCATGCTATTTGTTTATGTTGCCTGCTATGCTTAGAGTTGTGTCTGGTCTGATTCATCTGGGTGATGGATCAGAGTGAAATGATCATACCGATAAAGAGAGGGAAGTGTGGAATACGCTTGGTAAAGGTATCGATGAAAGGCCATGTAGGAGTACATGGTGGGTTGTTTCATTCGAATCGTCCATAGGACCTGAGATCTGTATGTGTGGTTCAAGTTGCAGTTACTACCATGCATTGGGCCCGAAACCAATGGACCCTCTCGGCTTACTAATTACCCTCGATCTCTGTCCAGGAGTTGCAACTAGTTTCTGGTGTTTATAGCTTATTGGAGGTCGTGCACAACGCTGACCCTCGGGGTGGGTTGTGAGGCGACAGGTACGTGGCACGATGTACCGGTTGCCCGTTTGGTGACTCGGGAACCCTGTACACATCGTTTGGGGCCGTGAGCGACACCCCGGCCGGATCTCCCCACGGATGGAACCCAAATAGGCGATAAACCTGGACGAGAGACTTGAGTAGTTAGTCAGGTCGTGGCCGACACCCCCGCTGGGCTTCCGCTTGAAGGTTGCCGAGTACACGCCGAGTAAACGGCGATAAGTGGTGAAAGCGTGTGTGAAGAAGTACACCCCTGCAGGGTTATCAAACTATTCGAATAGCCGTTGTTCGCGGTACGAACTACTTGGTTACTCTTACAGTTCATAGACAAGTTGATGGATACTACTAAAAGCCTCAAGATAAGTGTGAGTGACGTGGATGGCCCTTCCGTAGGATGACGGAAGAGGATCCTCGGTAGTGTATTCATGTGGTGAGTAGAGGACTCGTGTTCGTAATAACATCTTGCAATCTGTTGAGAGTTGTAGTATAGGTTAGCCAAGGTCAAAGCTGGCATTCTGCTACAAACCCCACTACCCCCCTTTGATAATGTTGCATGTATGATAGGTTCTGTGGTAAGACTTGCTGAGTACCTTTGTACTCATGTTTGCTTAATAACTGTTGCAGAGGAGAACCCTGCCCCTGCTGATGGGTTCTACATAGACGTTGACGTCGACGAGTAGCTTGACACCCAGACTGAGATTTGGAGCTTGTGAAGGGCCTTGTAGATAGTCAGGCTACACCAAGCCTGTTTTATTTTCTAAGTTGTCTGTACTCAGACTTGTAGCTTCCGCTTGTGCTTGTATGACTGTATGACTTGAGTGTTGGGTCATGTGATCCCTACCTGTATGGATATGTTATGTATGGCTCTTGGAGCCTTTTAAATAAAGTACTTTGAGTCATAGAGTTCTGTTGTGATGCAATGTTGTATTTGCACATATTGAGCATATTGCGTGTATGATTGAAATGCTTGGTATGTGTAGGATCCGACACCTAGTTGTTTTCCTTTGGAAGCCTACCTTACAGGGAAATGCCTCCTAGTGATTCCAATGAGCCTTGGTAGCTTGCTACTGCTCGGAACACGTAGGCTGGCCGGCATGTGTCCTTCTTCGTTCCTGTGTCTGTCCCTTAGGGGAAATGTCACGTGTTGTTCCTTTAAGTCCATGTAGCTTGCTATGACTTGGGTTCATACGTTGATGACCGACACGTTCGTTGCTGGGTCATGGATGTCTGTCTCTGTAATTTAGTGCCACTTTTGGTCTATAACTAGCCATGTCGGCCCGGGTTCTCTGTCATATGGATGCTAGCGACACTGTCATATACGTGTGCCAAAATGCGCAAACGGTCCCGGGCCAGGTAAGGTGGCACCCGTGGGGTTACCGTGCGTGAGGCCGCAAAGTGATATGACGTGTTACAGCTAGATCGGTGTGACTTAGGATCGGGGTCCTGACACTCAAAAGATATAAGTAAAGCACATAGAGTATTTTAATAAATTACGATTCATGTGTGTCTCTCACAAAAGTTGTGTACATCAAGGATGATTGTGGTAAATTAAAAAGCAAAGACTCAAATCATACAAGATGCTCCAAGCAAAACACATATCATGTGGTGAATAAAAATATAGTCTCAAGTAAAGTTATCGATAGACGAAGACGGAAGAGGGGATGCCTTCCCGGGGCATCCCCAAGCTTAGGCTTTTGGTTTTCCTTGAATTACAACTTGGGAAGCCTTGGGCATCCCCAATATTAGGCTCTTGCCAGTCTTTGTTCCATAGTCCATCATATCCTTACCCAAAAACTTGAAAACTTCACAACACAACACTTAACAGAAAATCTCGTGAGCTGTGTTAGTATAAGAAAATAAAACCACCACTTTGGTACTGTTGTGAACTAATTCTAAATTCATATTGGTGCTATATCTACTGTATTCCAACTTCTCTATGGTTCATACCCTCCGATATTACTCATAGATTCAACAAAATAAGCAAACCAAGCATAGAAAACAGAATCTGTCAAAAACAGAATAGTCTGTAGCAATCTGTAACTCTAAAAAATCTAAACTAAATTGGTGGACGTGAGGAATTTTTCTATTAATCTTTTGCAAAATGAATCAACTCAAAAGAACTCTTCTGTAAAAATGGCAGCTAATCTCGTCAGCGTGCTGTTTCTCTTTTTACAGCAAAATCGCAAAGACTTCACCCAAGTCTTCCCAAAGGTCCTACCTAGCACTTTATTGAAACAAAAGCTATAAAACATGATTACTACAGTAGCTTAATCATGTGAACACACAAAAATAGTAGGGGTAAATATTGGGTTGTCTCCCAACAAGCGCTTTTCTTTCATGCCTTTTAGCTTGGCATGATGATTTCAATGATGCTCGCATAAAAGATAAGAATTGAAACATAACGGGAGCATCATGAAGGATATGACTAGAGCATTTAAGTCTACCCACTTCCTATGCATAGGGAGTTTGTGAGCAAACAACTTATGGGAACAATAATCAACTAGCATAGAGAGAGAGATATCAAATACATAACTACTGGTACATAACCTCCGCCCCGAGGGTGAACTACTCCCTCCTCGTCATGGAGAGCGCCAGGATGAGTGTCGTGAGCGGGCCTCGAGGGAGGCCTGTGCCGTAGTGGAGCGCCGCAAGTGGGCGTCGGAGAAGGCTAGCGCTGCTGCCAGGGCGGAGTTGTCCTGCTTCCACAAACAGTTGGAAGACATTTCCATTGTTGCGGCCCAAAACTCCGTGGAGGCCATGCAAGCTCGTGGAATGCAGCACACCTGCTCGAAGATGTTCGAGGCCTTGCGGCACAGGGTCGGCCGAGCCCTGGGTGAGCTCCTTGACTCGAGGGTCGATGACCCTCTGGTTGATGATGATGCCGGATATCTCGAGTTCTTCACCAGAGTGGTGGAGCGTCTTGAAGGTGGGGTCATGAAGGCTCGGCAGCTTGTTGAGGAGCAGATCCGCGATATCCTTAGGCGTGCGGTCTCCCGCATCGTTGGTAACTTGCTCCGTCTTGACCCTCGTACAGACTTTGGGGCCTTGCTGGAGCCTGCACCTGAGTCGGTCGCTGGACCCTTGGAGGGATGGGTGAGCGATCACATGGACGTGTTGGTGACGAAGCTTGTTCCAGCCATCGATGACACGCTGGTGCTTGGGGGGGGCGACACCGATGGTCCTGACGAAGATGCCGATGCTTAGCCAGCTCCTGCTGTAGGTTTGTTTTTTTGGTTGTGGCTCCATAGACGGGTAAGATGAATGTCACAAGACTTAAGATTTTGATGTTGTAAGAATGAGTTTAAGAACTCCCTTGTGACGCTTGTCCCTGAGGCTAAGACCTGGGGCCCTTGTTGCGTTTCCGAGAGGGGCGTCCGCTGACCCCGTCCGGGCGCGTCTCACGAGTACATACAGTTGGCGCAAGAGTGATTGGCGGTCCGGACGCGGACCAGACAGGACGTGCACCCACGCACTGGCCCCTGCTCCTGGGGAGTGATATGGCGGGGTCGCGGTTGTAGTCCAGCTTAGCCGAGCAGGGCAAAAAATGGACCGGGCCAAGGAATTCTCAGCGAAAATCGCAAAACACGAAGGAAAAACTCTTCCCCCTTTATTTCAGAAAATGAGTCGCGTGGTCGCGGGATCGACTTGAAAAGGGAGATACCAAGGAGGCAAAGGTGAATGGAAAAGGAGGGGCCGCGTCCGGCCCCTGAGCAGGTCTTTGGTCTTCTCCCCAGCGCGGAGCGTAGGGCTACCACTAGCGGATGTGGGCATTGCCATTGGAGGGCAGTGTCGACGGCCAGCACGGAGCATGGTGCTTCCACTAGGACGTGGAAGGGAGCACCCGTGAGGCCCTAGGGCGGCGCTCCGGGGACTCCGGGGCGTGTACAACCCCACTCATTATTACGTGAGAGTGTCATGAGCGGAGATCTTCTGACGAGCCCGCCCCTTCGCTTTGAGGGCCCCGCCCTGCGCTAGTCCGCTCCAGCCATGAACTCACCAGAAGGTGGCATTCACGAGGTGGGACACTGCGCATGGTGGGGGGATGGGACCATGACTATAGGCCCACCTGCCGAGCACTAGGTACACCGCTTACACGATCTCCCACCGCGGTTCACCCCTGGGGGCTAACATTGTCCAGAGACATGGCGTCCTGAGGTGCGAGGGGGACCCCGCCCCACCCACGCTCGTAATGACCCCTGAGCGCTCCAGATTAGGGTCCGGCCCAGACGATACAGGATTACGTGAGTGGGGGGATGGAGCCGCGGTCTTGGGCCCTCCTGGTGTGCGTAAGACGGGCTGCCGTACCACTTCCAGACGCATCCTCCGCAGCCTGGGGGATGGTGCACCGGGAGGCGCGGTGTCTTGAGCCTGAACGGAGGGAGAGAAGGCCCCTCCCCACGCGCATCATACCCGCCACCGACAAGCCCCTGGTGAAATCCAGGGCGGGCTCATGCGCGACGGGTCACGCATGAGGGGACGAGGGCCTGACCGGAGCCTTCCCTCCCTTTCTGTCTTGACGCGGTACCTGGGTGTCTCGTTGGCCTGTCGAAGCCTGGGGCATGAGATGCCGTCAGCCTGAGGCCTACGGCCAGTGCCGCGAGGGCTGGCCCCTGCAGGCACCCGTGGCATTTCATTCGTGCACCATGGTCGTCGATGGTGATGACGGAGAGTCGAGGGCTAAGAGCGGGAGGTATGCCCCCCACCCGACCTTCAGCCCCTGAGCCCCCTCATGCCGGTACCTGATCGCATCCAGCATCGGGCACAGTCCTGCGCTTGCTTCCTAATGGTTCCTCGGAGTGGACGGTACCTAGGTACAAAGGGCTTCGAGGCAGAGGGGCGGCGTCATACGCACGGTTCAGGGGGTCATACCCCATGCCGCCCTCATAGGTCGCCGTAGGTCTTGACCACACGGGTGACCGGGCGCGGCCGGCACGGCCCCCGTTTGCTGGCATCGTTATGTGGAAGCAAAATGGCTTGGCTCCGATGCTGGGGGCATCGACGAGCTCGGCCACCCTGAGGAGCAGCGTGTCGTGGCCGCTATCGAGTAACCGGCACCTTAGCAACTCCCTTGCCACCAGCAGCGCGACCCTTATGTTTTCCATTTCGTTCCGGTCCCGCGAATTTGCAGCGGCGTGCAGAGTGGCCCGCGCCGCTGCGCGGCTTTGGCGCCGTGTGGGCGGTGGGTGCTGCCGGTCCCAAGGCGGAGGGGAGGTGATGCTCATCACGCCGTCAGCCGCGATCAAGGCCGGGTTTATAGCGAGTCCCGTGGCCGAAGGGCGACGCTCGAGCTGTGCGAGCGTCACAGGCTTCCGCACGCGTCTGATGTGCTTCCGCCATTGGGGTCGCGGTTCGTTGAGGTGGGGTGACGCGGGGTCGACGGATGAGAGCGGGACGAGGTTGTCGGAGAGGCGAGATTTTGACACGCCCCCTACCTAGCCCGCCAAATGTCGGATTATGGGCTCCGCAAACCCAAGAAGTTTGAACACAGGGGCATGAACGAAGATCTCACCCACTCGCGTCTACCTAGGGTCACGCCCTCGTCGATGAAGAGATTCAAGTGAACAACAAGTAAAGCACACAAGAATTTACCCAGGTTCAGGCCACCTTGCGGTGTAAAACCCTACTTCCTGCTTTGGTGGATTGGCCTCGGGAGTGCTTGAATATAGATGATTACAGTGGTTCCTGAGCTCAGGAGGAGAGCTCAGGAGGGACATCAGGCGAGAGTTCTTGCTCCCTTATGCGTGGGAAGAGTTTCTGGGTCTGATCCCCTCCCTCTTCATGGTGGAGATCCTAGCTACTTATATAGGCGGCCAAGGTCCTCTTCCCCCAAAATGTTTAGGCGAGAAGGGATCCCACAACGGCCATTTTGAGCAGGAACACAAGGGCGTTCCTACCCCGACAAAAGCAGTCTTCGCCAGCAAAGGGATCCGGCGATGACGCGACGGTGGGCTCGGTGGTGACATCCTCCCTATCGTACTTGCGATCTTCGGTATTGTTGCACCAATGGGGAAACCTCTGTCCTGCTCCTCGGGAACCTGCGCCTGCACTGTCTCCCTTGCACCAAAATGGCAACTGCGCCACTGGCACCCGCTGGCACGGTGCGTCACTGCTTGCGTCACTGCCTCTTCTTGAGGCAGGATATCCTTGGAATCTCCGCCCCTCCGGAGCATCCTAGCCGAGGCCGCTCCTGAGGAGGTCTTGACGTCGTTCTCCTCGCGAGGTCTAGCCCCCTCGCGAGCGTCTTGAGCAGCTGGTCGATTAGCTGGGCCGTACCAGGCCGTGGCAGGACCGCGCTACGGCCCGCAGACAGGCGAGTATTCTTTGGCTCCCTTTGTGTCGAATCAATAAATTTGGGTTGACTACTTTACCCTCAAAAACTGTTGTGATCCCCTACACTTGTGGGTTATCAAGGACGCCCCAGGAGACGCCTTGTGTCGTCCACCTGGCGAGGCTTGGCCCCTCGCGGGGGTCTTGAATGGTTGCTGAAGATGTTGGGCCATACAAGGCCGCCTGATGAGCCACACCCTGGGCCGCAGGCAGGCAAGTCTGGGTACCCCCGTTCCCAGAACACCGACAGGCTATGCTCCATCTTCATCACACAAAATATTTGAATCATGCACAACCCCGGTTTTAGCAAAGCAATTGTTTCATACTTTATTTTTTTTTTCAAACTTTTTCAACTTTCAAGCAATACATGAGCGTGAGCCATGGATTTAGCACTATAGGTTGAATAGAGTGGTGGTTGTGGAGAAGATAAAAGGAGGAAGATGGTCTCACATCAACTAGGCATATCAATGGGCTATGGAGATGCCCATCAATAGATATCAATATGAGTGAGTAGGGATTGTCGTGCAACGGATGCACTAGAGCTATAAATGTATGAAATCTCAACAAAAGAAACTATGTGGGTGTGTATCCAACTTGCTTGCTCATGAAGACCTGGGGCATTTGAGGAAGCCCATCGTTGGAATATACAAGCCAAGTTCGACAATGAAACTTCCCACTAGTATATGAAAATGACAAAACAAGAGACTCTCTATCATGAACACCGTGGTGCTACTTTGAAGCACAAGTGTGGAAAAAAGATATTAGCATTGCCCCCCCCCCCCTTTTTTGGGCCTTCCTTTTTTTATTTGGCATTTCTTCTTTTTTTCCTTTTTTCCGGGACAATGCTCTAATAATGACGATCATCACACTTCTATTTATTTACTACTCAAAGATTACAACTTGATACTAGAACAAAGTATGACTCTATATGAATGCCTCCGGCGGTGTACCAGGATGTGCAATGAATCAAGAGTGATATGTATGAAAAATTATGGATGGTGGCCTTGCCACAAATACGATGTCAACTACATGATCATGCAAGGCAATATGAGAATGATGGAGTGTGTCATAATAAACGAAACGATGGAAAGTTGCATGGCAATATATATCGGAATGGCTATGGAAATGCCATGATAGGTAGGTATGGTGGATGTTTTCAGGAAGGTATATGGTGGGTGTATGGTACCGGCGAAAGTTGCGTTGTACAAGAGAGGCTAGGAATGGCGGAAGGGTGAGAGTGCGTATAATCCATGGACTCAACATTAGTCATAAATAACTCACATACTTATTGCAAAAATCTATAAGTAATCAAAACAAAGTACTACACGCATGCTCCTAGGGGAAGGGTTGGTAGGAGTTAACCATCACGCGATCCCGACCTCCACACAAAGGATGAAAATCAATGAAATACCTCATGCTTCAAATTTGTCACACAACGGTTACCATACGTGCATGCTACGGGACTTGCAAACCTCAACATAGGTATTTATCAAATTCTCAACAACTCTACTAGAATGGCCCTAATATCACCATCCTCATATCTCAAAATGATAATCAAGCATCAAACTTCTCATAGTATTCAACACACTTAATATGAAAGTTTTTATTATATCCCTCTTGGATTTCCATCATAATAGGACTAAATTCATAACCAAAGAAAATTACGATGATGTTCTAAAAGACTCTCAAAATAATATAAATGAAGCATGATAGATCAATAATTTCTATAAAATAAAACCACCACTGAGCTCTAAAAGTATATAAGTGAAGCACTAGAGCAAAACTATCTAGCTCAAAAGATATAAGTAAAGCACATAGAGTATTTTAATAAATTACGATTCATGTGTGTCTCTCACAAAAGTTGTGTACATCAACGATGATTGTGGTAAATTAAAAATCAAAGACTCAAATCATACAAGACGCTCCAAGCAAAACACATATCATGTGGTGAATAAAAATATAGTCTCAAGTAAAGTTATCGATAGACGAAGACGGAAGAGGGGATGCCTTCCCGGGGCATGCCCAAGCTTAGGCTTTTGGTTTTCCTTGAATTTCACCTTGCGAAGCCTTGGGCATCCCCAATATTAGGCTCTTGCCACTCTTTGTTCCATAGTCCATCATATCCTTACCCAAAAACTTGAAAACTTCACAACACAACACTTGACAGAAAATCTCGTGAGCTCTGTTAGTATAAGTAAATAAAACCACCACTTTGGTACTGTTGTGAACTAATTCTAAATTCATACTGGTGCTATATCTACTGTATTCCAACTTCTCTATGGTTCATACCCTCCGATATTACTCATAGATTCATCAAAATAAGCAAACCACACATAGAAAACAGAATCTGTCAAAAACAGAATAGTCTGTAGCAATCTGTAACTCTAAAAATTCTAAAATAAATTGGTGGACGTGAGGAATTTTTCTATTAATCTTTTTTAAAAAGAATCAACTCAAAAGAACTCTTCTATAAAAAATGGCAGCTAGTCTCGTCAGCGCGAAGTTTCTCTTTTTACAGCAAGATCGCAAAGAATTCACCCAAGTCTTCCCAAAGGTCCTACCTAGCACTTTATTGAAACAAAAGCTATAAAACATGATTACTACAGTAGCTTAATCATGTGAACACACAAAAACAATAGGGGTAAATATTGGGTTGTCTCCCAACAAGAGCTTTTCTGTCATGCCTTTTAGCTTGGCATGATGATTTCAATGATGCTCGCATAAAAGATAAGAATTGAAACATAACAGGAGAATCATGAAGGATATGACTAGAACATTTAAGTCTACCCACTTCTTATTCATAGGGAGTTTGTGAGCAAACAACTTATGGGAACAATAATCAACTAGCATAGGAAAGCAGAACAAGCATAGCTTCAAGATTTTCAACACATAGAGAGGAAACTTGATATTATTGCAATTCCTACAAGCATATGTACCTCCCTGATAATAATTTTCAGTACCATCATGAATGAATTCAACAATATAACCATCGCATAAAGCATTCTTTTCATGACCCCCAAGCATATAGATTTTATTACTCTCCACATAAGCAAATTTCTTCTCATGAATAATAGTGGGAGAAAACTCAACAAAATAATTATCATGTGAGGCATAATCCAATTGAAAACTAAAATCATGATGACAAGTTTCATGGTTAGCATTATTCTTAATAGCATACAAGTCATCACAATAATCATCATAGATAGTAACTTTGTTCTCATAGTCAATTGGAACCTCTTCCTAAATAGTGGATTCAGCACTAAAGAAAGTCATAACCTCTCCAAATCCACTTTCATAAATATAATCATCATAAATAGGAGGCATGCTTTCATCATAATAAATTTTCTCATCAAAACCTGGGGGACTAAAAATATCATCTTCATCAAACATAGCATCCCCAAGCTTGTAGCTCCGCATATCATTAGCATCATCATGGATATTCGAGGAATTTATACTAACAACATTGCAATCATGCTCATCATTGAAAGATTTAGTGCCAAACATTGTAATGCATTCTTCTTTTAGCACTTGGGCACAATTTTCCTTTCCATCATCACGAAAGATATTGAAAAGGTGAAGCATATTAGGTAACCTTAATTCCAATTTTTTTGTAGTTTTCTTTTATAAATTAAACTAGTTATAAAACAAGAAACTAAAAGATTCGATTGCAATATCCGAAGATATACCTTCAAGCACTCACCTCCCCGGCAACGGCGCCCGAAATTGCGTGTTGTCCACTACGCAACCTTCTTCTTGTAGACGTTGTTGGGCCTACAAGTGCAGAGGTTTGTAGGACAGTAGCAAATTTCCCTCAAGTGGATGGCCTATGGTTTATCATTCCGTGGGAGGCATAGAATGTAGATGGTCTGTCTCAAACAACCCTACAACCAAATAACAAAGAGTCTCTTGTGTCCCCAACACACCCAATACAATGGTAAATTGTATAGGTGCACTAGTTCGGCGAAGAGATAGTGATACAAGTGCAATATGGATGCTAGATATAGGTTTTTGTAATATGAAAATATAAAAACAGCAAGGTAACTAATGATAAAGATGAGCACAAACAGGATTGCAATGCGTTGAAACAAGGCCTAGGGTTCATACTTTCCCTAGTGCATGTTCTCTCAGCAAGGATAACATAACCGGATCCTATAACTATCCCTCAACATGCAACAAAGAGTCACTCCAGAGTCACTAATAGTGGAGAACAAACGAGGAGATTATTGTATGGTACGAAACCACCTCAAAGTTATTCTTTCTGATCGATCTATTCAAGAGTCTATAATAAAAAAACACGAAGCTATTCTTTCCGTTCGATCTATCCTAGAGTTCATACTAGAATAACACCTTAAGACACAAATCAACCAAAACTCTAATATCACCTAGATACTCCAATGTCACCTCATGTATCCGTGGGTATGATTATACGATATTTATCACACTATCTCATATTCATCTATTCAACCAACACAAAGAACTTCAAAGAGTGCCCCAAGATTTCTATCGGAGAGTCAAGACAAAAACGTGTGCCATCCCCTATGCATAGATTCCCAAGGTCACGGAACCCGCAAGTTGATCACCAAAATATACATCAAGTGAATCAATAGAATACCCCATTGTCACCACGGGTATCCCACACAAGACATACATCAAGTGTTCTCAAATCCTTAAAGACTAAATCCGATAAGATAACTTCAAAGGGAAAACTCAATCCATTACAAGAAGGTAGAGGGGGAGAAACATCATAATATCCAACTATAGTAGCAAAGCTCGCGATACATCAAGATCGTGCCAAATCAAGAACACGAGAGAGAGAGAGAGAGATATCGAACACATAGCTACTTGTAAATACCCTCAGCCCTAAGGGTGCACTACTCCCTCCTCGTCATGGAGAGCGCCAAGATGACGAAGATGGCCACCGGAGAGGGATTCCCCCCTCCGACAGGGTCCCGGAATGGGTCTAGATTGGTCTTCGGTGTCTACAGAGGTTTGCGGTGGCGAAACTCCCAATCTAGGTTATTTTCTGGAGGTTTAGGTTTATATAAGAGGTGTTGGAGTCGGGAACAAGTCAGTGGGGCCCCCGAGGCGGCCAAGGGATAGGGGGCGTGCCCCCACCCTCGTGGTGGCCTCAAGACTCTTCTGGTCCATCTCCGGTACTCCGTGGGCTTCTTCTGGCCCAAAAACAACCTCCCTGCAATTTCATGTCCATTGGACTCCGTTTGGTATTCCTTTTCTGCGATACTCAAAAACAAGGAAAAAACAGAAACTAGCACTGGGCTCTGGGTTAATAGGTTAGTCCCAAAAATCATATAAAAGTGTATATTAAAGCCCATTAAACATCCAAAACAGATAATATAATAGCATGGAACAATCAAAAATTATAGATTTGTTACAGACGTATCATATCTACACTATGATTTGTGTTGGTGCTTTGTGTCGCACTAGCAGGATTCCATTCTTGAAGATAAACAACACACAATCATAAGTCCAAAGCTTACTTCTTCAAATACAAATTGCAGTATGATACTGATATTAGTTCAAAGACACGCATTTAATTGGTCAGCTAATGCTCCCACTTGATTTTCCAAATGCATGTGGCCACATATAGAGAGACATCATAGAATTGCATTTCTTTGGGCGTTGTGATTCATCATGACTGGGCCACCAACATTGTATAGAAAGAAGCAGAATCTCAATAATATACCTCCTCTTCTGTTCTTTAGCATGTTCCTCTTTTGTTATTCTTTAGTTAGTAAGTACAGTATGTTTCCTGTGAGGAAAGGGAGCAGGGACATCTGCAGTCAACAACTGATAGAGCTGGCCTGTAGGTGATCGATAGGCTTTCAATTAGTAGCGGCAATACAACATTGTATTTTCCACCCAGTTCTACTTTCCCAATTTATTTACGCTAGGTATAGTGTACCCCTTTTATGTACACTATGATCTGCCTAATTGTTGTGTGCTCTTGTTATCATGGTTTGGCAATAAACTTTCTATACAGTATATTATGACCCTATCATCTGCCGACTATCCTTATTTCTGGAGCTCCCAATAGGGAGCCTATTGTTGTGTGTAGTTGTGCCAGATTATATTAATGCATGCACCATATTACAGCACACATGGGCTCTCCCATCAGAATCCATTGATAGCACACAAGGGTTTACAGGGAGCCCCTATTATATTAGAATATCCTCTGTATTACAAAGATAATGTCACTACTATTTAAGTTTTCATGCTTCTCAGATATTTTACGTAATCACAATTAATATGAGAATACAGGCGTCAGAAGAATATTATAGAACAATGGAATGACTAGCAAACTTGGCACCAAGGCATTGAGTTCCATTCCGGATCCAATGAAACTCATACTCTCCCCACCTGCAGATTCTTGTTCAGAATATGATCCCGATGACTATTCCAACCTCGAGGGGTCGAATGCATATGACCTATCCTATTCACCCATCAAGGTGCATGTTCTAATTTTCCAAGGTTTTATTGATTGCAAGTATCATGCATAAGGTGTCTTGCATTTCTTCTACTTTGTTGCACCACCATTTGCTTAGTTTACTCATCATATATGTCAAGATGCCATAACCATCCATTATCAATACATATTCCATCTGTCATTATACCATATTTTCCCACTCAAATGTTGTTCTTATGCATCAGACATCAAAAAGGAAGAGGATGATTGCCGAACCTTAAGGAGCACCAGCAAAGTCCTTGAAAAACATGGTGGTGCCTGAGAAATCAGATAGCACCCCACTTATAATGGCTCTCCAACCAGTGACACAAAACATAGGACCGACTCCAGTAGACCGTACCCATACTTCACTGCCCCCACCACTAGCCCCACCACACAGGACCTGCACTCCCGCAATAGGTATGCTGATTTCAGTTGCCATAGCACCAGCCATACCACAGAAAAATCGATTCCAGCAAAAAATACAGCAAGTCAACTGGCCGAAGACCTATCCCAACTGCAGAGACGACCAATTTCAGCAGATTGGAACCCCATTCCAGTTATTTCCAGTTTAAAATACATTGCTTTCAATGTTGTTAGGAACTACGTGCATATATTTCCATCATGGGAAGATTATAGTGAAGACAAACACCATTTTCACATCTTCCTGTCCCACTTACGTGTATGTGCTATTATTCATGGTGATTATTTTCCTGTTTTCTGCTGATTAAACACATCAATGATTTACATTACATTGTTCTAAGTAGGCGAGGGTCAATCTCCATAGTAATGACAGGCAAAGCTTGCTTGTGGTTTTCAAGGATGCATTGCAGCAGTATCGGTGTTACCTAAGGAAAACACATTTTGATGGCAAGTCTATAAATGAATTTATGGTGAAGTCTCATGTGCTAAATTTAGAAGACATTGAATGGAAAAACCTTGTTATGAACTGGTCTCGTTCCCAGGATGAGGTACTATCTATGAAATCACATGACAATTTGAACTTTTACTTTTCCGCATGTGCCTTACGGATTTCTTTTTTTGGAAATCTGCTCGAAGAAGAATTCCTGTTTGAAAAGGAGGACAAGATATCGCCAATATGTCGCTCGGTGCTTTGCTCTTGTTAGTACCCGTTGTCGTGTATAATTGTACTTGCATTCATACCTGGTTCATTATGTGACAACAATATGCATGATAGCTTGCTTATCAATTGTTTGCTCCAAATTATCACATATGTATTAATGGTTACATTAATGTAGAATATACCCAATGCCAATTAAATAGTTTAGCTCTGTATTGTTCTTCTAAGTACCTGCTATCCTTTATGAGTGTACTTATATAGACAGCTAGTTGTTCATGTACAATAACTCTGCAGCTTATTTTCCTTTGCCCTCCATTTTCTACACATCAGATCTATATTTACTCTTACCATAAGGTTGGATAAAACCAATGGTACTGCAGAAGTTTAGCTCTGCATTGCTCTTGGCGGTACATTTTGCCTATATCGCTGTACTTACATTTATAGCTAGTTGGTTATGTAGCATCACTCTTCATCTTATCTTAAATGTTCTTCATTTTTTTCTTCTATTATCACATCTATATTATCACTTCTTGAATTGCCCCACCATCAGCATGGACAAGGGCTTTATAGAGCCGATCTTCACCACTAATGTAAGTTTGTCCTTCTGAAGCCTTCAAACTTTATTGTGTATATTTGGTTAGGCATAAATGCAACCACTGTTTTTTTGGTGTTTGCATAAAATTGCATGTTTAAAGTTTATGATGAAGTTCAAATACATAAGTTTGTCCTTCTCGATTTAAGTTTTCAGTTGTACAACCAAGTTCCTTCTTCATACCGTGTAAACTAAACTATACATAGCAAGTGATCTTCTTTTGCACTTCATGTATGCATCCGTTCTTGATCTGTAATCTAGTGATGTTGTGAAATTACCCACTACAGCATAATGTCATATTCTGCAATCTCTTAACTATGACCAATGTCATATTATTCTACTATTATTTTAACCATCTCTTTATTTGCCAATCTGAAATGGGAGCAACTGACAGCACACTAACCATTGATACTTATGTGTTCTTTAGCACCGCATGTATGCTTGAGTTCTTGATCTGTAATCCAGTGGTATCGTGAAGCTGCCAACTCCTTCACAATGTCATTTCCTACATGTCTTAACCTGAACAATAGCATATTGTGTTAATGCTATTTTAAACTATGTCTCTTTATTTGCTAATAAGAAATATGATGAATTGCCAGCACTGATACTTATATGTGCAAAACCTCTCATCTGTCTGCTTATTTCTATTTCAAAGTGATACCTCTGACCCCATGAATAATTGCCACAATGATAGTGTGACGAACCCATTGCGTGTCCCTCTAACACATCTTTGAGATAGCGATACAACTCCAAAGTCATGTCTTGATGTATCGCTAATAGCAGTAACACAAGCTCGATGAAGTCGCCACCTGAATCTGTAAAACTTATTCAATCTCAACTTCAAGCAGAAAGACATGGTTCAGCTGAACCCCTGCTTGAACTCCAATCTCTATGGAAGATCAACGAGAAGTCTAGTGCATCCATTGATGCTATGCAACAAGAGTTTGAGGATATAATCGTCAAACAAGCGCAATATCACTAGCTTGCTCAGCTGCTTGCGCTGCAGCTCCCGAGCAGGGCTAACCTTTCTTGAACTCTATTAACGTGCTATCAGTTTTGTATATTAGTTTGTCGGCGTGTTTATTTGCACTGGTGGTGATCTTTGATGCCCAATGTATGTAATCTGCTGTCTGCTTGTGCTTTATTATCACTAGTGGCGAACTTTGATGCCAAGTGGATGTAATATGCCGTAATTTCTTTATTGTAAGTCTAGGTTTTTTCTTCTTCATGATACTGCAGTTATTTTACTATATATATATATCACGTCTTCGCTCTAAAGTAAACGGTCCAAAACGTAAAATTACGGCACATAATCGGGCAGGTGGCCGCATCGTGGGCCTAGTCACCTCGGTCTGTTAATAGGCATAAATGTAAACTGGCCCACTAGTAGTTTCGGGCATTTAAGAGGCCGAGTAAACCGCCGGCCCTATTTTGGCCAGAAAATTCAATGGGCTTATAGTAGGCTGAAAAGAAGGTTGGGCCTGAAACATGCTCAACAGCTCACGGTCCGACGGCAGGCCGAAATAGACCCCGGCCCATGATTGTGCCAATAACATCATGGGCCGTTAACAGGACAAAATTGTCTCGGTCCTTGTTTGGCCCAATCGGATTATTGGATGTGAGCAGGCCGGATGCAAAGCTTGCCATAATTAGGCCCAACTATATGATGGGCTTTTAGCAGGCCGATATAAATATAGGGCCAAAATGTTAAACGTGCCTTTAACAGGCCGAAAATAATATCAGATCGTACTATTAAATGGGCCTTTTGCAAACATAAATCCTAACCTGGCCTCAAGGGGCTCAAAAGCACAACGTCTAGCTGACGGGCCAAATCTAATATGGGCCAGAATTTAGCCCAAAGATTGAAAGGCTCTTAAAGGGCCGAATCTGATATGGGCCGTAATATGGCCCAGAACATGGTAGGCTATTAACGGGGTCCGGATCTCTTATGGGCCCTTATTAGGCCCAGAACGTGGCAGGCTGTTAATGGACCAGATCAAATATGGGCAGGAATTTGGCCCAAAACATGGCAACCTCTTAACGGGCTGGCCCACTACTGTCTTCAAAATCTTGTGGGCCTTTAGCTCGGCCGGCATGTTATGCTCCGCTAAATCTTGTGGGCCTTTAGCTGGGCTGGCCCATTATGATCTACAAAATCTTGTGGGCCTTGAGCTGGGCCGTCCCATTTAATCTTTATGCGCCACTTTTGGGCCGGTCCACGTGTCAACATATCATAGGCGCATCTCGCCCATTGGATGAGTGACATATGTGCCAACGCGGAGCTGACACGTTGTTCCTTTGGCGAATGAGAACTTTGATGGGGAACATAGTATTTCAAAAAAAAATCCTACGAACACGCAAGATCTACCTAGGATAAGCATATCAACGAGCGGGAGAGTGTGTACACGTACCCTTGTAGTCCAAAAGCATAAGCATTTAGTAACGTGGTTGATGTAATCGAATTTCTTCGTGATCCAACCGATCAACCACCGAACGCACGGCAACTCCATGATCTGCACACGTCCAGCTCGGTGACGTCCCTCAAACTCTTGATACAGTTGAGGCCAAGGGAGAGTTTTGTCAGCATGATGGCGTGGTGACGGTGTTGATGAAGTTACCGACGCAGGGCCTCGCCCAAGCATTGCGACAGTATGACCGAGGTGTGTAACAGTGGAGGGGGGCACCGCACATGGCTAAAACAATTGTCAACTGCTACCTCTTGAGCATGTGTTGGTTATCCCTTGAAGAGGAAAGGGTGATGCAACAAAGTAGCATAAGTATTTCCCTCAGCTTTTGAGAACCAAGGTATCAATCCAGTAGGAGACTACACGCAAATCCCTAGTACTTGCACAAACAATTAAGATCCTTGCAACCAACGCGATAGAGGGGTTGTCAATCCCTTAACAGCCACTTGGAAAAGTGAGATCTGATAAAGATAATAAGATAAATATTTTTGGTATTTTTTGTATAGATTGAAAAGTAAAGATTGCAAATTAAACTACGATAAAAATAGCTAGTTGACGGGAGATTAATATGATGGAAAATAGACCCAGTGGCCAGAGGTATCACTAGTGGCTTCTCTCAAGATAGCATATTTTATGGTGGGTGAACAAATTACTGCCGAGAAATTGACAGAAAAGTGCATAGTTATGAGAATATCTTGGCATGATCATGTGTATAGGCATTACGTCCGTGACAAGTAGACCGAAACAATTCTACATCTACTACTATTACTCCACACATCGATCGCTATCCAGCATGCATCTAGAGTATTAAGTTCATAAGAACAGAGTAACGCATTAAGCAAGATGACATGATGTAGAGGGATAAATTCAAGCAATATGATATAAACCCCATCTTTTTATCCTCGATGGCAACAATACAATACTTATCGGTTACTCTGCAAGGATCGAACACTGCAAGATTGAACCCAAAGCTAAGCACTTCTCCCATTGCAAGAAAGATCAATCTAGTAGGCCAAACCAAACTGATAATTCGAAGAGACTTGCAAAGATATCAAATCATGCATATAAGAATTCAGAGAAGAACCAAATATTGTTCTTAGATAATCTTGATCATAAACCCACAATTCATCGGATCTCGACAAACACACCGCAAAAAGTATTAGATCGAATAGATCTCGAAGAAGATCGAGGAGAACATTGTATTGAAATCCAAAGAGAGAGAAGAAGCCATCTAGCTAATAACTATGGACCCGAAGGTCTGTGTTAAACTACTCACACATCATAGGAGAGGCTATGGTGTTGATGTAGAATCCCTTCTTGATCGATTCCCCCTCTGGCGTAGCGCCGGAAAAGGCCCCAAGATAAGATCTCACGGGTATAGAAGGTTCCGTCTGTGGAAATATGTTTTCGTGGTGCTCTTGGAAGCTTTTAGGGTATAAGGGTATATATAGATGAAAGAAGTAGGTCAATGGAGCTACGAGGGGCCCACCAGGGCGGGGGTGCGCCTACCCCCCCAGGCGCACCCACCTGCCTAGTGGCCACCTCGTTGCTTCCTTGACATCCACTCCAAGTCTCCTGGATTACGTTTGTTCCAAAAACGATCCTCGCGAAGGTTTCATTCTATTTGGATTCCGTTTGATATTCCTTTTATGCAAAACACTGAAATAGGCAAAAAAAACAGCAATTTTCACTAGGCCTTTGGTTAGTAGGTTAGTCCCAAAAATAATATAAAAGTGCATATTAAAGCCATTAAACATCCAAACAGATAATATAATAGCATAGAACAATCAAAAATTATAGATACATTGGAGACGTATCAAGCATCCCCAAGCTTAATTCCTGCTCGTCCTAGAGTAGGTAAATGATAAAAAATAGAATTTTTGATGTGGAATGCTACCTAACATAATTTTAAATGTAATTCTCTTTATTGTGGCATGAATGTTCAAATCCGAAAGATTCAAGACAAAAGTTTAATATTGACATAAGAATAATAATACTTCAAGCATACTAATAAAGCAATTATGTCTTCTCAAAATAACATGGCCAAAGAAAGTTCATCCCTACAAAATCATATAGTTTGGCTATGCTCCATCTTCGTCACACAAAATACCCAAATCAAGCACAACCTCGGTTTTAGCCAAGCAATTGTTTCATACTTTATTTTTTTCAAACCTTGTCAACTTTCACGCAATACATGAGCGTGAGCCATGGACATAGCACTATAGGTAGAATAGAATGGTGGTTGTGGAGAATACAAGAAGGAGGAAGATGGTCTCACATCTACTAGGCATATCAATGGGCTATGGAGATGCCCATCAATAGATATCAATGTGAGTGAGTAGGGATTGCCATGCAACGGATGCACTAGAGCTATAAATGTATGAACGCTCAACTATGTGGGTGGGCATCCAACTTGCTTGCACACGAAGACCAAGGGCATTTGAGGAAGCTCATTGTTGGAATATACAAGCCAAGTTCTATAATGAAAAATTCCCACTAGTATATGAAAGTGACAAAATAAGAGACTCTCTATCATAAAGATCATGGTGCTACTTTGAAGCACAAGTGTGGAAAAAATATAGTAGCATTGTCCCCTTTTTTCTTTCCTTTTTTACTTTTTTGGGCCTTCCTTTTTTATTTGGCCTTTCTTTTTTGGCCTTTTTCCGGGACAATGCTCTAATAATGATGATCATCACACTTCTATTTAATTACAACTCAAAGATTACAACTCGATACTAGAAAAAAATATGACTCTATATGGATGCCTCCGGAGGTGTACTGGAATAGGCAATGTATCAAGAGTGACATGTATTAAAAATTATGCATGGTGGCCTTGCCACAAATACGATGTCAACTACATGATTATGCAAGGCAATAGGACAATGATGAAACGTGTCATAATAAACGGAACGGTGGAAAGTTTCATGGCAATAAATCTCGGAATGGCTATGGAAACGCCATAATAGGTAGGTATGGTGGCTATTTTGAGGAAGATATATGGTGGGTTTATGGCACCGGCGAAAGTTGCGTGGTACTAGAGAGGCTAGCAATGGTGGAAGGGTGAGAGTGTGTATAATCCAAGGATTCAAAATTAGTCATAAAGAACTCACATACTTATTGCAAAAATCTACAAGTTATCAAAACAAAGTACTACACGCATACTCCTAGGGGAAGGGTTGGTAGGAGTTAACCATCGCGCGATCCCGACCTCCACACAAAGGATGACAATCAAAGAAATACCACATGCTTCAAATTTAACACACAACAGTTACCATACGTGCAAGCTACGGGACTTGCAAACCTCAACACAAGTATTTCTGAAATTCACAACTACTCTACTAGCATGACTCTAATATCACCATCCTCATATCTCAAAACGATCATCAAGTATCTAAGTTCTCATAGTATTCAATGTAGTTTATATGAATGTTTTTATTATACCCATCTTGGATGTCTATCATATTAGGACTAATTTTATACCCAAAGAAAATTACCATGTTGTTCTAAAGGAATCTCAAAATAATATAAGTGAACCATGAGAGATCAATAATTTCTATAAAAATACCACTACCGTGCTCTAAAAAGTATAAGTGAAGCACTAGAGCAAAAATTATCTAGCTCAAAAGATATAAGTGAAGCACATAGAGTATTCTAATAAGTTTCAATTCATGTGTGTCTCTCCCAAATGGTGTGTACACCAAGGATGTTTGTGGTAAACTAAAATGCAAAGATTCAAATCATACAAGACGCTCCAAGCAAAACACATGTCATGTGGTGAATAAAAGTATAGCCTCAAGTAAAGTTACCGATCGACGAAGATGAAAGAGGGGATGCCTTCCGGGGTATCCCCAAGATTAGGGTGTTGGTTGTCCTTGAATTTTACCTTGGGGTACCTTGGGCATCCCCAAGCTTAGGCTCTTTCCACTCCTTATTCCAAAATCCATCAAATCTTTACCCAAAAACTTCAAAACATCACAACACAATTCTCAACAGAAAATCTCTTGAGCTCCGTTAGTATAAGAAAACAAACCACCACTTTAAGGTACTGCAGTGTCACACCCTGATTTTCATGCCATAACCCTTAAGCTAATAATCATGCTAAAATGTGGTTTGGCAACAACTTTTGAATGTTTTTGACCTTGCTTTGTTGGTTTTCTGTTTGCTGTTTGCAAGTGCTCTAAAAATCAAATCAATCATCCAACTCTTATACTTCATCTCCTAAATCCAAAACCTTTTCCCAATGATCATGCCATGTTTATAGAACAGCATAGTATTTTCTTATAAAAATAATTTGGCCAAATAGTGTTTTCTAAAATTAGTTTTCCAAAAACCCCTGAATTGAGGTTTGCCCTGCAAGTACTTAATTGAGGGTGTGAAAAATGTTTCAAAAAGTATATTTGAATCATATTAGGTATAGGACTCCCATAAACCACAAAATTATAATTTCAAAAGTTATTTTTATATTTTATTTAAAGGCTTTTTCTTTAGGCCAGAAATCGTCTTTAATAGGTTAAAATTATTTAACTGTTTCAAAAATATTTTTCAAAATTCAGGGAAACTCATAGGACATATATTGTCCATATATAAGAGTTTCAACACATGGTCATGTTCGAAATATTGGGCAAATCCCTCAGAACCCTTTTTGGATATTTCAAGCTGTTGGAAATATTTACAAAGGAAATATTCTCTTTAAATTCCAATGAAATACTATCATGTCAAATATGAAATATTTGATGATCTTGCCAAGCCTCATGCTTTGGGGAGCAAGAAAACATCATCAGAACCCCTCAAAACCATTTATGTCCATTTTGAAGTTTGAGCAACTTTACATTGAAAAACTTGTCCAAATGCTCTCACACTTGGTACACATGCTAAAATGGTCTCATTATGTATCTAGACCAAATGGCACAAGTTGTGGAGAAGGGTAACTTGATCAGAGTGCCCCAAAATCATTTCTGTTCAGATTCAAATTTGAACAACTTTACATTACCAACTTTTTAGTTGTGACCCCAAATTTGGTGGACAAGCCCACAACCCCAAATGATGACACTACACCAAGTGGTGCATCAAGAAGTGTTGGTGTATAGGGAACGACACCTATGGGATCACAAGAATCCCTCCTACGGTTGCGGGGCGTGGGGTTGAGAGAAGAGCGGATCAAACAGATAGCACACGGTTCGTTTATCTAGGTTCGGGCCGCGAGGATGCGTAAAACCCTACTCCTGCTTTGGTGGACTGTATATCTGTGTTCTTCAGCTAGCTATGGGGCGTGAGGAGCTCCCAAAAGCCAAATCCTCCTCCTAGTCGCCTCGGGCCTCCTTTTATAGAAAAAGGGGTTGCCACAGTGGCACACAGGAGGTGGAAAGGGTACAATGATGCGAGTTTATCCCTCACATTACATGACAAGGCGCATTTAATGCGTCTTGCTTAGGTGTCCTTACTTTATCGGGGACGGGGGAGAGATCTGTCTCGTCTGTCGCCGCTCCTTCTTGTGTCGACACGCGCCCTGGCCAGCGATGCCTGAGATGCCATGTAGGTAGGCAGGCAGCTGAGGTGGTGCAATGGTGGGTCTTCACGAAGATCTGCATGTCGCCACGCAGGTGCCTGCCCAGCTGGTTGGGTTGGCAGCTGCATAAGGCGGTGGAAGTTTAGTCGGCGTGGGCCTGATGGTGGCCCTGCGGATGTCCTCGGCAAGGGTCTTGCCGCGGCGCCTGCTGCCATCCCTGACAAGGTGCTTGCCGGAGGTCTTGTGGTCCTCCTTGGCTAGGATCCCGCCAAGGGTCGTCGTCTTCCTAGTGTGTATCTGATCTTGAATGTCTTCACAAAGATCTGCATGCTACTACGGGGATGTCTCCCGAATCCTTGCCCCATGGGGCAGTGGACTCAAGGGTGATTCGCTCCGTAGGAGTGGGGCGAGTTGCCGCGGCAAGGGTCTTGTCGATGCTGCTAAAGCCGGCCCCGACAAGGATCTTGCCGGGCCTGCTAAAACTGGCTACCGGCAAGGATCTTGCCGGGGAAACCCGCTTCGTCCCTTTCCTCTTTGTGGTCTTGGCTTTGGTGTTGCTCTAGTTCTCTTGAGCTTCGGTGTTACCCTGGTTTACCTCCCTTGCATTGCTTGGTGTGGCGGTGCCCGTGGCTCAGAGTGCATGTGCACAATCATAGGGGTACAAAAAGTGTACCCCCCCCCCTTTTTTGTGCACCGACAGGAGCCCCCGGGCCTGGGCCACACATAAGCGCGACACGTTGTTGGGCTAGGCCCAGAACGGTTTTTATGGCCGTAAGATTTTTCGCACGCTGCGCCTCCCACAATCCGCGTGCGTGGCGTGGTGTGGAGGGGTGTGCGTGACGTGGGCGGCATGCGTGGGGTTGGCTGCACGCATGCGTCACGCCACAGTTAATGTGAAGGGAGGCGGCCCGCGTTTTCCCCCATAAGAAGGAATAATCGCGGGCGCGCTGCTCACTTTCCCCTCTTTCCTCGCGTCTTTTCCAATCTCAGAGCCGCCGTTTCCTCTCTTCCTTCCTTCTTAAGCTTCCGCCGTTGCCTGTCGTCGTTGCTTCACCATCCCCTTCCCTCAGTCCTCTAACTTTCTTAGCCGCCATGGTGTCCAAATCCGTCAAGGGCAAGGGGTGGCCAAGGGCGCTGGGACTGTGGAGCCGCCGGAGAATGCGCTATTGGGGGACCGGACGAAATCCGCATTCTTCTTCCCCTCGACGGTTGATGTGAACGAGCTCTGGGCCTCCTTCAAGCCTCTATGGGGAGTGAAGACGGGGGGAGAGAATTCGGGACATCCGGTGACGTGCGTCATTCCTGCCGCTTGCGCCGGTCCTGGCCCAAATCGGTATCCCTTTTTCGTCGACTATCTTTCTTGCGGGTTGTGTCCCCCTTTTTCCGATTTCTTCTGCGACATCATGCATACCTTCGGATTTCGCCTCTTGGATTTTACTCCGAATGCGGTGGCGTGCATGGTTTTCTTTGCGCACCTTTGCAAAGGCTTCGTCGGGGTGCAGAGCAACACGACGCTTTTCCGCCATTATTTCTCCCCTCGGATCCAGCCGGGAGGTGCCGATTCTGGATGCATCACATGGATCCCAAGATCCAAGGGGGTGTACCCGGACGGTGCCGTGAAGGAGAGGTGGGATGAATGGCGTGGCCGGTGGTGCTGGATTGAAGACGAAGACCCGACAAGATTCTGCAAGGTCCGCCAGGTGCCGCCGGTCCGTGGCAGTGATTGGAGCGATGTCGACGTCGCAGACGGGAGGCTCACTGTCGCCACTACCAGGATTCTCCGGCTCACCCAGGCTGTACTCACCCTTGAGATGATCGGGGCGGACTTTATTCGCCGCCGGATCGCCCCGTTGCACAACAAGGGGAACCCAGCCTGGCTCTTTACGAATCCGGCTGACATTATGCGACTCCGTCCTGGCCTCGACCACAATTTCATGATGATGTCACATGCCCATTTCTGCCAGCGGCTTTTCCAGCTTGATGTGGGTCGTGACGGCAAGGTCGAACGGACCAGCAAGGCCGTGAGGGCTGCCGTAAAGGCCGGCAAGGCCCTCAAGGGACCGTTTTTCAACTTGCCAGCAGGGGTGGTCCCGTTGTGCAATAATTCAGGCTAGTCTGTGGTCATCACTATGATGCCGGACTGCAACATGCACAGCCCTGTCCCGAGCTGTAAGGAGCCGGCGGACGCGGACGTGCATCAATTCTTTGAGACCCTGACTGAGGTATATGTCAATGCTGACGCCGAGCGGTGGCTTGTCATGGACACCACCCAGGCAGAGCTAGACTACATCGCCACTAGGGCGAGGGAGGCGCAGCTTGCCATGGAGGCTGGCAGTGCCAGGGGTGTGGAGGACAAGGCCGCAACGACTACGGAGGAGGAGGAGCTCCCCCGGTGGGCAGCGGCCGCCGGGGAGGCTAGCAGTGCCGGCACTGGAGCACCGCTTGTCGAGGATGCGGCCGACGAGTCATCGTAGGAGGAATACGATGCGGCGGGCTCGACGCTAGCCAGGGGAAGAGGGCGAGTCCTGCGGCAGGCTAGTTCCGGTGAGCCTGTCCGGCCCAGCAGAGCTACGCGGCCTCAATTGACCCTGGAGGGGTCCGGGTGTCACACGAGGGCCACCACAGCGAAGAGGCCGACGAAGGCTGCTGAGAAGAAGAAGGCAATAGCCCCTTCTCCATCTGGGCACGCACAAACCCCGCCTTCTTCGCCTCCTCCGGCAGATGTCGACTCGGATGTTGACGCGGAGCTTCCTTTTGATCTTGGGCCTCTCAGCCCAAAGAGGAAAAGGAATGTGGTGGAAGAGGAGGATATGGATGACGAGTAAGTACTCCGTTCCTTACTGCCATTTCCATTCCCCTGAATTAAGTCACTCATCTTGATCCGTTTTTGCTTTTGCAGGGATGCAGAGACGTTGGCCCAAAGGGTGAAGAGGGCGAAGGCCTCAGCGAGCAGTCAGCCCTCGGCTGGGGCTTCAGAGACGCCACTGGTGGTGTTGAGCAGCCCGGACAGCAGCCCCCTGCACAGCCCCCAGCGTAAGTTCGTCACCCTCCTCTTACTCGACATGTGGTAGGTGTTCAATGCTATGGTGCTGACCTTGTCGGGTTTGTAGAAGGGGAGCGGCAGCAGGAGGAGTCGCAGAGGGCTACCCCCAACACACCACCCCCATCGACTACGCCGCCGCGAGGGGCATCCCCGGCAAGGGCATCAAGCACGGAGCCCACACCCATGGAGGAAGAGGGGAACTTGGGCGCTGGTGACTCTGCCATGGCACCAAATACTGGCGGGGAGGGTACTTCTGCTTCACAGCCTGACACTGGTGAGTCACCTGTCCTCTGTCTCTGTTTTCCCTTACTCTTTTCCTTGGTTTCATTGTTCCCATTACTGCCCAGGCCCTCCTTCAACAGACATGGAGGACGTGGATACTGTTGTCGGGAATATTGCCGAGGAGGCCGCGGCGGAGGCCGACAGGATTGCCACCGGGGACACCGCTGCGGGGGCCGCCAAGGCGACCGACGAGGATTGTGCCGAGGGTGCCAGCGGTGGGCCTGCCGGGGAGGCCGGCAAGGCCACAGCCGAAGAAGAGGTGGTTGATGATCAGCCCCCTTTCTCTGCAACCAAGGGCCCCGGCAGATATCTGAAGGTGGGCGACGATCTTTTCGTCCATCTTGCAGGGGCGTCAAGTTCCCAAGCGCCCGCCGGAGGGGAAGTCTTCGACAACGAGGTGCTTGCCGCCACCGGGCTCGAGGTGGTCGATGAACCGGGCGTTGACGGCGATGGTTCTCCAGAGGAGCAGCTTTTTCATGCTATGGGGGCCAATTTCCGAAAGCTCCAAGTGCTCTACCGCGCCCGTCTAGACAAGGTTAAGTCCAGGATGGCAATGGTGGACAAGGCGGAGGTGGACTTCAAGGCACGTGTTGCTGTGGCGCAGACCTGGTTTCACCAGACTCGCGAGGAGCAGAGGGCCTTTCAGGGGGAATTGACCAAGCACGGTGTAGAGCTCACCAAGAAAATGTCTGACATCGAGAAGGCCCAGGAAGAGGCAGCGAATTTGGATGCCGCGGCCGAGGCCGCCCGCAACCAGCATCAAGCCGCATTGGACTCCCAGGAAGAAGACCTCTCCGCGCGTGAGGCGAAGCTTGCCGCAACGCTCCGCGGCAAGGATGAGGAGCTCGAGGCCCTTGTCGTGCGGCGGCCTCGCGAGCTGGAGCAGAGGAACAAAGAGGCACTCGATGCCCAGGCTCTGGCCCATGCCCTCAAGCTGTCCAACGAGAAGAGCACGCTCAACTGTGCCTTGGTAGAGGCACAAGGAGCGGTCATCAGTAGGGCTGGGGAGCTCTCCGAAGCGCAAAACTCCATCAGAGATCTCAAGCTGAAGCTGGAGAATCTCGAGAAGATGTTTTCGGAGAGCACGTCTCGGGAGGAGACCTTGACCAGGAGCCTGGAGGAGGAGAAGCAGCTGCGGGCGAACGAGGCCGCCTCCCACCAGAAATATGTGGCGGGCGAGAACGGATGGATCAGCCACCTGGAGGACGTCGCCGGCAGGGTCACCTCGCAGTTGGCCATCATGGGTATGCCAAACGTGAGGTATGCCCCTGAGCGCAGCGGGACCGGCCATGCCAAGCTGACCCAGTTCTTCGAGGGCATCCTTGGAGCCTTGGCTGATCTTCACTCCAACAGAGCGACCACGTTGGCCGGGGAGGCCTGGCGACTTTGCCGGGGGGTCGTGACCAAGGTCCTCACCAAGATGGCGCATTGGAATCCCGACCTTGACTTCGAAGCCGCGATGGATAGCTTGCCGGAGGGTACTGACATCACGGTGCTCAAGGAGCGCATCAAGCTCGTCATCAGCTGCATCGACGAAATCAAGAGGGTGGAAGGCCAGCGCCGGGATTAGGCATCCCGTTCTTCTTCGCCGTTGCGGGTTGATGTCTACTACACGCTTCTATTCCTGTAGACAGTGTTGGGCCTCCAAGAGCAGAGGTTTGTAGGACAGCAGCAAATTTCCCTTAAGTGAGTAACCCAAGGTTTATCGAACTCAGGGAAGTGGAGGTTGAACGTACCCCTTTCAAGCAACCCTGCAATCAAGATACAAGAAGTCTCTTGTGTCCCCAACACACCTAATACACTTGTCAGATGTATAGGTGCACTAGTTCGGCGAAAGGATATTAAATGGCAAGTGATATGGATGGCAAAACAAAGTAATATAAATCTGTAATAAAAAGTGCAGCAAGCAAACAAGTGGTAAATGTGAGCACAAATGGTATTGCAATGGTGGAAACAAGGCCTAGGCTTCATACTTTCACTAGTGGCAACTCCCAACAACATTAGCATAATCGAATCACATGATATTTCCCATAAGACATGCAATGGAGACGCACCCGGAGGTCATTCCTTAGTGGTAAAGAGAGGACGAGAATTATGTAGGCTACAAAAGCACACCTCAAAGTTCGTAGTTCTCAATCTATGGATTTCCCAATGTCACCGCGGCCATCCAAAGAGAGTACCACAATCACCACAACATATCTAAAGGATAGTCAAAGACAAGCACCAAGAGACTCTCAATCTTTAATCAACACACAAAAGAGGAAATCACTCATGAAAATATTCTTCTAATCCATGTCCAATAGACCGCTGTCACCTTTGTCTCGGGGATTATACTAGATAAAGACAAGTGTGTACATCAATCCAATACATAGAGGAAGAGGAAGTATCATGGGATCACCCTAGATTAACATAGCCTATGATCACAACGAAGATCACATAATGGGAGAGAGAGATAACCACATAGCTACACATATAAGCCCTCGGCCCCGGAGGAGACTACTCACACATGGACATGGTGAAGAGGAGCTTGATGGTGGTGTTGATGGAGAGGTGCAGCCCCGCGAGGAGGAGACGGCCGGCGGCCCTAGGGGGCGGCGGCTTCTTGGCCCCCCTTCTTCCTTGTAGATGGTGTTGCAATGGTGCTGGTCCTCCCCTCCAAAACGGCGGCTTGGGAGGAGGAAAATTCGTGGCCCTTGGTGACCTAGGTTTCCTCTCTTTATATATACTCTCGGATTCCCGTCATCAGATTTTGGGCTTCAGTAAAACGGGTTTTTCTCCGCAGTCCGGACTCCGATTTGGACGAATTTGATATCCAGAAGCATCCTCTCGAAATTCCCCACAACTTTCGCAACTAGACATTTTCCGTTTGACGTCGTCTTCGGGCCGGAACGTGACCTTCTTTAAAAAACGTTCTCAGACATATTTCAGGAAAGTCAGAGTCCTACTCCAATACGACTCCTTTTGCGTTTTTGTCAATTTCCAAGTAATTCCTACACAATAAAGTGTAAAACAAGAACATTGTGCACTTTTGCAACCATTAGTAGGTTAGTCCAATAAATGCCTAAAAAGATAGAAAACTTTGATATAAACATGAGACAATGATGCAAAACAAGCATGTCACAAGCAAAAATTATGGATACGTTTGGGACGTATCAACATCCCCAAGCTTAATTCCTACTCGTCCTCGAGTAGGTAGAATGATAACATAGATAATTTTTGTGGTGACATGCTACCAAAGAATCTTTCACAGTCACATGACAAATGCTTATTGAGATAATGAATCTTTATTAATTAAGTTGCCTCATGAGAATATCACAAAGAACTGAAAGTTTACAATATGATACTGAAACACCCAGTAGATATGTAGTGATCATGGTGTGCAAACATGACAAAGTGATACCTCGCTTGCCCCCTTTAGTGAAGCAAAACATAAATGCAGGAGCACCTCCGAAGTTTAAGTGATGACTAGATACAATGATTTCAGAATAAGCGCTATCACAATCATGCAGAAGACAATGGTATTTTGGGACAATACACATTACACTCAGAATGACAATCAAGCTCTCAATAGTTGGTGCTTTGATGAATGAAGGTGGAGACTCAACATAAAAGTAAAAGAATGGCCCTTCAGAGGGAAGCAGGGATTACTCATGTGCTAGAGTTTTTTATTTTGAAAACATAGAAACAATTTTGTCAACGGTAGTAATACTTCATATGTGTTATGCATAAGACATCCTATAAGTTGCAAGCCTCATGCATCGAATACCAATAGTGCTCGCACCTTGTCCTAATTAGCTCGGATTTCCATGGATAATCATTGCATTACATATGTTTCAACCAAGTGTCACAAAGGGGTACCTCTATGTCACCTGTACAAAGGTCCAAGGAGATAGATCGCATTTGATTTCTCGTTTTTGATAGATCTCAACTTGAGGACATCCATACCGGGACAACATAGAAAACAGATAATGGACTCCTCTTTAATGCTTAAGCATTCAACAACAGTTAATATTCTCATAAGAGATTGAGGATTAATGTCCAAGATGAAACTTCCACCATGATACATGGCTTTGGTTGGCGGCCCAATGTTCTTCTCTAACAATATGCATACTCAAACCATTCAACTCATGGCAAATCACCCTTACTTCATACAAGACGAACATGCATAGCAACTCACATGATATTCAACAAAAGTGTAACAGTTGATGGCGTCCCCAGAAACATGGATACCGCTCAACAAGGAACTTATAAGAAATAAGATACATAAGCGACATATTCTTTACCACAATAGTTTTTAAGCTACTTTCTCATGAGCTATGTATTGCAAAAACAAGGAATTATTTTGAAGGTTTTAAAGGTAGCACATGTAAATTTACTTGGAGTGGCGGTGAAATACCACATATAGGTAGGTATGGTGGACTCATATGGCATAACTGGTTTCAAGGATTTTGGATGCACAAGCAGTCAGTCCGCTTAGTACAGGTGAAGGCTAGCAAAAGACTGGGAGCGACCAACTAAGAGAGCAATGACGGCCATAATCATGCAGAGCGACAAAGCAACATTGAATCGGGCATGGAAGTTATATCACTACTCGGAAATTAAAGATCATCAAGGCTTGATAGACTTTCTTTACAGTCTTAAATATGCGTGAGCATATGCCAAGTCAATCAAAATAAATTCTTGGAGGAATATATCACTAAACCATACCACATCATAGGCAAACAAATCATGCTGACACTTCAATAACACATTAAGAACCCCCAGCTACTTGAGACTAACCATAAGAAAACATGAACTACTAAGCACCATTATGCACATAGCATTTTTATCATAGACATATCAACCAGTGCCACAGAAGCCAACTCTTTTAACAAGATAAGCATGAAAACTAAGAGCTAAGCATGACAGCAGCTATGAAAAGATAAAGAACACACACAAGAAGATGCGCATGCAAGCCTATGTTGTGTTCTACAGTGGAGTGGAGCGTGTTTCTCTCCCAAACGATGAAGGCTAGGATCCAACTTGTTATGAACAGCAAGCAAAGCTAAAGAAAACTAAAAAGGAAACTAAGAGCAAGACGCTCCAAGCATAGCACATAACGCATGAAGTGATTAAAATATAGTTGAACGAAAGACGAACTGATAATTGTTGATGGAGAATGGGATGCACGGGGGCATCCCCAAGCTTATACGCTTGAGTCTTCTTGAATATTTCTTGGGGGTGCACGGGGGCATCCCCAAGCTTGAGCGTTTGACACTCCTGAATCTTCTTTTATCATCTTCCCTCGCACACTTGAAAACTCCCTTCATACATAACTCATCATAATCTGATTAGAGAGGTTAGTACCCACAATAAAATAATTTTTCTCTACTGGAAACAAAGATATTCTTGAAGGTCTATTGTTTCTCAAGAATGCCAAAAGGTTTTTGCAAAGAAAAAGCAAGCTCAAGGTTTGCAAAACGAAGAAAAGGCAAAACAGGGCAGAATCTGTGAAAAACAGACCAGCAGGTAGTAAGTAATTTTTTCGGGGCACTTCTGCAACTCAAATCAAAAAACTCAGAACAGACGCCCGAAAGCCAATTGTATAGAGCACGCTGTCAAATAAATTCAGACCAAAAAGATGATCCGGTGATTTTATATGAATTTTTCTGTCCAAGGACAGAATCTGTTTCCTGGACAGCACGTCACAACTTTTGAACTTTCTTGCAATCAGAGGCTAAACTTGGCACAAAGCTGAAAAATAAAGATACAATGATGTTGCTACAGTAGTAACAAACATCAAGACCACTAAAAACTGAAAGAACACACTGAAAGCAAAGATAACAAGGGTTGTCTCCCTAGAGCTCTTTCTTTATAGCCATAAAGATAGGCTTAAGACTTTAATGATGCTCTCGTAGGAATAAGAGTTGAAAAGCAAAAGAGAGCATCAAGAAGCAAATATCAAACACATTTAAGCCTAACATGCTTCCTATGCATAGGAATATTGCAATAGAATAATTCATTGAAGCACAAAGCAATAAGCATTGGAAGACTAAACAAGTGCAGCTTCAAAACCTTCAACATAAAAAGAGGGAACTTGATATTATTGAAATATCTATAAGCATATGTTCCCTTTTCATAATAATTTTCAGTGGGATCACGAATAAACTCAACAATATAAGCATCACATAAAGCATAGTTACCATGATCCACATGCAAAAAGGTACTCTTACTCTCCACATAAGCATAATCTTTCTCATTGGTAATAGTGGGAGTAGGACTATCATAAACAACTTGAACACTATAGATTAATTGTGTATTAGGAAGATGGTGTTCAACAAGGGAGTAATTCCCTCCATGATTATGACAAGTTTCATAAGGATAATTTCTCCTTATGTCATAGGTACCTTTTGTCAGGACCCCGATCCTAAGTCACACCAATCTAGCTGTAACACGTCATATCACTTTGCGGCCTCACGCACGGTAACCCCACGGGTGCCACCTTACCTGGCCTGGGACCGTTTGCGCATTTTGGCACACGTATATGACAGTGTCGCTAGCATCCATATGACAGACAATCCGGGCCGACATGGCTAGTTATAAACCAAAAGTGGCACTAGATTACAGAGACAGGCATCCATGACCCAGCAACGAACGTGCCGGTCATCAACGTATGAACCCAAGTCGTAGCAAGCTACATGGACTTAAAGGAACAACGCGTGACATTTCCCCTAAGGGACAGACACATGAACGAAGAAGGACACATGCCGGCCAGCCTACGTGTTCCGAGCAGTACCAAGCTACCAAGGCTCATTGGAATCACTAGGAGGCATTTCCCTGTAAGGTAGGCTACCAAAGGAAAACAACTAGGTGTCGGATCCCACATATACCAAGAATTTCAATCATACACGCAATATGCTCAATATGTGCAAATACAACATTGCATCACAACAGAACTCTATGACTCAAAGTACTTTATTTAAAAGGCTCCAAGAGCCATACATAACATATCCATACAGGTAGGGGTCACATGACCCAACACTCAAGTCATACAGTCATACAAGCACAAGCGGAAGCTACATGTCTGAGTACAGACAACTTAGAAAATAAAACAGGCTTGGTGTAGCCTGACTATCTACAAGGCCCTTCACAAGCTCCAGATCTCCATCTGGGTGTCAAGCTACTCGTCCACGTCAACGTCTATGTAGAACCCATCAGCAGGGGCAGGGTTCTCCTCTACAACAGTTATTAAGCAAACATGAGTACAAAGGTACTCAGCAAGTCTTACCACAGAACCTATCATACATGCAACATTATCAAAGGGGGTAGTGGAGTTCATAGCAGAAGCCAGCTTTGACTCTTGGCTAACCTATACTACAACTCTCAACGGATTGCAAGATGTTATTACGAACACGAGTCCTCTACTCACCACATCAATACACTACCGAGGATCCTCTTCCGTCATCCTACGGAAGGGCCATCCACGGCACTCACACTTATCTCGAGGATTTTAGTAGAATCCATCAACTTGTCTATGAACTGTAAGAGTAATCAAGTAGTCCGTACCACGAACAACGGCTATTTGAATAGTTTGATAACCCTGCAGGGGTGTACCTCTTCACACACGCTTCCACCACTTATCGCCGTATACTCGGCGTGTACTCGGCAACCTTCAAGCGGAAGCCCAGCGAGGGTGTCGGCCACGACCTGACTAACTACTCAAGTCTCTCATCCAGGTTTATCGCCTATTTGGGTTCCATCCATGGGGAGATCCGGCCAGGGTGTCGCTTACGGCCCCAAACGATGTGTACAGGGTTCCCGAGTCCCCAAACGGGCAACCGGTACACCGTGACACGTACCTGTCGCATCACAACCCACCCCGAGGGTCAGCGTTGTGCACGACCTCCAGTAATCTATAAACACCAGAAACTAGTTGCAACTCCTGGACAGAGATCGAGGGTAATTAATAAGCCGAGAGGGTCAATTAAGGATCCCAATGTGTGGTAGTAGCTGTAACTTGAACCACACATACAGATCTCGGGTCCTAAGGACGATTCCAATGAAACAACCCACCATGTACTCCTACATGGCCTTTCATCGATACCTTTACCAAGCATATTCCACACTTCCTTCTCTTTATTGGTATGATCATTTCACTCTGATCCATCATCCAGATGAACTAGACCAGACACAACTCTAACCATAGCAGGCAACATAAACAAATAGCATGGTGGATCACACATCACATGGCTCAATCAACTCCTACACATGCTAGTGGGTTTCAACTATTTACTGTGGCAATGACAGGTCATGCAAGGGATAGGGTTCAACTACCGCAGCAAGTAGCAATTCACACGATGTTGCCTTAATGCAGTAAAAGAGAGCAGGAGCGAGAAGATTGGGTTTGTATCGGAATGATCAATGATTGCTTGCCTGACAAAGTAGTTGTCGGGTACTGCTCTTCAACTGGATACGCAGCAGTATCCTCGGGAGCAGGACCTGACACAGAGAATACCGACGATACAATCATTAACAAACAAATGCAGCGATATGATGCATGCTCATGAAATGGAAAGATGCATGTGTGTTGGCTAATGCAACTAAAACCAGAAGGGTTTGAGCTTATTTGAATCAAAGATTCAAATTGGAGTTCAAACTATTATCTAAATAAGTGCATTATCATGTTTTTGATGTATACAGCAAGTTAACTTGTTCAAACATGCATGAAACCAGTGCCATTGGAAAGATTGGATTTTTCTGATCATTTTTCATATATAAATCTTTTCCATCCGAGCTATGGTTGATTTTATATGATTTTTAGAAGTTTTGGGTATTTTCTGGAATTTTCCTGAATTATTTTTAATCTAAAAATCCCAGAAAAACCTTTACTGCGTCAGCATGACATCATGCTGACGTCAGTCAGTCAACAGGAGCTGGTCCAGTCAAACATGACATGTGGGCCCTGCATGTCAGTGTCACAGCTAATAAACTAAGTTAATTAGAGTTAAACTAAAACTAATTAGCTGTCAGTGGGGCCTGGACCCACGGGTCAGTGACTAAATTAATAACTAATTAAATTAACAGAAACTTAATTAAACTAACTAATTAGTAAAAGGTGGCCCACACGTCAGTGACCCAGGGGTGGTCAACCCCCCGGTCAAACAGGTCAAACCCGCCGGCGACGTGACGCCGGCGAGGCCAAGTACGGCGGCGTGCTTTGGAAATCGTCTACGGGGCACGGCTCGAGCTGCGGCTAGGCGCGTTGGAAAGCTCTTGCCATCGCACTTCGGATGGTGGTGGTCGCCGGACCTGGGGTGGCCGGAGACGACGGCAACAAGCTCGACGGCGGCGACCGGCGTCGGGCGTGTGTGGTGACGCGGCTGTAGTGGCCTAGGCGATGCGTGCGTAGTACGTAGCGCATCTACGTGTTGCGGCGAGTGTGATGGACGTGTGCCAGTGACCAAATGGTCACCGGAGCATCACCGGCGGCGAGCACGGCGGCGGTGCGTTTCGGTGATCAACAGAGCGGCGGCTACAAGGCGCAAACGAAGCAAAGGAAGGAGGGGAACGGCGTAGGAGCTCACTGCGGTGCTAACGAGCTCGATGGAGGGGTCGGGGACGCGCTGTAGCTTCGTAACGGCGGCGAGGTGCTCCGGCGATCCGAGGAAAGGGACGGCGGCGTGAGGACGTTGCAGGGCTTCCGGCGGCTCGTGGCTCAGCGAGGAGGAAGAGGACGACGCGGCGGATCTTCTGGACACACTCACGGGCAAGGGGGTGGCTCTAAGTGCGGCTACGGCGAGCGGCGGCGAGGTGGTGGAGGAGGAGAGAGCCAGGGGAGGGCGAAGGAGACAAGGGGGAGAAGTGAGAGCGGTCGGGGCAGCTGCGTGTCGATTCATGGAGTTATCCAGGCCATCGGGGAGGCAGGCTAGCAGGGTGGAGGTGGCCGGACGCGTGCCGGCGCGCGGCGGCCACGCGCGCGTCCTTCTGGCGCGAGGAGGAAGGCGACAGAGGAGGGCTGGTGGGCTGGGCCTGGCCTGCAACAGTGCTGGGCCCAAGGTAAGTGCTTTCTCTTTCTTTCTTTTTCCTATTTCTTTTTCCTATTTCTTTTTCTGTTTCATTTCTTTTGCAGCTTTGTTCAATTATTAAAAATGCCAAAACATTTTTATTACTCATGAAACTTGTCATGCCCACTGTATATAATATGAACAGTAGGAAACATTATAGTTCATGATTATTTGAGAATTTAAAATATTTTAAAGTATTTAAATGCCCAAATACAAATACCATATGATTTAATCCAAAGCCCTCGGGTGTCCTAGAATAATGTGCACCATTTTTGGCAGAGGTTTAAGACCAAGGCAGAAATGATGAACATTTTTGAAGGGCATTTTGGGTACATTGGAAAATATTTTAACAAACCCTAGTTGTTAGGAGAGGGGTGCTGGGGTTTCTGTTAATCCCATTTCCAGTTTCTTTGATAAGTAAACATGATGCACACTCTAGCTAGATCCTAATGCAAGTGCTAACTAGGGATGTGACACCTTTATAAACACTATAGATTGGAGTTATAACATCATCATGGTAGAGAAGAGCATTATCATTGCTAGCAACTATATTTGTAAACATGTTGTCTTTATTCTTACTAGCAAAATAATTATCAATTATCACATCACTAGTGGGTAAAGTATTTGCAATCCTATCATCCCCAAGCTTAGAGCTTTCCATATCATCACTTTCAGAGTTGGTACCAAAAAGATTTTCAAGATCATAAGTAGCATTATCATCATTTTCCCAATCACAATAAGTAACATGCATATCATAATCAAAATCATCTTCAATAGTACCTACGGACGTATCATCAAGATGATAATTAAGGCAATAAACTTCACCTTCTTCTTTAAACTTACAACCGTTAGGATAAAAGTTGATGGGAGGAATATGCTCAGGCCAGGTTGATACCCATTCTTCTTCCTTCTTGCTCCTCTTCCTCCTCCTCTTCTTTTTCTCCTTCTTCACCTTAGGAGGGGGTGGTTGGAGATGAAGCTTCTCCACATATCCTGGTTTATCATTATAAACAATAGGGGAAACTTGGGAGAAACTCTCCTTTTTATTAGCAGAAATATAAGAGACATTTTTATACTTTTGTAAAGTTCCCTCCTTTCTAATCTTACTTATGTAATCATTTTCATGGCAATTAACAACACAATAGAGATGGCAATTTTGCAAAGTGTTTTTTATTCCTATGGCATTAACATCCAGCCAAGAAGTCTTTTCTGATAACTCTTCACACATCAAAAATAACATAAGCTCATCATAAAGATCAGAGGTGATCATGTTATCACACAAATGGTTAACAGTTATGTTTTGAAAGTGCATGCATTGAAAATTAAAGTGACCCTCTATACAACAAAGTTCACAAGTAAAAGGATAAAGGTCACACAATTCTCTAGCAATTTCATTTAAATCTTTGACCCAAGTGATTGTTCTTTCATGCTTATGTTGCTTACAATATTTCTCTTCTTCGATCATAGGCCTTTCACAAGGTCTATCCACTCCACAAAAATTAACATGCTTATATAAAACTTCATTTTTAGGAATTGGATCATGCATGTTGCAATCATCATGAACAATTTCATTTTCTTTGCAAATCTCTTTAAAAGGTTCATGATGCTTGATCCAATCCTCCTTAGGCATATTAAGATGTGAAGCAAAAGATTTGAGGAAATCAACAAGGAGTTGAGAATCAAGCCCAAACTTAGCACTAAACTGATTAAAACTTGTAGTTTCAACAAAGGACTTAATGCAATCATACTCATAAATTATACCTGACTCTTTACCTTTGTCGATCTCCCAATCTTCAGTGTTGCGTTGAATTCTTTCAAGGAGTTCCCATTTAGCATCAATCTTTTCGTTTGTGAAAGAACCCATAGAGGAAGCATCGAGCAAATCTTTATCCTGTCGAGAAAGCCTCGCATAGAATTAGTAATAATCATATCTTTTGGGAGCCCATGGTTAGGACATTTTAGCATTAACGTTTTCAGTCTCCCCCAAGCTTGAGCTATGCTCTCTCCGTCATGAGGATATAAATTATAAACATAATTCCTATTCTCATGGACTTCATGAAGAGGATAAAACTTGGAGTAAAAGAGAGACTGGATCTCTTCCCAATACAGCAGGTGAGAGTCATCTAGTAGCCTATACCATTCCAATGCTTTTCCTTTCAGTGACAAGGCAAATAATTTCCTCATGACTCCATCTCTTGTCAAACCTGAAATCTTAAACAACTCACAAAGTTCTGTAAGTTTCAACAAATGAATACTAGGATTGACCGTCCCATCATAACAATCATTCAAAATTATTTCAATTATCCCAAGTGGTATTTGGAACGGGATACATTCAGTAGGTGGAGGAGACTTCTCTACCACGGGTGTGGTAAAGCGGCCTTCCCCAAGCAGCGAACTAAGAGTGCGGTTTTCCATAAACATAACTAGTGAAACTAAAAACAAGAAACGAAAAGATTTAATTGCAAGATCTAGAGAAGGTACCTTCACTTACCTCACTTCCCCGGCAATGACGCCAGAAATAGCTCGATGTCTACTACACGCTTCTATTCCTGTAGACAGTGTTGGGCCTCCAAGAGCAGAGGTTTGTAGGACAGCAGCAAATTTCCCTTAAGTGAGTAACCCAAGGTTTATCGAACTCAGGGAAGTGGAGGTTGAACGTACCCCTTTCAAGCAACCCTGCAATCAAGATACAAGAAGTCTCTTGTGTCCCCAACACACCTAATACACTTGTCAGATGTATAAGTGCACTAGTTCGGCGAAGAGATATTAAAATGGCAAGTGATATGGATGGCAAAACAAAGTAATATAAATCTGTAATAAAAAGTGCAGCAAGCAAACAAGTGGTAAACGTGAGCACAAATGGTATTGCAATGGTGGAAACAAGGCCTAGGCTTCATACTTTCACTAGTGGCAACTCCCAACAACATTAACATAATCGAATCACATGATATTTCCCATAAAACATGCAATGGAGACGCACCCGGAGGTCATTCCTTTGTGGTCAAGAGAGGACGAGAATTATGTAGGGCTACAAAAGCACACCTCAAAGTTCGTAGTTCTCATTCTATGGATTTCCCAATGTCACCGCGGCCATCCAAAGAGAGTACCACAATCACCACAACATATCTAAAGGATAGTCAAAGACAAGCACCAAGAGACTCTCAATCTTCAATCAACACACAAAAGAGGAAATCACTCATGAAAATATTCTTCTAATCCATGTCCAATAGACCGCTGTCACCTTGGTCTCGGGGATTATACTAGATAAAGACAAGTGAGTACATCAATCCAATACATAGAGGAAGGGGAAGTATCATGGGATCACCCTAGATTAACATAGGCTATGATCACAACGAAGATCACATCATGGGAGAGAGAGATAACCACATAGCTACTGATACGTCCAAAACGTATCTATAATTTCTGCTTGCTCCATGCCACTTTTGGGTAATATTGCTATGATATTCATACACTTCCATACACTTTTGATCATATTTGGACTAACTTACTAATCTAGTGCACCCCAGTGCCAGTTTCTGTTTTCGGCTGTTTTTGTATTTCAGGTTTTCACGTTTCGAGAACTGCCCAGAAAAATCCAGAAAAATTATATAAAAAATCAGCGTTCCGGAAACAACACTGCGTCCGAAGGGCAGCCTGGGGGGGCCACCAGGGCTCCAGGCGCCCTGGCGGCGCCCCCCCC
>LR738712.1:278643425-278696663 GCA_902687465.1 Secale cereale
CGGGGGGGGGGGGGCTGGGCCCCCCGAAGCTCCCCCGATGCCCTACTTTGGCATATATTTAAAGGGTCCTCCGAAACCCTCAGAACGGGAACTCTTTTCGCGATCCCATCTCTGTTCCGCCGCTGCCGCCGCTTCCTAGATCGGGAGCACCAGGAGAACTCTTCCCGGCACCCTGCCGGAGGGGAGGATCACAACCGGGAGCTTCTCCACCACCATGGACGCCTCCCGGATGACTCGTGAGTAGTCTCCTTGGACCATGAGTCCATGACCAGTAGCTATGTGATGTTCTCCTCCCGTTCTTGTGCTTCACTAATTAGTCCTCGTGAGCTGCCCTACATGATCGAGGCACCTATGTAATCCTTATGCTGTTGCAATGTTGAGTTTGCTGGGATCCGATGGATTATGAGATTATGTTCAGATTGATCTTGAGTAATATATTTGATTCACCTCTTTTATATTTTTGTTCATAAGTAATTCTTTCATGTTCTCCGTTGTTATTTATTGCTTTGGCTGAATAATAGGTAGTGACTCCAAGAGGGAACGTTATGCTCGATTGTGGGTTCATGCCCCTCGATGACTAGCTTGAGTGACAGAAACATGAGTCTAGGGGATGAGCTGTTGCCACAAGGGGGAAAACAACGGTGCTTGTGCCCGCGGGTGCAAGGATTGTTTACTTTACGCAAAGTTCTTTTAATGCAGTTGTCTGTTGCATTGAGTTTACACTATGGGTGGGACTCGCAACTTAATACCAGCGAGATGTTCTGGATAGATATCTCAAGGTGGATGATTAGTAGTAGATATTGATGGATTTCGGTCTACTTACTTTGGCGTACCGCCCATGCTTTGAACCTCAACCTTTCTTGCAATGTAGTCAGCATTGGTTTGCGTTCGTGGTCCTGTCAATTGCCCAGGTGTAATTTGTTTACCTCACATAGCTGTTTTATCGTCTTTTGGGAGAGAGACATCACTAGTGAACATCATGAGACTCTGGTCCATATTACCATCATTGATCACATCCACTATTTACTTTTCGCTATTTACTTACTATTGCAAAACATTATCTATCACTACTATCATTGCTTTTAATCCTTTGTGAACTACAAGGCCGGAGGGACTGACAACCTCTCTGTACTCGTTGGGAGCAAAGTTATTTGTATCTGTGTGCAGGTCCACGTTGATTGCTACTAATCTGGCGCCGTAGCAATTGACACCTACTTGTTGAACCTAGGAGTCTCTGGGGATTCGATTCTTGGCATCTTTGCTAAGGGAAAACACTTCTACTTACTGCATCTTACACCTTCCACTTGGGGTAACCAACGAGGGGTTCGAGGCCCATCAAGGAGTATTTTCTGGCGCCGTTGCCGGGGACTCCACTCTTCAGGATAGGGGAGTTGCATGCTATCTTTTACCTTTGCTTTTTAGTCTTGTTAGTTTACCTTTCAATTTTTGCTTTAGTTCCTTTTATCGAAAATCACAAAAATAGTTATCTTGCTTGCTTGCTACTATGGGTTCCACCGAGAACACCAAGTTGTGTGACTTCACTAGTCATAGAAACGATGACTTTATCAGCACACCTATCACTACACCTTCCACTTCAGCACCTTCATATGAAATAAACCTGCTTTACTGAACTTAGTCATGAGAGAACAATTCTCCGGTGCTGGAGATGATGCTGCTTACACTTGAACAACTTTGTTGAACTTTGTGATATGCAAAAGTACCAAGAAATAGATGGTAATATTGTTAAGCTTAAGCTTTTTCCTTTCTCCTTGAGAGGAGGAGCTAAAATATGGTTTCAGTCTTTGCCTAGAAATAGCATAGATTCATGGGACAAGTGCAAAGATGCTTTTATCGGAAAATACTATCCACCTGCTAAAATTATCCAACTTAGAAGTAACATTATGAATTTTAAACAATTGGATAATGAACACGTTGCCCAAGCTTGGGAACGTATGAAGTCTCTTATCAAGAACTGCCCTACTCACGGTTTGACTACTTGGATGGTTATCCAAACTTTTTATGCAGGCTTGAACTTTACCTCGCGGAACTTGTTAGATTCGGCCGCGGGAGGAACTTTTATGTCAACTACACTTGGTGCTGCCACAAAGCTTCTCAATGAGATGATGACCAACTATTCCCAATGGCACACCGAACGCGCTCCAACAGGTAGGAAGGTAAACTCTGTCGAGGAGATTTCCTCCCTCAATGAAAAAGTTGACTTGATCATGTCTCTACTTTTGAAGCAATCTACTGTTGATCCTCGTGATGTTCCTTTAAATTCTTTGATTGCTCAAGAACAAGTAGATGTGAATTTTATCTCTAGAAACAATTTTAACAACAATGCTTATAGGAGTAACTTTGGTAACAATCCTAGACCGTTCCCCTCTAATCCCTATGGGAACAACAATGCTTATCCTAACACAAAGAACTCTTTCCAAAAAGATAGAGATTTACCTGGCTATGAGAAACTGCTAGAAATAGAGAAGGCCACTAAGGATTACATGCACACCCAATATGAACAAAACAAAACCCTCTCGAGGCAATTAAATGAGCATACAACTATCTTGCAAGACATTAGTAGACGATTAGAGAACATAAATATTGAGATTTCTAACCTCCAGACTAGACTCACTATCACTGAGACCCAAGTTTCCAATATGTCCCACACACAAGCCACTTTGATAAACCAAATGGCGGCTAAACCCGAAGTGGTTGCATTCCTAAGGGAGGAAGAGGAAAGAATTAAGAGCCTTCCTACCCACCATACTGTTGCTACTATCCAAGTTATTGAGGATGTTCACACTCTTAGCACCCAATGTACTCCTGGTCCCAATGGACCTATTAATGGTGATGCTATGACTATAGAAACTACCAAACAAGTGAATCCTAAAGACACCACTACCACTTTACTTGATGCTCGTGACCTTGATTTTGATAATTGCACTCTTACCGAAGTTATTGATTTCCTTCACAAGATGTCTAGAGATCCCCGCACTAGCACGCTTAACCTTGCCTTCACAGAGCATATCACTAATGCTCTCATCAAAGCTAGGGAGGAGAAACTTAGAGTAGAAGCCTCCATACTTAGAAAGCTAGAAGATGGTTGGGATCCTATGATAAAAAGTAATTTGAATGACTTCTCTTGTTATGCATTATGTGATGTTGGTGCTAGTAACTCTGTTATGCCCAAAAGACTATATGATATGCTTAAATTGAAACCTTATGATTCTTGTTCTTTTGGTGTTCGTCTTGTTGATTCTTCCATAAAGAAACCTTTGGGGAGGATCGACGATGTTCTTATTGTTGTCAATGATAATTATGTGCCCGTTGATTTCACTATTATGGATATTGAATGTGATCCTTCATGTCCAATTATTTTGGGACGTCCCTTTTTGCGCACCGTTGGTGCTGTCATTGACATGAAAGAGGGTAATATAAAATTTCAGTTTACTCTCAAGAAAGGGATGGAACACTTCCCTCGTAAGAAGGTCAAGTTACCTTTTGAGTCCGTTGTACGGGCTAGCTATTCTTTTACTCTTGATAAAACTTGATCTATGCATTATGCCTAGCTTAAAGGCTTAAAAGAAAGCGCTTTTGGGAGGAAGCCCACATGAATAAAGTTTTTGCTTTTGTTGTGTCTTGATGTTGTTTACTGCTGTAGCATCATCATTGTATCTTTGCTTTTCATATTTGTGCCAAGTATAGCCTCTGATTGCTAGAAAGTTCAAAAGTTGTGAGGTGCTGTCTAGGAAACAGATTCTGTCCTTGGATAGAAAAATTCGTATAAAATCACCAGGTCATATTTTTGGTCTGAATTTTTTCGACAGCGTTCTCTATATAATTGTCTTTCGTGCGTCTGTTCTGAGTTTTTTGATTTGAGTTGCAGAAGTATCCCGAACAGATCAATTACTACCTGCTTTTCTGTTTTTCACAGATTCTGTCCTGTTTTGCCTTTCCTTCACTTTGCAAATCAAGAGCTTGATTTTCCTTTGCAAGAACCTTTTGGCAATCTTGAGAAACAGTAGAACTTCAAGAATATCTATATTTCTAGCAAGGTATAATTATTTTATTAAGGGTACTAACCTCGCTAATCAGATTATGATGAGTTATGTATGAAGGGAGTTTTCAAGTGTGCGAGGGAAGATGATAAAAAGATTTAGGAGTGTCAAGCGCTCAAGCTTGGGGATGCCCCCATGCACCCCCAAGAAATATTCAAGGAGGCTCAAGCGTCTAAGCTTGGGGATGCCCCCGTGCATCCCCTTCTCCATCAACATTATCAGTTCGTCTTTCGTTCCGCTATATTTTTATCACTTCATGTGTTATGTGCTATGCTTGGAGCGTCTTGCTTTTAGTTTCCTTTTTTTTGTTTTTCATAACGAGTAGGAACTCAGCATTCCTTTATGTGGGAGAGAAACACGCTCCACTTCTACCTAGAACATAACATATAATTTTTATGCCTATCTATGCTGTGTGTGTTCTTTGTCTTTTAATAGCTACTATCATGCTCTGCTCTTAGTATTCATGCTTATCTGTTCAAAAAGCTTTTGTTTAGTTGGTTGCTTGAACTCTCTTTAATTATCATGTTCACCTTATTAAGAGAGTTTGCTTCCGTTGCATTGGTTAATGTGTCTATGATAAAGATGCTACTTGCATGATGGTGTTTAGTAGTTCAGGTTTTCTTATGGTTAATCTCAAATAGCTGGGGGGTTCCCAATGTGCTATTGGATTACCAACTTGATTTGTTTGCCTATGATGTGGTATGGCTTAGTAATATCTTCCTTCAAGAATTTATTTTGATTGACTTGGCGTATGATCACGCATATTCAAAGACTGTAAAGAAAGTCTGTCAAGCCTTGATGATCTTTTATTTCTAAGTAGCGATATAACTACCATGCCTGATTCAATATTGCTTTGTCGCTCTGCATGATTATGACCGTCATTGCTCTCTTAGTTGGTCGCTCCCAGTCTTTTTGCTAACCTCCACCTGTACTAAGCAAACTAACCATGCAATACATAGCTCATGGGAAAGTAGCCTAAAAACTATTGTGGTAAAGAATATGTTGCCTATGTATCTTATTTCTTATGAGTTGCTTGCTGAGCGGTAACCATGTTTCTGGGGACGCCATCAACTGTCACACTTTTGTTGAATATCATGTGAGTTGCTATGCATGTTTGTCTTGTCCGAAGTAAGGGTGATTTGCCGTGGGTTGAATTAATATGCATATTGTTAGAGAAGAACATTGGGCCGCCAACCAAAGCCATGCATCATGGTGGAAGTTTTAGCTTTGACCTTAATCCTCAATCTCTCATGAGAATATGCTTATGCATTAAATAGGAGTCCATCATCTATTTTCTATGTTGTCCCGGTATGGATGTCCTCAAGTTGAGATCTATCAAAAACGAGAAATCAAATGCGATTTATCTCCTTGGACCTTTGTACAGGTGGCATAGAGGTACCCCTTTGTGACACTTGGTTAAAACATATGCAATGCAATGATAACCCATGGAAATCCGAGCTAATTAGGACAAGGTGCGAGCACTATTAGTATTCGATGCATGAGGCTTGCAACTTATAGGATGTTTTATGCATGACACATATGAAGTACGACTACCGTTGACACAATTGCTTCCATGTTTTCAAAATAAAAAGCTCTAGCACTTAACCTTTCTTTTACTTTTATGTTGAAGCACCAACTACTGAGAGCATGATTGTCATTCTGAGTTTAATGTGCATTGTCCCAAAGTAGCATTGTCTTTTGCATGATTGTGATATCGTTTATTCTGAAATGATTGTATCTAGTCATCACTTAAACCTTGAAGGTGCCCCTGCATTTATGTTTTGCATCACTAAAGGGGGCAAGCTAGATATCACTTTATCATATTTACACATCATGTTCATTGCAAATCTTTTTGATATTTCAGTTTCATGTTGTAAAACTTTCAGTCATTTGTGATTTTGTCATGAGGCAACTTAATTACTTTAGAATCATTGTCTCAGTAAGCTTTTGTCATATGACTATGAAAAGTCCTATATGGTTAATAGCATGTCACCACAGAAATTATTCTTGTTATCATTTACCTACTCGAGGACGAGCAGGAATTAAGCTTGGGGATGTTGATACGTCCAAAACGTATCTATAATTTCTGCTTGCTCCATGCCACTTTTGGGTGATATTGCTATGATATTCATACACTTCCATACACTTTTGATCATATTTGGACTAACTTACTAATCCAGTGCACCCTAGTGCCAGTTTCTGTTTTCGGCTGTTTTTGTATTTCAGGTTATTCAAGTTTCGAGAACTGCCCAGAAAAATCCAGAAAAATTATATAAAAAATCAGCGTTCCGGAAACAACACTGCGTCCGAAGGGCAGCCTGGGGGGCCACTAGGGCTCCAGGCGCCCTGGCGGCGCGCCCCCCCTGGGCCGCGCCGGGGGGGCGCCTGGGCCCCCCGAAGCTTCCCCGATGCCCTACTTTGGCATATATTTAAACGGTCCTCCGAAACCCTCAGAACGGGAACTCTTTTCGCGATCCCATCTCTATTCCGCCGCCGCCGCCGCTTCCAAGATCGGGAGCACCAGGAGAACTCTTCCCGGCACCCTGCCGGAGGGGAGGATCACCACCGGGAGCTTCTCCACCACCATGGACGCCTCCCGGATGACTCGTGAGTAGTCTCCCTTGGACCATGAGTCCCTGACCAGTAGCTATGTGATGTTCTCCTCCCATTCTTGTGCTTCACTAATTAGTCCTCGTGAGCTGCCCTACATGATCGAGGCACCTATGTAATCCTTATGCTATTGCTATGTTGAGTTCGCTTGGATCCGAAGGATTATGAGATTATGTTCAGATTGATCTTGAGTAATATATTTGATTCACCTCTTTTATATTTTTGTTCATAAGTAATTCTTGCATGTTCTCCGTTGTTATTTATTGCTTTGGCCGAGTAATAGGTAGTGACTCCAAGAGGGAACGTTATGCTTGATTGTGGCTTCATGCCCCTCAATGACTAGCTTGAGTGATAGAAACATGAGTCTAGGGGATGTGTTGTTGCCACAAGGGGGAAAACAACGGTGCTTGTGCCCGCGGGTGCAAGGATTGTTTACTTTACGCAAAGTTCTTTTAATGCAGTTGTCTGTTGCATTGAGTTTACACTATGGGTGGGACTCTCAACTTAATACCAGCGAGATGTTCTGGATAGATATCTCAAGGTGGATGATTACTAGTAGATATTGATGGATTTCGGTTTACTTACTTTGGCGTACCGCCCATGCTTTGAACCTCAACCTTTCTTGCAATGTAGTCAGCATTGGTTTGCGTTCGTGGTCCTGTCAATTGCCCAGCTGTAATTTGTTTACCTCACATAGCTGTTTTATCGTCTTTTGGGAGAGAGACATCACTAGTGAACATCATGAGACTCCGGTCCATATTACCATCATTGATCACATCCACTATTTACTTTTCGCTATTTACTTACTATTGCAAAACATTATCTATCACTACTATCATTGCTTTTAATCCTTTGTGAACTACAAGGCCGGAGGGATTGACAACCTCTCTGTACTCGTTGGGAGCAAAGTTATTTGTATCTGTGTGCAGGTCCACGTTGATTGCTACTAATCTAGCGCCGTAGCAATTGACACCAACTTGTTGAACCTAGGAGTCTCTGGGGATTCGATCTCTGGCATCTTTGCTAAGGGAAAACACTTCTACTTACTGCATCTTACACCTTCCACTTGGGGTAACCAACGAGGGGTTCGAGGCCCATCAGCTACACTTACAAGCCCTCAGCCCCGGAGGAGACTACTCAGACATGGACCTGGTGAGGAGGATCTTGACTTGATGGAGAGGTGCAGCCCCGCGAGGAGGAGACGGCCGGCGGCCCTAGGGGGCGGCGGCGGCCCTACGGGGCGGCAGCTCCTTGGCCCCCCTTCTTCCTTGTAGATGGTGCTGCAATGGTGCTGGTCCTCCCCTCCAAGACGGCGGCTTGGGAGGAGGAAAATTCGTGGCCCTTGGTGACCTAGGTTTCCTCTCTTTATATAGACTCTCGGATTCCCGTCATCAGATTTTGGGCTTTAGTAAAACGAGCTTTTCTCGGCCGTCCGGACTTCGATTTGGACGAATTTTTTATCCAGAAGCATCCTCTCGAAATGCCCCACAACTTTTGCAACTAGACTTTTTCCGTTTGACGTCGTCTTCGGGCTGGAACGTGACCATCTTCAAAAAACGTTCTCAGACAGATTTCAGGAAAGTCAGAGTCCTACTCCAATACGACTCCTTTTGCGTTTTTGTCAATTTCCAAGTAATTCCTACACAAGAAAGTGTAAAACAAGAACATTGTGCACTTTTGCAACCATTAGTAGGTTAGTCCAATAAATGCCTAAAAAGATAGAGAACTTTGATATAAACATGAGACAATGATGCAAAACAAGCATGTCACAAGCAAAAATTATGGATACGTTTGGGACGTATCACGGGTTCACGACCAAGACAAGTTTTATCTTTAGTTAGAACCACAACAATGATGTGATGTAACATAACTTTGAAGCACTTTTGGGATTATGCATGCTATTTCCCTGTTTGTTGCCTCTTTGTACGTCCACCCTACGCTAGATGGGTAGGCTTGCCGGCACGGAAACCCAGGGCGGTGTCTTGGGGACAGGTCCCCATTGGCCTGCCGGGTGAGCGTGCTGCCGGGTGAGCCACCTTACCACCCTTAACGCAGCCGCTCGAACTGTCGAGTTTGACTCGAGTCAGAGTCGAGAGCCTTGCCAATTGCGGAAGGCTACCCTACCGTTTCCAACGCAGCCAATTGAACCGTTGAGCGGACTCGAAACAGAACAAAGGCATTGCCGATCGGGAAGGGCCCCATTTGCGTGCAGGTTTCTCTTTGTACAAAGAACGACAACTCCGAGGATAATAACTTTATATAATAGAATGGAAATATCCAGGGTTCAATGTAACTTAGCTTCTGTTTGCAGCCGTTCGAGTGCTGATCTTCCAGCCTCCTTCCTTCTCGCAGAGCCACGAAGATGAAGGAGTGCTGGGCTGACTGGTAAAGCCGATTCTCAGAACTGTGCCCCCTACCTAGCGCGCCAAAGATGTCGGTGTATAGGGAACGACACCTATGGGATCACAGGAATCCCTACTACGGTTGCGGGGCGAGGGGTTGAGAGAAGAGCGGATCAAACAGATAGTACATGGTTCGTTTATCCAGGCGCGAGGATGCGTAAAACCCTACTCCTGCTTTGGTGGACTGTATATCTGTGTTCTTCAACTAGCTATGGGGCGTGAGGAGCTCCAAAAAGCCAAATCCTACTCCTAGTCGCCTCGGGCCTCCTTTTATAGCAAAAAAGGGGGCGTGAGGAGCTCCAACTAGCTATGGCACACAGGAGGCGGAAAGGGTACATTGATGCGATCTTATCCCTCGCATTACATGACAAGGCGCATTTAATGAGTCTTGCTTAGGTGTCCTTGCTTTATCGGGGACGGGGGAGAGATCTGTCTCGTCCATCGCCGCTCCTTCTTGTGTCGACACGCGCCCTGGCCAGCGATGCCTGAGATGCCATGTAGGTAGTTAGGTAGCTGAGGTGGCGCAATGGTGGGTCTTCACGAAGATCTGCATGTCTCCACGTAGGTGCCTGCCCAGCTGGTTGGGTCGGCAGCTGCATAAGGCGGTGGAAGTTTAGTCGGCGTGGGCCTGATGGTGGCCCTGCGGATGTCGTCGGCAAGGGCCTTGCCAGGGCCCCGGCAAGGGTCTTGCCGCGGCGCCTGCTGCCATCCCCGGCAAGGTGCTTGCCGGAGGTCTTGTGGTCCTCCTTGGCTGGGATCCCGACAAGGGTCGTCATCTTTTTAGTGTGTATTTGATCTTGAATGTCTTCATGAAGATCTACATGCCACTACGGGGATGTCTCCCGAATCCTTGCCCCATGGGGGATGTGGACTGAAGGGTGATTCGCTCTGTAGGCGTGGGGCGAGTTGCCGCGGCAAGCGTCTTGCCGGGGCTGCTAAAGCCGGCCCCGGCAAGGATCTTGCTGGGGCTGCTAAAACTGGCTCCAGGCAAGGATCTTGCCGGGGGAACCCGCTTCGTCCCTTTGCTCTTTGTGGTCTTGGCTTTGGTGTTCCTCCAGTTCTCTTGAGCTTCGGTCTTACACTGGCTTACCTCCCTTGCCTTGCTTGGTGTGGCGGTGCCCGTGGCTCAGACTGCCCGTGCACATTCATAGGGGTACAAAAAGTGTACCCCCCTTTTTGTGCACCGACAAGAAGGGATGATTTCTTAACTTAATATTGGAAAATCCATTTCTGTTGATTTCTAGGGTTTACAAAAGTTGCATTGGCAACTTTGCCCAAATGAGCTCTAATTTGGTGAAAGGGCCTAAATATATGTGTCATTTCAGCCTGTGGAGTCTCATGCCAAATGAAGCCCATTTGCTTGCCCAAAACATCATCAAACACCTTCTGCTATTTTACCAAAACCCTTGTTTTGACCCCTTCCACTATTTCCCCTTGCCTCCAGTTCTTACCACAGCACCCCCAAGACCCCTTCTACCTCCAGCAGCAATGGGTGCACCACAGCTCAATGATTGAGGGGGGTAAAACCCCATTTTACATCTCTGGACAGCCACTTTCACCCTTCTCTCTCAGCACTCTCTCCATCTAGAAGCCCTCTAGAGCATCCAAGGCCACCATCCCTTTGTTTACTCCTCATCTGACCCCCTAGACACTTGTGGCCACGCCCTGGGCGCGAAAAAGATGCCAATGGCAGCCATATGCATGCTCTCGAGTGTGCTACAGTGCACCAGAGCACTGTAGCCGCTCACTGCCCGAGCCACCCGACAACCTCGGACCTCCCCAGCATGTCCCCCGAGGTCGCCTCGACGTCTGTGACACGGCACATCGTCGGCCCCTTCTCCCTCTTCCTCCTGCTACCTCCTCCACGCACACCTCGACCGCCTGACAGCTCCAATGGGGGCACTCACAAGCGCAAGGCCTCTGGCACCTCCCTGCTCCCCCTCTGCCTTTCCCTTGGCCTGGACCACATCCAAGAGCGCCCTGGACACGCCCCGGAGAGCCTGTTCGGCCTCCAGAGACAGCTATGGCCTCGCCGGCGCACGGCCCTGCAGTGCACCTTGGCCCCTTCTATTTAAGGCCGCCCCGGGTCCTCCTATCCACCCCATCTGCTTCCCCTAGCTCCTAGAGCCCCTCTGGACCGACTCTCTCTCTCCATCGTGCCCTCCAGCCTCCTCCTAGGCCAAAGCCGAGCCACCGGCCATCGCCTAAATTCTTGTCCTACGGCCCCCCTACTCTCCGACTATGGGTTCATTTGCATCTCCACTGCCCCCACGGAGCTCCCTCGTTCTCCTGTTACTCTTACCGATGGCCTAAGTGCAGTGCCGTCCATCGACGTCGGTCACGTCGCCACGGACGACGCTCTAATTGACCTGGTCTTCCCCGGCATGCGTGTCACCCATGGCTGGAAGCGCCCCTCTGCGCTCGACACGCCGGTGGGCGGAGCGTCGCCGAAGACGCTCTGTAGCCCCGGCAATCGCCGACGGGAGCCGCTCCTCCCCACGGCCAGAGCACGCGCAGGAGGTTGAAGATGGCCTGAGCGCTGGGCCCCGCGCGTTGGCGACCTGGTGGCTGGGCCCCGCCATTTAAGTGGAAACGGCTTCGGCCGAAACTGCCTAGCCATCGCAAAGGCGTACTCCCGGGGGGCGCCTTCGACGTGGCCCTTCCCGCACGCAGCTGAGCTACTTGGACGGCCCAGTAGCTATCCTTTGCCCGACGCGTGTTTTAGGTATAACCTAAGTATTCCTTTCCTTTTTCTTTTTCTGTAAACTTGTAAAAATGCTTAAACAATTCATTTGAACTCCAAATTTGGTGATTCAAATTTCCAGTGACTCCATAAATCATGATCTATCACATGGTGCTATTTGCACATTTTTCCAGAAACCTGTCCTTCATAATTATTTATGAAAACCCATAATTCCACTTCTGTGATGAACTTTAGAAAATCACAGAGAGCTCAAATTTGATCCAAATGCAATGATTCAAATTCCTAGGTACTTATATGCTCATAACTTAGTTTTTGAACATTTTTCCCAATACCTTCTATACCACATCAAATATTGGTCTATTTATCCATGTATAGCCAACTTTGCAAAATCATAGGAAATTCATTTGAACTCCAAATTAAAGTGAAACCAACTCCTAGCTTCTTCTAAAATCATTCCTTGTTAAATGGATGCCTCTGCTCACTTTCCAAAATTATTCTTCTGTACACTTCTCATAGATCCATTAAACCCCTTGATTCCATCATACTGAAATGTTCCAAACTATCCATTGATCAAATCCCAATGAAACCACCTTGGTCATTTTTCATATGATCAGAGGTATCCTAGAAAAGTCCAACTCCTATTTTTAGAGCACTTTTATTTTTGCCTTGTTGTGTTGCTTATTATGATTGTTTCCGTCGTTAGTTGACGAAATAGACGGAATACTTGGAGATGGACCAGAAGGTTTGAAGACTTGGAAGGAGAAGGCAAGCAACCCTTTGACCATGTTGAGCCCTTTTATGTCATGAAAGCATTTTCATCGTTTCATCGAGTGCATGATATACCTTGACTGGCAACCTTGCTAGGTTTGCCTTCGTTGCATACCCCGTTGATACATGCATTGTACATAGCTCTATTATGTTTAGAGTTGTGTTGGTTGGTTGAACATATGTGCTATAGTAGTTGGCTACGCAAAATGGGTCAGGATTATGCATGGAAAGAAACAAGTGTGGGTTGACATACTTGCAAATAACCCAGTGGGTGCCTCTAATGCCCCTGGGAGATGAGGAGGAACTAGGGCACTACTTGGTAGAGAAGTAGTGTACCGAGGCTTGATGAAGGTGTTGTTTACATAGACGGATTATATTTAAGATTTGTCGACCGTCCCAACCAAACATGCGCAACCACTCTACCCTTATATGGGAAAGGGCATTATTGATTACCTAGGTCGATACAAGCATGGTGGCCGCATTACTAGTGACGGGGGTGACATGAGGTCACTCTCGGGACGGGGTCGTGCTTGGATAGGCGGCCATGACTGTTTTCACAGGGCACCGAACACACCGTTGGTACCCCGTGTCAGTGGTATGTGATGAATATGAGAGCGAGGCTCCACGATTTATGAGATGTGAAATGTTGGGCATGGGGGTTACTACCAATCGAGTGGACTCTATGTTAGTGTCGTCTAGGGAAAGATAGTGATCGGTTGCTTACCCCGGGTACTTGAGGTACCGCGGGTCGTGGATGACACCGAAGTTTCCCGGATCTTGTGGGCAAAGTGTGCAAACTCTGCAGAGTGTAAGACTATTCTAATAGTCATGTCCACGATCAAGGACAGTTGGGTGGTGCTTCTTAGACTATGTCCTTATGTTTCTGGAGAACAACACGGTTTGGGTAAATCTGTTGACGTGATTCGTGAGAAAGTCACGATGAGCTACAGCCAGAGTTGTTCATAACTCTTTCTCGATGTTGATGTGTGTAACCTCCTAATGCTTGTTGCTGACGCATTCATATGCTTGACAAATGTTGATCATACTTGCATGAGAAAAACTAGCTTTCTGCAAAACTGTCAATTTAGCAGTAGACCCTTGCATAATTATTCTGTCAACGCACTAGGGTTGCTTGCGAGTACATTCAAAGTACTCATTGTCTTGCCACTGGTTATTTTATTGGCCAGGCATGAAAGAACAGGATATGATGAAGATTTCTTGGTGACGAACATGCGAGCTAGGACGCTTCCCAGTCAGAATGCCTATAGGGTTAAGGCAGATGGCATGGGTCCAAGTAATTATTGAAGATTTCTGCTGCGATGATTTATACTCAAGACTTGACCTTAAAGGTCACAATTTGTGTAACACGGTATGTATGGATGTAAGACTCTTGTTATTCAGCCTTTGTGTGTTCAGTGAGCATTGATCTCTGGGATCACTGTACACGTGCATTCGGTGATCTCGACTTATGAGTCGGGGTCCCCACATGTAGTGAACTCATTCTTTATTTATATTGGTGTTAAACCTAATGTATTCCAACTTCTCTATGGTTCATACCCCCCAATACTAGCAATAGATTCATCAAAATAAGCAAACAACACACGAAAAACAGAATCTGTCAAAAACAGAACAGTCTCTAGTAATCTGTATCTTTCAAATACATTTGTAACTCTACCAATTCCGAAATTAATTGGTGGACGTGAGGAATTTGTCTATTAATCATCTGCAAAAAGAATAAACTTAGAACCACTCTCCAGTAAAAAATGGCAGCTAATCTCGTGAGCGCAAAAGTTTCTGTTTTTACAGCAAGATCGCAAAGGTTCTACTTGGCACAAGTCTTCACCCAAGTCTTCCCAAAGGTTCTACTTGGCACAAACACTAATTAAAACATAAAAACTCAATCACAACAGTAGCATGATGAATTATTTATTACTTAACAGAAACAAAAAGCAAAGAAAATAAAATTGGGTTGCGTCCCAACAAGCGCTATCGATTAAAGCCCTTAGCTAGGCATAAAAACAAGAATAGATGTAGGTATTATCATCTTTGGTTGGCAATCCACATGTGGCTCTCATAATAGATTCATAAGGTAATTTGATTTTATATCTAGGAAAGTGTTCCATGCCTTTCCTTAACGGAAATTGAAATATAATATTTCCTTCTTTCATATCAATAATTGCACCAATAGTTCTAAGGAAAGGTCTACCAAGAATAATAGGACATGTAGGATTGCAATCTATATCAAGAACAATGAAATCTACGGGCACATAATTCCTATTTTCAACAATAAGAACATCATTAATCCTTCTCATAGGTTTCTCAATGACAGAATCCACAAGATGCAAATTTAAAGAACAATCATCAAGTTCACGGAAACCTAACACATCACACAAAGTTTTTGAAATCATGGAAACACTAGCACCCAAATCACACAAAGCATAGCATTCATGATATTTAAGCTTAATTTTAATAGTAGGTTCCCACTCATCATAAAGTCTTCTAGGGATAGAAACTTCTAATTGAAGTTTTCTTCATAAGATTGCATTGAAGCATAAACGATGTGTTTAGTAAAAGCTTTATTTTGACTATAAGCATGAGGAGAATTTTAATACGGATTGCAACAAGGAAATACAATCTATCAAAGAGAAATTATCATAATTAAATTCCTTGAAATCCAAAATAGTGGGTTCATTGCTATGTAATATTTTGACCTCTTCAATCCCACTTTTACCAATTTTTGCATCAAGATCTAAAAACTCTGAATCATTGGGACGCCTTTTAACTAAAGTTGACTCATCTCCAGTCCCATATTTATCAAGATTCATATTGGAAAACAAAGAGTTTATAGGAGACACATCAATCACTTTTAGATCTTCATCTTTATTATCATGAAAACTAGAAGAACACGCTTTCACAAAGCAATCTCTTTTAGCATGCATCCTAGCGGTTCTTTCTTTGCACTCATCAATGGAAATTCTCATGGCTTTGAGAGACTCATTGATATCATGCTTAGGTGGAATACATCTAAGTTTCAAAGAATCAACATCAAGAGAAATTATATCCATGTTCCTAGCCAACTCATCAATCTTACGCAATTTTTCTTCAAGCAAAGCATTGAAATTCTTTTGCGAATTCATAAATTCTGTAACACTAGTCTCGAAATCACAGGGCATCTTATTAAAATTTCCATAAGAGTTATTGTAGGAATTATGATAATTATTAGAGGAATTATGAGGGAACGACCAAGAATTAAAGTTTCCTCTATACGCGTTGTTACCAAAATTATTCCTACCAACAAAATTCACATCCATAGATTCATTATTATTCTCAATCAAAGAGGACAAATGCATATCATTAGGATCAGAAGAAACACTCTTATTAGCAAACAATTTCATAAGTTCATCCATCTTTCCATCTCTTCAATCGCATGAACCATTTTACTAGTGGATCTTTCGGTGTGCCGTTGAGAATAATTAACCATAATATTATCTAGGAGTTTAGTAGCTTATCCTAAAGTGATTTCCATGAAAGTGCCTCCCGCAGCCGAATCTAACAGATTTCTAGAAGCATAATTCAATCCTACATATTTTTTTGTATAATCATCCATAAATTCATACCATGTGTAGGGCAATAACGTATCACTAATTTCATCCTCTCCCAAGCTTGTTCAACATGCTCATGATGAAGTTGCTTAAAATTCATAATATCATTTCTAAGAGAGATGATCTTAGAGGGAGGAAAATACTTAGAGATAAAAGCATCTTTGCACTTATTCCATGAATCAATACTATTTTTAGGCAAAGAAGAGAACCAAGTTTTAGCACGATCTCTAAGCGAAAACAGAAATAGCGTCAATTTAACAATATCATCATCCACATCTCTCTTCTTTTGCATATCGCACAAATCAACAAAGTTGTTTATACGGGTAGCGGCATCTTCACTAGGAAGGCCAGAAAATTGATCTTTCATGACAAGATTCAACAGAGCAGCATTAATACCACAAGATTCAGCATTGGTAATAGGAGCAATCGGAGTGCTCATAAAATCATTGTTGTTGGTATTGGAAAAGTCACACAATTTAGTATTGTCTTGAGCCATTGTGACTAACAATCAATCCAACACACAAGCAAACAAGAAGCAAGCGATAAGAGTCGGACGGAAGAGGGCGAATAAAACGGCAAAGGTGAAGTGGGCGAGAGGAAAACGAGAGGCAAATGGCAAAAAATGTAATGCGAGGGATAAGAGTTTGTGATGGGTACTTGGTATGTCTTGACTTGTGCGTAGATCTCCCCGGCAATGGCGCCAGATATCCTTCTTGCTACCCCTTGAGCATGCATTGGTTTTCCCTTGAAGAGGAAAGGGTGATGTAGCAAAGTAGCGTAAGTATTTCCCTCAGTTTTTGAGAACCAAGGTATCAATCTAGTAGGAGACTAAACGTAAATCCCTAGTACATGCACAAACAGCTAAGAACCTTGCAACCAACACGATAAGGGGGTTGTCAATGCATTCGTGGCCACTTGCAAAAGTGAGATCTGATAAAGATAATAATATAAATATTTTTGCTATTTTTTTTGTATAGATTGGAAAGCAAAGATTGCACAATAAACTACGATAAAAATAGCTAGTTGACGGTAGAGTAATATGATGGAAAATAGACCCGGGGGCCATAGGTTTCACTAGTGGCTTCTCTCAAGATAGCATATTTTACGGTGGGTGAACAAATTACTGCCGAACAATTGATAGAAAAGCGCATAGTTATGAGAATATCTAGGCATGATCATGTATATAGGCATCACATCCGTGACAAGTAGACCGAAACGATTCTGCATCTACTACTATTACTCCACACATCGACCGCTATCCAGCATGCATCTAGAGTATTAAGTTCATAAGAACAGAGTAACACATTAAGCAAGATGACATGATGTAGAGGGATAAACTCAAGCAATATGATATAAACCCCATATTTTTAGCATCGATGGCAGCAATACAATACGTACCAGTCCCCTTTCTGTCACTGGCATCGAACACCGCAAGATTGAACCCAAAGCTAAGCACTTCTCCATTGCAAGAAAGATCAATCTAGTAGGCCAAACCATGGTCCAGTTGGCCAATCGGGCCAACTAGGCCGGCCCACTCCCTCTCCCCATATCCCCCCGAACCCAAACCCTAACCCACCCCGACCACACTTCTCCCCCACTCCCTCTTCCCCTCCCGATCCAATCTAGATCAGGGCTCGTCGCCATCGCCCCTGACGCCGCCTAGCGGGCCCCGCCGTCGCCGGAGCACCACCGCCACCACCCGGTTTTCCTCCCCGCCGGACTGCTCCCCGACCCCGATGGCTTCATCCCCGTCAACCTCCCCAAGCCCCACTGCCACGTTCCCTACACCCCGCCATGAGCTCCCTCTCCTGCCTCCTGCACACCCGTGCGCGCTCGCTTGCGCGAGGCTGTGCCCAAACCTGCGGTGCTCCACGCCGTCCGCCAGCGCTCTCCCTGCCATAGCTTTGCCTGCGCGCCCGGTCGTCGCTAGTCCCACTGTGTCGTGGCCTCTGCCACTGACCGTCCCCACCCGCGTACGCGGTCCTGCCAGCGTTCGTGCCTCCGGGCCGTGCTCACCCCGTCCTGCGTCACGCTCACCGTGAACCCCCCCTGTGTGCCCTGTCTCCACTCACCGCAACTAGGGAATGCCCTTGCTGCGCCCGCGGTTGTCTGTGGTCGTGCTACTGCCGCTAGGCCGCGCCCTGTGACCCCCGGACGCCGCCTGTTTCCCCTCGGCCCGCAACTGAGCCGCTAGCCGTCCTCCCCTCGCCCCGGCTCCCTCTGCGCAACTGCTTCTCGTCGCGCCTCTCGCCCCACCGCTCGTTGCTTCCGCCGGTCCGCCGCGGCTGCAGCTGCCTCCCCCCGCGCGCCACCCCGCTGGGCCCCCCACCAGCGCTACTCCTAGCCCTGCCCCTCATCTGGCTGCCCTCCCCCACTCTCGCCGGCTGCGGCCGCCCTGCCATGGCCGCCGGCCAGCCAGCACGCGGCCGGGGCTAGCGCCCTGCCGCGCCCACAGCCCCGTTCGAGCGCCCCATCAGCTTCGTACTTTCAGCTCGCTCGCCCGCACCCGTAAAACCGCACACCCGTTAAGGCCCTCTGGCCCTATGATAGTGGGCCCCATGACTTTAATTTCTTTTAAAAGAATTAAAAAATAAAATAGAAAATAATAAATGTATTAATTAATTAATTAATTACTTAATTAACTTATTTAATTCTGTTTAGAATAACTTAATCACTAATTAATATGGTTAACTATTAGTTAACTAACCAGTCAATGACATGCGAGACCCACACGTCAGCTTGACCCAGTCAACACCTTTGTTGACTGCTGACGTCATGCTGATGCAGTATTGATAATTTAGAGTTAATTTAATAATAATAATTTAGAAAATGATTTAAAACTTTAAAAATTAATATAAAATAATCTGTAACTCCCATGAAAATACTTTGTACATGAAAGTTGCTTAGAATTTCGAGATGAATCCGCATACGCAGTCCGTTTTTCAGCCACACATTCCTAGCATAGCGAACATGCAACTTTCCCCCTCCGGTCCGTCTGTCCGAAATAGTCAAACACCGGGAATAGTTTCCCGGATATTTTCTCCCTTCGCTAGTAGCACCCGGTACTGCGTTAGGGCACACCTAGCACCGTTACATGTCATGTCATGCATCGTCATGCCTCTGTTTGCATTATATTCATTGTTTCTCCCCCCTCTTCTCTCCGGTAGACTATGAGACCGAAGCTGCTACTGTCCTGATCGACTACGGTGTTGGCGAACCCTCCTTCGCTGTCGAGCTTCCAGGAAAGCATCCCCATTGATCAACCTGATATCGCTTATTCCTCTTTCTACTGCTTTCGATTAATCCTATTCTACTGCATAGCCTGTCATTGTTGCTACAATTGTTGATACCTTTACCTGCAATCCTAAATGTTTAGTATAGGATGCTAGTATTCCATCAGAGGCCCTACACCCTTGTTCGTCTTCCAGGCTATTCTATCGGGCCGTCATTACTTTGGGTGTGATCATTGGAATTTACTATATACATCTTATACATGACACATGTTGTGACTAATGTCGGGTCGGCTTGAAGAGTACCCGCGAGTGATTCCCGAATTCGGGGCTGAAAGGACCTTTGTTCCAAGGGCCCTCTATGTGAATCTTTTTGGCGGAGCGACAGGGCAGGTCACGACCACCTAGGAGACAGGTGGGCCTGGCCTTGCTTGTTCTCCGTGGTTATTTAATAATGACACGCTTAACGAGTTTGGATATTTGATCTGAGTTGGGTCGTTGGCCTTATACGCACTAACTTCCACGTGTGACAAGATATGGGCAACCGGTGTCGTGGTATTAGCGGAAGCCTTCCAAACGTCAGCGACTTAGCGGCGCGCGTTGAGTTGGACTGGAACAGTCGCACTTGTATAAGGGGGCTAGGTCCGCTCACCGGCCGCGTTTTCAACATGCAGGAGTGCAAAGAGCGATGGCCCATGACCGCTGTGCGCATAGATTTAGACCGGCGTGCTGACCTCTCTGTCAGGCCTAGGTAGGGCTGCGACGTGTTGATCTTCCAAGGCCGGACATGACCTAGGAAAGTGTGTCCGGCCAAAGGGATCGAGCATGTCGGGTTATGTGGCGCACCCTTGCAGGGAAGTAATCTATTAGAATAGTCGTGTCCACGGAAACAGGACGACCCGGAGTTGTATTCCGACCTCATGACAACTAGAACATGATACTTTATAAAATACACCCAAATGAGTTCCAGATACAACTCGGTGATTGCTCTCTCATAGGGTGATGAGGGGAGGATCGCCGGGTAGGATTATGATATACGATGATACTTGGTGAACTTACCTTCTACTCTCTTCTACTGCTGCAAGATGGAGGCTGCCAGAAGCGTAGTCTTCGATAGGAGTAGATATCCCCCTATTATTCCAGCTTTCTGCAGTTCATCCCACAGATACCACCCACATCATTGTTACCATTGCATTCGTAGTATAGATCCTTGCTTGCGAGCACTTTGGATGAGTTCTCACGGTTGCTTTGCTCCCCCTTTTCCCCTTTATGTTCCTTCTTCTCGGTTGATGCTACCATATGGTGGAGCCCAGGAGCCAGACGCCACATACGACGACTCCTACTACACAGGAGGCACCTATTACTACGTGTAGTCTGCCGTCGACGACCAGTAGTAGTTTAGGAGGATCCTAGGCAAGAGGTCTGCTCCTCTTTCAGTATGTATCCCCGTTTGTGCTAGCCATCTTATACAAAATTGTTCAACTTTATGTTTGTACTCAGATATTTGTTGCTTCCGCTGACTTGTCTATGATCGAGCACTTGTATTCGAGCCCTTGAGGCCCCTGTCTTGTAATATGAAGCTTGTATGACTTATTTTACTTTTAGAATTGTGTTGTGATATCTTGCAGTGAGTCCCTGATCTTGGTTGTACACATTTGCGTGCATGATTAGTGTACGGACAAATCGGGAGCGTAACAACTTTGCGCTCTCGCATCTCTATGAATCATTGCTTCCCTTTGCGAAGGGACTATCTATTTACTTTTATGTTGAGTCATCACCTTCTCAAATAAGCGCCAGATCTGAGAGCACTATTGTCATCCTCATGCATTGTGTATAGTAACTGTTGGGTGTAAGCATGACTGGACTTTTCTACCATGAATTACAATGTTTAGTCACTGCTTGAACTTTGGGGGTCCCTTGCATTTATGTTTAGCTGTCTCTGAAATATCTAGTGAGATACCACGGTTGTCATATTATATCATGTTTGTTTTGTAAAGGTGTTGTCATTGGAGATATCTTATTATTGCTCTCTAGTTGTTTATGCTATAGATATGAGTTAATATAATTTATAAGTGTTATAGTTGATATGGTTAGTCATGATCTTTGCTGAAAACCTGGGTGCTACTTAAGCTTATTTATGTAAACAAGAGCAAGAGAGTTCGTAAAAGTTTTTCTTTTTCACTTTCAGTTTGTCAACTGAATTGCTTGAGGGCAAGCAAAGGTTTAAGCTCGGGGGAGTTAATACGTATCCATCGTATCTACTTTTCTTAACGCTTTTCCTCTTGTTTTAGACTCTAATTTGCATTATTTGAATGAAACTAACCAGGACTGACGCTGTTTTTAGCAGAACTACCATGATGTTGTTTTTGTGCAGAAATAAAATCCTTGGAACAGAACGAAACTTTTTAGAGAATTATTTCAGAATAAAAGAAAAATACCAGAGCCAAGAACCACTAGAGGGGTGGCCTGGGTGAGCATAACCCACCAGGGCGCCCCCCTCCACGTGCTCCTAGGTGGGTTGTGCCCACCTGGTGGCCTCGCAGACTCTTAGTCCAACTCCATAAATTCCTATTTTTCCAGAAAAAAATCAAGGTGGAAGAATTATCTCGTTTCGCGATACGGAGCTGTCGCCACCTCCTATTCTTCATCGGGAGGCCAGATCTGGTGTCCATTTGGGGCTCCGAAGAGTGTTGTGGCATGCTCACGTTAGTAGGCAGGGGGGATGGTGAGACGACAGATGGCATGGTTTGGCTTGAGGTGAGGGCCATGTGTTGACACCAGATTTTGGCATGGTCAAGAACACAATTAAGATGGTCTCAAATGAAAAAGTGCTAAATGTGAGAAAGTTCTGTATCTTCAAAAAGTGAAACTTTGATATTTGGGCCATAGACATACAATCTCATCTCTAAGGCCGAACTTGTGTTCGAAGTACTGAGATTTCGTACTTAGAATACTATTCGACTGATTACGCCCCCAAGACAGCCTCAGATGGGAAAATGATTTACATGAATTGTCTTCGCCTCGTCGAAACGATCGCTTTTGATATAAAAAATGTCCCAATCCATGTTTGTATGCAAAAGTTATAGGCAACACTTCGTGGACCCGGCCTGAGTGAAAAAGTGACGCGAGGGAGCACACACCCATCTAGGTGGTGTCTGATGGGTCGCGTGAGTTATTCGGCCTTTGCCGGATGAATTAATCTTTCCGGGGTGAAGCCTTGCTGGTGTGGAAGCTTGCCGGGATGGAGACCTTGCCGGGGTGGAGACCTCGCCGGCGTGGAAAGCTTGCCGGCGCAGACAGCTCGCCGACGTGGAAGCTTGCCGGTGAGCTTGCCGGGGTAGAAACCTTGCCGGGGTGGAAAGCTTGCTAGGGTGAAACCTTGCCAGTGTGAAATCTTGCCGAGTATAAACCTTGACGGTGTGGAAGCTTGCCGGGGTGGAGGCTGTCAGAGTCGATCTGACCAGAAGTTGGAGATGAGCTTCAAAGGTTAATCAGATGATGTCGGGTGGAAAAGTGTTCTACACTAAAGATGTGCGAATCGTCGAAACAGTCAACTTTGCTTTCGGAGGCATCATCATCTGAGATAGTATACATCATGTGGGGTTGCTGCAAGACTCAGACAGCCAAGAAAACTGCATGACCAAATCCGACGGGAAGTTAAAGATGACCTCGGAAAGTATTGAAGATGACCTTATTTGGAAAAATTATCAACTGGAGAATTGTTTGCCACGTCGAGGCGCAAAAATCTGTTATTTTGATCTTCTCAATCAGAGAATATATGCAAATTCCACGGCTCGTGCAAGAAGCAGCACAGAAGTATGGGACATATTCAGGCTGAATACGAGTTGGACTGAACCTAGAAATATAGGACGTGAATTGATGTAACTTTCTTGTAAGGAAAGCATGGTTGAATCGTTTACTTGTACGGTAAGTCCATCCGCCTCTTATATATGATAGGGGTGATGGCCGATTGAAACAACACCAATCAAACTGATCAATCTATTACACTTTTGTGTTCATCTATCTTTATCCCCTACCCTTGTATCTTTATTTCTCGTTCTTCGTTCGTTCTTCGCATTGGAAGGAAGCGAATATCGAGGCTCTAGGGGCGAGCGAGTCGACCTAGGGCAGCCCATAGCTGTCGCGCGCCCTGATGGGGTCCCTCCTAGGTGTACTGGGTTTCGGGTCTACAAAAGCGCCCGTCGACTGTCCTGCGTATCACGGTGTCTGTCCGGTCTCCTTCGACGTGAGCTGCGGTGCATCACCCACAGCGTCGAGGGTACACGTGACGTGTTCGTGTGTCAATACACTTTTTGGCGACTCCGCTGGGGACGATGCTTTAGGCAGTCTCTAGCATGTTCTTACTATGAGGAGAGCGTCATCAAGCAGCTACAATCTACAACGGTAACATGTATCACCAATCTCCTTACGTTGATGCAAATAGCCATTATGTCGATGTTGCTAGATCTTTCAATGGACCAATACTGGCAAGGCCGACTTAATTATTGAGTCGGCCACTAATCAAGGGTCTTGTGCATAAAAAAGCTCCGACTCCTGGTGTTAGTTATTTGCAGGACCCAAGTCATAAGACAAACATTTTTCGTCGAAGGCTTGATGGTGTACTTTGATCAATAATGAGTTGAGTCGCCGAACTATTGACGATATTTCTTTGTGGTCCATGGTCATAATCGTTCGGCAACCAGCTTACCACCGAAGGGTTCTAATATTCACTGGGAGTGCCTAGACAAAGCAAGGTCAGGATTGACATAAGAAACTTACGTGGAGGCCTTTGTTACATCCAATGGTTGTTATTAGACGACAATAATCCAAGAGGCTCTACCCAAGCAGATACAAGCCTGAGCATATGGACGATGAAAAGTATCGTACTCAGCATGCACGTCCGATGGAGTGTTGACATCGTGCTTAAACATTAACCAAGGCAAAATATTTTTCGGCACACAAGCTTTGCCGAAAAACAGGGGGCATGTGTTGACCCATAATTTGGCATGGTCAAGGACACAATTAAGATTGCCACAAATGAAAAAGTGCTCAAAGTGAGAAAGTTCTATATCTTCAAAAAGAGAAACTTTGATATTTGGGCCATAGCCTTCCAATATCATCTCTAAGGCCGAAGTTGTGTTCGAAGTACTAAGATTTCGTATTTAGAATACTATTCAGCCGATTACGCCCCCAAGACGGCCTCAGATGGAAAAATGATTTACATGAATTGTCTTTGTCTCGTCGAAACAATCGCTTCTGATATAAAAATTGTCCCAATACGAGTTTGTATGCAAAAGTTAGTGGCAACACTCCGCAGACCGGTCCTGAGTGAAAATGTGACGCGTGGGACCAAACACTCATCTACGTGGTGTCTGATGGGTCGCATGAGTTATTCGGCCTTTGCCGGCTGAATGAAACTTGCCAGGGTGAAGCCTTGGTGGTGTGGATGCTTGCCGGGATGGAGACCTTGCCGGCGTGGAAAGCTTGCTGGGGTGGAGACCTTGTCGGCGTGGAAAGCTTGCCGACACAGAAATATCGCCGGCGTGGAAGCTTGCCGGGGTAGAAACCTTGCCGGGGTGGAAAGCTTGCCGGGTTGAAACCTAGCCGGTGTGAAATCTTGCCGGGTAGAAACCTTGCCGGTGTGAAAAGCTTGCCGGGATGGAAACCATGCCAGGGTGGAGGCTGTCAGACTCAATCTGACCAAAAGTTGGAGATGAGCTCGAAAGATTATTCAGATGACCTCGGATGGAAAAGTGTTCTACTCGGAAGTTGTGCGTATCGTCGGAAACGTCAACCTTTCTTTTGGAGTCATAATCATTTGAGATAGTATACAGCCTGCGGAGTTGTTGCAAGTCTCAGACAGCCAAGAAAACTGCATGACCAAATCCGAGTGGAAGATAAAGATGACCTCGTAAAGTATTGAAGATGACCTTATTTGGAACACTGATCAACAGGGGAATTCTTCATCATGTCGAGGCGCACAAATTTGGTATTATGATCTTCTCAATCGGAGGTCATATGCAGATTCCACGGCCCACGCAAGAAGCAGGACAGAAGTATGGGACAGATTCAGGCTGAATCCGAGTTGGATTGGAACTAGGACTATATGACATGAATTGATGTAATTTTCTTGTAAGGAAGGCCTGGATGAATCTTTTACTTGTACATGAAGTCCAGCCGCCTCTTATATATGTTAGGGGTGATGGCCGATCTAACCAACACCAATCGAACCAATCAATCTATTACACTTTTGTGTTTATCTATCTTTATCCCCTACCCTTGTATCTTTCTTTCTCGGTCTTCGTTCGTTCTTCGTGTTGGAAGGCAGCGAATCTCAAGGCTCTAGGGGCGAGCGAATCGACCTAGGGCAGCCCATAGCTTCCGCGCGCCCTGACGGGGTCCCTCCCGGAGGTACGGGGTTTCGGGTCTACAAAAGCGCCCGACGACTGTCCTGCATATCGCGCTGTCGGTTGGGTCTCCTTCGACGTGAGCTGCGGTGCATCACCCCCGACGCCGGGGTACACATGACGTGTTCATGTGTCAACACCATGAGGACGTCGATGTGTTCTGGTGGCGGGAGTGAGCACGAGCTCGATGGCACACGAGACGTACCCAGGTTCGGGGCTCTCCGGAGAGATAACATCCTAAACCTGCTGATATGACTATGATCAATAGCTTACAAGGTGCTCCTTGAGCTATGTTGCTCAACAAGGAAGAAGGGTCGAGCTATCCTTCTCCTCCGAGCTACTGTGTGTGTGTGTGGGTAGATGAACTTGAACCCTTTGCATGGGTGAGCCCTGGGGGGTCTTATAGGCCGACCCCCAGGGGTACAATGGTAATACGGTCGGCTTGTGGGACCCGGATGTCAGCGTCTATGGTTACCTGGTTCTTCGTCGGCTGCTGGGGTCTGCCTCTGGTGGGCCCCGCCGGCTGCCGAGAATTCGACCGACAGGTAGGGCCCGCCGCCTGCGGGCCATGCCGATTGTCTTTCACTATGGCACCGTCCTTACTAATGAGGGCGGCGTCATACGTCGCATGGCTACAGTCCTGCGTCGTGCGGGTAGGTGGCCGCCTGGTCACCGTACACTATAGCCACGCTCTCTCGGGATTCGACGGGAGCAGGTGGCATAGTTGTCACGCATCGTCTTGTCTTGGTAGGTGAGTGCAGACTCCTAGGAGGAGAGGGGCGGCTGCTGTGAGCCCGCCCACCCCTTAAGCCGCCTTCTAGAACCGTGTTGCCTCCTAGAAGCCCGCTGCTTGCCCATTCAGCTTGAGGGGCTTTGCTAGCCCCGATGTCTTGATATATACTTGGGTACAGATGAGGATACCCTTGGTACATAATCACGACAGTAGGCCCCAAAGCAGGTGAGGTGTCACGACTCGAAGCCGGGGTGCCTCAGAAGTTTCCTCTTTTGGGAGATCCAATGCCCTTGTTCGCCCGGCTAGTGGAAGCCGCATGCTAGGAGACGGCCGAGGCTCGGCCAGCCGACTAGTGAATTTGAAACGCCATGGCGGGTGCCGAGTGGCATGCCACCTGTTTGCACGCCGGCTTCCCGCCGTCTGCTTGATACGCGTTGCTAGCCAGACGACTCGGCCTGCAAGCCCACGCGCATGACGGGACATCGTCGCAGGCCCAGGCACGCCACTACTCGGCCACGGCGCACGCGGATCCGATGCGAGCGAGGCAACCGATTGCCGTTTCGGGGCACATTAACTGCACGCCATAAAGGGAGCGTAAAGCTAGGATGTGGGGGACATGGGAGCAGTTAATCCCACGCCCTCCCAAGCATCGCTGCGGCCAAGCCGCTCGCCTTATAAGTAGAGGGGAGGGGCGGTGCAGACGCAGGCGCGCTCGCTACTGCTCTTTCTTCTCCTTCCTTGCCTCCTTCTCGCTCTTTCTCTCTCTCACTCTCTTGTCGCCGCCGAGCTGTCGTGTCGCGCCCCGCCAGAGCACAACCACGACCTTGCGACGACATCGCCCCGCCGAGCCACCACCCAGCCGCCGCGCAAGATGGTGCGAGGCGAGTAGGATGGTTCCTACAACGACGAGGGCTTCATAGAGTTCCTCCATATGATGCGGAGGTTGCCGACCGAGATGGTTGTGGAGGCTCGCATCCCCGATAAGCGAGATGTCTCGCCGGTGCCAAGGGCCCGTGAGCACGTAGTCTTCCGTAGCCACTTTCTCCCGGAATTTGGCCTACCTGTGAGCGGCTTTCTCTGGAGTTTCCTCGTCTTATATACCCTACAACCACATCACTTCACGCCCAACATTGTCGTCCTTCTCTCCGCCTTCGTAACCCTATGCGAGGGGTACTTAGGCGTCCTTCCCACACTCCTCTTGTGGGGCAGGTCTTTTATCTCAAACTGGGGACCCGAGCTAAGGGCGAGGCGGCCCAATGTAGCGCTTGTGTCACGGTGCCGCGTAGCGGCTCTCATACCCGATTTCCGACCATCAAGGTGATGGAGTCGGCGAAGGTGTGGCAGAAGTCATACTTCTACGTTTGCAACCGCACATCGCAAGACTACATCAACCTGCTCGCCGTCACAGCCAGCCCGCCTACTGGGCTGCGCGACAACTGGGGTAGTAACTAAAACTGTTGCCGGCCCTCGTCAATAACATCTTGGACCGGCTTGAGTTGATGATGTCCATGGAGGGCCTCAAGCCGGCCGATCTGTTGGCCGCCTTCATCCACCACCGTGTGTCGCCTCTCCAAGGCCGGCCGCATCAGATCTGTGACATGAACGGCCTCCGAGATCCATCCTGGATGTCGACCAAGGAGCTGCCGATTGTCGAGGTGGTCCGCCACATCAACTTCTTCTCCGACAGCAAGCTTAGTGAGACTGACTAGAGCTTTGGCAAGATGCCATACAACCGCGTCGACCTGCCACCGCTGGTTAGTATCTGGTCTCCGTAGTTTGCTCGCGCAGTGCTTAATCCACCTCGAACACCCATCCGCGGGGCGACGTTCTCTTGAGCAGGAGGGAGGCAAAGGGCCGGCTGCCACCAGTTAATGCCGAACCACGAGACGAGTCACATAGGCGATCCCGAGCTCGGGGCAGCCACGTTGGAGGACGGGCTCGGGGATGATGCTGCCTTGGGAGGCGACAACGGCGGAGGCGGCGATGTTCGGTTTTCGCCGGACTATGACAAAGACGGCGTGGGGCAATGCCGCCCTAAGGATGCCGAGATGGCAGGAGCCAGCTCCTCGACGGCGCAGCCATCTGCTGGAGCGCCAGCTGATGCCCCCGACGCGCCAAAGCGTCGGGTTGAAGGGATGTTTGGCAACCGACAGCCCGAGAAGGCCCGGCAGGCAGACACGACCAAGCGGCACGTGGCCACGAAGACGGCCACCCTCAAGGGGCCAACCTGAAGGGGTCCCGAAGGAGCGCCCCATGGTTTCTAGGTAAGTGCGTTGGGTATGCACTGTTTAAGTTGAATTTCCTCTGTTTTTTTCTCAATCCGCTTGTTTTGCTTGCGCAGGGCCCCCATCTTCGTTTCCCGGGCTCAATCCGCCCCACTGATGGATTCCGCAGGCGGCTCCGAGGGAGTCCGACACATGGACCAGGCCGCAGCTCTCCAGGAAGCGACAAAGAGGAACGCGCGAGAGGCGCAGGAAGTGCGGGAGGCGTAGGAGGCGGAGGCGGCATGGGTAGAGGCCAATGCCGAGGCCGCGGCGGATGCGTGGTCATAGGCCCAAGCCACGGTGTCGGAGCCGGCCTGGATGGAGGAGGCGGCCAACAGATAGGCGGAGGCCGACACCAAGGCCATGGAGGATCCTGCTGGTGGAGTTTTTCGGGAGGTCGCCTTCTCCGAGGGCCGGAGCCGATGGTGGCGGAGCCCACGCCGCTAGCTGTAGCAGGCAGAGCTGACCCAATGGTGACGACGCATGCACCTGCCAACACGGCAACAAAGGAGGCGGAGGTGACCCAGCGGCCATGGGCCAGAGATAATGTGGGGCACCACCGAAGTGGACACGGGCCGGACTCGGGCAATGCGCATTCCCATGCGCTAGTGCCAGGCACAGGCATCCTCCGAGCCAAGGCAGGTGGAGACTGGGACCATGAGCGCACCGGGGGTCAACGCCGAGGCCACGAGCTCTGCCCCACCGTGCTGGACGTAGGTGGGTAGCCTAGCCGCCCTTAACCTTGCGGTGCGGGACGTCTTGGATCAGTTCAACGCCCACGGGTAACCCTGTTGAAGGCGGGAAATGAAATGGTAGTGCTGCAGGCATCTGTCTGGGTATGCTTCTGGCTTGTTACTTTTTCCTTCTTGCAATCTTAAGTGGGGGCGTGCCAGTGCACGCACTAGGTGTAGCCCTCGAGTTCCAAGCCGGCTGATGAGCAGGCGGGTTGGAACTTTAAGGGATTCTTGTAACTTTTGCGCTATTCTTGATGCATGACTTCCACAACCTGCGGGCAGCCGCCTACAACTCCCAGAACCAGGCGCTCGTTGCCCAGACTGCGGAGTTGTGGAAGAGACGAGGTGCGTAGACCAGCCTTTACTAGGTGCACACAAGCGCACCCACCGGGTGTAGCCCCCGAGATTCAGGACGACTGCTGAGCAGTCGGGCCTGATTTTTCCGGCTGCTACTTGTCTTAGTCAATCAGTTGCTAACTGCTCTTCTTTTCTTCTGCATACTCCGTCATTCAGCAGCAAGGCCGCGTGCAGGAGCTCGAGGACCAGCTGTCGGCCAAGGAGAAGGAGCATAGCCAGGCGACCGTGGAAGGCAAACGGTTCGACAAGGCGCTGGCTGACCAGGCGGCCGAGCATGCGGAGGAGGTTCATCGGCTGAAAGGTGTGGAGGAGCTGCTCAGGTCCGAGTTCGAGACCCAACACTCGACTTGGTCCGACAGGGAACGGTCCCTGATGGAGGGCTACAGGGTAATCGAGGAGCTTCTCCAAAATATGGTTTCTTTTCTTGACTTGCGGGTTGCCGACTGTTGGAGAGTCGACTTCTTATTTTGTTGTCTTTTTGGACAGATTACTTCCCGGACCACACCGATGCCATCTGCCACGCGATCGAGGTGCGGTGTGAGGAACGTTTGTAGGACGGTGTGAAAATTGCGCCAGGCTAGCCCCGGAGCGTGGGCGAATAGCTCCGGGCCGTCCAGCTACGCCTCGTGCCCATGCGCCGGCTGCTCCACCGGTTTCAACGCGCCACCGCACAAGTCATGGAAGTGCTTTGGCTGGGTGCTCAGATCCCCCGGACTCCCAGTCGTACGGCCGACTGGTTGGAGGTGGCGGGGGAGCGACTTGACGCCTCGAAGGCCGCCGTAGTGCGGCATAGTACCAAGGTGACGCTGGAGTTCGTCAAGGCGTGGTACCCGGACGTCCGCCTGGCGCAGTTGGCCACGTTCTGCCAGGAGGCCATGCTGCAGCTGGAGCAAGAGCGCGAGGTGATCGCCATCCGCGCCTCGGCCCTTGCCGAGTACACTGGCGGCGACGTCTTCATCCCGGAGTGGGCGGAAGATGGTACCAAACTACCGCCGTCTTGGGTCGGTCTTAACCTGAACGAAGCGGAGGAATCGATGGAGGAGATTGCCTATGGCGACGAGGCCACGAAGGAGGGCGAATACGAGGAAGGCGACAACGTTGCATCGGATGACGGAGCGACCAGCCAGAACTAGCCCGGTCCGGCCTCGGGTGGCGACCATCTATAGGCCACCTCGACTGCCACCACCAACCAGACCAGGCCCATCCAGCTAGAGGCCCCGCCAGGCAGCGCTGCAGCCGCCGGCAACCCGTTCGGGAAGCCGGAAGTACTGCCAGCTTAGGCGGCCCATATCTTGCTTTATTCTTTTGTTGCCTTGTGCCTTGAGAACAGTTTGTCTGTTATGCGCAGTTCCAGCCACTAGGGGTGTATTCCTACTGTAGGTTGTCTTGACAGGAATGAAATGGGCTACTTTGGTCAAATGGTCGACTATGACCCAGATGGAGTCATGTCTCTTGCGTGACCTAGGTAACCCAGTGATGAAATCCATTCCGACCTTATCACATTTCCACTCGGGAACCTTGAGTGGTTGGAGCAATCCGGCAGGTCGCTGATATTCAGCCTTGACCCTGTGGCATATATCACATTTTGCAACATAGCTGGCAATCTCCCTTTTCATCACGTGCCACCAAAATCTTTCCTTCAAGTCTTGGTACATCTTGGTTCCTCCAGGGTGGATGGAATACGGAGTGTTGTGGGCTTCTTGCAAGATCAGATCTTTCAGTTCCTTCTTGCTTGGTACGTAGATACGACCATTGTACCAAACAATTCTGTGCTTGTCTTCGGAGAATCCTGGGGCCTTCCCTTGCTTCATCTTCTTCTTGATGCCTTCGATGCTTACGTGTCCTTTCCGCACTTCCTTTATTTCGTCCATCAGGGTAGGATTGACTTCTAGGTGGTCCAGATACCCATAGGTAACCAATTCCAAGCCAAATTGTTCCAGCTCTTCAAACAGGGTTGGCTGCCTTCCTTAAACTTTGTTTTTGCCACTCTAGTTTTTCCCCACTTTGCTTATGCCACTCTAGAATTTGACATTTCACTTTTGCCACTCTAAGATTTTGACAATATATCACTTTAGCCATTCCGTGGCAAAATCAACATTTTTCGAGTGGCAATTGTGATACATGTCAAAAGCTAAGAGTGGCAAAAGTGAAATAAAAATTTATCACTTTTGCCATGGAATGGCATTTGTGATGTATTGTCAAAATCTAAGAATGGCAAAAGTGAGATGTCAAATTCTAAAGTGGCATAAGCAAAGTGGGCAAAAACTAGAGTGGCAAAAACAAAGTTTTCCCTTCCTTTAACCATGGCATTCAGGGAGGAAGCCTTTCTGCTTAAGATGTCTGCTACCACATTAACCTTCCCCGGTTGTTATTGAACACTGAGGTCGCAATCCTTGATCAGTTCCAACCATCTTCTCTGCCTCATGTTCAATTCCTTTTGAGTGAAAATATACTTCAAACTTCTGTGGTTTGTGTATATCTCACACCGCTTCCCTAGGAGGTAATGTCGGCATGTCTTCAAAGCATGAACCACTGCTGCTAACTAAAGATCATGAGTAGCGTAGTTCTCTTCATGAGGTCGCAGATGCCTTGAAAGGTAAGCTATGACTCGGCCTTCTTGCATCGAACGCTTCACAATCCGGTTCGAGAGGCATCACAATATATCACAAACTCCTTGTGAATGTCCGGTGTTGCCAGAACTGGGGCAGTGGTCAATCTCTTCTTGAGTTCTTGGAAGCTTTCTTTGAACTTCGGCGTCCATTCGAACTTCTTGTCCTTCCTCAAGAGATGAGTCATTAGCCGGGAATGCTGGAAAATCCATCCATGAATTTGCAATAATAGCCCGCAAGTCCGAGGAAGCTTCTAACTTCCTTGACGTTAGTTGGGGATTGCCATTGGGTCACAGCTTCAATATTCGCGGGCTCCACCAACAATCCTTCCTCGGTGAAGACATGACCCAAGAATCCAACTTTATGTAGCGAAAACTCACAATTGATAAATTTGGCGTATAGATGGTGCTATCGAAGCTTGTCTAGGACCATCCTCAAGTGTTTCTCATGCTCTTCTTCCGTCTTCGAGAAGACAAGGATGCCATCAATGAAGACGACAACAAACTTTTCCCAATGTTCCATGAAGACCTTATTCATGAGATACATGAAGTAAGCTAGGCCATTGGTCAATCCAAAGGACATGATCGTGCACTCATGCATGCCATATCTGGTTACAAATGTCGTCTTCGGAATATCTTGGGGTCTGATCTTCACCTGGTACTACCCAGATGTGAGGTCGATCTTGGAGAACACCTTGGATGCATTGAGTTGATCAAATAGATCTTCGATCTTGGGAAGTGGATACTTGTTCTTGATAGTAACTTCATTGAGGGAACGATAGTCAATGCATAAGCGGATGGTACCGTCCCTCTTTGTCACAAAAAGAACAGGTGATCCCCAAGAGGAGGCACTAGGGCGGATAAATCCTTTTCTCAACTGTTCTTCCAGTTGCTTCTTCAACTCTGGTAATTCTCCCGTCCCCATTCTATAAGGCTTCTTATAGATGGGTCCTGCTCTGGGCATCAGCTCAATGACGAACTCAATATCACGGTCAGGAGGTATTCCTGGTAGCTCATCAGGAAAAACATCAGGGTACTCGCATACTACTGGCACTTGCTCCAATCCAACTTCAGACAGACATTTGACAGGAGCGGCTTGGAAAGAAGAGGAGTTGGAGGCAAACTTAACTTCGACTCCTTGGTCATTGGTCATAGTGACAGTCCGATTGGCACAATCTAACAAGGCTTGGTGCTTGATGAGCCAATTCATGCCTAAAATCACATCCAAGCCTTGTGATCTTAGGATGATATGGTCTTCTAGGAAATCTACCCTGTTAATGGCGATACTGACTCCCTTACAGCCTATCTTGGCTCTCATATCTGCTACAGGGGTTTGTACCACCATGGGATTATTCATGGATGTAGGGGTCATGCCACTTTTTAATGCAAACTTTTGGGTGACAAATGAATGCGTAGCTCCAGAATCAAACAAGATAGTTGCATGTGCTGAGTTGACAAGGAACATACTCAACGCGACATTTGAGTCTTCCTGAGCTTCTTCTGCAATGACGTGATTCACACGCCCATTGCCATTGTTGGGAGGGTTGCGAGGAGCTTGGTATCTCGGTGGCATTCCGCGGCCTTGTCATGGGTTCTGCGCATTGGGGCGTGGGGCATCGAGCTTCTTGTTGGGGCACACCTTTGAGATGTGTCCTGACTGACCACATCCAAAGAAAGTGACTTGGTTCGAGTTGTTGTAGGCTGGCCATTGGGTTGGCATACTGCGGAAGCTTATAGTTCGTGTGGAGTGTGTCAGCTCTTGGCGGCTGATAGGTTGGCCTGGCTGGGGCTGGCTGCCATGGGCGAGGCTTCTGGTTACTAGAACTTCCATTGCTGACCATCTTGCGCTTGAGAGTGTCTTCCAAAGCACGCTGCTTGTCTTCAAGCATGAGTGGTTTGTTCACCAGCTCAGGAAAGGTTGGGCAGCCACACACGACAAGCGAGTACTGTAGAGTCTGATTGAGGCCTTCCATGAAGCGCTCCCTCTTTGCAGCATCAATGCTGACATCCTTAGGGGCATACCTTGACAGAACACTAAACTTATGCATGTACTCCTTGATGATGCCACTTCCTTGCGTTAGAGCTCGGAATTCACGCTTTTTGATAGCCATGATTCCGGAAGGAATATGGGCCTTGCGGAATTCTTCCTTGAAGTCATTCCAAGTGATGGCTAGCCCGGCATGCATGTAATGCCCGGGACACACCCGCCGGTGGTCGTTACTCCTGGCGGGATGTAGACTGGCCCCACATATCAATACTAGTCTTTTATGCGCACTTTGTCCTCACTTTTTCACACCCGAGAGCAACTTCCCGGTCGGTCACCCATCCTGAAATTACTCCAAGTTGAGCATGCTTAACTTTGGAGTTCTATCCAAATGGGCTCCTGGAAAAGAAGGAATTCCTTATTGATATGAGTAGTCTATCATCCCAAATAAGCCAGGCCATCACATACACCCTCACTCAAAGGAACTGACATCCTCGTCGGGCCACAGGAACGTTCCCTCTTGGCACAAACGTCTATGCATCCAGTCCGATACATGTGCCATGCCGTGTGCCACGACGGGTCACAAACGTCATGAACAACATGATCGTGAAGCTATCCGCAAACATCCGTTTAACCACGAGGGTCAGCTCTGATACCAACTTATAACGCCCTGGACACACCCGCCGGTGGTCGTTACTCCTGGCGGGATCTAGACTGGCCCCACATATCAATACTAGTCTTTTCTACGCATTTTGTCCTCACTGGTGTGCACCCGAGAGAAACTTCCCGGTCGGTCACCCATCCTGAAATTACTCCAAGCTGAGCACGCTTAACTTTGGAGTTCTATCCGAATGGACTCCCGGAAAAGAAGGAATTCCTTATTGATATGAGTAGTCTATCATCCCTAATAAGCGAGGCCATCATAATGCATGACCTTGAATCCATCCCACCAAGCTCTAGCAGTTCCCCCGAGACAGTGGGCGGCATAGGCCACCTTCTCATGGTCTTCAGTGCAGCCGACTAGCTCCAGCAAGTCCCCAATGGTGCTGACCCAGTTGTCTGCATCCAAGGGTTCAACGATCTATATGAAGGTTGGTGGTGCATGCTTCTTGAACTCCGCCAACGTGGAACATCCATTGTCATTCCCCGCCGACTAGCAGTTGTTGGTGATAGCTTGAGAAATCATCTGGAGGGTTGCGGTGTTGGCTTGGCATTCCACTCGGAAGGCTTGGAGAATCTGAGCCATGTCCATGTTCGGGGGAGGTGGTGGTGGTGGAGCTTGTCCGTTGGTTTGGTTCTAGCTGGCTTATGCTTGGGCGGATTCTCCGGCTTCGCGCTGCTTGGTAGAGGTACCAGTATGAGTTACAACAGGCAACTTGTTGGAGCGGTCAAGGTCTTATGATTGGGAAAGATGAGGGAAAGCAATAAAGATGGGTGCCTAGTAAGGGGTTGGTATGCCACTAGTTGTTTTCATGCAATGGCCAAACACTTCATAAAAATCCAAATAGATGATGTAGTCGTTTACATGTCTCCTAAGGGAAAGTACGACTTCCATCGAAACACAACAAAAGCAAGCACAACACTACATGGTTTCATATGAACCATTACAAGGACTCGACTTCGCATAGGGGTTACACAAGCTATCCCACCGTAGATGTCTTGAGATGGCATATCCGAGTTGCGAATGATGCCTAAGTGGTGGAATGCTCGTTCGTGTATTCTGGCTCTTCTGGGTCTTCCTCCTCATCTTCATCCATCCGGGCTTCTTTATCACTTGAAGGTGTGGGGGAGAGGTGGAGTTGGACACGGCGTTGCTTTGCCTGTGGTGCAGGGAAGAGCTTGGGATATTCCCTTGCAGTCATACAACGTCACCGGGGTGGTTCTCCATTCTTGGACGATACATCTCCTGAGGGTCTTCCACCTTGATATGTGATATCAGGATGCGCAGGAGGCACACCATCCTTCTTGATCCTTGACGAAGAAGTGCCCTGGTCTTGTGGAGTTCTTCTCTGAGCTTCGTCGACTCCGAGGGCAATTATTGTGCCAAGCTCTCGGCACAAAGGCTGAAGTAGGTCTACAATCGGATTGGAAGTCCTTCCTTAAGTGGTGGGGCTCGTGCGCTGCTCTCATCTTCACCTTCCTTCCGGTAAGGAAGGAAGCGGGTTGTCATCTTGACTGCCATCTCCGGAAGAAGTTCTTGGAGGCGGGTTAGTGCCTTGAGTGCAGCTACCTCGATAGCGAGGAGTAGTGTTGCCATCTGGGGTCCTTCGAAGAACCAACTTGTGGGAGGATCAGCTGCCTTCACGATCACGTCCACATGGTACTTCATCTCGGTGTATCTGAGCCAATGCTCATGATACGGGAGGATGGGGGCTCCGTGAAACTGGCACTCATGGAGGTTATCCTCGAGAAGCAAGGGGAACCCGATGGTCAGGAGATCTTCAGGTATATTGTCCATCTACAAAGGTTGAATGGGAGAGGTCAATAAGCTGATTATATCTTAGGTTTTGGCAAGTCTCAGAAAAGAAGAGAAGTCTAGTTTATGAAAATGGTCTCACCCTAAATAACGCCCATGCTGACTAAGGCTCCCTACAGTCAGGATGGCTCTGATACTAGCTCTGTGGGGACGCACAAGTACAGTGATCCCAGAGATCAATGCTCACTGAACACACAGAAGCTAAATAACAAGAGTCTTACATCCATACATACCGTCTTACACAAATTATGACCATTATGGTCAAGTCTAAGATAGATAAAGCCTCATGGGCTGAACATGAAATAAACTCAAGTAGCGGAAGTCTTCTTAGATAAGTAGAACCCATGCCATATGCCTTAACCCTAAAGGCATTCTGACTGGGAAAGTGTCCTAGTTCGCATGTTCGTCTCGAAAGAATTCTTCTTCCAATTCTTGCTCTCCCATGCTTAGCAAATTAGATAACCAGTGGCAAGCCAATGAGTACTTTGAATGTACCCGCAAGCAACCCATGTTTCTGTAACAACTATGACAAGGCATGATGTAGCACCAAATAGGAAGTGTTTGCAGAAAGAAAATTTTCGAGTGCAATGTAAACAACTACATGCTTGTAAAGCATGCATCATAAGAGTCTAGTTATCCATGTAAACATGTTACAGATATCAACATAATCAAGTTTAGATCATCTTCAACCTATTCAACACATCAAGTCTTTTGACTTGACTCAACCAATTCTTTCCAGACACACACACACACACAATCGGTTTTCCAAACATTGGACATAGCCCAAGAGCGGTTACCCAACTGTCCTTGACCGTGGACATGGCTATTCGAATAGTTTTACACTCTGCAGAGATTGCACACTTTACCCACAAGATCCGGGGAACTTCCGTGTCATCCATGACCCGCGGTACCTCAAGTACCCGGGGTAAGCACCCGATCACTATCTTTCCCTAGATGGCACCAACATAAAGTCCACTCGATTGGTAGCAACCCCTGTGCCCAACATTTCACATCTTAAAATTGTGGAGCCACACTCCTATATTCATCACATACCACAAGCACGGGGTACCAATGGTGTGTCCGGTGCCCTGTAAAAACAGTCATGGCCGCCTATCTAAGCACGACTCCGTCCTGAGAGTGACCTCATGTCACCCCTGTCACTAGTAATGCGGGCACCATGCTAGTATCGGCCTAGGTAATCAATAATGCCCTTTCCCATATAAGGGTAGAGTGGTTGTGCATGTACGGTTGGAATAACGGTCACAACTTAAACCAATCCGTTTTCGAAAGCAACACACACATTTGCCTCGGTACACCACTTCTTCATCAAGTGGTTACCCAACTCAACATCTCCCTCGGGCATAAGTGGCTCCCGACGAGGTTTTCGAAAAGTCTTTTGAAAATATTTTGTCTCCATCACCATGCATATTCCCGTCCCATTTGCGTAGCCACTACTTTATCATCATATCTACTCCCACCCGCATAACCCACATAGGAAGGAAGGGTCATTCTTGATGCAAGTTCAAATAAGAAAGTAACAAAGGTAGCCAACCAAAGTCGTCACCACCTTAATAAGATTCCGATGCATCGATAATAAGGTGCTATATGTCATGCATAAAAAGGGTTTCTTAAACATGGTCAAAGGGCTGCTTGCCTTGATTAGCTTGGTCTTCAAAGTCTTCAAGTCCTTCTTCTTCTTCTGCTCCAACTACTTCGTCAAATCCGGGATCTATTCATCGCAAAAGAAACAACTAGCAAATAAGGTAATAATAAAAACAAAAAGTCAAAGTGCTCAGAAAATGTCAACTTATTTTTGTAAAATACTAGGAGGAAAACTAAGAAGGGGAAATTTCTTAGTTTTGGATTTGGAGCAAAAGGAACAGAGTAGTGGATTTTCAAACATGGATATAATTGCTCAAATTGAAATTAAAATTTGAACGGTACAGAAGAAGTTGATGCACATGCATGAAAGATACACCATTTAATAGGTGGGAATATTACAAGATTTTAGGAGTTGTAATTAATTAATTTGGATAAATATTTTATCATGTGGAATTTTCTGAAAATTGGACATAAACAAAAAAGAAAAAGGGCCACTGTGCAATTGGGCCAGAACAGCCGCAGCGCACAGGCCTAGAATGGATTCTGCCTGGGCGGCGTGCGCGTGCCAGGTTTGAACCTGACGGGCGGGCCCCAGGTGCTAGTGAGAAAGAGGGGCGAGGGAGAGGAGAGGCTGACAGGTGGGGCCCGTCAGTCATCCCTAACCCCGAGTCTGTATGGTCGACGAGGCGAGTGGAGGGCAGGGTTGGACTCAGCGTGGAGTCTTTGTTTGGGTGGTGGTGGTCGACGTCGCCGGAGTTCCCTGGTTCGCCGACGACGAGGAGGCATGACGGAGGAGCTTCGGGCATTGGCCGTTCCGTTCATTTCCGGCTGCAAACAAGGCGGGAGGAAGAGGGGAATCGGTTAGTGGGGCGAGGTGGTTCCAAATCGAGGCATAGGAGCAGGCGGGAGAGCATGTACTGAGGAAATGACGACGAGCCACCATGGCGAAGCTCGAGCTTGATCTCGAGCTCAAGGGCTTTTGGAGGTGAGCTGGGGGTGCAGGGGGGCGATTTGGAGTGTGCAGAGGCGAGTGGTGGATAGGGAGAGGCTCGGGGCGGCCTCTTTATAGGCGGGCGACAGTCCATCGAGGACGCATGCGCCGGCGAGCTCACTACCATCTCCACGGGTCATAGGAGCTCATCGCGGGGTGTGTGCGATACTCGTGGTCTCGGTCCAGAGCCAGGGGATAGAAGAGGGAGGGCGAAGAGGGGTCAGAGGAGACGCGCGTGTGAGCGCGCTCACTAGTGCGCTCGGGCCGCTGGCGCACGTGCGAGCTGGGGCAAGAGGAGGGAGAAGGAGGAGGGGGCGAGGTCATGCCGTGTCGTGGACGTCGAGGCGCATCGTCGGGCGTGAAGGGGAGGGCCGAGGTGGTCGGAGGTGCTTGGCCGTGGGCGGCTACAGTGCCAGAGCGCCCTGTAGCGCGCTCTAGAGCGTGCTTTTGGCATGCCATGTCATATTTTATGCCCTGTGGGCATGCCCACTGATGTCTGGCAGCTCTGGGAGATAATAAAGAAAGGGGTGGAGCCTTGGATGCCATGGATGGCCACTTGAGTTAGGAGGGAGGTGAGTGTCGGCGTCCTGGGAACCAGGATACCCAGACTTGCCTGCGTGTGGGCTGCGATGCACTCCTACTACGGCCTGGTACGGCCCAGCTGATCGACCAGCTACCCAAGACCCTCGTGAGGGAGGCTTGACCTGGCGAGGAGAATGACAAAAAGACCCCCTCAGGAACCGCCTCGGCTAGGTTTCTCCGGAGGGGCGGAGAATGCATGGCCAAGCCTGCCTCAGGAGGAGGCAGTGATGCGAGCAGACGCACCGCGCCAGTGGGTGCCAGCATGTGCCAGCGGCCCAGTTGCCATTTTGGTGTAAAGGAGACAGCTCAGGCGCAGGTTCCCGAGGAGCAGGACAAAGGTTTCTCCTTTGGTGCAACAAGACCGAAGACCGCAAGGACGGCAGGGAGGATGTCACCACCGAGCCCACCATCGCATCATCGCGTGATCCCTTTGCATGAGAAGACCTCTTTTGTCAGGATAGGAACGTCCTTGTGTTCCTGCTCAAATTGGTCGTTGAGGGTCCCTTCCTGCCTAAACATTTCGGGGGAATAGGACCCTGGCCGCCTATATAAATAGCTAGGATTCCCACCATGCGGGAGGACATATCGGATCTAGAGAGACTCCGCCTTCACACCAAGGAGCAAGAACCCTTGCCTCCTGACCCTCCTGAGCTCTCCTCCTAAGCTCAGGAACCACTGTACTTGTTCATACTCAAGCCCTCCCGAGGCTAATCCACCAAAGCAGGACGTAGGGTTTTACACCACAAGGCGGGTGAACCTGGGTAACTTGTGTGTGCTTTACTTGTTGCTGGCTTGAATCTTACCATTGGACGAGGGCGAGGCACTAGGTAGACGTGAGTGGGAGAGTTCTTCGTTCACGCCCCTGTGTTCGAACTTCTTGGGTTTGTGGAGCCTGTAATCCGACATATGGCGCGCCAGGTAGGGGGCGTGTCGAAATCTAGCCTCTCTGACGACCTCGCCTCCCCTCTCCTGCTCCACGCCGCCATGATGACTGCGGGGGCTGCCACATACGCGTGGAGGCTGGTGCTGTCCCCGTCGTCCAAGCGGCATCAGCGGACCACGCCACCCATGGGCGCTCCGCCCCCTTCACTGACGACATTTTCGCCGGCAGGGCCACCATAGAGCTGCCTGCTCCGCCATTTTCGCTCCCTGTGGCCCAGCCGGCGGTGCTCTTAGTGGCGCAGAGGCTGCTCCAGCACCGGCCACCCACGGAGGAGCTCGACGCTTGGGCAGCCCGCGTCGACGAGTTGTTGGTCGCTGCCGGCTGGGAGTTGCCCTGCCGCGAGGTCGCCTGCATCATTGAAGGATCCAAAGCATCGACGTCGGCCTGGCACGTCAAGTCACACTTTCGGCGGATCGGGGCCGCCGCCCAGCCATAGGAGGCCCCGCAGGCACGGGACGCGCAGGGGCACGTCATCACTATCGGCCCTGGCGACCGCGCCATAGCTGCAGCAGGCGCTAACGTCCTCCCTACGGTATGCACCCCCACCATATGCGGGGTGGCTGTCACGAGGACCCTCATCGACGGCGGCCCCAGGCTCAACATCCTCTCCCCGGAGGCTTTTGGTCATCTGCCCGTGTCCTACAGGAAGCTCCTCCCCACTAAGCCCTTCTCGGGGGTCGCGGGCTCGGCCGCCCCGCTCGGCCAGATCCGCCTCCCGGTCACCTTTGGCACACCCGTTAACTACCGGACCGAGCTCATCGACTTCGATGTTGCGCCCATCCACCTACCCTACAACGCCGTCCTTGGCTTGCCAGCCTTGGCAAAATTCATGGCAGCGACTCACCCGGGCTACAATACTGTCAAGATGCCCGGGAGCAGCGGCGTCATCACTATCGAAAGGGACCCCGAGGTCGCCCTTCAGGTCCTCGGGCGCGCTTACAGGGCTATAGCCACAGCCCATTCAGGTACGGAGGGGGCTCTGAAGACATCGGAAGCCGCGCCAGCCAAGAAGAAGCAGCTCTTCACTTAGGACCCGGCCTAGACGAAGCACGTGCTCGCTGATGAGGAGGGCTGAGGAGCCACTTTCACCATCGGTACGGGAATGGACCCAGAGCAAGAGGCAGCGTTGGTTAGCTTCCTCAGGGCTAACAAGGATGTGTTCGCTTGGAAAGCCGCTGACTTGGTCAGGGTGCCTAGGCACTTCATCGAGCATCACCTTACGGTGTGCCCCAACACGCGCCCTATCAAGAAGAAAGCACGCAGACAGGCCCCAGAGAGGAAGGCCTTCATCGTTCAGGAGGTTTGGAAGCTAGAGGAAGCGGGCCTAGTGTGGGAGGTACGGCACACGGAGTGGCTTGCCAACCCCGTCATAGCCCCGAAGAAACGAGGCAAGCAACGCATGTGCGTCGACTTCACGAGCCTCAACAAATTCTGCCCTGAGGACCCGTTCCCACTCCCGCGCATCGACCAGATCGTGGATTCAACGGCTGAGTGCAACCTGCTCTGCTTCCTCGACGCCTTCTCGGGCTACCACTAAATTAAGATGGCGATGGAGGATGTGGAGAAGACGGCATTCCTAACCCCTTGCGGGGTCTACTGCTACACATGCATACCTTTTGGGCTGAGAAACACGTGCGCCACCTTCCAGCGCCTGATGCACATCTCCCTCAGCCCTCAGCTCGGGAGGAACGCGGAGGCCTATGTCGACAACATCGTGGTCAAGACCGAGAGGCCAGGACTCTCATCTAGGACCTAGAAGAAACGTTCGCCAACCTGCGCAAGGTGAAGATGTGCCTCAACCCAGATAAGTGCGTGTTTGATGTACCCTTCGGCAAGTTGCTAGGGTTCCTGGTTTCACACCCACACATTGAAGCTAATCTGGAGAAGATCAAAGCCATCGAAAGAATGAAGCCGCCTACAACCCTGAAGGAGATGCAGAAGCTTGCGGGATGTGTAACGTCCCTGGGGCGCTTCATCTCTAAGCTTGGCGAACGCGCCCTCCCGTTCTTCGAACTCATGAAGATGAAGGGGCCCTTCGAGTGGACTCCGGAGGACGACGCCGCCTTCCAGGGTCTCAAGGAATACCTCACCAGTCCGCCGGTTATGGTGGCGCCAAGACCCCTGGAACCCATGACTCTCTATCCCGCCGCTATGCCTCACTCCGCTAGTGCAGCATTAGTGGTGGAGCGCGAGGAGAGGCCCCGAAGTGCGAGGCCGCGGTGCAAGTCAGCATCCTCAGGAGCTCCGTCGCCCCCTGACGCAGCTCCGGAAGTAGATTCGATCACGGTTACTGATGGCCCCGCCGTCCAGCAAAAAGCACCAAAGACTCCCGAAGCGCCTGAAGAACCTGCGGCGCCGACCCTCGTGGAGCCCCCTATGTACATCGTCAACACCATACTACGCGACGCGCGCTCGCGTTACCCGATGCCTCAAAAGCTGCTCCCGGCGCTCCTTGTCGCCTCTAGGAAGCTGCGCCATTACTTCCTGGGCCACCCTATCAAGGTTGTCTCATTGTACCCTCTCGAGAAGGTGCTCCGGGTCCCGAACGTCATCAGGAGGGTCGCCGAGTGGAACATCGAGCTACAGGTGTTCCAGTTGGAGTTGAGCACCACGCGAGCGATCAAAGGAGTGGCTCTGGCAAAATTTGTGACAGAATGGACTGACGCGCCGGAATAGGGGGCTGGCGAGGATCGCTCGCTGGCCCCCGGCGATGAAGCCCCGAACGGATGGGTGGTATACTTCAATGATGCCTTTTCGTGCCTTGGCCCAGGAGCTGGCTCCGTGTTGGTATCACCCACTCAGGACAAGTTGTACTGCGCCGTGCAGCTTTGCTTCCAGCTAGGCGAGAAGGTCTCCAACAACATAGCAGAGTATGAGGGCCTGATCGCTGGGATCAAGGCCGCAGCTGCATTGGGGGTCAAGCGCCTCACCATTAAAGGCGATTCGAAGCTCCTCGTCAACTTCTCCAACAAGAAATACAAGCCCAAGGACGAGCACATGGAGGCTTATCTGGAGGAGGTGCGCAAGATGGAAAAGCGATTCCGAGGGCTGGAGGTGCAGCACGTGCCAAGGGGCACGAACAAGGAGGCGGACGACATTGCCAAACGAGCCTCCAGGTGGGAACCTCGGAGGCCGGGCATCTTCGAGGAGCGGCTGCTCAAGCCGTCGGTAGCACCGCCCACTCCTGAGCTGGCGTCCCCTCGGGAGGGGCGACCTGCAGCGCCCGTAGCCGGAGCTCTGCCCTGCGGGCCGACCACCGGAGCCCGCCTGCTACTCGCTGTGGAGCCGGAGGAGGGTTGCTGGACCAAAGAGCTCAAGATGTACCTGCTACACGACACCTTGCCAGACAAGGAGGAAGATGCAGAGCCCGTGGTCTGACAGGCCTCAGCTTACTGCATCCAAAACGGTGAACTCTACTGGAGGCGCCCTCGAGGAAGCAAGGACGCGAGCTGTTCGCTGACATCCACGGTGGGGACTGCGGCCACCATTCGTTGTCCCGCACCCTCGTGGGCAAGGCCTTCCGCAGCCGCTTTTAGTGGCCCAGGGCACTTAATGACGCCACGGAGCTTGTGCAGGCTTGTGAGGCGTGCCAGTTTCACGCCAAGCAGATCCATCAACCAGCGCAGGGCCTCCAGACGATCCCGCTCTCCTGGCCCTTCCCGGTATGGGGATTGGACATCCTGGGTGCATTTCCCCGGGCGGCAGGGGGCTACTGCTTCCTATACATCGCAATCAACAAATTCACCAAGTGGGCGGAGGTGGAGCCTGTTCGTGCGATCCCTGCCGGGTCGGCCGTCAAGTTCATCCAGGGCCTTGTGAGGCGATTCGAGGTCCCCAACCGCATCATCACGGATAACGGTTCGCAGTTCACAAGCAATCTATTCAGGTCATATTGTTCTAACCTTGGAACACAGATCTACTACGCGTCGGTGGCTCACCCCAAGAGTAACGGTCAGGCCGAATGCGCCAACGCATAAGTCTTCCGCGGCCTCAAGATGCGCAGCTTTAAGAAAAAGCTTGAGGCTTGCGGTAGGGGCTGGATCGATGAACTCCAGTCCGTGTTGTGGTCGATCTGTACCACCGCAACCAAACACATGGGTGAAACTCCTTTCTTCCTTGTTTACGGGGCGGAGGAGGTCCTCCCTCACGAGGTCAAGCATCGCTCCCCATGGGTCTTGGCTTTCAATGAGGAATGCCAGGACGCTGCCTGGCAGATGGACCTCATGCTCGGTGAGGAGGGCCGCTGCCGAGCTGCCCTCAGGGTAGCACGATATCAGCAGGCGCTGCGGCGGTACCACTGCCGCAGCATCCGCACAAGGACACTTGAAGTTGGTGACTTGGTCCTGAGGCTGGTCCTCTCCAGGGAGGGGTTACACAAGCTCTCGCCCATGTGGGAGGGCTTGTTCACAATCGCCCGTGTCTTTAGGCCTGGTGCTGTGCACCTGGAGATGCAGGATGGGGTATCTATCCAGAATTCCTAGAACATTGAGCACCTTAGGAGGTTCTATCTGTAATCAAGGCTCCGTGCCCGAGAAGGTCTCTGCTCGTGACACTCTCACGTAATAATGAGTTGGGCAGTACACGCCTCGGAGTCTCCTGAGCATTGCCTGCGGGCCATCAGACGGGGCTCCCACCCACGTCCCAGTGGCAGTCCTTAGGTCCACGCTGGTAAGAAGACTGTGGGGACCCCGACTCATAAGTCGTGTGTAGGATCGAAAGTATGTCTAGAGGGGGGGTGATTAGACTACTTGACAATATAAAAATTCTGCCTTTTGATCATGAACAGTTTTAGGCAGTTTCACAATTATGATCAATTCAAGTATCACCCTACACATGCAATTCTAGAGTATAAGCAGCGGAAAGTAAATTGCACATGTAGTAAAGAGAGGTAGAGAAGATCAAACGCAATTTGGAGACACGGAGATTTTTCTCGTGGTTCCGATAGGTGGTGCTATCGTACATCCATGTTGATGGAGACTTCAACCCACGGAGGGTAACGGCTGCGCGAGTCCACGGAGGGCTCCACCCACGAAGGGTCCACGAAGAAGCAACCATGTCTATTCCATCATGGCCTACGCCCACGGAGGACTAGCCTTACTCGGGGTAGATCTTCACGAAGTAGGCGATCTCCTTGCCCTTACAAACTTCTTGGTTCAACTCCACATCTCGAAGACGGAGGCTCCCAAGCGACACCTAACCAATCTAGGAGGCACCACCCTCCAAAAGGTAATAGATGTTGTTGATGATGATGAACTCCTTGCTCTTGTGCTTCAAATGATAATCTCCCCAACACTCAACTCTCCTCACTGATATGGCTGTGGTGGAAGAAGGGTTTGAGTGGAAAGCAACTTGGGAAGGTTAGAAATCAAGTTTCATATGGTAGGAATGGAATGACTTGATCTCAACACAAGGGTAGGTGGTTCTCTTCTCAAAAAGTGTAAGGTAGGAGTGGTAGTACTTTCTGATGGCTCTCTCCATGAATGAAGAGGGGGTGGAGGGGTATATATAGCCTCCACACAAAATCCAACCGTTACACACATAATTGAGCAATCTCGGTGAGACCGAAGTGAAAACTCGGTCAGACCGAAAGTTCAAATATAGTGAACGTTGGGGTTTCCGGTGGGACCGAAAATACCATCTCGGTGTGTCCGATATGAGTCAAAGGTAGGAGCTTGCCAGAATCGGTGGGACCGAAATCAACAACTCGGATATTCCGAAATGATGACAAACGGTTACAGAAGGTTGGCAGTCCAGTTTCGGTGAGACCGAACTCAAAATCGGATGGACCGAAATTTCTAGGGTTTGGAAAATAGCTGAGGTGGTTCATCTCGGTGGGACTGAGTTGGAAGAATCGGTTTGTCCGAGATTACTTATGAGTGTGTTAAGTAGTGAAAGTTGCTGATAGTTGAAGGAGCTAAATCATTAAGCACTTGAGCAACCAGATCATCAACACAACCTCATCCCCTTTTAATAGTATTGGCTTTTCCTATGGACTCAATGTGATCTTTGATCACTAAACCAAAAATGGAGTCTTGAGCTTTTGCCAATGCTTGTCTTAGCATTTTGAGGGGTCCACTTCTTCAGACATTTCCATACCCATATCATCGAACTTCTCTGAAATGATTCTCAAGTAGCTATTAGTTCAATGATATATATGTTGTTATTAATTACCAAAACCACCCGGGGATTAGTTGCACCTTCAATCTCCCCCTTTTTGGTAATTGATGACAACATATAGATCAAAGCTTCGACAAAAGATATAATCAATGAATAATATCGTTGCTTTGAGAAGTATGTGATAAACAAGAGCTCCCCCTAAATTTGTGCATTATTTAAAATTTGCGTTTGAATGCAAATGCACAATCGATTAGGATTATGGGTCACTCTTCCATGTCACATACATCTTGGTGGAGCGCACAAAATGATAAGAATGAATAACATGCACTCAATCACCAAGACAAGAGTAAATAGCCATACAATAAGGAATAGCATATGATAAGCATTAAGCACACATGAAAGCATAGTATGACCAAGCACTCATTAAGGTAGCATCAAACGTAGTAGCAAGCACACTGAAAGTATCAAGAACCAAAAGAACCAAATGTATCTCAAAGAAAACTGGCAAAAGAACGAAAGAGCACTCTCTCTCTCGAAGCCCTATGATCTATACAATTTCTCCCCCTTTGGCAACAAGTTACCAAAAAGTTCGAAAAGGCATAGAACTAAGCGTCACTGTGGGCTCTGCTGGCGGCTCCCGTCTGGGTAGATGTCGAAGTAGAAATGACGGCATCGGCGAAGACTTCTGCTGATGTCTGCGCTGGAGGAGTGGATGCTGGAGCTGGAGCTGGAGTAACTGCTGGAGCTGTAGGAGGTGCTGAAGTGGTAGCCCTGGAGTCAGTCACTGGGATAGCTGCAGATCGGGATCCTCTGGGAACCTGAGCAGTCTGGCGATGAGAGTCCTGGACTAGATCATCCTGCATGAGCTCTGCTCTCTCCTGCCTAGCTTCTTCCATGTCCGCCTCAAGCTTGTTGACGGTCACCTGAATCTCTGTCAGCTTCACGTCCAGAGCGTGGATCTTGTCCTCAACAATCCTCTCTAGGATTTCCTGAGATTGTTCAATGCTGGCCAGGCGTTGTTCAATCCTCTGGGTAGCTTCAAGAATCTGCTCTCCGAAGCTCTTTGGTTTAGCTGCTGCTGCTGCTGCCTCTTTGTCAGCTTTAGCTTTCTTAGCAACCTCAATTTTGGCTTGACCTTCAACTGAGGTTGGATCCTCCTCATCCATCACAACAATGTTATCTTCATGCTCTGGCTGCAGTGGCAAGTGCTTCCTATCCAACATGAATTTGCCCGTGCCAAACTTGGCATTGATGAGCATCTGAATTTGTGGGGCAAATCCACACGACCTCTTCTGGTCAGCTGCAGTCCTCTTAATGGTTTCTACCATTAAGTCCATCACCTTAAAAGGTGCCTTCTCATCAAGAATGTGCAGCATGTTGATAGAATAGCCTCGGATCATGCGGTGGTCTCCAGACTTGGGCATCAATGTATGCCTCAAAATAGTGTTTGTGGTGGTCAGACCAGCCTGGAGATAGTACACTGAGCCAAGCTTCCACCCTTCCAAATCAGCTGCGGGGATCTCCTTGTACATGTTCTTCATGGAATCATGGTTCTTCTTGGGAATCCCATAGACATCAATGTCGTCCTCTCTCTGCATTGGAGCATTCAGAAGTTCTGCCCATTCTTCAACAGACGAAGAAAACCTTTGACCTTCAGTCATCCAGGTGATCTTGCCATCAGGATAAAGGTGGGTTGTGGCGTAGAACTGCATGATCATCTCGTCATTCCAATCTGTCAGCTTCTGACCCACGAACTCATCAACTCCACATGCAGTAAAGCTCTCATGCACATGGGGAAAGAAGTCTCAGTGCTCTTCACTGTCAATGTACTTCCAGTCAACATACCTGGTGTCTGCAACAATAGGCTTCTTATCCATCAACACGGTCTCATAGAAGTCCTGTTGCTCTCTGGTGTGGAATCTGGGGTCCACAGCAGTCCTTCTCCTCACGGCATATGGATCAGACTGTCTCCATAGCCTGAGACCTCTGTCCTTCCTTGCCTTCATATCCTCGGCTTGAGGATGAGCATCGTTGTGGAGTGGCAACTTAGGACGGAGCTTAAGCAACACATGTTCTTCATCTGACTCAGACGGTGGCATCTCACCTTTGTTCTACTCAGAGGCTGGAATATTCCTGGTTGTCCTCTTGGGCTTTGCAGGAGCTGCCTTGGCTTGAGCAGGCTTCTTGGGCTTAGAAGTGGCTTGAGCCCTAATTGCATCACCCATGAACTTAGCCTTCTGAGGAGGAGGCTGGGGTGCATCTTCCTCTTCTTCAGCGGCTGCATCAACATGAGGTTCAGCATACACAACTCTCTTCCTCTTGGAAGTTTTCTTCACCTTGCTTGGAGCTGGCTCTTCCAAGTTCAGCTTCTTTGCAACAGCTGACTGCTTGACTTTGCTTGTGCCTTTCTTCGACTGCTGCCCTTCGTGCTCTTTGGCAACAACTTTTCTCTTGGGCTTGGAGGTAACTTCCTCAGCAACGAAGTCAGAGTCCTCATCATCAGAATTTCTCTGATTTCTGGTTCTGGTGGCTGCAGGAGGCAAACCACTAGGGGTACTCCTCTCACCATCATCACTAGGACTACTAGCCTCAGGACTAGTATCTGCCTCAGGGATCTCTGCAAACGGTGACTCAGACCTGTTCTGGCTGTCACTGGCATCTGACATGGCTGACAACCTGTGAATAGATAAGGTATAGGCAGAGTAGAAGAGTTATCACAACTGCAGAGGTTTTTGCAAAAAAAATGAGTTCAAATCTTAGTTTTGAGTTTTCACAGAATGCATTTCGGTCAAACCGAGTTTCAGTTTCGGTGAATCCGAAGTGTATACAGAGGCTTATCACACCACTTTCGGTCAGATCGAAGTGGGTTTCGGTCCTACCTAAACACTAGGGTTTCACTGAGACTCTACATCGGTCACACCGATTTGCACAACTCGGTTAGACCGAAAGGTGCAGTGCAATGGCCAGAGGCCAAATCGGTCATTCCGAGTTTTCAAAATCGGTTTCACCGAGATGTATTCCGTGGAAACCTAAACCTAAGAATTTCGCTCGAAACTAAAACGATCTGATCTGATGTTAAGGAGGATTTCAAACGTGGCTAGATACATGGCAAACCAATCGTGCAAGAATCAGATGGGGAGCACGAGAGGGATCGAGACTCACCCTAACTTGGTGGAGTCCCTCTACGGCGGTAACGGCGTGGAGAAGAATACCGTTGACGGTGGCGGAGACCTGCGGCAAGGGCGCACAGGCGACGACAGCGACGATCCGAAGACCAGGGCGACGGCAGCAGGGGACTTGGGGGCGAAACGGTTTGAAGAAGTAATCGCGCGCAGCCCTCAGTATATATATCCCCATACTGTCGATGGGACCGAGTTGAAAAACTCGGTGACACCGAAATGTATAACTGCTGTGCAGTTACCCATATCGGTCACGCCGAGATTTTGAACTCGGTTTCACCGAGATGAAACCTAGATCAGTCTAAGCGTTTCGGTTGGACCGAGATGGAGAAGTTGGTCAGACCGAAATTGACTTAGAAGGTTTTGGAAGTCAGCCTTAGACGGATCGGTGGCTCCGAGTGCTCCTCACTCGGAGGGTCCGAAAATGACTTGTTCAAAGTTGTGATATGAGCATGAATAGAATTTGAGACAAGAAAGCATAGATAGCTAGGGGAGGTGCTTAGGCATTCTTGTCCATCCATTTGGCCAGAAAGAAAAATCAAAACAACCAAAACAACAAATGGATGTCCTTGAATGGATAAAATCATGCATTCAATATGCTCACACAATAAGATAGCAAATGAAATATGTGTCAAACATGCACAACCAACACTCTAGCTACTAGCACACAATTTGTCGATGACTAGGTCATCTATATATGAGTATTTCGACTTAGGAGTCAAATGAGAACATTTGATCATAGGTCATACTCATCGTTTAAGCACAAGTGGGGTTACCACTTTTACATAAAGCATTGATGTGTTCACATCATTTGGAGATGCTTTAGCTCAATTTTTAGAGCAAAGCTCCCCCTAGATGTGAGAACCCCTTTTAAAGGGTCAAACTAACCTTGGGTTGTCGTAGAAGACTTCATGTAGATATTGAAGATGTGGATGCTCAATGTTGATGTAGATCATCAAGAGTTGGGAGCTATCCTTTGGATTAGGGCACTTTCAATACCTACATGGGTTAGTCCCACAAGGAACAAACAAGGATATCCATAGACATAGATTGAAGTTCACAAAAGATGATGTCCATGAAAGCAATAATTACCTTGTCCCTTGAGTTACCAACAAGAGGGTTTGTGACTCCATGAACTAGTGCATGATGTGGAAGTTGATTGCACAAGTTCTTGCCAAAATGAATATGAGTGAAGTATGTTGGCGGAGTCACCCTCAAGAACCTTCTAGTTCTTCTTCTTTGGGATCCACATCATCTTGATGGGAATCCTTGGAGTTGTAGTTGAGCTTGACGAAGTAGAACTTGACGTGTCCTTGGGAACCCACTTGACCATGGCTTGAGGTGCTTCAACGAATGCATCAATCTCCTCTTGAAGCTTGTCCTTGGCCTTTAGCTTGTGGTCTTGTGGTGGAAGGTCATCTTGAGCTTGTTCCACATTGGAAGAAGTAGGATCATACTTCTCCTTTTGAGAAACAAACTGTGGAGTAGGGTATTCACCTTCTTCCCACTCAACAACTTCGGCGTTGAACTTTCGCTCAAAACCAATCCATTGATTCTTCCGGTGCCTTCCTTGTTTGCGAACAATTTCCTCAAAGTTCTTGCTTCCGGCAAGACTTTTGTAGACACCTTTCTCTATGATTTCCTTCAATAAGCTATTTTCTTGCTCAAGTGTAACTTGGCTTGAAACATTGTTAGTGGAATCAAGAGAACTACTAGAAGTAACAACATTAGATTTGACATTGTTATTGTTACTACTAGAGGAAGAATTTATCTTATGCTTGTCATGCTTAGTCTTAATAGGTGGCAAGAAATTAGACAAGAGAAGTCGTTTGGCAAGATAAGAAGAACTCTTCTTTCGAAGATCGTCATTGATCGCTTTTAGAAACTCATGTTCTTGCTCTAGAGTGAGCTTCTCGAAGCGTAGCTTCTCATGAGATCTTAGGAGCTCTCTATGATCTTCTTGAGTTGTTTCATGTGCTAACTTAAGAGTGTTTAGTTCTTTAGTTAGACGCTCAATCTCCTTCATAGCATTGTCATTCGACTCTTCTCGACTATAAAGACTACTAGCATTTTCATCGTTACTAAGCTCACTAGATTTATCATGCAAGAGCTCATCTTCACCAAGCAAGTCATCCTCATCACTATCAAAGTCAATGAATTCAGGGTGTGTTACCTTGGGGCCTTTAGCCATGAAGCATCTTCCAATTCCCTCATTTGGTGAATCAAATAAGTCGTAGGAGTTGGAGGATACAAGTGCAAGTCCGGCAACACCTTCATCTTGACTGTAGTCGGAGTTGGAGTGATAGCTTCCATCAGATTGATTGTCGGAGTCGGAGCCGGAGACCCATTCACCTACATGAGCTTGATGTCTTCTTCTTGTGTAGCTCCTTGATGACTTGTCTTTCCTCTCCGAATCCTTGCTTCTCCGAGAGGGTCTTCGTTCATAACGATCATCTCTACTCCTTCTCTCTCTCCGAGGTGACTCATCTCTTGCTCTTCTTCTTGGAGATTCTTCTCTTCTCTTGTGGGGAGCCGTACACTCATTTGAGAAGTGTCCGGGTCTTCCACAATTGTAGCAGTTTCGATCACGACTAGAAGATCTCTTTTCATCATATGATCTAGACTTTGAGCTTCTTTCTTTGCCTCTATTCTTGTAGAACTTGTTGAAGTTCTTAACCATTAGGCTTATCTCTTCATTGGAAATTAACTTGTCACTCGAGGTTGTGGGAGCATCACTTGTAGCTTTGTAAGCACCACTTGACTTGTTGTGAAGCTCTTCCTTATCCTTAAGTGTCATCTCATGAGCAACAATTCTTCCAATGACTTCAGTTGGCTTGAGAGTCTTGTAGTTTGGCATCATTTGGATCAAAGTGCACACGGTGTCATA
>LR738712.1:278696823-278720838 GCA_902687465.1 Secale cereale
TTCTTGATGATGAAACGGTCGGTCATTTCTTCGCTTCCTAAGCCGGCAATCTCATTTGTGATGAGAGCAAGCCTAGAGTACATTTCAGCGACTCCTTCACCATCCTTCATCTTGAACTTGTCAAGTTGACCTTGAAGAATATCTAGCTTTGATTCCTTCACAGATTCAGTACCTTCGTGCATTTCAACCAAAGTATCCCAAATCTCTTTAGCATTCTCAAGACGGCTGATTTTGTTGAACTCCTCGGGACACAAAGCATTGAAGAGAATGTCACAAGCTTGAGCATTGTTTTGCAACATCCGCAACTCTTCCGGTGTAGCTTCGCGATCCGGAACTTTTCCTTCCTCGAAGAATTCACCTTGCATACCAACACAAATAATGCCCCATGCGGCTGGGTTATGACCAAGAATATGCATTTTCATTTTATGCTTCCAACTAGCAAAATTTGTACCATCAAAATAAGGACCTCTACGATAATTACCCTCGCTAGACGCCATACTCTCCTAGGTTGTGAAACCAAGCTTATGGAGTCCAATGCAATGGAAACCAAAACAATGGAGACCAAAGCTCTGATACCACTTGTAGGATCGAAAGTATGTCTAGAGGGGGGGTGATTAGACTACTTGACAATATAAAAATTCTGCCTTTTGATCATGAACAGTTTTAGGCAGTTTCACAATTATGATCAATTCAAGTATCACCCTACACATGCAATTCTAGAGTATAAGCAGCGGAAAGTAAATTGCACATGTAGTAAAGAGAGGTGGGGAAGATCAAACGCAATTTGGAGACACGGATATTTTTCTCGTGGTTCCGGTAGGTGATGCTATCGTACATCCACGTTGATGGAGACTTCAACCCACGGAGGGTAACGGCTGCGCGAGTCCACGGAGGGCTCCAACCACGAAGGGTCCACGAAGAAGCAACCTTGTCTATTCCATCATGGCCTACGCCCACGGAGGACTAGCCTTACTCGGGGTAGATCTTCACGAAGTAGGCGATCTCCTTGCCCTTACAAACTTCTTGGTTCAACTCCACATCTCGAAGACGGAGGCTCCCAAGCGAAACCTAACCAATCTAGAAGGCACCACCCTCCAAAAGGTAATAGATGTTGTTGATGATGATGAACTCCTTGCTCTTGTGCTTCAAATGATAATCTCCCCAACACTCAACTCTCCTCACTGATATGGCTGTGGTGGAAGAAGGGTTTGAGTGGAAAGCAACTTGGGAAGGTTAGAAATCAAGTTTCATATGGTAGGAATGGAATGACTTGATCTCAACACAAGGGTAGGTGGTTCTCTTCTCAAAAAGTGTAAGGTAGGAGTGGTAGTACTTTCTGATGGCTCTCTCCACGAATGAAGAGGGGGTGGAGGGGTATATATAGCCTCCACACAAAATCCAACCATTACACACATAATTGAGCAATCTCGGTGAGACCGAAGTGAAAACTCGGTCAGACCGAAAGTTCAAATATAGTGAACGTTGGGGTTTTCGGTGGGACCGAAAATACCATCTCGGTGTGTCCGATATGAGTCAAAGGTAGGAGCTTGCCAGAATCGGTGGGACCGAAATCAACAACTCGGATATTCCGAAATGATGACAAACGGTTACAGAAGGTTGGCAGTCCAGTTTCGGTGAGACCGAACTCAAAATCGGATGGACCGAAATTTCTAGGGTTTGGAAAATAGCTGAGGTGGTTCATCTTGGTGGGACTGAGTTGGAAGAATCGATTTGTCCGAGATTACTTATGAGTGTGTTAAGTAGTGAAAGTTGCTGATAGTTGAAGGAGCTAAATCATTAAGCACTTGAGCAACCAGATCATCAACACAACCTCATCCCCTTTTAATAGTATTGGCTTTTCCTATGGACTCAATGTGATCTTTGATCACTAAACCAAAAATGGAGTCTTGAGCTTTTGCCAATGCTTGTCTTAGCATTTTGAGGGGTCCACTTCTTCAGACATTTCCATACCCATATCATCGAACTTCTCTGAAATGATTCTCAAGTAGCTATTAGTTCAATGATATATATGTTGTTATTAATTACCAAAAACACCCGGGGATTAGTTGCACTTTCATCGTGATCACCGAATGCACATGTACAGTGATCCCAGAGATCAATGCTCACTGAACACACAGAAGCTGAATAACAAGAGTCTTACATCCATACATACCGTATTACACAAATAGGACCATTAAGGTCATGTCTTGAGTATATCATCGCAGCGGAAATCTTCAATTACAACTTGGACCCATGCCATCTTCCTTAACCCTACAGGCATTCTGACTGGGAAGCGTCCTAGCTCGCATGTACGTCACCAAGAAATCTTCATCATATCCTGTTCTCTCATGCCTGGCCAATAAAATAACCAGTGGCAAGCCAATGAGTACTTTGAATGTACTCGCAAGCAACCCAAGTGTGATGACAGAATAATTATGCAAAGCTCTACTGCTAAATTGGCAGTTTTGCGGAAAGCTAGTTTTTCATATGCAAGTATGATCACATATATCATGGACATGTATGTGTCTGCAACAAGTATCGGGAGGTCACAGACATCATTATCGAGAAAGAGTTGTAATCAACTCATGCTCAAGCTCATTGTGACTTTCTCATAATCACATCAACAGATCCACCATTCCGTGTTGTTTTCCAGAAACTTAGGGACATAGTCTAAGTAGCACCACCCAACTGTCCTTGACCGCGGACACGGCTATTCGAATAGTTTGACACTCTACAGAGGTTGCACACTTTACCCACAAGATCAGGGGAACTTCCGTGACATCCACGACCCGCGGCACCTCAAGTACCCAGGGTAAGCACCCGATCACTACCTTTCCCTAGACGACACTAACACAGAGTCCACTCGATTGGTAACAGCCCCGTGCCAAACATTTCACATCTTAAAATTGTGGAGACTTGCTCCCATATTCATCACATACCACTGACACGGGGTACCAACGGTGTGTTCGGTGCCCTGTAAAAACAGTCATGGCCGCCTATCCAAGCACGACCCCGTCCCGAGAGTGACCTCATGTCACCCCCGTCACTAGTAATGCGGGCACCATGCTAGTATCGACCTAGGTAATCAATAATGCCCTTTCCCATATAAGGGTAGAGTGGTTGCGCATGTTTGGTTGGGACGGTAGTCACACATAAATCTAATCCATCTCTGTCTACAACACTCTCATCAAGCCTCGGTACACTACTCCTTCATCAAGTAGTGCCCTAGTTTCTCATCATTTCCTAGGGGCATTAGTGGCACCCACTGGGTCATTTGCAAGTATGTCAAGCCTTACTTGATTCACTCAATGCATAACCCTGACCCATTTTTGCGTAGCCAACTACTATAGCATATATCTATCTACTCCCACCCACATAACCCTCATAGGAAGGTAGGGTCATGTTTGATGCAAGTTTCAATAGCAAGGTAACAAAGGCACCAACCAAAGTGGTCACCTCTTCTACATGATTCCGATGCATTGATAATAAGGTGCTATAAGACATGCATAAAAAGGTTTCTCGAACATGGTCAAAGGGCTGCTTGCCTTGTCCTTCCGAGTCTTCAAACCTTCTGGTCCATCTCCGAGTACTTCGTTTATTTCGTCAACTAACGATGGAAACAATCATAATAAGCAACACAATCAAAGCAAAAATAAAAGTGCTCTAAAAATAGGAGTTGGACTTTTCTAGGATACCTCTGGTCATATTAGAAATGACCAAAGTGTTTTCATTGGGGTATGATCAATGGATGGTTTGGCACATTTCAATATGATGGAACCAAGGGGTTTATGGATTTGAAAGAAGTGTACAGAAATATATTGTTGAATGATGAGCAAAGGCACCCATCCATCAAGTCATGATTTTAGGAGCATCTAGGAGTTGGTTTCACTGGATTTGGAGTCCAAATGAATTTCCTAGGATTTTGCAAAGTTGATAAATATGAAGAAATGGCTCAATATTTGGTGGTGTACAGATAGTATTAATAAAAATGTTCCAAAACTATGTTTGGATATGACAAGCACCTAGGAATTTGAATCACTGCATTTGGATCAAATTCGAGCCCTCCGTGATTTTCTAAAGTTCATCACAGAAAATGAAATAATGGCATTTGATAATTATTTGTGAAGGAAAAGTTTCTGGAAAAATGTGCATGTTGCACCATGTAATAGAGCATGATTTTAGAGACTACCAGAAATTTGAATCATAAAATTTGGAGTCCATTTGAATTATTTATGGGTTTTTGAAGTTGACTGGAAAACGAAAATAAAAGGGATAAGGGGTTATACCCTCATACTGCGCACAGGGCGGAAGATAGCCGCATAGAAACTGGGCCGGCCCAACAGCTCGGCCGCGTGCACAGGGGGGGGGGTTTGACGTCGGAGGCGCCTTCGTGGAGTACGCCTTCGCGCTGGGAAGGCGCCTTCCAGCCGCCTCGCCTCCACTTAAACAACGTGGCGGTCGGCGGCGTCGCTGACCTGCGGGGCCCAGCCGCAGGTCGCTCGTCGCCCGTGGCCATCTTCTCTGGCCCGACGCCGGGCAGGGGAGGTCTTCGGCCGCCGGCGCAGCCGTCGCCTGGGGATGCGGGAGGGCCGGCCGAGGTGCCCAGGAGCTCCGGCTCTCCTCCCCGCACCCGAGGGTGGCTGCGAGCCCGCCCAAGGAGGCCCACAGCCTCGCCACCACAGGGAGGCCGCGGCGGCCGCGGGGTCTTCGGTGGCGCCACGCCAGGAGGAATTCCCAGGCCAAGGGGAGGGCTGGTCCGTCCCTGGGGACTACCCGAGGTGGGCTCGGACCTGGAATCAAGGAAGGGGAAGGAGAGAGCGGCCGAGGTGCCCGAATCCGAGCGGCGGTCGGCGGCGGCACTCCGGCCATGGAGGGGGTAGGAGGCCAAGGGAGAGAGTTCGAGGGTGTCTGGGAGGTTGTCGGAGTGGTGGGAGAGCGAAAGGAGTCGAGAGAGAGAGAGCCCAATGTGGCTATATATAGCGCGCGCATCGGTGCACCGTGGGCGCGGTCCAGGGCGCGCACGGGCGAGCTTCACAGAGGGGAGAGGAGAGAGGGCCAGGCGGGGGCCGGCGACGTTTCGTGTCCCAGACGTCGAGGCAACCTCGGGGACATGCTGGGGAGGCCCGAGGCTGTCGGGGCATCGCGATGGGGGCGGCTACAGTGCGCCAGAGCACTGTAGCGCGCTCCAGAGCATGCATTTGGCTGCCATTGCATTGCTTGGCGTCCAGGGCGTGGCCAATGGTGTCCAGGGGGTAGAGGGAGTAGTAGAATATAGGGAGGTGGTCTTGGATGCTCTGGGGAGCTACTGGAGTGAGGAGGGAGGTGAAAGAGGAGATGAATGTTGCTGTCCACAAGAGTAAAAATGGGGTTTTCACCCCCCCCCCCAATCATTGAGCTGAGGACATGGGGAAGTTACTGGGGGTTGAAGATGATCAGGTTTACCTGTGGTAAGAATTTGAGGTGAAGGGGAATAGTAAAAGTGGTCAAAACAATGGTTTTGGTAAATTGGAAGAAGGTGTTTGATCATGTTTTGGGAAAGCAAATGACTTCCAATTCGCATGGGACTTAACAAGATGGAATGTCACATACATTTAGGCCCTTCCACCAAATTTGAGCTCATTTGGGCAAAGTTGCCAATGTAACTTTGATGAACCCTAAAAATCAACAGAAATGGTTTCACCATGTTTGAGTTAAGCTAATCATCTCCCCTTGATGCACCACTTGGTGTACTATCATAATTTGGGGTTATGATCATGCCCACAAAGTTTGAAGCCCCAGGTAAAAAGTTGGTAATGTAAAGTTGTTCAAATTTGAATTTGAATAGAAATGGTTTTGGGGCACTTAGATCAAGTTATGCTTCTCCAAAACGTGTGCCGTTTGGCATAGATGCATAATTACATCATTTTAGCATGTGCACCAAGTTTGAGAGCATTTGGACAAGTTTGGCAATGTAAAGTTGCTCAAACTTCAAAATGGACAGAAATGGTTTTGAGGGGTTTAGATGATGATTCCTTGATCTTCAAGGCATGAGGCTTTGCAAGATCATCAAATATGTCATACATGACATGACAGAATTTCCCTGGAATTTTTGGAGAATATTCTCTGTGTAAATATTTCAAAAGCTTGAAATATCCAGAAAGGGTTTTGGAAGGATTTGTCCAATATTTTGAACATGACCATGTGTTGAAAATCTTATATATGGTAAATATATGTCCTATGAGTTTCCCTGAATTTTGGCAAATATTTTTGAAATAGTTAAATAATTTTTCCCTATTAAAGACCATTTCTGGCCTTAAGAAAAAGCTTTTAAATAAAATATAAAAATAACTTTTAAAATTATAATTTTGTGGTTTCTGGGAGTCCTATACCTAATAGGATTCAAATATACTTTTTGAAAGATTCTTCACACCCTAAATAAGGTACCTGTAGTGCAAACCTCAATTCAGGGGTTTTTGGAAAAAACTAATTTTAGAAAATACTATTTGGCCAAAAATATTTTTATAAGAAAATTCTATACTGTTCTATACACATGGCATGATCATTGGGAGAAGGTTTTGGATCAAGGAGATGAAGTATAAGAGTTGGAGAATTTATTTGATTTTTAGAGCACTAGCAAACAGCACACGGAAAATCAATCAAGCAAAGTCAAAACACTCAAAAGTTTTTGTAAATCCACATTTTTAACATGATTAATAGCTTAAGCAATGTGGCATGAAAATCAGGGTGTGACAAAGACATAGTGTAGGGGTCGGACGCGATCTTTTTCCCTTTTTTGGATTGGTGTTTGGCTATCAGCCTTTTCTACTTCCTTGGCTATCATCCCTTCCTCTACCCCATGCTGTGAAGTTCTCATGTTTCTACCATTTGGTTGGGTGTCTTGCTTGGAATTTCCTCGCCGGTTTTATGTTCAGCTTGTCAAGCAGGGGCTACGCCGCTTGTTCTCCTTCGCGTGCCTCGCGCGTGGGTGCTAGGACACGGTCGGTCCCGGCTCGCAGCTGCCGCGGTCCCGTGACCTCAGCTCGCCATGCCTGATCAGGCTCTGGCATCGGGATTCTCAGTCCACACGACCTATTCTGCCCAGCCATCTTAGGCCTTGCCGCCTTAATCCATGCTCGGCGCTCTCAAGCGAGCCCAAGGGCGCAAGCCCTCGACAGCTCACAGCGGCTCACTCATACTCGGAGGCTCCGCAGGTCAAGACCCCCCGAACTCAACCATCCTCATGGCCCGTCGGGGGCTCATGACGATAATGAGTCAGGAGCACTTCGCCTCAAGACGTTGCAGCACATAAGCTAAGTAATCTCTCCCAGACCAAAAACATGATAGCAAGTTCTCGCTTCATACATATGTCCTAGTCCATTAAACGCCTCCTCGAGGCAACATAAAATTTTGACACAGGAAGGGAATGAAGAAAAAGAAGAAGTAGAGGCCGACCCGCCAAGCCACAGCTCCGGCGAGCTGCGGCTCAACACGGTTGCCCCCACTCAGTCGGAGTCTTCCAGCTCCTCCCACTTCACCGAGGTACAGCGGCGCAACGACCCTCCCCCCTCGCCGAGCCGAGCTCGGCGGTGCGGTGGCTCATTGTAGCCGCCGCTGCTGGAGGAGCTGCTGCTGCCACAGATGGGGGACCCGCGGCGCCCACCAAGGCCAAGATCATCTCCAAAGGAATAGCTGCTCCTCCGGACGCCGTCGCCACCATCATCTTCATCGTCAGCCTTACGACAGCACCCAAGGCGCATCCCTTCTTCCGAGAAGACCCTAACGAACAGCGTTGAGGCACCATCATACCTGAAGTGGAGCGTGCACCTCCCTTGCAGCCGACGCGCGCGTGCAAACTACTGCCAATCGTGCTCCAAGAACACGTCGCCTGAGGGGGCAACGTCGACCTCCACCCAGGACGCACCGCTGCAGCAGCCGTCGGTCTACGGCCAGAGGCCACCGGGGCCTCCGGCTGGTAGCACGTCGCCGAACGAGTGGGGAAGCCGGAGCCATAAGCCGCTAGGCTTCTCTCCCCACTCCACGAACTCTGACGACACATCGAAGGAGTGGAGATGTGGGCGCGGAGGACGCACAACCGCCAAACGCTGTCTCACGCCTCCTCGCCCACCACTGCCACGACCACCTTCGCCACGAGAAGAGGTGTCGCGCCTCTAAGCGGCGACCGCGTCGGGACCCAGAAGTCCACACCCGCTTCCTCGAGTAGCCGCCGCGGGCGTAGCGGCATAGTTGCGGGGGCGGCCATGGCCCGTCTTCGGCGGCGGTTAGGCCAACTCCTTCAGGGCCTTCCCCTTCTCCGCGGCGGATGGCTTCCTCAGTGGCGCCATGGAGACCTCACAGCAAGAAGAAGAGCACGGAGCGAACAAGGAAGCAAACGGCGCTGGCTTAAAGATGGCTTGGAGGCTTCCCCCTAGTCCCATTTACAGGACGGAGGAGCCCAACTGCCAGTCATTGGCGTCACAGTCGTCACGACCCCGTCATCCGCGTTGGGGAGTTGACAAGTCACATGGTTGCCAAGACTACGTGGGAAGCGGAGTCGCCATGTCCCATCCTACTGTCACGCGCCAGCCTGGCCCGCAGTCTTTTGGGGCCCACGGCGTTTTGTCCTAGAGTAAGGCTTCGCCCCAAAGCCAACTCCGCGCGCACGTTGGGTCCGGGGGCTATTGTCGACGTCCTGGGAACCAGGGTACCCAAACTTGCCTGCCTGCGGGCCGCGACGCGCTCCTACTACGACCTGGTACGGCCCAGCTGATCGACCAGCTGGCCAAGACCCTTGCGAGGGGGGCTAGACCTCGCGAGGAGAACTACACCAAGACCCCCTCAGGAGTGGCCTCGGCTAGGTTGCTCCGGAGGGGCGGAGAATCCAAGGCCAAGCCTGCCTCAGGAGGAGGCAGTGAGGCGAGAAGTGACGCACTGCGCCATTGGGTGCCAACGCGTGCCAGCGGTGTAGTTCCCGTTTTGGTGCAAAGGAGACAGCTCAGGCGCAGGTTCCCGATGGGCGTTACAATGGTTTCCCATTTGGTGCAAAAAGACTGAAGACCGCAAGGATGGCAGGGAGGATGTCACCACCGAGCCCACCATCGCGTCAGCGCCTGATCCCTTTGTAGGCGAAGACCGCTTTTGTCTGGATAGGAACGTCCTTGTGTTCCCGCTCAAAATGTCCGTTGTGGAATCCCTTCCCGCCTAAACATTTCGGGGGGAAGAGGACCCTAGCCGCCTATATAAGTAGCTAGGATTCCCACCGTGCGGGTGGCGGATCGGATCCAGAGGGACTTCACCTTCACACCAAGTAGCAAGAACCCTTGCCTCCTGACCCTCCTGAGCTTAGGAACCACTGTACTTGTTCATAATCAAGCCCTCCCGAGGCTAATCCACCAAAGCAGGACGTAGGTTTTTACACCGCAAGGTGGCCTAAACCTGGGTAAACTTGTGTTTGCTTTACTTGTTGCTTGCTTGAATCTTACCATTGGACAAGGGCGAGGCGCTTAGACATGAGTGGGAGAGATCTTCATTCACGCCCCTGTGTTCGAACTTCTTCGGTTTGCAGATCCTCTAATCCGAAAGTGAGGAAGAGGGGTACAGTGGCTGTCCAGAGGGGTAAATGAGGTGGTTTCACCCTTCAATCATTGAGCCGAGGCCAGGGGAAATTGCTGGATGTAGAAGAGGACTTGGTGGGGCTATGGTAAAAATTCGAGCCCATTTGGATTAGTGGTAGAGGTCAAAGTAGTTGTTTTAGTAAAAGGGCAAAAAGTGTTTGTTGCTGGTTAGGGCAAGAAAATGGATCCCATTTGTCTTGAGACTCCACAGGGTGAAACGGCACATATATTTGGGGTCTTCCACCAATTTTGAGCTCATTTGGTTAAAGTTGCCAATGCAACTTTTGTAAACCCTAAAAATCAACACAATTGAATTTACCAAGATCTAGTCATAGAAAACCATTCCCCTTGATGCACCACTTGGTGAGTGTCATCATTTGGGGTTGTGAGCATGTCCACAAAGTTTGCGGGCATTTAGAATAAGTTGGCAATGTAAAGTTGTTCAAACTTGAATCTGGACAGAGATGATTTTGGGGCACTTTTGTGAACCAACACTATTTGGATTGATTTGCAACTTTCCAAGGTCATCATATTATGCATATGTGACTTGCTAGAATATTCTTTGAATTTTTAGAGAATATTTCCTTTGTAAATATTTTAAAAAGCTTGAAATATCCAGGAAGGCTTTTTGAGGGATTTGTCAAATATTTTGAACACGACCATGTGTTGAAACTCTTATATATGGACAATATATGTCCTATGAGTTTCCCTAAATTTTCTCAAATATTTTTGAAATAATTAAATAATTTTAACCTATTAAAGACAATTTCTGGCCTAAAGAAAAAACCTTTAAATAAAATATGAAAAATAACTTTTAAAATTATACTTTTGTGGTTTATGGGAGTCCTTATACCTAATAGGATTCAAATATACTTTTAAAAAGATGTTTAACACCCCAAATCAAGTAATTGCAGTGCGAATCTCAATTCAAGGGTTTTTGGAAAATACTATATTGCACTATACACATGACATGATCATTAGGAAGAAGTTTGGAGCAAGGACATGAAGTATAGAAGGTGAATTTATGTTGATCTTAAAGAGCACTTGAATACTTAGAGGGAAATCCTACTCCAAATAAAAGCCAAATGATGCAAAAGTTTTAATTGGTCCAAATATTCATGCTTTATTAATGCAAATGGCATGTTACAAAATACAGGGTGTGACAGTCGCATGGCTACAGTCCGGCGCCGTGCGGGTAGGTGGCCGCCTGGTCAGCGTACACTATAGCCGCGCTCTCCCCAGATTCGAGGGCAGCAGGTGGCACTGTTGCCATGCTCCGTCCTGTCTCTCCCATTCGGCTTGAGGGGCTTTGCTATCCCCGATGTCTTGAAATATCCTTGGGTACGGATGAGGCTACCCGTGGTACATAACCACGATAGAGAGGGGGATCTTCAAACTTCGTCATCACCAACCCTCCTTAATCCCCAATTTCATGATGCTCTCCACCGGGAGTGAATAATTCCTTCGTAGGCTCGCTGATCGGTGAGGAGTTGGATGAGATTCATCATGTAATAGAATTAATTTTCTTAGGGCTTGATCCCTAGTATCCATTATGTTCTGAGATTGATGTTGTTATGACTTTGCCATGCTTAATGCTTGTCACTTTGGGCCCGGTGTTGGTGTCAAAACCAGTGGATCTCGGGTAGGGGGTCCCGAACTATGCATCTGAGGATCGTTGGTAAAAGCAGACCGGGGATACGATGTTTACCCAGGTTCTGGCCCTCTCTATCAAGGTAATACCCTACTTCCTTCTTGATTGATCTTGATGAATATGACGTTACAAGAGTTGATCTACCTCGATATCGTAATGTCTAACCCTAGCAGTCTAGGCTATACAATTGTGATTGTTGTTCCTATGGACCAAACCCCCTGGTTTATATATGCACCAGAGGGACCTAGGGTTGTACATGACCATCTTGCAGAGGAATTAAAACATTACACCCGGACTCTAAACCTTCTATTTTACACATATGGGAGTCCTAACCGGATACGGGAGATAGTCTTCAGCAATAATCTTCATGGCCCACCTGTCCGGCCCATAACAAGTAATCCTGCCACCCGAGGACCCCTTAGTCCAGGACTCCCTGAGTATCCCCTGAACCAGTCTTCGATGATGATGAGTTTGGCTCGTGTACTGTCTTCGGCATTACAAGGCGGGTTCCTCCTCCCGAACATATTGGAACAATATTCCCTACACAAACGTACTATGTCAGGCTCTGCTTGATTAGTACAACCCCTAGCCTCAAAGGGAAGGTATCAAAAAACGGATACTGTGTCTTTACTGACAACCTTTCAGTGAAACGTCACATCTGACCCTTTAATATTTCGAACCGTTTTCTTGGCTCCAGTTTCACGTATCGAGGCATAGCCCCATTGGCATGTCTTGTTGAAGCAGAGATCGTGCCCGCTTATCGTGGGTAACCCAACCGTGTCATACACATGATTGCGTTGGGAACCGGCGAGGTTTATGGCTGGAGTGGGGGGGGGGGGCGTTTAGCATTCTCCACTTATAAAAGGATACAAATCCTTCCCCTTTCACTCGACACTCTCCTCAAGCCCTAGCTTCCCAATCTCTTCAGCCCCAACACCCACAAATCATGTGCCCACAACTCTCAAGTCCTACACCACCGCCTCCCTTCCCAGCAATGGCTGGATCTGGTTCCAAGGGAAAGTGGGAGGCCTCGACAGTCACGGAGAAGACTGTGAAGAATCTCCGAAGTGTGGGCTACCTTGCTGATGACATATCGCACTGGGTTCTAATAAGAACCAGGTGATCCCCATCCCCAAGCCGGGTTAGAGGGTGGGTTTCATCTCTCACTTTATCCGAGGGCTGGGGTTTCCTCTCCACCCCTTTGTCTGGGGCCTCATGTTCTTTTACGGGATGGATTTCCATGATCTAGCCTAGAACTCTATGCTCCACAAATCAGCTTTCATAGGTGTATGCGAGGCGTTCCTCTGCGTTCCCCCAAACTTCGGCTTATGGCTCTAGATATTCAAACTGATGCCGAAGGTGGTCGACGGGAAACATGCAGATTGCTGGGGGTCCCTGGTAAGTAAGCTCCCAAAAGCCACTTGGCCCAAAGGGGCTTTTTTGGAGACAAACAAGATCCTGGCAGCAGGAGTGGTTCTATATCACCAAACCCTATGATGCCAAGTGGGCGGTGGCGACCGCATTCAGATCTATCTCAGACGGAGGTGCAAGCCCTCCAAATCGCATCTCTATATGATGACGAAGGGCACCCTCCTCACTAACGTGATTCAGGTGATGCTCTTCCGCAGCATTCTCCCCTGCCAACTCTGGGACTCCCACTTATGGGAGTTCAATTCGGAAGAGCCCCAGACCTGGAAGCACCTCTTCAACACCACACATGAAGACATCTAGAAACAACTCTTCAAGGATCAAAAGGGTTGGCCGGCGGAGACCGAGGACAAGGGCTTCAGCAGCGTGTTCTCGACCTCAGAGGTAATCATAACTTTTGCGGAATACATACCCAGTCCATATTTCAATTATAACAGGAGTAAGAATTTTTTACGTTCCATTCAGGCGTGGATAAAAAAGGCGGAGGGGATCAAGTGTTCGGCTCCGCAGCCCAAAGACCCAGCTACGCCTCAACTTACGGTCATACTGGTTCCAGCGTCGTACAAGGTGCCATAGAAGAAGGCCTCGAAGAAGGGAACGGAGGTCAAGAGGAGGCTTCGCCCTAAGGGTCCCACGGATACAGTGTCCGGGGAGACCGACGTCCCCTCCTCCTATGATGAAGAAGAGGAGGAGGAGGAGGAGGAAGAAGAAGAAAGCGACTCAGAAGAAGAAAGCGACTCCCCCGCCAAGGCCAAGGGGAGGAAGAGAGCGGCCCACGCTGACGCAGGCAAGGCGGCACCCATGAAGAAGATGAACATTATGGATAGTTCGGACTCAACGTCCGAACACAGGTTCGCTCATCCGAGGATCAAGCCCCCCTGGCCGAATCGTAAGTACTCAAATGATCGCTGCATATGTTCGGTTGAAATTGTTTTCAATATTTAAGTAATTTCATTCTGTCTTTATACAGTCCTCCGCACATACTCCCCGAGGCTTCACTGTCATCAGGGAATTCTCTAGCGGCGGAGATGGTAGAGAGCAACACACCTCCACAGGGCTCGTCGCCCATCTTAGGGGACACCAAGGTGTCCTCTCTACGGGCTTCCCCTGCACGAGCAGGTGAAAGCGGGGCAGACGAGAAGGCGCCCGAGGCCAATCCCTCGGCCGCAGCCAGTCAAGGGGGAGCAATCCCCATGGCGACCGATGACGGGGGGCCCAAGAAATCTGGTCCCCCGCCGAACACCGTTCCGGGGCCCAATGCTGCTCCAGAATCGGGAAGTCAGCCCCCCGTAATGGGGGTAGGAGCAACTGCTCCAACGGCGCCTGTCGTCAACCTGGAGGCGCCGAACATTCTGGAGGAAGCACTGCGAGGTGCTTCCATCGTAGTGGAACACTGCATCCTGAAGGGTGTGGTCATGTAGAAGATTCAGTCTGCCAAAAGCGGATGAACGAAGCCTTCAACAGTCTATTGACATGCTTTGAGGTATGGGACATATCATTCCAAAAGGAACTCCTTCATTTTATATATGTATAGGTTATAAAAGCTGGTATACATACAGTAGCCCCTGATGCTTTGTTTGATTCAAACAGAATCGGATCATGTTATAGCATCTAACAGACCAGAACTGTGTTTGAACAGGCTTCGATAGTAGCAGTGTTTGTCCAGGCCACAGAGGTTTCCAAGCTCAATCGGAAGCTTAAACTAGCTAACAAGCAGCTCAACCTCGTCAACAAGTGTTTTGATGAAACACAAGGTATTCGGATTTTCGAAAAAATTGAAATATCAAAACACTATATGTTTGATCTGTGTGAGTATGAGCTCATTGTGTGATATGATTTATGTAGTAGTTGACACAGCTGAGGTCGAGGGACTTAACGGCCAGTTCGCGAAGGCCAAGGAAGAGGCCAAGACGAGCAATACAACCGGTGACAAAACGGTTGCCGAACAGAAGGCCGAACATGCCGTGTGTCAACAACACGAGTAACGGGTGGCCGAAGTCGAAGAAGAACTGCGAGACGCCATTCGCAAGTGCGAGGCATTGGAGCAGAAGACTTCGAAGCAAGCATCCGCGCTCAATACAACAGTCAATGATGCCAAGGTGGCGCGGAGCACGTCGCGCAGCGCTCGTGAGGAGATCACACAAGCGCGTCAAATAATGGCTGGTAATGCCTTTCTTTTGCAGTGTATATTTGGAGGTCAGAGTAATCTTGCGCTGACACGATTGTGGAGTTCTCCAAGCGCGTTTGCGGATCTCCCGAAGAGCATCGCCGACGCCGCACAATTCTTCCGAGCCCAGGAGGGGAACGACACGGAGAAGCTGTTCTGGTCGCAATTCCATGTGCCAGAACTTCCAGCACCTCTGAACAACTAGATGAAGCAGCTGATATTGACAGAGAAAGTCGACCCCTAAAAATGAAGTTCTTCGACTGAAGACTTTGGATTTCTGAAGACTTTCTGAAGACTTTGAAAGTGAAGAAATTGGTGTGACCTTGAAGACTTGGTACTCATTTGAGGAACATGAAGCATGAAGACTTTTGTTTTCGTAGTTTCATTCTCTCTTTCTTGAGTCATAGGAAACACCTTACTGTTAAATGGGGTCGAGGAAATACTAAGGAAAAATTTCCATGTGATGCTCAACTCAAAATCCTACACCTATCAATCCCTTCGAGTGAAGCCATTGGAAATCTCATACAGTTCAATCATATTCTTTAGTGTCAGAGATGAAGTTCTTCTGGTCTCTGAGGAATTTGTTCTGACTGAGGAGTTAGGAATTCGCTAGTGCGGATTCCTACACAGTGAGGAACATGATAGCCCTGAGGAATTTGATACTCAAATTTCCGACCATTGCTGTGCTATGTTGAAAGTGCAACTAATCCCCGGGTGGTTTTGGTAATTAATAACAACATATATATCATTGAACTAATATTCTCTTGAGAATCATTTCAGAAAAGTTCGATGATGTGGGTATGGAAATGTCTGAAGAAGTGGACCCCTCAAAATGCTAAGACAAGCATTGGCAAAAGCTCAAGACTCCATTTTTGGTTTAGTGATCAAAGATCACATTGAGTCCATAGGAAAGCCAATACTATTAAAAGGGGATGAGGTTGTGTTAATGTTCTTGTTGCTCAAGTGCTTGGTGATCTAACTCCCTCAACTATCAGCACTATTCACTACTTAACACACACCCATAAGTAATCTCGGTCACACCGATTTCTCCAACTCAGTCCCACCGAGATGAACCACTTCAGTTGTTTCTCCAAACCCTAGATTCTCGGTCACACCGATTCTGAGTTTCGGTCTCACCGAAAAAGGGCTGCCAACCTTCTGTGATCAGTTGACATCAATTCGGAATATCCGAGTTTATATTTTCGGTCTCACCGAAATGGCAAACCCTAACCTTTGACTCGCTTCGGTCTCACCGAGATGGTATTTTCGGTCCCACCGAAAATCCCAACGTTCACTATATTTGAACTTTCGGTCTAACCGAGTTTTCACTTCGGTCTGACCGAGATTGGTCAAATGTGTGTGTAACGGTTGGATTTTGTGTGGAGGCTATATATACCCCTCCACCCCCTCCTCATTCGTGAGGAGAGCCATCAGAAAGTACCACCACTTCTACCACACACTTTCTGAGAAGTGAACCACCTACCCTTGCGTTGAGATCAAGCCATTCCATTCCTACCATATGAAACTTGATCTCTAGCCTTCCCAAGTTGCTTTCCACTCAAATCTTTCTTCCACCACAGCCATATCAGTGAGGAGAGTTGAGTGTTGGGGAGTTTATCACTTGAAGCACAAGAGCAAGGAGTTCATCACCATCAACACCGTCTATTACCTTTTGGGGGGTGGTGCCTCCTAGATTGGTTAGGTGTCGCTTGGGAGCCTCCGTCGTGATGTGGAGTTGAACCAAGAAGTTTGTAAGGGCAAGGAGATCGCCTACTTCGTGAAGATCTACCCCGAGTAAGGCTAGTCCTCCGTGGGCGTAGGCCGTGATGGAATCGACAAGGTTGCTTCTTCGTGGACCCTTCGTGGGTGGAGCCCTCCGTGGACTCGCGCAGCCGTTACCCTCCGTGGGTTGAAGTCTCCATCAACGTGGATGTACGATAGCACCACCTATCGGAACCACGACAAAAATCTCCGTGTCACCAAACTGCGTTTGATCTTCTCCACCTCTCTTTTACATGTGCAATTTACTTTCCGCTGCTTATACTCTAGAATTGCATGTGTAGGGTGATACTTGAATTGTTCTTAATTGTGAAACTGCCAAAAACATTGCATGATCTAAAGGCAGATTTTTTATATTGTCAAGTAGTCTAATCACCCCCCCTCTAGACCTACTTTCGATCCTACAAGTGGTATCAGAGCTTTGGTCTCCATTGCCTTGGTTTCCATTGCATTGGACTCCATAAGCTTGGTTTCACAACCTAGGAGAGTATGGCGTCTAGTGAGGGTAATTACCGTAGAGGTCCTTACTTTGATGGTACAAATTTTGCTAGTTGGAAGCATAAAATGAAAATGCATATTCTTGGTCATAACCCAGCCGCATGGGGCATTATTTGTGTTGGCATGCAAGGTGACTTCTTTGAAGAAGGAAAAGTTCCGGATCGCGAAGCTACACCCGAAGAACTGAAGATGTTGCAAAACAATGCTCAAGCTTGTGACATTCTCTTCAATGCTTTGTGTCCCGAAGAGTTCAACAAAATCAGCCGTCTTGAGAATGCTAAAGAGATTTGGGATACTTTGGTTGAAATGCACGAAGGTACTGAATCTGTGAAGGAATCAAAGCTAGATATTCTTCAAGGTCAACTTGACAAGTTCAAGATGAAGGATGGTGAAGGAGTCGCTGAAATGTACTCTAGGCTTGCTCTCATCACAAATGAGATTGCTGGCTTAGGAAGCGAAGAAATGACCGACCGATTCATCATTAAGAAGATTCTCAGAGCTTTGGATGGAAAGTATGACACCGTGTGCACTTTGATCCAAATGATGCCAAACTACAAGACTCTCAAGCCAACTGAAGTCATTGGAAGGATTGTTGCTCATGAGATGACACTTAAGGATAAAGAAGAGCTTCACAACAAGTCAAGTGGTGCTTACAAAGCTACAAGTGATTCTCCTACTACCTCAAGTGACAAGTTAGTTTCCAATGAAGACATAAGCCTAATGGTCAGGAACTTCAACAAGTTCTACAAGAATAGAGGCAAAGAGAGAAGCTCAAAGTCTAGATCATATGATGGAAAGAGATCTTCTAGTCGTGATCGAAACTGCTACAATTGTCGAAGACCCGGACACTTCTCAAATGAGTGTACGGCTCCCCACAAGAGAAGAGAAGAATCTCCAAGAAGAAGAGCAAGAGATGAGTCACCTCGGAAAGAGAGAAGGAGTAGAGATGATCGTTATGAACGAAGACCCTCTCGGAGAAGCAAGGATTCGGAGAGGAAAGACAAGTCATCAAGGAGCTACACAAGAAGAAGACATCAAGCTCATGTTGGTGAATGGGTCTCCGGCTCCGACTCTGACAGTCAATCCGATGGAAGCTATCACTCCGACTCCGACTACAGTCAAGATGAAGGTGTTGCCGGACTTGCACTCGTATCCTCCAACTCCAACTCCTACGACTTATTTGATTCACCAAATGAGGGAATTGGAAGATGCTTCATGGCTAAAGGCCCCAAGGTAACACACCCTGAGTTCATTGACTTTGATAGTGATGAGGATGACTTACTTGGTGAAGATGAGCTCTTGCATGATAAATCTAGTGAGCTTAGTAATGATGAAAATGCTAGTAGTCTATATAGTCGAGAAGAGTCGAATGACAATGCTATGAAGGAGATTGAGCGTCTAACTAAAGAATTAAACACTCTTAAGTTAGCTCATGAAACTACTCAAGAAGATCATAGAGAGCTCCTAAGATCTCATGAGAAGCTACGCTTCGAGAAGCTCACTCTAGAGCAAGAACATGAGTTTCTAAAAGCAATCAATGATGATCTTCGAAAGAAGAGTTCTTCATATCTTGCCAAACGACTTCTCTTGTCTAATTTCTTGCCACCTATTAAGACTAAGCATGACAAGCATAAGAAAAATTCTTCCTCTAGTAGTAACAATAACAATGTTAAATCCAATGTTGTTACTTCTAGTAGTTCTCTTGATTCCACTAACAATGTTTCAAGCCAAGTTACACTTGAGCAAGAAAATAGCCTATTGAAGGAAATCATAGAGAAAGGTGTCTACAAGAGTCTTGCCGGAAGCAAGAACTTTGAGGAGATTGTTCGCAAACAAGGAAGACACCGGAAGAATCAAGGGATTGGTTTTGAGCAAAAGTTTAACGCCAAAGGTGTTGAGTGGGAAGAAGGTCAATACCCTACTCCACAGTTTGTTTCACAAAAGGAGAAGTATGATCCTACTTCTTCCAATGTGGAACAAGCTCAAGATGACCTTCCACCACAAGACCACAAGCTAAAGGCCAAGGACAAGCTTCAAGAGGAGATTGATGCATTCATTGAAGCACCTCAAGCCATGGTCAAGTGGGTTCCCAAGGACACATCAAGTTCTACTTCGTCAAGCTCAACTACAACACCAAGGATTCCCATCAAGATGATGTGGATCCCAAAGAAGAAGAACTAGTAGGTTCTTGAGGGTGACTCCGCCAACAAACTTCACTCATATTCATTTTGGCAAGAACTTGTGCAATCAACTTCCACATCATGCACTTGTTCATGGAGTCACAAACCCTCTTGTTGGTAAGTCAAGGGACAAGGTAATCATTGCTTTCATGGACATCATCTTTTGTGCACTTCACTCTATGTCCATGGATATTCTTGTTTGTTCCTTGTGGGACTAACCCATGTAGGTATTGAAAGTGCCCTAATCCAAAGGATTGCTCCCAACTCTTGATGGTTTACATCAACATTGAGCATCCACATCTTCAACATCTACATGAAGTCTTCTACGACAACCCAAGGTTAGTTTGACCCTTTAAAAGGGGTTCTCATATCTAGGGGGAGCTTTGCTCTAAAAATGAGCTAAAGCATCTCCAAATGATGTGAACACATAAATGCTTTATGTAAAAGTGGTAATCCCACTTGTGCTTAAACGATGAGTATGACCTATGATCAAATGTTCTCATTTGACTCCTAAGTCAATATACTCATATATAGATGACCTAGTCATCGACAATTTGTGTGCTAGTAGCTAGAGTTTTGGTTGTGCATGTTTGACACATATTTCAGTTGCTATCTTATTGTGTGAGCATGTTGGATGCATGATTTTATCCATTCAAGGACATCCATTTGTTGTTTTGATTGTTTTGGTTTCTTTTTCTGGCCAAATGGATGGACAAGAATGCCTAAGCACTTTCCCTAGCTATCTATGCTATCTTGTCTCAAAATTCTATTCATGCTTATATCACAACTTTGAACAAGTCTTTTTCGGACAGTCCGAGTGAGGAGCACTCGGAACCACCGATTCGTCTAAGGCTGACTTCCAAAACCTTCTAAGTCTATTTCGGTCTGACCGGCTTCTCAATCTCGGTCCAACCGAAACACTTAGATTGATCTAGGTTTCATCTCGGTGAAACCAAGTTCAAAATCTCGGTCTGACCGATATGTGTAACTGCACAGCAGAAATACATCTCGGTGACACCGAGTTTTTCAACTCGGTCCCACCGACAGTACGGGGTTATATATACTGAGGGCTGCGCGCGATCTATTCCTTTCAAACCGTTCGCCCTCCAAGACCCCTGCTGCCGCCGCCCTGATCTAAGGATCGTCGCCGTCGTCGCCTGTGTGCCCTTGCCGCAGGTCTCCGCCGCCGTCAACGGTAATCTTCTCCGCCGTTGCCGCCGTAGAGGGACACCACCAAGTTAGGGTGTGTCTCGATCCCTATTCATGCTCCACTTCTGATTCTTGCATGATAGGACTGCCCTGATTCAATCCACGTTTGATATGTTCCCAATACATTGTTCAGATCGTTTAGTTTCGAGGAAAATTCTTAGGTTTAGGTTTCCACGAAATGCATCTCGGTGAAGCCGATTCCTGAAACTCGGACTGACCGATTTGGTCTCTGACCATTGCACTACACAGTTCGGTCTGACCGAGTTGTGAAAATCGGAATGTCCGAAGTGAAGTTTCTATGAAACCCTAGTTTTTCGGTAGGACCGAAACCCATTTCGGTCTGACCGAAAGTGGTGTGTAGGTTCTGTTGAACACTTCGGTTACACCGAAACTTGAAATCGGTTTGACCGAAATACATTCTGTGAAAACTCAAAACTAAGTTTTTAACTCATTTTTTTGCAAAAACTTCTGCAGTTGTGATAACTCTTCTACTCTGCCTACACCTTATCTATTCACAGGTCTTTCAGCCATGTCAGATGTCAGTGACAGCCAGAACAGGTCCGAATCACCGTTTGCTGAGATTCCAGAGGCAGGTACAAGTCCTGAGGCTAGCAGCTCTAGTGATGATGGTGAGAGGAGCACCCCTAGTGGTCTGCCTCCTGCTGCTACGAGAACCAGGAAGAAGAGAACGTCTGATTCTGAGGATTCCGATTTTGTTGCTGAGGAAGTTACCTCCAAGCCAAAGAGGCAAGTGGTTGCCAAAGAGCTCCAAGGGCAGCAGCCAAAGAAAGGCACGAGCAAAGTGAAGCAGTCTGCAGTTGCCAAGAAGCTCAACTTGGAAGAGCCAGCTCCAAGCAAGGTGAAGAAGACTTCCAAAAGGAAGAGAGTTGTTTATGCTGAACCTCAAGTTGATGATGCTGAAGAAGAAGAAGAAAATGCACCCCAGCCTCCTCCTCAGAAAGCTAAGTTCATGGGTGATGCTATTCGGGCTCAAACCTCCTCCAAGCCCAAGAAGCCTGCTCAAGCTAAGGCAGCTCCAGCCAAGCCCAAGAGGACAACCAGAAGCATTCCAGCTTCTGAGAAGAACAAAGGTGAGATGCCACCTTCTGAGTCAGATGAAGAGCATGTGTTGCTCAAGCTCCGTCCCAAGTTGCCACTCCACAATGATGCTCATCCTCAAGCTGAGGATATGAAGGCAAGAAAGGACAAAGGTCTCAGGCTATGGAGACAGTCTGATCCATATGCCGTAAGAAGAAGGACTGCTGTGGACCCCAGATTCCACACCAAAGAGCAGCAGGATTTCTATGAGACCGTGCTAATGGATAAGAAGCCCATTGTTGCTGACACCAGGTATGTTGACTGGAAGTACATTGACAGCAGAGAGCATCGGGACTTCTTTCCCCATGTGCATGAGAGCTTTACTGCATGTGGAGTTGCTGACTTTGTGGGTCAAGAACTGACAGCATGGAATGACGAGATGATCATGCAGTTCTATGCCACAGCCCATTTCTACCCCGATGGTAAGATCACCTGGATGACTGAAGGTCAACGGTTTTCTTCAACTGTTGCAGAATGGGCAGAACTTCTGAACGCTCCAGTGCAGAGAGAGGACGACATTGATGTCTATGGGATTCCTAAGAAGAGTCATGATTCCATGAAGAATATGTACAAGGAGATCCCAGCTGCTGATTTGGAGGGATGGAAACTCGGCTCAGTGTATTATCTCCAGGCAGGTCTGACCACCACTAACACTATCCTGAGGCATACTTTGATGCCTAAGTCAGGTGACCACCGGATGATACGAGGCTATTCTATCAACATGCTGCATATTCTCGATGAGAAGGCACCTTTTAAGGTGATGGACTTGATGGTAGAGACCATTAAGAGGACTGCAGCTGACCAGAAGAGGTCATGTGGGTTTGCTCCGCAGATACAGATGCTTATCAACGCCAAGTTTGGCACGGGCAAATTCATGTTGGATAGGAAGCACTTACCACTGCAGCCAGAGCATGAGGACAACGTAGTTGTGATGGATGAAGAGGATCCCACCTCAGTTGAAGGGCAAGCCAAGATCGAAGCTGCAAAGAAAGCCAAAGCTGACAGAGAGGCAGCAGCAGCAGCAGCTAAGCCAAAGAGCTTCGGAGATCAGATTCTTGAAGCAACCCGGAGAATTGAACAACGCCTGGCCAGCATTGAGCAATCTCAGGAGAGCCTTGAGAGGATCGTCGAGGACAAGATCCACGCTCTGGACGTGAAGCTGACTGAGATTCAGGTGTCTGTCAACAAACTTGAGGCAGACATGGAGGAGACTAGGCAGGAGAGAGCAGAGCTTATGCAGGATGATATAGTCCAGGACTCTCATCGCCAGACTGCTCCGGTTCCCAGAGGATCCAGGTCTGCAGCTATCCCAGTGACAGACTCCAGGGCTACCACTTCAGCACCAGCTACAGCTCCAGCAGTTCCTCCAGCTCCAGCATCCACTCCTCCAGCGCAGACATCAGCAGAAGTCTTCGCCGACGCAGCTATCTCTACACCGACATCGACCCAGACGGGAGCAGCCAGCCGAGCCCGCAGTGACGTTTAGCTCTATACCTTTTCGAACTTTTTGGTAACTTGTTGCCAAAGGGGGAGAAATTTTTATAGATCATAGGGCTTCGAGAGAGAGAGTGCTCTTCCGTCTTTTCGTTCTTTTGCCGTTTTCCTTGAGATACATTGGTTTCTTTTGGTTCCAGATACTTTAAGTGTGCTTGCTACTACGTTTGATGCTACCTTAATGAGTGCTTAGTCATACTATGCTTTAATGTGTGCTTATTGTTTATCATATGCTATTTCTTATTGTATGGCTATTTACTCTTGTCTTGGTGATTGAGTGCATGTTATTCATTCTTATCATTTTGTGCGCTCCACCAAGATGTATGTGACATGGAAGAGTGACCCATAATCCTAATCGATTGTGCATTTGCATTCAAACGCAAATTTTAAATAATGCACAAATTTAGGGGGAGCTCTTGTTTATCACATACCTCTCAAAGAGACGATATTATTCATTGATTATATCTTTTGTCGAAGCTTTGATCTATATGTTGTCATCAATTACCAAAAAGGGGGAGATTGAAAGTGCAACTAATCCCCGGGTGGTTTTGGTAATTAATAACAACATATATATCATTGAACTAATATTCTCTTGAGAATCATTTCAGAAAAGTTCGATGATGTGGGTATGGAAATGTCTGAAGAAGTGGACCCCTCAAAATGCTAAGACAAGCATTGGCAAAAGCTCAAGACTCCATTTTTGGTTTAGTGATCAAAGATCACATTGAGTCCATAGGAAAGCCAATACTATTAAAAGGGGATGAGGTTGTGTTAATGTTCTTGTTGCTCAAGTGCTTGGTGATCTAACTCCCTCAACTATCAGCACTATTCACTACTTAACACACACCCATAAGTAATCTCGGTCACACCGATTTCTCCAACTCAGTCCCACCGAGATGAACCACTTCAGTTGTTTCTCCA
>LR738712.1:278728397-278852745 GCA_902687465.1 Secale cereale
TATGTGTGTGTGTGTGTGTGTGTGTGTGTGTGTGTGTGTGTGTGTGTGTCAGCTGAAGAATTTGCGAACGCAACGTTAAAACTTATCTTATCCAAAATTTTCGATTTTGCCGCTCAAATCGTTCCTCATCCCACGATAATACTTATCTATTCACCCATGATCTCACACGATCTCCACTTCTCAGTACGTTGGTGACACATGTCAAGCGAATGAGAAGGGTCAGGGGCAAGTTCGTCCAAATTCTTCGGTGAACAGTTATTCATCTACGCTATAAATACCCCCTCCCCTTCCTCATTTCACTTTACTCCGCTCGAACTCTCTCCCGCTCGAGATTCTCAAACCCTAGCGCCGCCGCTACTTCATCGTCGCCGGTGAGGAACAGCTTCACTGCCTCGACCTCGTTGCCGTCGTACTCGCACCGGCCGTAGATTTCTTCACTCCGCTGCCGCCATAGCTGTCTTCCTCAGCCAAGTTAGGGAGTGGAAGATCTACACTGACGAACTTCACATCTCCACCTCCCAATTCGTTGTGTTCTTCGTTCAGGGTAATTAAAAGTTACCTTTACTGCCGTCCTTTGATTCAAATGATTTCTACAAAATCCTCAAAGGTGTTTTTCTTCAAATCTTCACACACTAAACACCTCACATGTCATCTTTTCTTGATTCATTTCTCTAAGCTATGTTTTTCTTCAAGATTCCTCAGTTCTGTGGATTGTCAATCTATACAACTCTGGAACCTAAGGCAAAGAGCGCTTAGTGAAATTCTTCAAGACTCATCTGGTCAATTTTCTCAAACTTGTTCTATTTACAAAAACCTTTTGAGAACGCATATGACCTCTCCAAATTCCTCGCAACTATACTTTGTTCACAAGTACTCATATTCGCTGCTGAATCACTAGGTTCACATCAACTTAACTCATTTGCAGCGTTCCTTGAAGAAAAGTTGCATACTTCTTCAGAGAATTCCATTGTTCAAATTCCTCATCTGAAGAAAATGGCTGATGGAAAAAAGCCACAAAAGGGAGGAAAGAGGCCTAAGGTTAATACTTCATTTGAAATCCCTCATGACATATATGCGGATTACTGCACTCCTGATGAGGCCAAGTTTGGAAAAGAAGACAAAAATCAGTGCAAGGTGCGCATATAGAGGATAGAGAGGAGATGGGCAAGAGAGTGGAGGGAGTACATGTATGTAACTGCCAAGTACATGAAGAAATTGACACTAAATCCGCCATGCCCAAGACCTCCATTGGCACATGGCCAAGTAGCAGATCCCACTAGCCTCAAGCGCGGTGAGGATTATCCTGATGAATGGGCCAAGCGCCAGGCCAAGTTGGCCAAACAAGCAAAAGAAGTAGTGAGGAAATTCACCGAAGACTCAGCTGCTCCTACTGCCACTACTGACGCCTCCGCTAGCAAGCCAAAGAAGGCCACGACAAAGAAGCCTGCGCATAAGCCAAGTGCTTCATCTTCAATGCCCTCAAGGCCAAGTTCCTCAGCAATGCCCTCACGGCCAGATTCCTCAAAGCCCTCAAGGCCAACTCCTCAAACTGCTCCTACTCCTCCAAAGTCCTCAGCTCCTCCTCCAAAGTCTTCAGCTGCTCCGACCAGATCTTCTGCACCAGTGCATCTCGCCACATGCCAAAGGACTACAGGCATATCTATTGCCTCAAGAGCCTCTCCAAGCTCATCAACTGCTCCAAGTTCCCCAGCTGGCCCTTATCTGCTGAAGAAAAAGGCCACTGCTAGACGAGGTTCTCGCCCAAGCCCTCACAAGAAGCGAGTCGCTTTCCAAGTGCCGTCTGATGATGAGGAAGCTGATGATGAAGAACTAGTCGAAATCATAAGACACATGCAACAAAGAGCCGCTAGAGCCAAAGGAAGCAATGTGCCACTACTTTTGGATCCGAAAGAGATCCTCGACTTCATTAATCTCTGTCACAAGGATCCCAACACTCCTATGCCTGACTTCAATCTGACTCCTGGCCAAAGTCACATGCTGACCGCCTTCATAGGAGAAGAAAAGTGGAAATTTGAGAAGGCCAAGCAGACGAAGAAACCGTAGTACAAGAAAGAGCGCTACCTGAATAAGAATGTTGTCAACATGACAACTGAAGAATTTGTAAAGATTCAGGGCGAAATCAAAGCCCTCAGCGATTAATTTGACTCATACCGTGCAGACTGGATTGGAGCCAAAGTCAAATTTGTAAATTTGACAAAAGGATTTTCTTCAAATGTTGCACCTCCAACGCACATTGAGATTCCTCAGGCTGAAGCATCTGTTACGTCTACAGAAGAACATGCCAGCACCGCTGAAGAACATCAGGTTGCTGAAGAACATGAGAATACCAGTGCTGATGACTGCATTCCAGCCACTGAAGAAATTGCCAGGGCAAGCTCTAGTGTTGCTCCTGAAGAAAATGTCAGGACAGCTGAGGCTTCAATGGCCGTGCCTGAAGAAATGGAAGAAGTCAAGGCAACTGCAACAGTTGTGCCTGAAGAAATTCAACCACTTTCCTCTGCTCCTCCTGCGCCTACTCCAACTCCAACCCTTCCATCTGCATCAGATGTGAAGAAGACCAAGGTTGCAGAGCGTGCAACTGTGCAGAAAAGGAAGGCATCAACTTCATCAGATTCTTCAGCCCCGAAGAAGATGAAACCATTGACTAGCTCATTTGACAACCCAATTGATGTTGTTCCTATCCCAACCATGCCATCAAAGGACCTTGTTCCTTTTGATTAAGATTATGCGATTTCAAGTGGATCCGATGAAGACATTCCCTCTACTGCTTCCTCAGAGTAGGTAGATGAAGAAATTGAAGTGGATACAATCCCTTCAACACCAATTATCTCCTCGCCTATGCCTCAGTTCACTGCTGAAGAGGACAGCATTGAGGAATTGGACGAACAAAATTCTAATGTGGACATTGGGAGTACAACTCGATTGATGAATGATGAGTTTTGGGATAGTCAGCATCCCAACTCCCCTCTGGTCATGCCATCGCAACAAATCCCTCAGTCCAAAGCACATACTGTTCCATTGGGCTCTGAAGAAACTCACCCCAGTCCGTCTATACATGAAGACATTCCAGCCCCTAGTGCTGAAGAAACTATTGCTGCTGAATCATCAAAGACACATACTGCCATTGAAGAGGAACCAGAAACTCCTTAGCCTGAAGAACCTGAGATTGAGATTCCTAAGGTTGTGATGCTACTGACTGACACTCCTCAACCCAAGCCAAAGGATCCATTCTCCAGGAAGCAAAAATTCAAGATTGATGCTTTCTTCAACGAGCACATATTATTCACTGATTACAACCCCTATGAATCTGCTCGCATTGGGAAGAGGCAATTCTGGACTACCAGCCAGGCCAATATATATTCCTCAGTGCTGTTCAACAAAGACAAAGTCTTCAATCATGAGCACATTCCTCACGTGGATATGGAATCTCTGTCATGCTTCGTGCCAGTCCTTAGTGTTCTTCACGACGTTGGACTGTTAACTTTCTGCACTGACAACTGTGATTGGAATGAAGAACTCATTCTTCAATTCTTTGCAATGCTGCTCATCACCGGAGAATCTGAAGATGTGAATTCATGGGTGCTAGACTTGATGACTGAAAATAATCACTACAAGGAACCAGCTACTGAATTACTTCATGCTTTGCCTCTCAGTCCTCCCCTTGAAGCTTCTCGTTGCATGTACCAAGAACCTGAGCTTACAGATCACTATATGCAAGTGCTGATGAAGCCATTGAAGCCATGTCAGGCCCCAAGAACCAAATTCCTCTTGAAGGAATTGCTATTTGTGCCTTGGACTGTCTATCGCATTCTAACGAAGACATTGAGTCCTATCAAGGGCCACAACTCGAATGATGAAGAAGTCGTTGGCATCATGAAGAATCTGCTATTCAATATCATTCATGGCGTCCCTGTCAACTTCCATGATTTCTTCATGAGGACTCTGGCAAATGTTGCACTGTCTCCTTTCAACCTGAAGCCTTATGCTTCATGGATTATGAGATTCATCAGAACAAGGTCTTCAGTCAACTACGAAGCAGATACACTGAACCATTGCAGCTACTTGCCCCCGATTGAAGTCCTCAAACGAACATTTTCCTCAACTGATGACAAGGGCAAGGCTTCTGCTCTTATTGATGAAGGCATTCGTCCATTGGATGGTCAATTTTGCAAAGCTACATCCTACTCCACCAATGATGACTCTGCCACCCATGACTCTGCCGCCAACGCACCCAAGCAAAATCCTCAAGGCACAGCTCCCGGGGTGATGACTGATCGTCAGCTTCTCCTCAGTCTTCACCAGAAGGTTGATCACAATCAAAAATGGGTCAAGCGTTAGTTTGGTTCAATTCTTCACAACATGACCTCTAACCACAATGTAGTGAAGAAAAACCACTACTACCTCCATGAAACCTTCAATCGTACCTGGGTTGTTCTCTCTCACATTTACAGCGAAGAAGATCTGAAGAAAATGGGTCTCAAGGAAGATTTTGACTGGTCTGCTCCTCCACCGAAGAAATACAAGAAAGTCAAGGATCCTCCCTTGGTGGCCAGCTCCTATTCTTCATCGCGCGATACCAACGAGCATGAAGACTTGGACAACACTGCGGAAGGCCCTACATCAACCAATGACCCCATCAACGATGGCGCTACTTCATCAACTTGAGATTCTTCAGGGGCGTTACTCCTTAGTTTCGATCCTTTTGGTCATTCGATGACAAAGGGGGACAAATTTGAGTTAATCTTCAAGTGGGTCTATTTATATGGGCGTTTTTTTGCTAAGTTACAACTCTTGTTCTTCTGATGACTTTACTGGATCGAGTTGTAAACTTAAACTCTATGGTGGCCTGATACTTTTGCTGTGGTTTTTCTGCATGCTTATTCCTCATTAATGTTTATGAACACATGTTGAATTAAATTAGTCACCATATTTCATCATGCATTTCAAGTTCTTCATATTATATGTCAAATGCGTGTATGAATTATAAGATATAGGGGGACATCTCCATGATTCTCCTCTTCAAGTGTACATTGCTTCAAAAGCAAATTCCTCACTATGTACATCTTCATGGGGAGTTCTTCTATATCTTGCAATCAAATTCTCAATATTAGTATTACACTTCATATGTTTATCCCCGTTGAAAACTTAACCAATATTGTCATCAATCACCAAAAAGGGGGAGATTGTAAGTGCATCTAATGCCCCTTAGTGATTTTGGTGTATTGAAGACTTATAGGTTAAGGGACTAATGTGTTTATGAGTGTACACGGGTCTATAAGTCTATGAGGAGTTTGATATTTACAGAGAAAGTCGACCCCTACAAATGAAGTTCTTCGACTGAAGACATTAGATTTCTAAAGACTTTCTGAAAACTTTGAAAGTGAAGAAATTGGTGTGACCTTGAAGACTTGGTACTCATTTGAGGAACATGAAGCGTGAAGACTTTTGTTTTGGTAGTTTCATTTTCTATTTCTTGAGTCATAGGAAACACCGTACTGTTAAAGGGGGTCGAGGAAATACTAAGGAAAAATTTCCATGTGATGCTCAACTCAAAATCCTACACCTACCAATCCCTTCGAGTGAAGCCATTGGAAATCTCATACAGTTCAATCATATTCTTCAATGACAGAGACAATGTTCTTCTGGTCTCTCAGGAATTTGTTCTTACTGAGGAGTTAGGAATTCGCCAGTGCGGATTGCATACACAGTGAGGAACATGATAGCCCTAAGGAATTTGATACTCACATTTCCGACCGTTGCTGTGCTATGCGCCAATTGTCCCAAAATATCTACCTACCTAATGGTCATATCATTGAAGGGCATTTATGTCTTATCATGTCGGGCTTCTCCCTAGGTTATAAATAGCCGCCCCCTACAACCACTAGCTGGTTGGCTGCTCCGAGAGAAACTGACACTTGTCATAAGAGCAACCCATCCTCCGAGGACTTTGAGCGAAAATCATCAAGTGAGGAAAAACCCCAAACCCAAACACCTACAAACCTAAAGTGATTGAGCATCACTGAAGAGATTGATCCTGTGTGGATATGACGCTTGTTACCTTTGAAAACTGTGCTTGTTCCAGACTGTTAGGCGTCATGGTCTAGAGCATCCGAGAGGAATTGTGGATTGCCGAGTGACCGAGTTTGTGAAGGTTTGGAAGTCGCCTAAAGACTTACCACGAGTGATTGGGCGAGGTCTGTGTGACCTTAGCTCAAGGGGAATACGGTGAGGACTAAGTGTCCTGGACTGCGTGTTCAGGACTAGGTGTCCGGGACTGTGTGTCCTCAGGTTTGAATACCTAGCCGCCCTAACCAGACGTACAACTGAAACAGCAGTTGGAACTGGTCTACCAAATCATTGTCTTCACCAAGCTTACTGGTTGTATTTCCTCAACTCTTACATTTCCTCATAACTGTGTTGTGTGCTTGTTCATATCTGTTTGAAGACTTTGACTGAAGACTTTCTCAATTTCATTAGTTCAATTTCTTCAGTCTATTTGTCTTCACCATGTGTTATCCTGTGTTTACGCTTTCTGTACTCTGTGCTTGTCTTCATTTCATCATGATGACCATGCTTGTGTTCTGCTATGTTTACTTCTGAGTACTTATTCCGCTGCAAGTAGTTCTTCACTAAGGAATTTCATCACCCGCAAATTTCTCAGTGAAGAATTCATAAAAATCGCCTATTCACCCCCCCCCTCTAGTCAATATAACGCACTTTCAGTTGTACAAGTCAAGCTCCTATGGCTAAGTGAAAGCATAAAGTCTAGTTCATATGTACTATCAGTCTTCACCCAGCCCCGTAAAGTGGGTTCCATGTGGCTTTTAATGAACTTTTCGCCGGGGGGGGGGGGCTGCAGCACGTCTGCGCCGTTTTCTCCTTTGTAATGTGTCCTTGAAGAGGGGAATTATGATGGCCGCCTGTAAAAAAAGGAAAGAGAACTCTACAAAAGAATGTCCTGCACAGCCGTAGATAAGGTGGGTTCTTTTAATGAACTTTTAAAAGAAAATATACTTTAGAGTCCGAATAGGGTCAAACCAAACTATGGACTATTTGTTTGTAGTGTGCCCCCAGCGTCGCCCAAGGTTTTTTAAGTGCGTAATTGTGTACGCGAGGTACATATGCTACTACCTTATGGGGCAGTCGACATCGGCGTAACTGCTAATCTAGCTCAGTTTCCTCTTAGCTGACGCATTGTAGTGCAGGCGGGACACGTTTAGTAGTGTGTGTGGTCTTGACGACTGATAAACTGTTCAGCTTCAATAAGCCGCTTTGGACCTCGGCTGCTAGGGTCGCAGTGTCCTCCTCTGTACGGAGGGAGCTCTCCATGTTTCTATTGACCGTGATGACGCCACGTGGTCCGGGCATTTTGAGCTTCAAGTAAGCATAATGCGGGACCACATTAAAGCGGGCGAACACCGTTCTTCGAGTAGGGCGTGATAGCCACTTCGGAAAGGAGCTATGTTAAGGATTAACTCTTTGCGTCGAAAATTATCAGGAGAGTCGAATACGACCTCTAGTTTTAAAGACCCTTTGCAGCGAGCTTCTATGCCTGGTATCACTCCTTTAAAGGTAGTGATGCTGGGCTTAATTCTTGACAGGTCTATCCCCATCTTGCGTACAGTGTCTTGGTATATCAGATTTAGACTGCTGCCGTCATCCATAAGCACTTGAGTGAGATGATATCCATCAATTATAGGGTCAAGCACTAGGGTCGCCAAACCTCCGTGACGGATATTGGTTGGGTGATCCCTGCGATCGAAGGTGATCGGGCAAACCGACCATGGGTTGAACTTGGGGGTTGTCGTGGATTTAGCACGACAGATGTCCGGATTAACGGACTTAGGTGTGAAGCCATCGCTCGGGTTAGCTTGAAGGGGTTAAAGTGTACGAAGGACACATGGAGTTTTATACTAGTTCGGCCCCTTCGATGAAGGTAAAAGCCTACGTCTAGTTTGGTGTGGTATTGCTTGGGCGTCGATGACCAGGAAGCGAATCCGCTTGCCTGTGTCTCGAGCTGTTGTTTCTTGTTCTTGAACTGCCGCCGGGTCGTCCCTATATATAGGAGGCGACGTCTGGTCCGGTTTACAGAGTCCTGAGGCCGGCTCATAAACGTGTCCGCCCCGGTCTCTGCTCTTTCTATCTTACATCCCAAGTTACACGGTATGATGGTTTACAGATCATGGGCCTTATACATGGGCCCTAAACCTATATGGGCTATAACCTCTTTGCTATATGTTCTACTGGGCTTGTAATAACACAACCTTGTCAGTGTAATCCGGACCCTCCTGGTCGGTTTATACCTGCTAGCAATATCCCTGACATTAGGCCCCAGATTGATTTGAACTTGTTCATGTCAGTCTTCCAAGACTTGTACGGATTTTCTTTCTGCAACTTTTTTGCTTCATAAACCGGCCATGACGTCATCTCCTGAAATCATGTTAATCCATCGTGACATCATCTCCACATTTAATGCCCGCATATTTTTGTTACCTTTCTTTATTGCCGCACCGAAGATCGAGGCGACACCTCAATCTTTATCCGATTTCTGGCCTCCTCGATTCCCGCGCTTACTGTTTTTATCTCTTCAGCCTATAAATACCGCTGAGGCCCATCTCTTTTCCCCTTCTCCTTCTTCTTCCTCCGTCTCCAGCGCTCGAGCTTCTGCCGCCGCCCGTCAAGCTCGCTGTCACCAGCAAGTCCGGCCGCTGCATCAACCTGAATGAGACCAGAGAACTCGCCGCCGTCCTCTTTTTCCTCGGGTACGCTATCCTCTCCCCGTAGATCTCACTTTTAGGTTTTCTTCTGTAGCTCGCCATGAACCCTCATTCTTGTAGTTCATCGTTGTAGATTGATCTTAGCTGTGGATATAACCTCGTTAGGCTTGACCTTCATCCGTGCGCTTCCGCTCCACCATTATACTTTAGCTTCTCCAGCACTGTTAGTTTAGATTGAACCTATATAGAACTCCCGCAGCCTTCACTGAATATAACTTGTATTATTCTGTCTTTTCCTTGCATCTTAGATCCATATTTACCTCAGCTTCGTGTGAAAACTGTTTCTCACAGTTCTAGATCTGCAACTCGCTTATACTGCCGGTTTAGTCATACCCTGCGCGTCATATGCTTGTCTTGACTGTTTTAGATTTAAACCCGTATTCCACAATTGATGGTTTAACTTTCTCCATCCATCATCATGAAACGGTAGCTTTCTCACTCATACATGCTTCCGGATTAGTAGATACCATTAGCCCCTTGTTTAAACCGCCAATTAAGTCCATAACTTCATAGAATGCACCGGTTTATATCTAGCAGTTGGTAAACCGGGTCTTGCACTGTATTTTTCAGCACTCCCTCATCAGAAATGATGGCCGAACAATTTGTTGCTTGCAATTGGGTTCCTTCCCGGATCATGGAAAATGATTTGGTTGAAGCGGCCTCAATTGGTGTTCTAGGCCCTAAGGAAGTTCTGCACTGGTGGGCCATTGGAAAGGAGTGCCCTCCTGAGCCTAAGGAGGGAGAAATCATTGTTTTTATGATAATATGGCCCGGGGTTTCAGTCCTCCCGATTCAAAATTCTTCCGGGATGTGTTAGCCACTTTTCAACTCCACCCACAAGATGTAGGCCCGAATTCTGTATCGAACATCTATAACTTCCAAGTTTTCTCTGAGGCATACCTTCAAGAAGAACCATCAGTGGATCTGTTCCGGGATTTCTTCCATCTAAACCGGCAGACGGAGTTTACCGATGGGCCTCATCAGGAGCTGGGTGGTGTCAGCATCCAGAAAAGAAAGGATGTGAGCTTTCCCCACACCGCTCTTCACAGCCACCCCAAAGAGTGGAACCAGACTTGGTTCTATTGTAAGGATACTTCACCTGAAGGAGAGAATCGGCTGCCGGGTTACCGCGCTTATCGTCTGTCGACAACCCATCCTTTGCCACAGCGTCTAAGCGCCCAAGACCGGGCTCGATTTCCCCTCAGCTTTCCAAGCTCAAGGCCTTCATGGCGAACGGTTTAACCGGCGTTGACTTCGTTCGCTACTGGCTTTCTTGGAGCATCCTTCCACTAAGCCGGCGCTCAAGTCTGATGTGCAAATATACCGGCAAACCGGAAGATCCTCAACGCCACACCAAAATAGTACTTCCTGACAATGAAGTTACTGAGTCTATGAAGAAAATGCTGAACATCCCTCTGGAAGATTGCAGTCGGACCGGTTTAGCTCCATTCTTCTTAACCAACAAAGCGCCATCTGTAAGGCTCTTCCGACCCTTTCTTTTCATCTTAATCCGTTCATATCAGTTGTCTTCAACTTGTTATTATTCCTTTGCATAGGCCAATGATCCTTTCTGGAAGAGGAAATCTCAGGATAAACTGGCCAAGCAATCACACAAGAAAACCTATGCTGTCAACAAGAAAAAAGCTGTTACAGCTTCCGGTTCACACCCTGAAGAGGATGATCCTGATTCAGAGGTACCAATTAACCCTTTATTTCTTTTGATCTCCCTTTGTATGGATTTATGTTAATAATGCCTTTTTCACAGGACCTGGCAGAGGGAAGTAAAGCGGACGGAGTTGAGGTAATTTCTCTCTCTTCTGATACATAACCGTTGACACCTAAGATCCGCCGGGTGTCCCGGAAATATCCATTTTCTCACCCTTATGCTCAATTGGATCCCAACTTTCTTTTGAAGAAACAGCAGCATGAAGCTCGCCGGACCACGCGCCATAGCGGCCATGTGGTTCAGTCGTCCGGAATACCCCTTACGCCGGCTCGCAGACGCCGCTCCGAGGATTTACTCACTCCAACCCTCCTTCATCCAAAAGCAGGCCTTATACATAAACCACTGAAACCGTCTAATCCCAACTACCAGGAGGCTCCTCTGTCCTCTTCCGGCGAGTTTACCGCTACGCAGGTCCCAGTGTTCAAGACCGTCCCTGGGTAAGCCCTTTCTTTCAAACGTCCGGTTTATCTTTTTGTTTTGACTTTGTGATTCTTACGACTGCTCTGACCCTTTATCAGAATGCCCAAGCCTAGTTAAAAGGCAAAAGAAAATAAACCGGCTGCTGAGACCACTGCTGCTTAACCGGCCGAGGACCCTGAAGCGGCCATCCCTCAGAGGACAACATTGAAATTCAGCTTGATGATCCCGCTCCCATGGATCATGAAGATGCTGCTGCGCCAGGAGGTGATGATATGGAAAACATGGCTAAACCTGCAAGCCCTGTCCAGGTTAGTCCTCCTCGAGCTAGCCCGGCTCCAGTTAGCCCGGTGCACACTGCTGATCCTCTCCAGCCAACTGCTGCCTCGACAGCAAATGCTGAAATAACCGGGTTAGGTTTCACTGCTCCCACCGAGCCTGTTGCCTTGGCCAAGCACACCGCCAAGGAAGAAAAATTTCAACAGGATAAAGGCAAGTGGATCACAGACTTGTCAAGCTATGCTCAATTGAGTGCCCAGGAACTTCATTCTAGGTATCTTAACCGAATATTCACCAGCCGTGACTATGAAGCCAGCTTAGTCAACATGATGAAAGACAAATATGAGGTGACTTTCTTTCCTTTACTTTCCGTTTCCGCTTTGCCCTTTACAATCCTAACTTTAGGCCATAGTAGCCCCCAAGTGCCGGTTTAGCTTCTCTGTAGGTGAACCGGGAGTTGTCTTATGTCTGAGAATGAATGTACATTAGCCCCCAAGTGCCAAGGGCATAACTCATTTATGTACTTGGGACTAGTCTGGAAAACTTTGCTTTCTGTACCTCAATTGTACATTACACCCCAAGTGTCGTGTGCAAAACTTGTTATGTGCTTGAGACTTTGATTGATCTGTCCCACTAATTCGTTTGATTTCCTTGCAGACTGACTTGAACCAGAGGGCTTCGGAGACAACTGAGCTCCGGAATAACTTGGCCTTCCATGAAACTGCTTCAGCCAAAGCTAAGGAAGAACTTGTCCTTGCTTTGACTAACATGGAAAAATTGAAGAAATATTTTGAAGAGGAGCGGTCCACATGGGAGGTGCAAAGGGACGCTCTAGAAAAAAGAGCAAAAGATGCCGAAGCTGCTCTCAATCCGGTTACGCAGGAACTATACGGGTTGAAACAGCAAATAGAGAACATGACTTCGGCTATCTTCGGTAAGTATCTGTCTTCGTATATTTGCATCCTTGCAATCTTTGTTCTGCTCCGGTTTAACTTGCTAAATGTATATAGGGAGGCGCATAACTCATCTTGGAGACGATGTCCGGAAGAAGCTCAAGGCAGCTTATACCCTGGTGGAGCAGCTCTACTCCGGCGCTCAAATGGCTATCAGTGCCATGTCACACAATAAACCGGTGCCTACCACCATCCAAGCCACCCTGGAAAAGTTGTCTGTCCTACATGTACGTCTTGTTGAGGTGAAGAAGTCTGCTGCGCGAGCTGGCTCTCTCATGGTGCTGACCCGGGCCAAAGCATGGGTCCCTGATTTTGACCCGGCTGAAGCGATGAACGGCTATCCCAGCAATAAAGAGGATGGGTCAGCCTTCTCTGTTGAAGTTCTCCGTGCTTTGACTAAGGATATCCGCCCTCTTGCTAGTAAGCTTGCCGATGAAGCAGATTTGACAAGGTATCATCCGGCTTATGACTTAGAAAATTCACGGGTGGAGCGGCCGGTTTACGACACCGAAAATCTGATCCCACCAGTTCATAACCACACTTTCGCTCCAGATATTGACCCTTCAGATCTTATCAATGATGAAGTGTATTTTCGTGCTCTCTCCAAGATTGATTGGAGAGCTCCTGGTTTCGAGCCATTGCCTGAAGTCGATGAAGACCCGGAACAAGTTGACCCTCAACCTTCGCACCGTGAAGAGAAGTCGTAAACCATCCGGATTAACTTGTAGTTGCTGAGTACTTTTGCCAGAAACTTTTGATCCATTCGGGCCTGCGAGTGCCTTGTAATAGAATAGATGAGATACTGCATGTGTCCTGCTGTCATGGTATTATTTTGTTTGGCACTCCCAATTTATCATCTGTTTGCAATGCTTGATCAATTTATATGACCTGTGCCTACATAAACGAAGCTAAAAGATGTCCTGGCGGTTTACCACCGGACGGATTACACTTCTCTCATATATATATCAAAGGAGTAGTTGTTTGATCATAAATACATACCATACCTCTGATTAAGCGTGCTTGTTGACCTTAGCCCGGTAGGAATAACTGAAGGCGCACGCGCTGATGAGGCTCTTGGCTCTCTTGTTTGGCTTAATTTGTTGGCCGACCGGGTCACGATGAACGCCGGTTTAACTCTCGCTGGTCTTCATGACCCAGACTTTTAACTTTGTAGATATATGGTCAACCTTGTAGTTGTCTAGTCTCGCGTCATTGGACTTGGTTGAAAACCAATGATCATGATGACCAAAATTTGTGAAATCATAAAAAATAGAAATAAGGTTTTTTGGGCAAATAAGACCATGTAGTCGAGGCTTTTTACGAGCTACCAGGCTCCAAATTCAAGGCTTTTTATTAGCTGCTAGGCTACTCTCATTAACCATTTTAGCAAATCCTGTCAAGATGCTCCGCAATCCTTAACCAAATCATCGATGACAAGCCACTCAATGTTTCAAAATCTTGTAAAGATTTTGTCTTTAGGTGATCAACGCGATGATCGTCAATTTAACGTGGCCAAGTTCAGGATCCCGAAGGAGCAACTTGTGGCAGGTTCGACGGGTCATACCAGGTTTACTTGGATGGTGTGACTTACTTGAGGCAGGCAGGTTAATCCGGGGTTTTAGGTGCATGAACCGGGCTTCCAAGTCATGTTCACTACAAGGGTATTCAACTCTCTGTGAGCCCCCCGGTAATGTGTGAGCCATTTTTGCTCGTCGGGGCATATGTTTGAGCTGTGTCGGGCACGACCACTCTCTTCTACCCCTCATCATCATGTGGAAATTGCCGAAGCAACCAGAGCAGTGCTCTTATGATGGGCTTCATAGCGCCACCGGCTCAAGAGGCCTGGGAAACTCCCTTGCCCGCGGAAGCCCCCATGTGATTATTGTTTGATGAGATGGCTGATTCCTTGATGTATCAAGGGCACCAGTTTAGGAGGCCATGGTGAGCTTCCGTAGAAAACTCCCATGTGATACTCCGTAGAAGAACATGGCTGATTCCTTGACTCTGTCAAGAGCGCCGGTTTAAGAGGCCATGGAAGGTATCTTTCGAAGCCCCCATGTGATAATCTTGTGTATAAAAGACACTGCTGATTCCCTGATGCTATCAGGGGCGCCGGTTTAAGAGGCCATGGAAAGCTTCTTTCGAAGCCCCCATGTGATACTCTTTTTGCGAAGAAGATGGCTGATTCCCTGGTGATCCGGGGGCCCCAGTTTATTTTATTAAGTATACTATATACATTGTACATAAAGCGGAGCCAATGGCTCAAGTATAGTAAGGCCGAAGAAGAGCGATGTTCCACGGCCGCTTGGTCTCCTCCTCTGCCGTACGTGAGTCCTTATGTTCTCGAACGTCGACAAGGTAGTATGATCCGTTGTGCAGGTTCTTGCTGACCACAAAGGGTCCTTCCCAAGGTGGGGATAGCTTATGCATATCTGTCTGGTCTTGGATGAGCCGGAGCACCAGATCTCCCTCCTGGAACGTTCTGGTTTTAACCCGGCGGCTGTGGTACCGGCACATATCTTGTTGATAAATTGCTGATCGTGCTGCTGCCGTATCCCGTTCTTCATCTACCCTGTCCAAGCTATATTGCCTTGCTTGCTCATTATCCGCTTCAACGTAAGATGCCACCCGTGGTGAATCAAGCCCAATATCGCTGGGCAGGACCGCTTCAGCACCATATACCATAAAGAAAGGTGTGTACCCTGTTGATCTGTTAGGTGTAGTGTTGATGCTCCATAAGATAGAGGGTAACTCCTCTACCCAGCAACCCGGTGTTCTTTGCAAAGGAACCATAAGCCGGGGCTTGATACCTCTCAAGATCTCTTGGTTGGCTCTCTTAGCTTGGCAATTGGACTGAGGGTGAGCTACTGAGGACACATCAAGGCGAATATGTTCTCTTTGACAAAACTCTTCCATCTCTCCTTTAGATAGGTTGGTGCCATTATCAGTTATAATACTATGTGGAAAGCTAAACCGGAAAATTACCTTTTTGATGAATTTAGCCGCTGTTGCCGCATCACACTTACTGACAGGCTCTGCTTCAACCCACTTTGTAAATTTGTCCACTGTTACTAATAGGTGGGTTTTCTAGTCTTGGGATCTTTTAAAGGGTCCAACCATATCAAGCCCCCAAGTCGCAAACGGCCAAGTGATTGGAATCATTCGCAGCTCCTGCGCCGGTACATGAGCATGCCGCAAAAATTTCTGGCAAGCCTCACATTTTCTGACCAAGTCCTCTGTGTCGGCATGAGCCGTGAGCCAATAGAACCCATGACGAAAAGCTTTAGCTACCAAGGACTTTGAACCGGCGTGAAGACCACAATCCCCTTCATGAATCTCTCGAACAATATCACAGCCTTCCTTTGATGATACGCACCGCTGAAACACCCCAGACACGCTGCGGTGATGAAGTTCTCCATTGACGATAGTCATAGATTTAGACCGCCGGATTATCTGTTGGGCCTCAACTTCGTCCTCTGGTAATTCACCTAGGCTCATATACGCCAGATAGGGGAGTGTCCAATCCGGAATGACATGAAGTGCTGCGACCAACTGCGCTTTCGGATCAGGAACAGCCAAATCCTCCTCTGAAGGTATCTGCACTAACGGACTATGCAATTCATCCAAGAAGGTATTAGGCGGAACCGGTTTACGCTGAGAGCCCAGCCGGCGTAATGCATCGGCCGCTTCATTTTTCCGCCGGTCTATGTGGTCCACCTGATATCCCTTGAAGTATCCTGCGACATCATCCACTTCCCGCCGATAAGCCGCCATGAGCGGATCCTTAGAGTCCCACTTGCCAGACACTTGCTGTGCCACGAGATCTGAGTCACCAAAGCACTTGACCCGGCTCAAGTTCATCTCCTTGGCCATCTGTAAACCGTGGAGGAGAGCTTCATACTCAGCAGCATTGTTAGTACAAGGGAACATTAAACGGAGGACGTAATAGAACTTATCACCTCGTGGGGAAATTAACACGACTCCAGCCCCCGAGCCCTCCAATTGCCTTGAACCATCAAAGTGAATAGTCCAGTATGTATGATCCGGCTTCTCCTCAGGTGCTTGCAACTCTGTCCAATCATTGATGAAACCCACCAGTGCTTGGGACTTTATAGTAGTACGGGGCACATATTTTAATCCGTGTGGGCTAAGCTCAATGGACCACTTCGCCACTCTGCCAGTGGCTTCTCTATTCTAGATTATATCCCCCAACGAAGATGAACTCACAACAGTGATTGGGTGGCCCTGGAAGTAGTAATTCAACTTCCGGTTTGCCATGAACACACCATATACCAATTTCTGCCAGTGTGGATATCTATGTTTTGACTCAATGAGCACCTCACTGATGTAATAAACCGGACGTTGAACCGGATATTCTTTACCTGCTTCTTTGTGCTCCACCACAATGGCCACGCTAACTGCACGGGCATTGGCGGCCACATATAACAGCAGCGGCTCCTTGTCAACCAGGGCAGCAAGAACTATTGGCTCTGCCAATTGCCGCTTCAAATCCTCGAACGCAGCATTTGCAGCATCGCTCCAGACAAACCGGTCCGTTTTCTTCATCATCTGATAAAGCGGGATCGCCTTCTCTCCCAAACGGCTGATGAACTGGCTCAATGCTGCAATACGGCCTGCCACGCGCTGGACATCATTGATACAAGCCGGTTTAGCCAAGGATGTGATCGCCTTTATCTTCTCCGGATTAGCCTCAATCCCTCTGCTTGACACTAAGAATCCAAGGAGCTTGCCTGCTGGAACACCAAAAACACACTTCTCCGGATTAAGCATCATCTTGTAAACCCGGAGGTTGTCAAAGGTTTCTTTGAAGTCCTCTATCAGCGTCTCCTACTTCCTGGATTTTACCACGATCTCATCAACATATACATGGACATTTCTTCCAATCTGCCCTTGTAGGCTGTTTGTCACACAACGCTGATAAGTTGCTTGGGCACTCTTGAGTCCAAAAGGCATGGATACGTAGTAGAAGGCTCCAAAGGGAGTTATGAAGGCTGTCTTCTCTTGGTCCTTAACTGCCATCTTGATCTGATGATAACCTGAATATGCATCCAAAAACCTTAGCCGCTCACATCCCGCCGTAGCATCGATAATCTGATCGATACGGGGGAGAGCAAAAGGATCATTTGGGCAAGCCTTGTTCAAGTCTATGTAATCAACACACATCCTCCAAGTTCCGTTTTTCTTTAGTACCAGCACCGGATTAGCCAGCAACTCTAGATGAAATACCTCAACTATGAAACCTGCGGCCAAGAGCCTAGCCACTTCTTCACGTATAGCCTTGTGCCTCTCCTCATTGAAGTGGCGCAAATACTGCTTGACCGGTTTAAACTTCGGATCAATATTAAGACTATGCTCAGCGAGTTCCCTCGGTATACCTGGCATGTCAGAAGGTTTCCATGCAAAGATATCCCGGTTCTCACGGATGAACTCGATGAGCGCGCTTTCCTATTTGGGATCTAGGTTAGCGCTGATAGTGAACTGCTTAGATGAATCGCCCGGAAAAAAATCAACTTGCTTGGTTTCCTCTGCCGACTTAAACTTCAGTGCCGGATCATGCTCTCTAGTTGGCTTCTTCAACGGGGACATATCTGCCGGATCAACATTGTCCTTATAAAACTTCAGCTCCTCCGTAGCACAAACTGCCTCAGCATATGCTGCATCTCCTTCCTCGTATTCCAACGCGATCTTGCGGCTCCCGTGAACCGTGATGGTTCCCTTGCGACCCGGCATCTTAAGCTGCAGATAAACATAACACGGTCTAGCCATGAACTTGGCGTAAAACGGTCTCCCGAACAGAGCATGATATGGGCTCTTGATCTTTACAACCTTGAAGGTCACGGTTTCTGATCTAGAGTCATGCTCATCCCCAAAGGTGACTTCTAGATCAATTTTCCCAACTGGGTAAGCCGATTTACCTGGCACCACTCCATGGAACACTGTGTTGGACTGTCGGAGCTTCTTGTCTGTAAATCCCATACGTCGAAAAGTCTCATAGTATAGGATATTGATGCTGCTGCCTCCATCCATAAGCACCTTTGTGAACTTGTAGCCACCCATCTGTGGTGCCACGACCAAGGCCAGCTGAGTCGGAATATCAACCCGTGATGGGTGATCCTCTCTGCTCCACACAATGGGTTGCTCAGACCAACGCAAAAAACGTTGTACCGCCGGTTCAACAGCGTGCACTGCTCTCTTCAGAACCTTTTGATCCAGTTTGCACAAACTTGTGGTGAAAACATGATACTGCCCACTGCTTAGCTCCTTCGGATTATTCTGATATCCGGATTGCTGTTGCTATTGATGCTGTTGATTGCCCTGGTTGTTATATCCACCTTGACCACGTTGTTGGTTCTGCTGATGCTGATTGTTGCCATTATGTTTATTGTTACCGCCGTGGTATCCTGATTCGGATCCACCTCCCTGGTAGCCCGGACCCTGGAAACCGGGACCTGATCCGCTGGGGGGCCGTGGTTATACTTGGCCTATTTCATAAACTCCTGCATAATAAAACAGTCCTTCCAGAGATGCGTAGCTGGGTTTTCCTCTGTACCATGCTTTGGGCAAGGCATGCTCAACTGGCGATCTAGATTAATAGGCGGCCCCCCATTGCGTGGGGGCGGTCTACCCTTGCGGCGCTGCCCGTTGTCTTGAACGTTGGTATTGGCCACAAAGTCCGAGCTGCCTTCCGCTTTACGCTTGCCATTGTAACCTGTACCTGCTAGATTGGCTTGAGCCGGTTTACCGTTTTTGCCCGCTTTCCTGGACTTGTCTCCGTCTGTATCTGGATTCTTAGTATTATCGGAGTCTCCATACTTTACCAAAGCGCCCATGAGCGTTCCCATGTCATTGCAATCACGCTTGAGCCGTCCCAGCTTCTGCCTCAAAGGCTCAAACCAGCAATTGCCTTCCAAAGTACTATAGCCGTGATCGGATTGATGCTATTAGAGGAGTGCAAAATTTCAGATACTCGCCGCACCCAACTGCTTGTGGTCTCTTGCTCTCCTTGAACACATGCAGCTAAGTCAACCACGGACATCGGCTCCTTGCATGTGTCTTTGAAATTATTGATAAACCGGCGACGCAGCTCGCCCCATGATCGGATGGAGTTAGGTGGTAAACCCTTTAACCATGTCCGGGCCGTGCCCTCAAGCATCATTGTGAAGTATTTGGCGCACGCAGCTTCGTCCACATCAAGCATCTCCATAGCCATCACATAACTTTCAACCCACGCCTCCAGAGCCAAATCCGCCGTGTAGTTGGGTACCTTGCGCGGGCCTTTGAAGTCTTTGGGTAATTTCACGTTCCGTAAAGCGAGGATGAGGCACTGCACCCCTAAGGAACTGGACATGATTCCTGTTTCGTGGTGGTGGGGTGAACCGGCGTTGCTTGACGGGTATCGTCGCGAGCTGTATGTCTAGCCTGGTCCACCGCCTCCTGGGCATGTGCTCCTGCTCCTGCCGGATTATCCTGCCTCTGTCGCTGCCGTCTCCGCGCGCTGCTAGATACAGCCGGTTCATCTAGGTGCCTCGTGTAACTCCGGCTTGGGCGGGGGGTTGAAGGAATCCTCTCCTGGCTATAAGAATACGCATGCTACTGTGTTAACGCCGTGTCCAGCAACTCCTTAGCCCGTCATGCTTCCATTGCTATGGGGGACATCCCCTCAATGGGAAGAGCGGCCAGCCGTGAAGCGGCGGCGACAATGTTGTCCAACGGGTTAGAATAATGACCGGGAGGGGTGGGTACGTGCGGGGTCGGCACAACTTGGCGGTTCCGCTCTGTGGCTGGTGGCTGAACCGACGTGCCTGTCCCCGGGGCTCCTCCCCGGTTTACCTCTGGGCGGTTAGTGGCTCCCACTCCTGGTATGCCAAAGAGATTCCTTGCCTCATAAACCGGCGGTAGACAAGTTTGTTGCCTTCTGTACATTACCTCCTGTGAATCGTTCTGATCCAGCCTGAGCCGAAAAGCTTGGGAGTCTAGCTCTGCCTACCTTGTAGCCATCCTGGCTTTCTCCGCGTCCAGATCCAACTTAGCTTGCTCAATCCGGCTCTTCAGCTGAGCGATCTCCGCATCATGCTGCGCCTTGCCGGCCGGGGCTACTTCCGCTGTTGCGAGCGCCGTCAATTTATCGACTAAGATGGTTAGGACATCAGAGGGAGACAGGGGTAGGTCTCCAACCCTGGCTCCTGCTGCCTCTGAGGTTATCACCCCGGTCGTCGAGGGCTGCTGCATAGGTTGTGATCCGGCCAAGAAAACAACAACCCTATTTGGCGGATCAAAGGGGTCCGGAATACTACCGCCATCGGACACACCCTCAGACCGGCCGTCCTACAACAAATACAAAGATTCGGTCTCTCCGGATGAAGATTCATCGTCGGAATAGACAACTATCTTGCCAGCAGAATCCGATCCGTCCTTGGCTTGTACTCCATGCACCGCTCCAACGAAAACCTGCTTCATGGCGGGCCAAATCCGGGCCGATCTCGCACGCTGAGCCGGCTCGACGATGTTGGGGGAAGATGTCTGACTCAGGTCCCGGTTCGCCTATCTTGCCGATGAAGACGTGGATGCCGTCGAAGGGGACCCGGTACCCGTATTCTTTAGAATCGGCCTCGGGGCCCCAGCCGGCGTCGTCGATGTAGATCCGGCCACAATGACTCTTGGTCATCCGGCCCACATCGTAACCCTTGAGCCCATCAAAGCTGCCCTTCAAGAACTCGAAACCATCATGCGATAGCCCCACGGTGGGCGCCAACTGTCGTGGATTTAGCATGGCAGATGTACGGATTAACGGACTTAGGTGTGAGGCCATCGCTCGGGTTAGCTTGAAGGGGTTAAAGCGGATGAAGGACACAGGGAGTTTTATACTAGTTCGGCCCCTTCGATGAAGGTAAAAGCCTACATCTAGTTTGGTGTGGTATTGCTTGGGCGTCGATGACTAGGAAGCGAATCCGCTTGCCTGTGTATCGAGCTGTTGTTTCTTGTTCTTGAACCATCGTCGGGTCGTCCCTTTATATAGGAGGCGACGCCCGGTCCGGTTTACAGAGTCCCGAGGCCGGCTCATAAACGTATCCGCCCCGGTCTCTGCTCTTTCTATCTTACTCCCAAGTTACACGGTATGACGGTTTATAGATCATGGGCCTTATACATGAGCCCTAAACCTCTATGGGCTATGACCTCTTTCCTATATGTTCTACTGGGCTTGTAATAACACAACCTTGTTAGTGTAATGCGGACCCTCTTGGCCGGTTTATACCTGCTAGCAATATCCCTGATAGGGGTGAGAGGCTCTACAGCGTAAACGTCCCTGAGTGCGCACTTGCGTTCCCTCTTGGGGATATGGGTATCGTAGATCATATTCATAGTTTTTTACCTCTGGTGGAAATTTCTTCTGTCCCCCAGTGTTCGGCTGGCGAGGTTCATCCTCGTCTTTGTTTTGAGACCCTTTCCCCTTGTGTTCGGCATTTAACATCCCGGCCTATTTGAAGACCGAACAGTTTCTATTGGTGTGGTTTGCAGGTTTGTCAGGGGTGCCATGAATCTGACAAGGCCTTTCTAGTATTTTGTCCAGGCTAGATGGACTATCTTTGTTGCCTTTGAATGGTTACTTGCGTTAACCGGGCCTTGAGCCACTGAATCCGGGGTTTACTTCCATGTCATCTGTGTCTCCGGTATTATTTCGACGCTTGTTCTTATTGCGTGGTGGCTTGCCATTGCCGTCCCTGACTTCGGAAGTGCCTGGGTTGCTGGTGTTATTGCTGCTACGAGCAAGCCAACTGACTTCTCCCATGCAAAAGGTGGTCATGAGTGTAGTAAGGGCTGCCATTGTCCTCAGCTCCTCTTGGCCGGGGTGTCTAGCCAGCCACTCGTCCTGGACATTGTGTTTGAATGCCTCTAAGGCCTCGGCGTCCGGACAGTCAACAATTTGGTTCTTTTTAGTTAAGAATTGATTCCATAGCTTGCGGGCTGACTCCTCGAGTTGCTGTATTATGTGACTTAGATCGTCAGCATCGTGGGGCGAACATAAGTCCCCTGAAAGATAGCCCGAAAAGCGTCCTCAAGCTCTTCCGAGCTTCCAATGGAATTATCTAGGAGGCTGTTTATCCAGTGCCGAGCTGGACCTTTCAACTTGAGAGGTAAGTATTTGATGGCATGGACTGAAGGAAATATGCCCTAGAAGCAATAAAAAATTTGTTATTTATATTTCCTTATACCATGATAAATTTTTATTATTCATGCTAGAATTGTATTAACCGGAAACTAAGTACATGTGTGAATACATAGACAAAACAGAGTGTCCCTAGTATGCCTCTACTTGACTCGCTTGTTGATCAAAGATGGTTATGTTTCCTAACCATAGACATGTGTTGTCATTTGATGAACGGGATCACATCATTAAAGAATGATGTGATGGACAAGACCAATCAGTTAGCTTAGCACTATGATCATTTAGTTTTATTTCTATTGCTTTCTTCATGACTTATACATGTTCCTCTCACTATGAGATTATGCAACTCCTGAATGCCGGAGGAACACCTTGTGTGCTATCAAACGTCACAACGTAACTGGGTGATTATAAAGATGCTCTATAGGTGTTTCCGAAAGTGTTTGTGGTATTGGCATAGATCAAGAATAGGATTTGTCACTCCGAATGTTAGAGAGGTATCTCTCGGCCCTCTCGGTAATACATATCATAATAAGCCTTGCAAACAAATGAATAATTAGTTAGTCGCGAGATGATGTATTACAAAACGAGTAAACAGACTTGCCCGTAACGAGATTGAACTAGGTATTATGATACCGACGATCGAATCTCGGGCAAGTAACATACCGATGACAAAGGGAATAACGTATGTTGTTATGAGGTTTGACTGATAAAGATCTTCGTAGAATATGTAGGAGCCAATATGAGCATCTAGGTTCCGCTATTGGCTATTGACCGGAGATGTGTCTCGATCATGTCTACATAGTTCATGAACCAGTAGGGTCCGCACGCTTACCGTTTGATGATGATTTGTATTATGAGTTATGTGATTTGATGACCGAAGTTTGTTCGGAGTCTCGGATGAGATCACAGACATGAAGAGGTCTCGAATGGTCGAGAGGTAAAGATTCATATATTGAAAGGCTATATTCGGACATCGGAAAGGTTCTGAGTGATTTGGGTATTTTTTGGAGTACCAGAGAGTTACGGGAATTCATCCGGGGAGTCAATGGGCCTTAATTGGCCTTACTAGGAAGGAGAGGTAGCAACCAGGAGGTGGCGAGCGACCCTCCCAAGCCCAGTACGAATTGGAAAAGTGGTTTGGGGCGCAGCCCCCTCTCCCTTCCTTCTCTCCTCCCCCTCCTTCCCCCTTCTCCTAGTTGGACTAGGAAAGGAGGAAACCTACTCCTACTAGGAGTAGGAATCCTACTCCCTTGGCGCGCCCCTACTAGGGCCGGCCTCCTCCTCCCTCCCTCCTTTATATACATGGGGAGGGGGCACCCCAAAGACACACAAGTTGATTTGCAAGCCGTGTGCGGTGCCCCCTCCAAAGTTACACACATCGGTCATATCATTGCAGTACTTAGGCGAAGCCCTGCGCCGGTAACTTCATCATCACGGTCACCACGCGATCATGCTGACGAAATTCTCCCGCGACGCTCAACTGGATCAAGAAATCGTGGGACGTCATCGAACTGAACGTGTGCTGAACGCAGAGGTGCCGTATGTTCGGTGCTGATACGTCCAAAACGTATCTATAATTTCTGCTTGCTCCATGCCACTTTTGGGTGATATTGCTATGATATTCATACACTTCCATACACTTTTGATCATATTTGGACTAACCTACTAATCCAGTGCACCCCGGTGCCAGTTTTTGTTTTCGGCTATTTTTGTATTTCAGGTTTTCACGTTACGAGAACTGCTAGGAAAAATCCAGAAAAATCATATAAAAAATCAGCGTTCCAGAACCTACCTGGCGCCCGAAGGGCAGCCGGGGGGGCACCAGGGCTCCAGGCGCCCTGGCGGCGCGCCCCCCCGGGCCGCGCCGGGGGGGCGCCTGGGCCCCCCGAGCCCCGTCTGGTGCCCCCCTTCGGCATATATTTAGAGCGTCCTTCGAAACCCTCAGGACGGGAACTCTTTTTCGCGATCTCATCTCTGTTCCGCCGCCGCCGCCGCTTCCAAGATCGGGAGCACCAGGAGAACTCTTCCCGACACCCTGCCGGAGGGGAGGATCACCATCGGGAGCTTCTCCACCACCATGGACGCCTCCCGGATGAGTTGTGAGTAGTCTCCCTTGGACCATGAGTCCATGACCAGTAGCTATGTGATGTTCTCCTCCCGTTCTTGTGCTTCACTAATTAGTCCTCGTGAGCTGCCCTACATGATCGAGGCACATATGAAATCCTTATGCTGTTGCTATGATGAGTTTGCTGGGATCCGATGGATTATGAGATTATGTTCAGATTGATCTTGAGTAATATATTTGATCTACCTCTTTTATATTTATGTTCATAAGTAATTCTTGCATGTTCTCCGTTGTTAGTTATTGCTTTGGCCAAGTAATACGTAGTGACTCCAAGAGGGAACGTTATGCTCGATTGTGGGTTCATGCCCCTCGATGACTAGCTTGAGTGACAGAAACATGAGTCTAGGGGATGTGCTGTTGCCACAAGGGGGAAAACAACGGTGCTTGTGCCCACGGGTGCAAGGATTGTTTACTTTACGCAAAGTTCTTTTAATGCAGTTGTCTGTTGCTTTGAGTTTACACTATGGGTGGGACTCGCAACTTAATACCAGCGAGATGTTCTGGATAGATATCTCAAGGTGGATGATTAGTTGTAGATATTGATGGATTTCGGTCTACTTATTTTGGCGTACCGCCCATGCTTTGAACCTCAACCTTTCTTGCAATGTAATCAGCATTGGTTTGCGTTCGTGGTCCTGTCAATTGCCCAGCTATAATTCGTTTACCTCACATAGATGTTTTATCGTCTTTTGGGAGAGAGACATCACTAGTGAACATCATGAGACTCCGGTCCATATTACCATCATTGATCACACCCACTATTTACTTTTCGTTATTATTTACTATTGCAAACATTATCTATCACTACTATCATTTGCGTTTAATCCTTTGTGAACTACAAGGCCAGAGGGATTGACAACCTCTCTGTACTCGTTGGGAGCAAAGTTATTTGTATCTGTGTGCTGGTCCACATTGATTGCTAATCCGCGCCGTTAGCAGTTGACACCTACTTGTTGAACCTAGGAGTCTCTGGGGATTCGATCCTTGGCATCTTCGCTAAGGGAAAACACTTCCACAACACTGCATCTTTCACCTTCCACTTGGGGTAACCAACGAGGGGTTAGAGGCCCATCAGGTGCTTGGATCAGTTTGATCGTGAAGACATTCGACTAAATCAACTGTGTTACTAAACGCTTCAGCTTTCGGACTACAAGGGTACATGGACACACTCTCCCGCTCGTTGCTATGCTTCTCCTAGATAGATCTTGCGTGATCGTAGGTAATTTTTTTGAAATATTACGTTCCCCAATAGTGGCATCATGAGCCAGGTCTATCCGTAGATGATATGCACGAGTAGAACACAATGAGTTGTCGGCGATAATAGTCATACTGCTTACCAGCATGTCATACTTTGTTTCAGCTGTATTGTGAGATGAAACGGCACGGACCGACATTACGCGTATGCTTACACGAGACTAGTTTCACTGTTACGAGCACTCGTTGCTTAAAGGTGACCGGCGGGTGTCTGTCTCTCTCACTTTAGTTGAATCGAGTGTGACTACGCATGGTCCTTGTGAAGGTTAAAATAACACAATTGACAAAAAATCATTGTGGTTTTGATGCGTAGGTAAGAACGGTTCTTGCCAAGCCCGTAGCAGCCACGCAAAACTTGCAACAACAAAGTAGAGGATGTCTAACTTGTTTTTGCAGGGCATGTTGTGATGTGATATGGTCAAGAGGTGATGAGTTATACGTTATTGTATGAGATGATCATGTTTTGTAAATTATCGGCAACCGACAAGAGCCATACATTTGTCTCTTTATTGTATGAATTGTGAAGGACTTGTAATTGCTTTACTTTATCACTATGAGTTAGCGATAGTAGTAGTAGAAATAGTTGGCAAGACGAACACGACGCTACGATGAAGATCATGGTGTCAAGCCGGTGACGATGGAGATCATGATGATGCTTTGGAGATGGAGATCAAAATCACACGATGATGATGTCCATATCATGTCACATATTTTGATTGCATGTGATGTTTATCTTATTATGCTTCTTAATTTTCTTAGTATAGCAGTAGCATTATAAGATGATCCCTTACAAAATTTCAAGGTACAAGTGTTCTCCCTGAGTATGCACTGTTGCGAAAGTTCGTTGTGCCGAGACACCACGTGATGATCGGGTGTGATAAGCTCTACGTTCAAATACAACGGGTGTAAGACAGTTTTGCACATGCAGAATACTAGGGTTAAACTTGACGAGCCTAGCATGGACAGACATGGCCTCGAAACACTAGGGACCGAAAGGTGGAGCGTGAATCATATAGTAGATATGATCAACATAAGATGTTCACCATTGAAAACTACCCCATCTCACGTGATGATCGGACATGGTTTAGTTGATTTGGATCATGTGACCATTTAGATGACTAGAGGGATGTCTATCTAAGTGGGAGTTATTTAGTAATATGATTAATTGAACTCTAATTTATCATGAACTTAGTCCTCATAGTATTTGCAAATTATGTTGTAGATCAATACCTCGCGTTATAGCTCCCCTATGTTTTTAATATGTTCCTAGAGAAAACTAAGTTGAAAGATGTTAGTAGAAATGATGCCGACTAGGTCCGTGATCTGAGGATTATCCTCCTCATTGTTGCACAGAAGTATTATGTCCTTGATGCACCGCTAGGTGACAAACCTATTGCAGGAGCAAATACCGACGTTTTGAAGATTTGACAAGCTTGGTATGATGACTACTTGATAGTTTAGAGCGCCATGCTTTACGGCTTATAACCGGGACTTCAAAAATGTTTTGAATGCCACGGAGCATATGAGATGTTCGAAGAGTTGAAAAAGTATTTCAGACTCATGCCCGTGTCGAGAGGTATGAGACCTTTGACAAGTATTTGCCTAGAAGATGGAGGAGACTAGCTCAACCAATGAGTATGTGCTCAGAATGTCTGAGTACTACAATCGCTTGAATCAAGTGGGAGTTAATTTTCCACATAAAATAGTGATTGACACGGTTCTCTAGTCACTATCACCAAGTTACTAGAACTTCATGATGAACTATAATATGCAAGGGATGATGAAAACGATTCCTGAGCTCTTCGTGATGCTGAAAACAACGAAGGTAGAAATCAAGAAAGAGCATCAATTGTCGATGGTTAACAAGACCACTAGTTTCAAGAAAAGGGCAAGGGTAAGAAAGAGAACTTCAAGAAGAATGGCAAGCAAGTTGTCACTCCCTTGAAGAAGCCCAAAGCTGGACCTAAGCTTGAAACTGAGTTCTTCTAACTTCAAAAGAAATGGTCACTGGAAACATAAGTTCCCCGAATATTTGGCGGATAAGAAGGATGGCGAAGTGAACAAAGGTATACTTGATATACATATTGATAATGTGTACCTCACTAGTCTTCATAGTAGCCCCTAGGTATTTGATACTTTTTGATTGCTAAGAATAGTAACTAGAAATAGGAGTTGCAGAATAAACGGAGGCTAGTTGAGGGTGAGGTGACGATGTGTGTTGGAAGTAGTTCCAATATTGATATGGTCATCATCACACACTCCATGTGATTTCGGGATTAGTGCTAAACCTAAATAAATCTTATTTGGTGTTTGCGTTTAGCATGAACAATATTGGATCGTGTTTATTGCAATAGGTTATTCATTTAAGTGAGAAAATAATTGTTATTCTATTTACATGAACAAAACCTTCTATGGTCATACACCCAAGGTAAATGGTTTATTGAATCTCGATAGTAGTAATACACATATTCATAATATTTAAGCCAAAAGATGCAATGTTGTTAATGACAGTGCAACTTATTTGTGGCACTGCCGTTTAGGTCATATTGGTGGAAAGCGCATGAAGAAACTCCATGCTGGTGGCCTTTTGGAATCACTTCATTATGAATCTTTTGATGCTTGCGAACCATGCCTCATGGGCAAGATGACTAAGACCCCGTTCTACGGAACAATGGAGGGAGCGAGTGACTTATTGGAAATAATACATACTGATGTATGCGGATCAATAAGTGTTGATGCTCGCGACTAGTATCGTTATTTTCTCACCTTCACTAATGATTTGAGCAAATATGGGTATATCTACTTGATTAAGGACAAGTCGAAAACATTTGAAAATTTCAAAGAATTTCAGAGTGAAGTAGAGAATCATCGTAACCAGAAAATAAAGTTTCTACGATCTATCGCGGAGCCGAATATCTGAGTTAGGAGTTTGGTCTTCATTTAAAACAATGTGGAATAGTTTCACAGTTCACGCCACCTGGAACACCACGACGTAATGATGTGTCTGAATGTCATAACCATAATTTATTAGATATGGTGCGATCTATGATGTCTCTTACCGTCTTGCCACTATCGTTTTGGGGTTATGCATTAGAGACAACTGCATTCACGTTAAATAGGGCACCATCTAAATCCGTTGAGACGACGCCTTATGAACTATGGTTTGGCAAGAAACCAAAGTTGTCATTTCTTAAAATTTGGGGTCGCAATGCTTATGTGAAAAAGCTTCAGCCTGATAAGCTCGAACCCAAATCAGAGAAATGCGTCTTCATAGGATACCCAAAAGAAACTGTTGGGTATCACAGATCCGAAGGCAAGACCTTTGTTGCTAAGAATGGATCCTTTCTAGAGAAGGAGTTTCTCTCGGAAGAAGTGAGTGGGAGTCAAGCAGAACTTGATGAGGTAATTGTACCTTCTCTAGAATTGGAGAATAGCACATCACAAAAATTGTTCTTGTGATGGCTACACCAATTAGTGAGAAAGCTAATGATGATGATCATGAAACTTTGGATCAAGTAAACTACCGAACGTCGTAGGTCAACCAGAGTACGTTCCGCGCTAGAGTGGTACGGTAACCCTGTTCTGGAAGTCATGTTACTAGACCGTGACAAACCTACAAACTATGAGGAAGCGATGATGAGCCCAGATTCCGCAAAATGGCTTGAGGCCATGAAATCTGAGATAGGATCCATGTATTAGAATAAAGTGTGGACTTTGGTGGACTTGCCCGATGATCAGCAAGCCACTGAGAATAAATGGATCTTCAAGAGGAATACGGACGGTGATGGTAGTGTTACTATCTACAAAGCTCAACTTATCGAACAAGTTTTTTCGACAAGTTCAAACTGTTTACTACAATGAGATTTTCTCAATCGTAGCGATGCTTAAAGTTTGTCCGAATCATGTTAGCAATTGCCGCATTTTGTGAAATCTGGCAAATGGATGTCAAAACTGCATTCCTTATGGATTCCTTAAAAAGAATTGTATATGATGCAACCAAAAGGTGTTGTCGATCCTAAAGGTGCTAACAAAGTCTGCAAGCTCCAGCGATCCATTGATGGACTGGTGCAACCCTCTCGGAGTTGGAATATACGCTTTGATAGTGTGATCAAAGCATATGGTTTTATACAGACTTGCGGTGAAGCTTGTATTTACAAGAACGTGAGTGGGAGCACTGCAACCTTTCTGATAAGTATAGGTGAATGACATATTGTTGATCAGAAATGATGTAGAATGTTCTGGAAAGCATAAAGGATTGTTTAATAGAGTTTTTCAATAGAAGACGTCGGTGAAGCTGCTTACATATTGGGTACCAAGATCTATAGAGATAGATTAAGACGCTTGATAAGATTTTCAATGAGTACATCCCTTAATAAGATTTTGAAGAAGTTCAAAATGGATAAGTCAAAGAAGGAGTTCTTGCCTGAGTTTGTAAGGTATGAAGTTGTGTAAGACTCAAAACCCGACCACGACAGAAGATAGAGAAAGAATGAAAGTCATTCCCTATGTCTGAGCCATAGATTCTATAAAGTATGCCATGCTGTGTACCAAACCTATTGTGTACCTTGCCATGAGTTTGGCAAGGAGGTACATTAGTGATCCAGGAGTAGATCACTGGACAGCGGTCAAAATTATCCTTAGTTATTGGATGACTAAAGGAAATGTTTCTCGATTATGGAGGTGATAAAGAGTTCGTCGTAAAGAGCTACGCTGATGCAAGCTTTACACTAATCCATATGACTCGTAGTATCAATTTGGATGCGTATTGTAAGTGGGATCAATTAGCTAGAGTAACTCCATGCAGAGTATTGTAGACATAGAAATTTGCAAAATACATACAGATCTGAATGTAACAGACCCGCTGACTAAACTTCTCTCACGAAGCAAAACATGATCACACCATAGTACTCTTTGGGTGTTAATCACATGGCGATGTGAACTAGATTGTTGACTCTAGTAAACCTTTTGGTTGTTAGTCACATGGAGATGTGAACTATGGGTGTTATTCACATAATGATGTGAACTATCAGTATTAAATCCCATGGCGATGCGAACTAGATTATTGACTCTAGTGCAAGTGGGAGACTGAAGGAAATATACCCTAGAGGCAATAATAAAGTTGTTATTTATATTTCCTTATAATGATAAATGTTTATTATTCATGCTATAATTGTATTAAATGGAAACTTAGTACATGTGTGAATACATATACAAAACAGAGTGTCCCTAGTATGCATCTACATGACTAGCTCGTTGATCAAAGATGGTTATGTTTCCTAACCATAGACATGTGTTGTCATTTGATGAACGGGATCACATCATTAGAGAATGATGTGATGGACGAGAACCATCCGTTAGCTAAGCACTATGATCATTTAGTTTTATTGCTATTGCTTTCTTCATGACTTATACATGTTCCTCTGACTATGAGATTATGCAACTCCGGAATGCTGGAGGAACACCTTGTGTGCTATCAAACTCACAACGTAACTGGGTGATTATAAAGATGCTCTACATGTGTTTACGAAAATGTTTTTGGTATTGGCATAGATCAAGAATAGGATTTTTCACTCCGAATGTCGGAGAGGTATCTATGGGCCCTCTCGGTAATACATATCATAATAAGCCTTGCAAGCAAACGACTAATGAGTTAGTCACGAGATGATGTATTACAGAAGGAGTAAAGAGACTTGCTGGTAATGAGATTGAAATAGGTATGATGATACCAACTATCGAATCTCGGGCAAGTAACGTACTGATGACAAAGGTAATAACATATGTTGTTATGCGGTTTGACCGATATAATTCTTCGTAGAATATGTAGGAGCCAATATGAGCATCGAGGTTCCGCTATTGGTTATTGACCGGAGATGTGTCTCGGTCATGTCTATATAGTTCTCGAACCTGTAGGGTTCGCATGCTTAACGTTCAATGACAATTTGTATTTTGAGTTATGTGATTTGATGACCGAAGTTTGTTCAGAGTCCTTGATGAGCTCACAGACATGACGAGGAGTCACGAAATTGTCGAGTGGTAAAGATTCATATATTGGAAGGCTATATTCGGACATCAGAAAGGTTCTGAGTGATTCAGGTATTTTTCACAGTACCGGAGAGTTACGGGAATTCGTCCGGGGAGTCAATGGGCCTTAATGGGCCTTAGTGGGAAGGAGAGGCAGCAGCCAGGAGGTGGCGCAGGCCCCTCCCAAGCCCAGTGCAAATTGGACAAGGGGTTTGGGGTGCGGCCCCACTCTCCCTCGTTTCCCCCTTCTCTTAGTTGGACTAGGAAAGGAGGAAACCTACTCCTTCTAGGAGTAGGAATCCTACTCCCTTGGCGCGCCCCTCCAAGGGCCGGGCTCCTCCTCCCTCCCTCCTTTATATACGTGGGGAGGGGGCACCCCATAGACACAGAAGTTGATTTGCAAGCCGTGTGTGGTGCCCTCCTCCACAGTTACACACCTCGGTCATATCGTTGCAGTGCTTAGGCGAAACCCCTGCACCGGTAACTTCATCATCACCGTCACCACACGGTCGTGGTAAAGAAATCTCTCGCGACGCTCAACTGGATCAAGAGTTCGTGGGACATCATCGAACTGAATGTGTGCTAAATGCGGAGGTGCCGTACATTCGGTGCTTGGATCGGCTGGATCGTGAAGATGTTCGACTACATCAACCGCGTTACTAAGCGCTTCCGCTTTCGGTCTACGAGGTGGACACACTCTCCCTCTCATTGCTATGCTTCTCCTAGAGAGATCTTGCGTGATCGTAGGTAATTTTTTTGAAATACTACGTTCCCCAACATGGAGGTCATCTCCACAAGCCATGTGGATATTAAGAATAATGTCTTCTACCCATACAGTGGGGTCCGTTGTTCCTCATATGCCTCGATGTTTACGGGTTTATACCCTTCTGGAAATTGGTGATCCATCACTTCATCGGTGAAGCACAGGGGGTGTGCAGCTCCCTTGTGTCGTGCGACATCATGGCATAGTTCGGACGGTATCTGTGTTTGGTGTTTGTTCCGAACTTGATTGTGCTCGGCGTGTTTGGCTTCATAGCCGCCGTCCCAAGTGGGAGCACGTTCTCTCGATCCGTAGATTGATCTGGCCTGACCGGATTTTTTTATTCAGGTCCTGACGTAAATTGTCAGGACCCCGATCCTAAGTCACACAGGTCTAGCCTGTAACACACCATATCACTTTGCGGCCTCACGCACGGTATCCCCACGGGTGCCACCTTACCTGGCCCGGGACCGTTTGCGCATTTTGGCACACGTATATGATAGTGTCGCTAGCATCCATATGACAGAGAACCCGGGCCGACATGACCATTTATAAACCAAAAGTTGCACTAAATTACAGAGACAGGCATACATGACCCAGCAACGAACGTGTCGGTCATCAACGTATGAACCCAAGTCGTAGCAAGCTACATGGACTTAAAGGAGCAACGCGTGACATTTCCCCTAAGGGACAGACACAGGAACGAAGAAGGACACATGCCGGCCAGCCTACGTGTTCCGGGGCAGTAGCAAGCTACCAAGGCTCAGTGGAAGCACTAGGAGACATTTCCCTGTAAGATAGGCTACCAAGGGTAAACAACTAGGTGTCGGATCCCACACATAGCAATACACATTACACGTACGCATAACATGCAGGTATGTGTTGTACAACATGGCATCACAACATAACTCAACAACTCATATAGATAAGGCCCAGAAGAGCCAACATAGCATTTATTACAAACAGAGGTCACATGACCCAACATACAGAGCATATAGGCAACGGAAGCATTACATGTCTGAGTACAGACATCTACAAATGAAAAAGACTAAGAAGCCTGACTATCTACAAGACCCTCCCAAGGGCACAAGATCGTAGCTGAGGGAACAAGCTAAACGTCGAAGTCCACGCGGAACCACTAGCGAGACTGAGGTCTCTCTGCAAAAACATAAATTAAGCAAACGTGAGTACAAAGGTACTCAGCAAGACTTACATCAGAACTAGCTACATATGCATCGGTATCAACAAAGGGGTGGTGGAGTTTGACAGCAGCAAGCCAGCTTTGACTCGGTGGCTATCCTAAACTACGACTGAAAGTAACTCTTTTGAGGTGGCGCACACGAGTCCACAAATTCACCAATCAATACACCACTATGAATCCACTCCCGTCTCCCTACGAGAAGACCATCCATAGCACTCACGCTTATCTTGCGTGTTTTAGAGTATCCACTTTCACTTGTCTATGAACTGTAATAGGCAACCCAGAAGTCCATTTCCGCGGACACGGCTATTCGAATAGATTATATATAACCCTGTAGGGGTGTACTTCTTCACAGACGCTCTCACCACTTATCGCCGTTTACACGACATGTACTCGGCAACTTTCAAGCGGAGGCCTAGCGAGGGTGTCGGCCACGACCTGACTAACCACACAAGTCTCTCGTCCAGGTTTATCGCCTATTTGGGTTCCATCCGTGGGGAGATCCGGCCGGGGTGTCGCTCACGGCCCCAAACGATGTGTACAGGGTTCCCGCATCACCAAACAGGCAATCTGTACACCATGCCACGTACCTGCCGCGTCACAGCCCACCCCGAGGGTCAGCGCTGCGCACGACCTCCAGTAAACTACAAACACCAGAAACTAGTTGCAACTCCTGGACAGAGATCATGTTGATTAATAAGTCGAGAGGGTCCATTGGTTTCGGGCCCAATGCATGGTAGTAACTGGTCATGGATCAACCAACACAGAACTCAGTTCCTGAGGACGGCTGCAATGAGACAACCCACCATGTACTCCTACATGGCCTCTCATCGCTACCTTTACCAAATCGTGTTCACACACTTAGCTCACACACATTAGGACATGTTCATCACCACTCCAATTCATCCCCGATGAATCAGACCTGTCACAACTCTAAGCAATAGCAGGCATAACCAGAAAGCATGAATGAGTAGGCACAACATGGCTCAAACAACTCCTACTCATACTAGTGGGTTTCAACTAATTACTGTGCCAATGACGGGTCATGCAGTGGAAAGGGGTTCAACTACCGCAGCAGGTAACTGTTGAAGCGTTGTTGTCCTAATGCAGTAAAAGAGAGCAAGAGCGATAGAGTGGGTTTGTATCGGAATGCTCAATGGGGTTTTGCTTGCCTGGCACTTCTGAAGATAACAATGAGTCTTCATCGGTGTCATCGATCACATCGTCGGAACACGTCTACTGAAAGGGGACAAGCACCGGCAAACAAGAGAGAACACAATCAATGCAATGCAACAATATGATGCGTGAACATGACATGGCAATATGCTGTTGATTGAGCTAATGCAACTAGCAACCATGTTAAATGAAGTTGGTTTGAACCAAAGTTTCAAATTCAAACTCCATATGTGATTATTAAAATGCCATTTATTCAAATTGTCCTAAACCGCAACCATAAGTTGTTCTAACATGCATGAAAACGCCATAAATAGATTCCTTGGATTTTTCTGATCAATTTTCATATATAAATTATTTTCATCTGAGCTACGGTTGATTTTATATGATTTTTAGAAGTTTTGGCTATTTACTGAAATAAATAAATCATTTAGATTTATATAAAATTTCAGAAAAGGCTTTATTGCATCAGCATGACGTCTGTGTGACGTCAGCAAGTCAACAGGGGCTGTTCGGGTCAAACCTGACCAGTGGGGCCCACTGGTCAGTGACCCACTAGCTAATAGAGTTAGTTAGTTTTTAAACTAACACTAATTAAACTGCTGGTGGGGCCTGGGCCCACATGTCAGTCTCTCAGGCCTAACTAAGTTTAGTTTTTTAAACTAAACTAATTTGACAGGGGTTGGCCCCACGTGTCAGTGACTCACTAACTAACCTAATAGTTAAGCTAAACCAGGTTAATTAACAGGGCGGGACCCCACATGTCATAGACCCAGGGGGGGTCAAACCTCGGGTCAAAGAGGCCAAACCCACCGGTCAAAAGGTCAAAAGCGCCGATCGCGGCGGAGGCCGTCGGAAAATCGCCTCCGGCGACCAAAAGAGCGGCGGAGGGGCTTGGCGTGATGCTGGTCCTCGTCCGCATCCAACAGAGCCATCAGCTCGCGTCGGGGAGGACCAGAACGACGGCGGCGAGGGGAAGTGCGGTGGCCGGAGTTCGGGCGTCGACGGAGTCGATGCTGTGGTGCACAGGGGGACGAACGGCTGAGTGCTACAGCCTCCTGGTGATGTGCTGAACATGGTGACGCGCTCAAAAACGGGCAGAGGCAGCTGTGGCCACGGCGGCGACATGACCGGCGGCGATGAGCTCACGGGTTCGGTGGTGGAGCTAGCTAGGGGACGGGTTAGACTGCAGGGAGAGAGGGGAAAGACGCAGGTGCTCACGACGCTTGCAGGGGGCGTCGAAACGGGCTCGGGGAGGCGCCGGACGTAGCGAATCGACGGCGAGGTCGACGGCGGTCGTAGGTTGAAGAAGACGAAGACGGCGGCGTTTCGGGGCTTCCGGCATCGCGTAGGTACTTAGGGAGGGCGTAGAAGACGGAGGCGGAACTACTGGGCACTTTGCGGGGGCGTGGGGAGGGCTGTGTCCGCGGTGGTGCTCGCCGGCGCGGCCGCGACGGCTTCGGCCATGGTGGGAGGGGACGAGGGAGAGAGCAGAGGAGGGGAGAGTAGTGTCCAGGGGGTTCCAGGGGTACGTGGCGCTCGTCCAGGGCGTCGGGGAGGAAGCAGGCAGGGAGGAGGTGGTCGGCGCGTGGCTGCGGGCGCCGGGCACACGCCCTCCTGCCTACTGGCAGGAGATTGAAGACGGTGGAGCAGCTGGGCTGCCTTCTGGGCCGGGCTAGCAGCAGTGTTGGGCCGCAGCAGGTGGGCTGCACAGGTAAGCCTTCTCCTATCTAGTTCTGTTTCTGTTTTCTATTTTGTTTCTATTATTCTATTTTGTTATTTTGTTCAGGGCTTTATTAAAAATACTTAGGCACTTTCAAAAATCACCAAACTGCTCATGCCCACTGTTTAGCATATAACCAACATGGAACATTTCAGTTTGGGATTATTTGAGCATTTAAAATAATATATAAAATTTAAATGCCCAAATGCAATTAAGATGATTTAATTCAAAAATCCAGAATGGTCCTAGAAATATGTGCAACATTTTTGGTAGAGGTTTTTAATCAAACCAAAAATGATGAACTTTTCCAAAGAGCATTTTGGGTTCATTGAAAAGATTTGAATTTTGAACCTAGTTGGTTTCATCTGGTGCTAGGGTTTAGTCATCCCCATTTCAGTTTAAGAGAAATTTAAACATGATGCAACACAAGACTAACTGGACCAAAGCAGACCAGAACTGGGGATGTGACAACTCACCCCTACTAAACAAGAATCTCGTCCCGAGATTCAGGACGTGAGATAAGAAATCAGAGGGGACACTAACTAACACAATCTTCTCGATCCAGTTTCCCTCCTCGAGATTGCTGATTCATTGCATCATGTAAATCTTGGCATCTTTGATTTCGAGATCTTTGTCCAAGCGGTGATGATGAGAGAAACTCTACAAAATTGATCTTCCGAAAGATCGAGCAACTCAAGATCAACCCATGGAGTGAGACGTTGAAACATCTCTTGAGCTGAGACACGGAGTACACCTCCAGGGGGATGGAGTGAGACAAACGATGAAGGGTCAGCTAGTGGCAATAATTCCACACCTAGGGTGATGGTAACGATACCACAAGACGGGGCACCTTTAGGGAAGGTGACTTGTAGAATTATTTCTTTAAATGGCAAAAAGAATTACTTTTGATATAGAGATCATTGAGATTCCCTATACCAGCCTAAGGCAAACACAATTGATCGTTTGACGGAGTCCGAAAGAATGACATACTCTTCCAGATTGGATGATGTGGACTATCTTGTTAGAGACAACACAAGGGATGATTTGGACATCATCGGAGATGAATGGGGCCCATGGAAAATCCACTCCTGAGGATAATCCTGAACAGCAATGATTGAGAATGGTAACCCATGGAGAATTGACACATTGGCGGTGCAAGCTGGGAACAAAATGCAAATGCTGGGAATGATTCTGGTAACTGGGAAGAATCCCAACCGTAGAGAGTAAATCTACTCTTGAGGGGTTATAGCATAACCAAGAGCACTGGGAGCAATCCCGGTGAGTGCCGGTGATAACACCTAGTGTTTGTGCGTGCTCTCAAGAACTTGAGCATTCCCATATTCATCAAGGTTTTACCAATATCCGTGTCAAGGATCCTGGCAACACCACATACTACCATGATGAATAACGATGGACGATGCAGATGCAAAGGAATATAACACTTTCCTAGATTTCACCTTAGCGGAGCCAAGTGGCAAAATCTGGATGATCGACCGAGAGACATTTAGCACTCCGCTTCTAATGTTCTCCTTGACGTGCTAGCGTAAACCATTCATAGATATGTTTGGTATCTTGAACATCAAGTAAAGGTCGGACTTCGGGAGCACAAAAAGTCCATAAGGAACAACTAGGGAGTAAATCCTACGAAGTTCTTATGGGGAGGTGGCCAACTTCTTCAATCGAGATACTACAACAATAGGTCTTCCGGCTAGGTGTGTTGGCCACGACATCCACTTTACCGGTAATTGAGAGACCAATATTATAGCTCTTGGGCAATGCACCAACCATCATATCTGCCTAAGATTCAGTTCTGGTTGGTGTCAGGATATTCCAGACTCGAGTCTAGAAGGAAAAAATAAAAGTTTACAACACAAATCAACGAGATGACGTTGCGAGATTCTCGGGGAGTGAGCTACGATAGCAAGCTCCAAAACATGAGCTGGTTCTCCTACGTACCTGTGAACACGTTGTCCCAGACAGTTCAGATTGGGAATCATCATTGGAGATAGCGAAGTCTTGTGCATGTCCGTCCGGGCCCTTCGGGAATAGCATTTGAACTTCTTTTCTTTGAACAAATCAATCAGTGGCTTGGTGTGCTAGGAATACATATAGAGTGAAGGTTGCAAGTCTCCAAACCACAGAATACTTCGCACATATGCATGACTGACTTGGGATGATTCCTCAGGAAGCAAAACAACTTTCTCAAACACACGGTGACAACTTGCATCAATTACACATGAATTTGGGAAAATCTCTTCTCTCATCCAACATATACCTCATGAACGGAACACGAAGGCAATGCTTACAAAGTTTCCAACACTAGCTTAAATGTTCAGCATGAATCGTGGTCAAGATAAACGATGTTGATGGGCTCAACAACGGGTCATCGAGATATCCATGAAGATGGAATTCCAGAATTTATATGAACAAGGTGGTAGCACTGGTCAGACCAAGGGGATATAATGGTGTAGGCTCGAGGAATCATCCCCGAGTAAGACAACATTATGAACATCGTTGGTTCTGATTTTATTTGATGATAGCCCATACTCAAATCAAAGTTTTAGTAAGACAATAGATCCAACAATTGATCACGAGGATCAATCGATCAAGATATCATCTTTCTTCAACACACACACAAAAGATATCCCTTGGAAGGAACTAAGTCAGGCAAGCTTTTATCTTCCAACTCTCCAAGTTGTCGTTTAGCTTAACCGGCTAGCTCAGGGTATCCATCACAGATTCTTGGAGAAGTGGTGGTTTATAAGGAACCAGCTTGATCACGAGCTTAACATAGCGGTCAGGTGACAACCTGGTAATACTTCCGAGAAGATATTCAGAAAATCACGAACCACCGATATGTTACTAAGCTCGAGAACAATCTTGCTTTTCAAGGCAAGACGATATGATCAAATGAGCGAGGACTTATCAAAATCCTAACTCATCAATCAAGGAGTGCACCAAGAAAGTGGACTAGGTAGCACGATCAATCTTAGGATGATGATTCGGTAACCATCATGCTAAGAATGAGATTATCGTCCATTAACTACCAAGCAACGAAGTTGCTAGGAGTATTGACTTCACACATCACAATTCACTTGTCGGTATTCCGGTTATAACAACACGGAGACCGAGGAATGGACGACGATGGTGAGAAGTATTACTGTATCAAGAGTTCATAGGATGATGTGCAATTCCCAGGACATTCTTGACATAAAGATGGTAATACTCCAGGATAGAACAGTTTAGAAGCTGGATTAGCGTTCTTCATCTGCGAAGTACAACCTCTTTGACCCAATCCTGGATATGGATAGGGTACTGGAGTTTGTTTCTCCTAGTCATTTCGGAATAGAACGGCTTGACGGACCATAAGAGTAAAAGGCATCGATGAACACGAGTGCACAACTACTCCTGACTATCAACTGATAGACGAGGGTCATAATACAACTAAAAGGGGCAACTCAGAGGAACATATAACTTCTGAGTTGTGGATGCATAGATTAACATGTCGAACGAGTTCAACATATTTCTTCCGGATAACCCATGCAGAAAGTAGAATTGGCAGAGTCACATATGAATGGAGTACTACTCAGGAGCACTCGGGTTGTGATCTTTTGGTTCAGAAGAACTTCTGCCATGATGGTTTATGGTATTTGGAAGAAGGATATACCACGGAACACGAGGACTATCACAAGGTTACTAATATCCTAAGGGAACGAGCAAATACTACCAACATGAAGTAGGTAGAATGAATCTTGGATTCAAGAACCCAGAATATAATGCCTACTAACTAAATGGCATCACGGGATGCATTCGGGAATGACGGCCAGAATCATCACACTGAGGATACAAGGTATTGTTACATTACTAGGTAATCTTCTAAGACACATTAGGGTCATAATAATAAGTCCAACCATTTGTCGAGGTAACAAAGTACCTCAACATAACGACTAGTGTGGTTAATCTGGCCCAAAGGAGCATCGGGATAGGAAGAAGGGATTTGCAAATGCGTCAGACTATTAGAAACCTGGGATGACTCGGACAGCATAACGGCTGCAAATGCTCGAAATACTTTTGAGATCCAAGCAAAAAGGGTAGCATATCCACTTAACATCATCATGTCAAGGTTATGAGACCAACAGTTGAGCAACAGAAGTAGGATAAGCTGAACTGAGAGTTGAAACCACATTAACGTGATCCTGATAGACAGAAGAGAGAGCCTAGTTCTTAATCCCCGTGGAATAGGAGAAGGTGACTCAGATCAGAAGGTCATAAGGTAGAGGAGTAAAAAGAGCCTTACGTTCCCTTCCACAAACAATTCCCTTACATAACTAAAGAGTTTCTAGACACAACTTCGACCAATTTGGCTTGCTAACCCTACAGGCAGTCAGGCTCTGATACCAAAGCTGTCAGGACCCCGATCCTAAGTCACACAGGTCTAGCCTGTAACACACCATATCACTTTGCAGCCTCACGCACGGTATCCCCACGGGTGCCACCTTACCTGGCCCGGGACCGTTTGCGCATTTTGGCACACGTATATGATAGTGTCGCTAGCATCCATATGACAGAGAACCCGGGCCGACATGACCAGTTATAAACCAAAAGTGGCAATAAATTACAGAGACAGGCATACATGACCCAGCAACGAACGTGTCGGTCATCAACGTATGAACCCAAGTCGTAGCAAGCTACATGGACTTAAAGGAGCAACGTGTGACATTTCCCCTAAGGGACAGACACAGGAACGAAGAAGGACACATGCCGGCCAGCCTACATGTTCCGGAGCAGTAGCAAGCTACCAAGGCTCAGTGGAAGCACTAGGAGACATTTCCCTGTAAGATAGGCTACCAAGGGTAAACAACTAGGTGTCGGATCCCACACATAGCAATACACATTACACGTACGCATAACATGCAGGTATGTGCTGTACAACATGGCATCACAACATAACTCAACAACTCATATAGATAAGGCCCAGAAGAGCCAACATAGCATTTATTACAAACAGAGGTCACATGACCCAACATACAGAGCATACAGGCAACGGAAGCATTACATGTCTGAGTACAGACATCTACAAATGAAAAAGACTAAGAAGCCTGACTATCTACAAGACCCTCCCAAGGGCACAAGATCGTAGCTGAGGGAACAAGCTAAACGTCGAAGTCCACGCGGAACCACTAGCGAGACTGAGGTCTCTCTGCAAAAACATAAATTAAGCAAACGTGAGTACAAAGGTACTCAGCAAGACTTACATCAGAACTAGCTACATATGCATCGGTATCAACAAAGGGGTGGTGGAGTTTGACAGCAGCAAGCCAGCTTTGACTCGGTGGCTATCCTAAACTACGACTGAAAGTAACTCTTTTGAGGTGGCGCACACGAGTCCACAAATTCACCAATCAATACACCACTATGAATCCACTCCCGTCTCCCTACGAGAAGGCCATCCATAGCACTCACGCTTATCTTGCGTGTTTTAGAGTAACCACTTTCACTTGTCTATGAACTGTAATAGGCAACCCAGAAGTCCATTTCCGCGGACACGGCTATTCGAATAGATTATATATAACCCTGTAGGGGTGTACTTCTTCACACACGCTCTCACCACTTACCGCCGTTTACACGACATGTACTCGGCAACCTTCAAGCGGAGGCCCAGCGAGGGTGTCGGCCACGACCTGACTAACCACACAAGTCTCTCGTCCAGGTTTATCGCCTATTTGGGTTCCATCCGTGGGGAGATCCGGCCGGGGTGTCGCTCACGGCCCCAAACGATGTGTACAGGGTTCCCGCATCACCAAACAGGCAATCGGTACACCATGCCACGTACCTGCCGCGTCACAGCCCACCCCGAGGGTCAGCGCTGCGCACGACCTCCAGTAAACTACAAACACCAGAAACTAGTTGCAACTCCTGGACAGAGATCATGTTGATTAATAAGTCGAGAGGGTCCATTGGTTTCGGGCCCAATGCATGGTAGTAACTGGTCATGGATCAACCAACACAGAACTCAGTTCCTGAGGACGGCTGCAATGAGACAACCCACCATGTACTCCTACATAGCCTCTCATCGCTACCTTTACCAAATCGTGTTCACACACTTAGCTCACACACATTAGGACATGTTCATCAACACTCCAATTCATCCCTGATGAATCAGACCTGACACAACTCTAAGCAATAGCAGGCATAACCAGAAAGCATGAATGAGTAGGCACAACATGGCTCAAACAACTCCTACTCATACTAGTGGGTTTCAACTAATTACTATGGCAATGACGGGTCATGCAGTGGAAAGGGGTTCAACTACCGCAGCAGGTAACAGTTGAAGCGTTGTTGTCCTAATGCAGTAAAAGAGAGCAAGAGCGAGAGAGTGGGTTTGTATCGGAATGCTCAATGGGGTTTTGCTTGCCTGGCACTTCTGAAGATAACAATGAGTCTTCATCGGTGTCATCGATCACATCGTCGGAACACGTCTACTGAAAGGGGACAAGCACCGGCAAACAAGAGAGAACACAATCAATGCAATGCAACAATATGATGCATGAACATGACATGGCAATATGCTGTTTATTGAGCTAATGCAACTAGCAACAATGTTAAATGAAGTTGGTTTGAACCAAAGGTTCAAATTCAAACTCCATATGTGATTATTAGAATGCCATTTATTCAAATTGTCCTAGACAGCAACCATAAGTTGTTCTAACATGCATGAAAATGCCATAAACAGATTCCTTGGATTTTTCTGATCAATTTTGATATATAAATTATTTTCATCTGAGCTACGGTTGATTTTATATGATTTTTAGAAGTTTTGGCTATTTTCTGAAATAAATAAATCATTTAGATTTATATAAAATTTCAGAAAAGGCTTTATTGCATCAGCATGACGTCTGTGTGACGTCAGCAAGTCAACAGGGGCTGTTCGGGTCAAACCTGACCAGTGGGGCCCACTGGTCAGTGACCCACTAGCTAACAGAGTTAGTTAGTTTTTAAACTAACACTAATTAAACTGCTGGTGGGGCCTGGGCCCACATGTCAGTCTCTCAGGCCTAACTAAGTTTAGTTTTTTAAACTAAACTAATTTGACAGGGGTTGGCCCCACGTGTCAGTGACTCACTAACTAACCTAATAGTTAAGCTAAACCAGGTTAATTAACAGGGCGGGACCCCACATGTCATAGACCCATGGGGCTCAAACCTCGGGTCAAAGAGGCCAAACCCACCGGTCAAAAGGTCAAAAGCGCCGGCGGCTAGCCGCCGGCGAGGCCGATCGTGGCGGAGGCCGTCGGAAAATCGCCTCCGGCGACCAAAAGAGCGGCGGAGGGGCTTGGCGTGATGCTGGTCCTCATCCGCATCCAACAGGGCCATCAGCTCGCGTCGGGGAGGACCAGAACGACGGCGGCGAGGGGAAGTGCGGTGGCCGGAGTTCGGGCGTCGACGGAGTCGATGCTGTGGTGCACGGGGGGACGAACGGCTGAGTGCTACAGCCTCCTGGTGATGTGCTGAACATGGTGACGCGCTCAAAAACGGGCAGAGGCAGCTGTGGCCACGGCGGCGACATGACCGACGGCGGTGAGCTCACGGGTCCGGTGGTGGAGCTAGCTAGGGGACGGGTTAGACTGCGGGGAGAGAGGGGAAAGACGCAGGTGCTCACGGCGCGTGCAGGGGGCGTCGAAACGGGCTCAGGGAGGCGCCGGACGTAGCGAATCGACGGCGAGGTCGACGGCGGCCGTAGGTTGAAGAAGACGAAGACAGCGGCGTTTCGGGGCTTCCGGCGTCGCGTAGGTACTTAGGGAGGGCGCAGAAGACGGAGGCGGAACTACTGGGCACTTTGCGGGGGCGTGGGGAGGGCTGTGTCCGCGGTGGTGGTCGCCGGCGCGGCCGCGACGGCTTCGGCCATGGTGGGAGGGGACGAGGGAGAGAGCAGAGGAGGGGAGAGTAGTGTCCAGGGGGTTCCAGGGGTTCGTGGCGCTCGTCCAGGGCGTCGGGGAGGAAGCAGGCAGGGAGGAGGTGGCCGGCGCGTGGCTGCGGGCGCCGGGCACACGCCCTCCTGCCTACTGGCAGGAGGTTGAAGACGGTGGAGCAGCTGGGCTGCCTTCTGGGCCGGGCTAGCAGCAGTGTTGGGCCGCAGCAGGTGGGCTGCACAGGTAAGCCTTCTCCTATCTAGTTCTGTTTCTGTTTTCTATTTTGTTTCTGTTATTCTATTTTGTTATTTTGTTCATGGCTTTATTAAAAATACTTAGGCACTTTCGAAAATCACCAAACTGCTCATGCCCACTGTTTAGCATATAACCAACATGGAACATTTCAGTTTGGGATTATTTGAGCATTTAAAATAATATATAAAATTTAAATACCCAAATGCAATTAAGATATGATTTAATTCAAAAATCCAGAATGGTCCTAGAAATATGTGCAACATTTTTGGCAGAGGTTTTTAATCAATCCAAAAATGATGAACTTTTCCAAAGAGCATTTTGGGTTCATTGAAAAGATTTGAATTTTGAACCTAGTTGGTTTCATCTGGTGCTAGGGTTTAGTCATCCCCATTTCAGTTTAAGAGAAATTTAAACATGATGCAACACAAGACTAACTGGACCAAAGCAGACCAGAACTGGGGATGTGACATAAATCGTACTTATGGCCCTGAGCTATTGTATCCTTTCCTTTACGGTGGGGAGGTGCGGGCTGGTGTACGGCATTTTTGGCTGCTTTGTCCCGTCCACGAGGTGGTCGGTCCGGTTGATCGGCCTGATCGTACTTAGGAGGAATTGGCGCAATGGCCTTGTCGTCGAATTGTGGCAGCAGTTTGCGTTCGGCATAGGTCTTCGTTTGGTTCTCACGGCCGTATCTTGGTTCAGCATCTAGCACTTCATTCCATCTGTCATTGAGCGTATCCTGGTCGGCCTTAAGCTGCTGCTGCTATTTTTTCAAGCTCCTTGCTGTAGCAATGAGCTGTTACCTAAAGCGTTTTTGTTCGAGGGGTTCCTCTTGGACTTTGAATTCTTCGTCTCCTAGGCGGACGTCCTCTTCGGAGATAGGTGAATAGTTGTTGTCTTCGGAATCTTCATGATTGGCGATTTGTTCAGGGTTGTGTTCGCCATCTTCATGCTCGTCCTTTTCCACCGCTAGGTCTACGAGGTCATCGGCTTCCTCCAGTTCTTCATTGTCTCCTGTGCGAATCCGTCGAACATCAAGTCTCCACGGATGTCACCAACATAGTTCAAGCTTCCAAACCTGATCTAATGACCAGGGGCATAGCTGCCAACCTGCTCGAGGTGGCCTTCTGTGTTGGCAAGAAGCACGAAGCCACCGAACACAAAAATCTGGCCAGGGATGTAGATTCCTCCAGTGGTGGCTCCGTCATTGATGAAGAAGCGAGCCGTTAATCCTTCTGTCGACGACATAGTGGAACTCTCAATGAAATCACCAATGTCGGTGACAAAACCGGCGGATCTCTGGTAGGGGGTCCCGTACTATGTGTCTGAGGATCGATGGTAACAGGAGATTGGGGACATGATGTTTACCCAGGTTCAGGCCCTCTGTATCGAGGTAATACCCAAATTCCTGCTTGATTGATCTTGATGAATATCGGGGTACAAGAGTTGATCTACCTCGAGATCGTAATGGCTAAACTATAGGAGTCTATCCTGTGCAATTGTGATTGTTGTTCCTATGGACTAAACCCTCCGATTTATATATGCACCAGAGGGACCTGGGGTTGTACATGACCATCTTGCAGAGGAAGGAACATATTACACCCGGACTCTAAACTTGTTATTTTACACATATGGGAGTCCTATCCGGATATGGGAGATAGTCTTCAGCACTAATCTTCACGGCCCCCCAGTCCGGCCCATAACGAGTAATCCGTCCACCTAAGGACCCCTCAATCCAGGACTTCCTCACCTGGGTGCCATGAAATCAGATCTGAAACATTTATGTTTTCACCATTATATCTATGTTCTAGATCCGACTTATAAGTCATATTCACCTATTATGTGTTATGATCCGTAAACCCTGGAGTGACAATATTCGGGATACTTTCTGGTAATCACCGTAGTTTGAGGAGTTCATGTATTCACTATGTGCTAATGCTTTGTTCCGATTCTCTATTAAAAGGGGAGGCCTTAATATCCCTCGATTTCCTTATGGACCCCACTGCCACCGTAGGGTAGGACAAAAGATGTCATAGAAGTTATTTCCATAAGAACGTATGACTATTTAGGGAATACATGCCTACATTATATTTGTGAACTAGAGCTATTTTTGTATCTCCCTAGGTTATGACTGTTATATGATGAAGATCATCCAACAAATCGCCGATCCAATGCCTGCGAATTTCCTACATATTTTTCTTGCTAAGTTACTACTCATGTTGTTACCGTTAGAACGGCTACAAAATCATTGCTATTACTGTTACGGTTGCTATTGTTGTTACCTACTATCAAAATTATCATACTAATGTGCTACCGATCACTTTGATGCAGATAACTAATCTCCAGGTGTGGCTGAATTGGCAACTCAGTTGGTAATACTTGCAAATATTCTTTGGCTCCCCTTGTGTCCAATCCATAAATTTGGGTTGAATACTCTAACCTCGAAAACGGTTGCGATCCCCTATGCTTGTTGGTTATCACTGGCTTAATTGTGTGTGATACTAGTGAGCTTTAGAATCACCACCTGTGCAAGCTAGCTAGAAAATGAAAAACAATGTACCCGCCTTGAGTGGTGCAAAAATTGACGGTTCTGCCGCTTTTCCTTATTATCATACACGCATATTCTTATTGGACCATTTGCGATCTTGGGTGCTCCCGCCCCGCTTCAATTCCTTTACCAAAATTTTAGTAGCCGCGGTCTTTCAACCATCACCCCGACTCCACGACCGACCTTATAGTAAAATTTCAGTAGCCGAGGCATTTCAACCGTCACCCTCCCTCGCCCTCTACCATCTCCACCCACCATTACTAAAATTTTTAGTAGCCGAGGCGTATGCTCAAACACCACCCTGCTCCATCCACAGTCCCACCCCATCCCTTGAACCCTAGCTCGCGGCCGACGCTGCCAACTCCTGAAGGCCTAGCCCTGCCTCCTAGCTTAGATAATAAAGTTTAGGTCGCTTCCCTGAGTTTTTCAATGAGGCCTGCGGTGTACCACCCCGCCAGATCTACATCCCTTGCTCCAGATATTCGTAGCCTTAGCCCGATCATGTATCCCGGGGAGGCCATGAGCGTTCGGCCAAAAATAGGTTTATCATGGCCTCTTCGGTGGACGCTGGTAAGGGGGCCATCGTTCGTCCCGACCTATCGATCCTGGAGCAACACCTCGTCACGAAATCCGGCGAGGACGTTGACTATGTTGCCTTCCCGAAGGCTTCACGTTAGTGAGCTAGTGTATTACTGTATCTGGGGAAAGCTGGCTACGACATCAAGCTCATCAACAGCGGCGGCTTCACCCGGGCCATGTCACAGGTTTAGTGGCCCATCCCCAACCCCTCTAGTTCGACCATCGTCGATCTCTTCAAAGGCCATGCCGATTATCTCCTTCGCCAAGTGGTCAAGGATTTGCGAATCTTGTACGCCATCGAGCCCATTTTGTTATTTTTGAAGGACACATTCTATGGCGGCGGCTTCGGATCCCTAATTGCCAAGTCAGATCTCATCGACCACGACCACGAGGAGGGCACCCACAAAGGTTCTTCCAAGGTGAAACATCCCATCCATGACATCAGAGAGCGCACCATGGGCATGTGCTCTTCCAACTGGAAGGATCCTATCCATGACAAGTGAGGCAACATCCTATCAGCAAATCTTACTTTTTCTGGCTAGACAACCTGAACCCTTTCATTCTAGTAGTTTTTGCCATGTGGTCTAGAGCGGGTTGGTGGATCTATTTGGCATGGAACTGACATGCTTGGTAGGATCTCACTAGCTCAGTAGAGTCGTTGAGCACCGTGGGCCTGTAGAACCCGCTGTGAAATGCCTTGCCCACGAGGGTGCGCAACGAGGAGTGATGCTCGCTGTCCCTGCTGTGGATGTCAGCCAGCAGCTCGCACCCTTGCTCCTTGGAGATGCACCACAAGGAGACTTTTTCGGATTCAGGGCTACGCAAAACACTACTAGGTTCAAACTCTGGGGTGCGTGCAAAGATCTCAACCTCGCCTATCTATATACTCGTTCTCTCATGCACTAGCACGATGAATAGGAATGTAAATGAGACACGAGGCAGTTTATCCTGGTTCAGGCCACCTAGCGGTGAGTGGCCCTACTCCAGTAGTGTGGTGGATTTGCCTCGAGATGGGCTGTGGATGAACTATTACAATGGGCGAACAACCTCCGGAGGAGAGGTGTTCTTGGGCTCGGATGATCTGGCGGACTTCTCAGGGTGGAATAGATTCGATCCCTTTGCTTGGTGGTGGCTATCTTACTCATATAGTGGCATTGGTCCTCATCCTCCGAAATATTGGCGGGAAGGGATCCCACAAAGGCCAATTTTGAAGGGGGACTACTATTACATCTTATCCCGACTAAAGGTGGTCTTTGCCTGCAAAGCCGTTGATCCTGACACAAGGTGGGCTTGGTGATGACCTCCGTCCTGTTGTTTTCGCAGTCTTGGTCTTGTTGCCATGGAATGGAAACCTTTGACAGATTCCTCGGGACTCTGCGTCTGAGCCCGCTTCCTTTGCACCAAAAAGTAAAGTGCTGTACTGCGCCCGCTGGCGCCCCCTGGCCTTGGTCGTCATGGCTTGCGTCCTGCAAACCTTGCGAGGTGGGGGTTGCATAGAGTTCTCCGCTCCTCAGCAGCCAGCGAGACGAGGCCGCCCCTTCCAGAGGTCTCAGTGTCGTCCACCCCGCAAGGCTTGGCCCCTCGCGATGGTCTTGAGTGCCAATGCTGAAGATGGGCCTTACCAGGACAGAAAACGAGCCATGTCGTGGGCCGCAGGCAAGCAAGTCTGGGTACCCAGTTTCCGAGAACACCGACAGACGTCATTTGGGCACCTTCGATAGAGCTCACCGTCTTGGATGCACCACGCGGTGGCCTGGTGGGCCACACACTCTGCGTCTTCTTCTTTCTCTGGCAGGGCACCACGGAGCAGGTACGTCTTAACTCCTCGGTCCAACACCCCTCCCAAGGTTCGAATGCGAGGAGCAAGTGGGCCCCTGAGGTCAGGCCGCAAGCTGGGGCACTAGAGGAGGACTCCATGGGCGGCTCGTCCCAAGGCAGCGCGGGTCCTGCAGCGGGGGGAGCTGCCGAGGGCTTGAAGAGCCGCTCTTCGAAGACGCCAGGCTTCTAGGGCTCGCACCGGGATGCCCTCTTGGCGATACCGTCTGCTTCCTTGTTCGTGCCACGGGGTATGTGCTACAATTCTAAGACCAAGAATCTTTTTTCAATTTTGAGTACCTCCTCTAGGTACGCCTCCATGTGCTCATCTTTCGGCTTGTACTCCTTATTGGAGAAGTTGACGAGGAGCTGGGAGTCGCCCTTGATGGTGAGCCGCCTGACCCCCAGAGCCGCCACGGCTTTGACACTTGAGATCAGGCCTTCATATTCTGAGATGTTGTTGGAAACCTTCTCACCATGCTAGAAGCAGAGCTGCCTGGTGTAGTAGAGCTTGTCCTGCATAGGTGATATGAGCACAGCTCCAGCCCCCGCACCTAGTCGTGCGAAGGCGCCATCAAAGTACACGACCCAGCCGTTCGGTGCCTCGTCTCTGGGTGTGAGGGAACGGTCTTCCTCCCCCTGGTCACGGGCGTCAATCCATTCTGCCACAAAGTCATCAAATGCCGCACCTTTGATGACCCTGGTGGTGCTGAACTCCACCTGAAACGCCTGCAGCTTGATGTTCCACTCAGCAACCCTGCCCGCGGCGTTGGGTATCCGGAGCACCTTCTCCAGGGGGTACACCAAAACAACCTTGACAGGGTGGCCTTGGAAGTAGTGTCGCAGCTTCCTGGAGGCGACGACGACCACGAGAAGGAGCTTCTACTACATGGGGCAATGCGCACGCGCGTCGAACAACATCGTGCTGACGAAGTACATGGGTTGCTCGACGAGAGAAGAGTGGTTGATGGCGTCTGGTGCCTCCTGAGACACCGGGGTCTCAGGAGCCTGATAGTTTGATGAGGCAGTTGCGGCCTCAGGGGCGCCGTCCCGAAGTGGCGACGGTGCGGTTGGTGATGGTGTGCTGGGCTACGCACCTGCGCCCGTGCGCTCTTCCTGGACCGCCACAAGTGCTACGCTGGCCCAGTGAGGTGTGGCGACCAGGTAAAGCATTAGGGGCTCACGAGGTCGAGGTTCCACCATGACCGGGGGCTGATAAGGTACATCTTGAGGTCCAAAAAGGCAGCCTCGGCCTTCGAAGTCCATTCGAATGGGCCCTTCCTTTCCATTAATTTGAAGAACGGTAGGGCGCGCTCGCTGAGCTTGGAGATGAAATGCTCTAGCAAGCCTACGCAGCCCGTGATCTCCTGCATTTCCTAGAGGGTCTGCGGCGGGCTCATCCTCTCTATTGCCTTGATCTTCTCTGGGTTGGCCTCGATCCCTCGGTGCGACACCAGGAAATCTAGCAGCTTGCCGGACAGAACGCCGAACACGCACTTCTTCGGGTTGAGGCGTAGGTTTACCTTGCGTAGGTTGGCAAATATAGCTTCGAGATCCTCGACGAGGGTCCTTGCTTCTCGTGACTTGACCACAATGTCGTTGACATACGCCTTGGTATTCCTCCCGAGCTGTCGGCTTAGGGCGATGTGCATCAGCCCCTGGAAGGTTGCGCCAGCATTGCGCAACCCGAACGACATGCATGTGTAGCAATACACCCTGCATGGGGTCAGGAAGGCTGTCTTATCGATAACCGGCACTGCCATCTTGATCTGGTGGTATCCCGAGAAGGCGTCCAAAAAGCACAACAAATCGCACTCGGTGGTGGAGTCGATGATCTGGTCGATGCACGGAAGGGGGAAAGGGTTCTGACAACAAGCCTTGTTGAGGCTCGTGAAGTCGATGCAGATGCTCTCCTTAACCCCCTTCTTGGGAACGATGACCGGGTTGGCCGACCAATCCTGGTGATGTACTTCTCAGATAACGCCAGCTTCTTGCAGCTTGTGGACCTCGTGGGTGATGAATGACAGATTCTCCGGGGCTTGCCGTCGCACCTTTTGCTTCACAAGGCACGCGTCAGGGCACACCATCAAATGATGCTCAATTACATCCCGAGGAACACCCACCAGGTCCATCCCCTGCCATGCGAATACTTGAGTCAGAGGTGAGGTCTATCTTGGGCGCCGCCCATCAGCGAGGGCCCCCCCGGCGTACGGAGGCGGCGCCGATCTGGCGGAAGAATGGCTTGACGTGGTAGTCCGAGGGCAGCGCTTGAGAGCCACCGAGGAAGGCCGCGACAACATGGGGCGCTGGCGCCCAGAAGTGCGTGGTGAAGAGACCGCGCAGCTCCTCCCAGGACGCCATAGATGATTCTGGCAAGCTGAGAAACTAGGCGCGCGGAACTCCAGTGAGCGCCATGGGAAGCCAGCAGGCCATGACCTTGCTGTCGTCGCCGGCTGCCAAAACGGCCTCCTCATAGGCCAGGAGGAAGACGGCCAGATCTATTATCTCATCGTAACAGGGTGGCAGATCTGGCCTAAACCTTGGTGGCCACTACACCCATCGCAAGGCATGGGTGAAGGCTGGGTGGGAGCGCACGGTGGCGTGGCGGTCCACCAAGCCGGTCGAAGAAGAGGCGCCCACCATGAGAGCCTAGCGGGTGGAGAGCATGGTCAACGGAGAGGAAGAACTTCGACGGACCCCTACCTAGTGCGCCAAATGTCGGATCTTGGGTTCCGGCAAAACCCATGAGGTTCGAACACTGGGGTGCGCATGAAGATCTCTCCTTCCGCCCTAGCTCGCCTACACGCCGATTCCTAAGCCTATCTCGTCAAACTCGAACAGGAAGGGACACAAAGGTTTATACTGGTTCGGGCCACCGTTCTGGTGTAATACCCTAATCCAGTGTGGTGTGGTGGATTGCCTTGAAGGCTGGGGAAGATCTAGTAAAGGGGAAAACCGCCTCCCAAGGAGAAGTGTTCTTGCCCTCGAATGAGCTTGCTGGTGTGTGTCCGGTTTTCCTTTTCTCCTGGTCTATGCTGCTGGCTAGTCCTATATATAGTGGCCCGGGTCCTCCTCCCAAATATTGAGCGGGAAGGGATCCCACAACGGCCAAATTTGAAGGGGGCCGCTAGTACAAGCTATCTTGACAAAAGGTCGTCTTCGCCTGCCAAAGGCTCTGGAGGTGACGCCGTCGTAGGATCCGTGATGACCTCCACTGTGCCGTCATGCTGGTCTTGGTCTTGTTGCACCGATATGGAAACCTTTGCCTGATGCCTCGGGACTCCTCGCATGCGCCTTCGCCTTTATCACCAAAGAGGACACTGGCATCCTACGCCCGCTGGCGCCCGCCTGGCCTTGGTCGTCATGGCTCACTTCACAAGGACCTCACGAGGTACCCCTTGCCATGATATCTCATCTCCTCGAGAGCTAGCCTAGTGAGGCCGCCCTAGGAGAGGTCTTGCGTCGCCTGCCTCGCGAGGCTCAGCCCCTCGCGAGGGTCTTGAGTGCTTGCTGACGAGGTTGGGTCGTACTAGGCCACTGGACGGACCACGCTCCGGGCTGCAGGCAGGCAAGTCTGGGTACCCCGTTCCCAGAACGCCAACAATTTCCACTGAGAGGATTTTGGCCAGCGGTGCCGTCGATGGGGGTCCTGGTGTCTGTGTCGTTGCAGATAGTGGGGGTGCAGAGCATGAGGGCACACCGGCGCCGACCGTTGTCTTGGGATGATCCCTGGAATCGCAGACAATTTTGGCATCCGATGCCGCCCGACCTAGGGGAGCCCTCTCCTGCGGTTGGGCGATCACCACCTACTGAAAGAGCTCCTTGACATGGTGGCGCGAGGCTGGCATCTGTGACCCGCCAAGGATGGCCGCGATGGCATGGGGAGCCGGCGCAGCGAAGCACGCGACGAATAAATTGCACAACCCTTCCCAAGAGGCCACCGAGGACTCCGGCAGGTTGAGTAGCAAAGAGTGCGGCACGCCCGTAAGGGCCATAGGGAGCCAGTTCGCCATGACCTAGTCATCGCTGCCTGTCACCCGTATGGCCTCAGCGTACATCTATATGAACTCCACGGGGTCAGTCGCGCCGTCATACCACGGGGGCAGCTTCGGTCTGAACTTCGGCGGCCACCGCACCCTCCGCAGGCTAGGGGCAAACACGCGAAGGCCAATGGCACTTCCGTAAGCGCCTGACAGTGCGGCGAGAGAAGCGGCATCTGCCATGGGGACTGCAAGGTGCTGGCGATGTGAGGTTGATGAAGAAGTAAGACTTTGACACACCCCTACCTGGCATGCCAAATGTTAAATTCAGGGATCCGCAGAGCCAAGAAAGGTTCGAACTCTGGGGCGTTTACGAAGAACCCAAATCCCCTAGCCAACCAGTTCATCCCCCCTACTGCCTAGCTCGGTGAAGAAGGAAAGAGATAGACACGACAGTTTTACCTTGGTTCAGGCCACTGCACCGTGTAAGACCCTACTCCTGGTTTGTGGTGGATTTTCCTCATGAGGGGCTGAGGATGAACTAGTACAAGGGAAGAACAACCTCGCCAGGTTCGCTCTGGTGTGGGTGTGGGTAGATGAAGTTTCGATTCCCCTTCTTGGTGGTGGCTAGCCTATACCTATTGCGGCCTTGGTCCTCTTCCCCCCCAAATATAGGCGGGAAAGGATCCCATGGTGGCCAATTTGAAAGGGGACAAGTAGTACATCTTATCCTAACAAAAGGTATTCTTCGTTTTCAAAGTCTCTGGTCGTGACGCAGCGGTGGGCTCGGCGATGACATCTGTACTGCTGCCTTGGTGATCTTGGTCTCATTGCATGGGAATGGAAACCTTCGGTTGATTCCTCGGTACCCCGCATCAGTGCTCTCCTCCTTAGCACCAAATAGGAAACTTGTTCCTCTGCGCCCGCTGGCGCCCACCTGGCCGTGCTCGTCATGGCTTGCGTCACCTCAACGTCATGACGTGGGAACTTGCATATGAATCTCCGCTCCTCAAGAGGCGGCCTGAGGAGGCCGCTCCCTCCGAAGGACTTGGCATCATTCGCCTCGCGAGGTTGGCCCCTCGCGACGGTCTTGCCTTGTTGATGCTAAAGATGGGCCGTACTAGGCCGTAGATGAAGCCGTGCCATGGGTCGCAGGCAGGCAAGTCTGGGTAACTTGGTTCCCAGAATGCCGACACATGCTTGAAGCTATATTTATAATAAACATGGTTCGATATGATAAGAAGTGATTGCCTACTTTCAAATTCAAAATTTGTGATTTTTAATTGCAGGGATTAAATTAGCGATAAATTAGGTTCTACAAGCCAGTACACTGCACACGATTTGGGAAAGAAAAATGTGTGCAATAAACATGGAGATCGGACACGTTTCTCCTATCCAGTACGTGTGCGATGAATCTCTACTGCACACATGATCAGCTAAGAAAAAATGTGTGAGATTAACAACAACAGCGCACCTAGTTCCTTATCATTAAATGTTTGCAAAAGTCACCTTATCACACACGCTTGGCAACTATAGATTGTTTATGATGTCGTGCGCATCGTAAACGTTTGCTCATAGAAGAACGCGTGCGATAGGACCATATCCGACTTGAGTACGACGAATGAATCGTGTGGGATATATTCATGATTTGCATACAGTTTTATAGGGATAATTGTATGCACTCTTACATCGAATCGCATACAGTTGAGGAAAACTAAATGTATGTGATTGTCTGCTTATCATACATGTTCTATAATAGTGAATTGTTTGTGATGGAGCGCGCATCATAAACGTAGCACCATGGAAGTCCCACTGCGATGGTTGAAAGCACAAACGAGTAGTAAGGATGGTGTGTTTGTGATATGCGAGATATCACAAACAGTTGTGTGAAGAATCATGTTTGGGATACATGCCCGCAATGCATATGCTTAGTTATGCCAAATGCATGCATTACTACTCCATATCCTTGATGGTTTCTGGGTCATGTGGGAAGGACCCCCCTATCACCCACAATCACTAGGCGATGGTTTAAAATGTCGTCGCGGAAAGGGGTTAAAAACCGTTTGTATACCACCTTGTTGTACTAGTGGGGGAAACCAAAATAGGAGGCCTCTTCTTCAACCTGCTGCCTCCATGGTGATGCCTGAGTAGTTCAACCTCAGGGCTGAGGGAATGTACTAGTAGCTGTGTCTTAGTTGTCACTCTCCCATGTTGTTTATGGATTCTAATATTGATGTATCATGAGCTTTATTAATATAGTTGGATCTTATGATGTTCACCTCCCTCTATCTATTTTTGTGGTGAATTGTGTCTTGGTCTTTAAAGTTTATTAATGTTGGACTGAATACTTTGGATTTGAGATAATATGATGCATGTATAGTGTTAACTTGTGGATACCTGTGGGGACATTGGGATATTCTATATGACATAAAGGTTGAACAATGTGTATTACATGGTGTTTTCATAATACGATCTCTAGGACTATCCTGACACTTTGGGGGTGGTTCAAAAGATTTATTGGAAAGCAACTTTGAGGTTGTTTTCTACCCACACGATTTCAGCCTACTTTCTCCGATAGAATAAAAACATTGGAGTGATTCTTTACTGCACTATGAGGGATTATCATGTGGTTCAATTAATTTAATGATGTTGAGAGTTGGCACTAGCGAATGTATGAACCCTAGGCCTTGTTTCCAAGCATTGAGACACCTTTTTCAAACACTTTTGTTACTTGCTACCTTGTTGTTTTTATTTGTACCGAATACAAAAACCTATTTCTGCCATCCATATTACACATCTATCACTACCTCTTCGTTGAACTAGTGTACCTATACAATTGACTATTGAATTGGGTGTATTGGGGACACAAGAGATTTCATGTATTTGACTGCAGGGTTGTTTGAGAGAGAATTATCTTCATCTGACACCTCCCATGCAATGATAAACCTTAGGTCATCTACTTGAGGGAAATTTTGTAACTCTCCTACAATACTCTGTGCTAAATGGTGGCTTAAGATATGAGACGATTATGCTAGAAAAGCATGTCTCTTCATCCCATTACTTATGAACTTTGCAATAAAGTCGGTCATTTAATTTTCAACGCAATCATTTCATGATTGAATCATGGCCAAATATTATGATGACATGATCACTCTTGAACTTTTAGTGAATTTAGTCTATTTCTTGGGTGTGAGTAATTGTCGGTGTACTAAGATAGGGGTACCTTAGTACCCCAACTTGTGCACGGGCAGTAGCAGCTTCCCGTGGCTGGGCCTACCACGTGCTCGCCGGGAACCTTTCTGGTCCCTATGAAGCCATTCAAGAACAAAGTATACAAGACAGAAGATCAAGGCCCCGGCAAATGGAGCTTGCCGGGAAGGCCGCACCAGGCTCAAGGTTATAACTTTAGCACAAGACCCTGGCAAGAGGAGCTTGCCAGGAAGGCCAAGGAACACATACCTCAAGAGACGCCTCGGCGCATCATGCGCCCCGGCAGGACCCGGGGAGCGGCAAGCTTCCGGGCCCGGCAAGGTTACGACCCCGGCAAGGTGCTTGCCGGGGAAACCTACGCTATGTGCCCGCGCTCCAGCTCATCGGCGCACGCGTCGCCCTGGGGCCCTTCTAGGGGCACATGGCAGATGGCTGTGCAGCCTGGGGCACATGGTGGCAAGCCACGGTGACGAGGCTACCGCCGTGGCGAACGGAGAAGCATGGACGGACACTTTTGGGGTGGACGGCGACGGGCATTTAAGGCCCTTGTCCCCCACTGTCAAAGTTAGGTGAAGACCACTGTTCATCCACTATTCATGCACCATTCACGCACTGTTGCAACTACCACCAAAATTACACTTTTACCCTCCTCTACGTTGACACCTGTCGGTGACCCCTTTGAGCTATAAAAGGAGGCCCATGCACAACGTAGAAGAGGTTCGGTTGGAAACCTAGACAACTCTCTCGCTCGGTGTAGCTAGCACTGTAGCTCTTCAAGCTTCCGAGCTTAAGAACTCAATACAACCTAAGGCAGGAGTAGGGTTTTACGCGTCCGCGTGGCCCGAACCTGGGTAAAACTGCCCGCGTGTGCTCCTCGATCTGCTCTCCGTGCTCCCTCCGCTCCCTTACCGCAACGTAGAAGGGCCTCCGGTCCCATAGGTGCTCGTGGGAGGACAGTTTCCCCCGACACACCTTTGGCGCGCCAGGTAGGGGGCGTCGAGGTTGTCCGAACCTGATCTGGCGCTCACGCGGGCACATTCTTCATCAACCTCTCCAGCTTCATCAACTTCATCAGCTACAACGACATGCCTCCGAAGAAGAAGGCTTCGGAGGTCGGAGGCCCGTCTGCGTCGATTCCACCGCCACCAGAACCAACGGTTGGTGGAGGAGACGTCGGCGGAAGGGTGGCCGCCGGCGAGGAAACTCACGGCGCCACCAAGTCCAAGGATAAGACGGACGACCGGGCGAATTCCAAAGCCTCGGTGTCCGTGGACGCGCCACGACCCTCTCGGGACGTACAAGACCCGCAGGGGCGTGGTAATGGAGGTACCATACGCTTGCTGGGGCGTAGCCAAGCCGGAGGATCGCGGGATGCTCAAGGCCAGTGCGCTGGTACGAGCAAGGCGCGGTCGCCGGGGCGGGAACATGCTCCTTCTAACGTTGTTAGAAGTCCGAGCGTGTCCCGCTCCTCGCACCGCTCGCCGCCGTTCCCCTCTTCTCCAGCAGAAGCTCTAGGAAGAGCACAGCTGCTCCTCGATTTCCCTCCAGCGGCAGACAAGGCCGAAGACTGGAGGGCGACGATTCAGAGCCTCATCGCCTTCGCCAACAACGACGCGCCACAGCAGCCGGGAACCTCACGGCCGCGGAAGCAGAAATCGCCACCCCGCCGGATCAACGTCGACGACGACTCCACGGCATCGTCGGACCCGCGGGCTCACCGCGATCAGCCCCAAGTCCTAGACGACAGGCGGCAAGAGGACGCTCGGACTCGTATCGAGCGTCAACGAGAAGCCCGAAGACAGTCAGATCAGCGCGTTGGGACCGCTGTCGACGTGCACGCGCCCGGTGAACCAGGCGACTTGCCATACGCGGCAGGCTGCCCTGCGTTCACCCGTGAGCTGCGGCAAGTCCAGTGGCCCAGCATGAAAAATTTCAAGCCCGACGTAGCCGAGAAGTACGATGGCAAGACACACCCCTCGGAGTTCCTCAGCATCTACACCATCGCGGTGCAGGCTGCCGGGGGACGCGACGAGAAGATACTAGCCAACTACTTCCCGCTAGTGCTTAAGCCAAACGTCCGGTCTTGGCTTATGCACTTGCCGGAAAACTCCATTTCTTCGTGGGCAGATCTGTGCCACCAGTTTGTTGGCGCCTTCACAGGCGGCCACAAACCCCACGGCCAGGAGAGCGATCTCCACATCTTGGCCCAGAAGGAGGGAGAGTCCCTGCGCAAGTACATCCAGAGATTCAGCCGCGTGCAACACAACATTCCCGACGTCCACCCTGCCGCGGTTATCAGCGCGTTCCACCAGAATGTGCGTAACCGCCAGATGAGGGAGGAGATGGCCATGACCAAGATCCGGGATGTCAGCGAGCTTTACGCTCTGGCTGACAAGTGTGCGCGTGCCGAAGAGGGGAGGAGACTCCCCGGAGAGGATGCTGGCACAGGAGGAAGCGACAGCGAGGATGCCGCCCCGGCAAAGAAGAGCCGGCGGCGGAACAACAGAAAGAAGAAGAACAAGGAGGTGCTGGTTGTCGAGCAGTCCGGCAAGGAGGCTCCCGCCAAGAAGGCACAGGCTGGCGGTTCCGGCAAGGAGCCTGCCCCTGTGGCGGCAGCCGACAAGCAGGACGGCTCCGACAAGCAGTACTGCAAGATCCACCGCACCAAGGGCCACGATCTTCAGAACAGCAAGAGAGTCGAGTACCTCGTAGAACAGCAGAAGGCTGAATACGAGCGTCGCGACAAGGAGAAGGCCCAAGGAGGCGGAGGAGAGCCCAGCAAGAAGTGGCCGTTCAATGGCCGGGGAGGAGGCCGCGGCAAGGCCAAGCAGCGGCAAGGTGACAGACCTCCCCGGGGCCGCGACAAGGATGAGGATGAAGACGACGATGATGACATGGAAGAAGGAGATAACATCGAGCAGGAGTTCCAGAAGGCCACAGAGGTTCTGTGTGTCGATGGAGGCGCCTCTCTACACACTTCCCACCGCCAGCTCAAGCAGTGGGTGCGAGAAGTGAATGCAGTTGAGCCGCCCGTCGAGTCACGCAGGCTGCTGAAGTGGTCCGGCACACCCATCATCTTTGACCTTGAGGACCACCCTGACCGCACCACTGCGGTCGGGTGCTTGCCGATGTTGGTCTCACCAACTATCCGCAACCTCAAGGTCACCAAGATGTTGGTTGACGGCGGGGCCGTCCTGAACTTGATCTCCTCGGCTGTGATCAAGAAGCTACAGATCCCAGACGGCGAGCTCGAAGAAACCGGGTCGTTCCAAGGGATCAACCCGGGAAGGAGCAAACCGAAGGGGAAGATTACGCTGCCAGTGACCTTTGGCGGGGAGCTCAACTTCAGGACGGAGAGGATCACGTTTGATGTTGCCGATATCCCATTACCACACAATGGGATACTTGGGCGTCCTGCCCTCGCCAAGTTCATGGCAGCTTCCCACTATGCCTACAACGTACTCAAGATGCCGGGGTCGATAAGCGTCATCTCTGTCCCCGGCGACAAGAAGGACGCGCTTATCTGCGCCGACAAGATCTACCGGGATGCAGCAGCCGCAGCAGAGAGCAACACACTTGCCGCTGAAGCTCCCGGGGGGAAGACCAAGACCAAGTCCGGCAAGAGCTCTGGGGCCCACTCCGGCAAACGCACCTCTTCGGAGTGCTGCGCTGCCGTCGAGGACGCACCATCGAGCTCCACCGGCAAGTACAAGAAAGGAATGGCAGCTCCACCGGCAACCAAGAAGGTGTCCGCCAAGGAGGACGGCACTGGTGGTACCTTCACCATCAGTGCTACACTTGACCACAAATAGGAAAGCGCGCTCGTTGCCTTCCTGCGGGCGAATGTCGATGTGTTTGCATGGCAACCATCTGACATCCCCGGCGTTCCCAGGAAGGTAATTGAGCACAAGCTTGCTGTTTCTCCTCATGCGTGGCCCGTCAAGTAGAAGGTCAGGAAGCAAGCCGTGGAGCACCAAGAATTCATCGCCGAAGAGATAAAGAAGTTGGAAGCAGCAGGCCTGGTTAGAGGCGTAATCCATCCTACGTGGTTAGCTAATCCAGTTGTCGTACGCAAGGCCAATGGGAAGTGGAGACTTTGTATAGACTTCACTGATGTGAATAAAGCATGTCCCAAGGATCCATTTCCCTTGCCGCGTATTGACCAGATTGTTGACTCCACCGCCGGATGTGAGCTGCTTTCCTTCCTTGATGCATACTCAGGTTACCACCAGATATTCATGGCCAAGGAAGATGAAGAGAAGACTGCATTCATTACTCCATGTGGAACATATTGCTTCATACGCATGCCCTTTGGATTGAAGAATGCAGGCTCAACATTTTCAAGGGTGGTGCGCACTGCTTTTGAGCCACAGATACACAGAAATGTAGAAGCCTACATGGATGATATAGTGGTCAAGAGCAAGAGCAAAGATACCCTGATCCAAGACTTGGAAGAAACCTTTGAGAATCTACGCAAGATCCAGCTCAAGCTAAACCCCGAGAAGTGTGTCTTCGGAGTTCCCTCCGGCAAGCATCTCGGGTTCTTTGTGTCCCGGAGGTGGATTGAAGCCAATCCCGACAAGATAAAAATCATCGAGCAGATTGAAGCCCCGAAGCGCGTCAAGGACGTAAGAAGTCTTGCTGGTTGTGTGGCTGCCCTCAGCAGGTTCATTTCAAAGTCTGCAGAACGCGCCCTGCCTTTCTTCAAAATCTTGAAAAAGGCAGGTCCTATGAAATGGACTCCGGAAGCGGAGGCAGCGCTGCAAGACTTGAAAGGATACCTGTCCTCTACTCCGATACTTGTCGCACCTAGGCCACAAGAGAAGTTGCTGCTATACCTAGCAGCAACCAATCAAGTGGTTAGTGCTGCGTTGGTAGCGGAGAGGGAGGCAGATGAGGAAGCCACATCCCCGGCAAGCGAGTCCAGCGACAAGCAGGGGGCTTCCCCGACAAGCTCTGGCCCCGACAAGGACAAGTCTGCGCAGGAACAAGGAGAAGTGCGAAAGAAGATGGTGCAGCGCCCAGTGTATTTTGTAAGTTCCCTGTTGCAGGGGGCTAGATCAAGATATTCTGGAGTGCAGAAGTTGCTGTTCGGCCTTCTCATGGCCTCAAGGAAGCTGTGCCACTACTTCCAAGCACACGAGATAACCGTGGTCACTCGCTTTCCGTTGAAGAGGATATTGCAGAATCCCGAGGCAACAGGTAGGATCGTCGAGTGGGCACTGGAGCTGTCAAGCTTTGGTCTCAAGTTTGAGAGTACTTCAACCATACAGAGCAGAGCTTTGGCAGAATTCATAGCAGAATGGACCCCAACGCCAGATGAAGAAGTTCCAGAGACAAGCATCCCCGTCCAAGAAGCGAGCAACGAATGGATGATGTACTTTGATGGTGCTTTCTCGCTGCAAGGCGCCGGTGCCGGCGTGGTACTCATAGCGCCCACCGGAGAGAACCTCAAGTATGTTGTTCAGATGCACTTTCCAAGGAACAAGCGACAAACAATACTGCAGAGTATGAAGGTTTGCTTGCCGGCCTCAGAATTGCGGCCGAGCTTGGGATCAAGAAGTTGATTGTGTGGGGAGATTCACAGTTGGTGGTCCGACAAGTGAATAAGAGTTACCAGAGCCCTTTGATGGAAGCTTATGTTGATGAAGTGAGGAAGCTTGAAGAGCACTTTGAAGGTCTGCAAATGGAGCACGTCCCGAGAGCTCAGAATGATATTGCAGATGGCCTCTCAAAGTGTGCTGCAATGAAGTTACCTGTGGAACCGGGGACCTTCCTGCTCAAGTTAACTCAGCCATCCGTTACGCCATCAGTTGGGCAGAACAAGAAGAGAAAGTTAGTCTCCGGCGACTACTTGCCGGCGGATCTTCCCGAAGCCGCCGCCAAGGTCCCCAAGATCAACAGCCAAGATGCTGAGGAACAGTTTGCTCCTGTAGATCCAAGGGTCTGTACAGTTGAAGCAGGCGTTCCCGACAAGCCTTGCCCCGGCAGGCTTGCCGGGGGACCATCAGCTCCGGCAGAGCCGCAGGTTCTTGCCGTAGAAGCTGAGGTTCCCGCAGCAGCCCTCGCACCTTTAGACCTTGTTGCTGAGCCTCAGGCTCCAGCATGGGCACAGCAAATCGTCCATTTTCTGCAAACTGGAGAACTTCCCGACGAGCCAGAAGAGATAGAGAAAATAACCAGGCAGTCAAGTATGTACCAGTTCGTTGGCAATGAACTGTACAGAAGAAGACTCAATGGTGTCAGGTTGAAGTGCATTTCCAGGGAATATGGACAGAAGCTGTTGGCAGAGATACACGGAGGCATATGTGGCCACAACATTGGCGCAAGGGCGCTTGCCGGGAAGGCGTTCCGGCAAGGGTTATTCTGGCCAGAAGCCCTCCAAGATGCAACTGCACAATTAACCAAGTGTGAAGCGTGCCAGTTCCATGCCAAGCAAACTCACCAGCCAGCTCAAGCTCTCCAAACGATCCCTTTGTCCTGGCCCTTCTCGGTCTGGGGGCTCGATATCCTCGGCCCCTTTCCCCGCGCCGTCGGGGGCTTTGAGTACTTGTACGTAGCAATCGACAAGTTCACAAAGTGGCCAGAAGTGGAACCAGTGAGAAAGGTGACAGCACAGTCAGCAGTCAGGTTCTTCAGAGCGATTGTTTGCCGTTTCAGAATCCCTAACAGGATTATCACCGACAACGCAAAGTTCACAAGTCGCACCTTCATGCAGTATGTCCAAGACCTTGGCGCCAAGGTCTGCTTCGCTTCTGTTGCTCACCCGAAGAGCAATGGTCAAGCGGAGAGGGCCATTGCTGAAGTGTTGCGCGGACTCAAGACAAGGACATTCGACAGGCTAAGCAAGTGCGGAAGAAACTGGATAGAGGAGTTGCCGGCGTCTCTTTGGTCGATCAGGACGACACCAAATCGAGCCACCGGACAGACACCCTTTGCTCTTGTCTATGGAGCAGAGGCAGTTCTCCCCACGGAACTCGTATACGGATCTCCTCGAGTGCTCGCTTGTGATGAGCTCGAGCAAGAGCAACTGCGACAAGATGATGCATTGCTCCTCGAGGAGGAACGTCTCCAGGCTGCTGTACGAGCTGCTCGATACCAGCAAGGCTTGCGTCGCTATCATAGCCGCAAGGTCAAGGCCAGGAGTCTCGAGGAAGGCGACCTTGTTCTTCGGCGTGTTCAGTCCGCCAAGAATTCCAACAAGTTGACGCCGAAGTGGGAAGGCCCTTATCGGGTGAGACAAGTCACAAGGCCCGGTGCTGTCCGCCTTGAGACCGAAGAAGGCTTACCGGTGAGCATCTCCTGGAACATAGAGCATCTTCGCAAGTTTCACCCATAAGGCGCGGTTGCCGTGATCCGCTCCGGCAACCACCTTTTGTACAAGTCTTGCCGTTGTTGCATGTAAACCTTTGTACAAAGCTCGGCGCAGACCCCGTGCATCAGTAAAGCTTTTGTGCGTCGCACTATTTGTCATTTCCATGCGTTTCTTTGTTATTTGCATGCATCATTTGACACCTTTGTGCAAAGCACATCCCCGGTAAGCGCTAGCAAGCCGTAAGGCCCTATACTTGTTTTTCCTCCTCTTTTTCCCCCTTAAGCAGAAGGAGTATTCCTCGCGCACAAGTTTGCCAGGGGGGAAGGAGATGGAGGCATGAACCAAGTACTGCTCAAGAAAGAGGAGCCTTGTCAGGGAGCAAACAATCTATGAAAGCTAAGTTACCAAAGTTTGAGTAATTCAAATTTTTAAATGTTAGTTGCCTTCCTTGAACAACCACACTTTGTATGGAAAACCTGTGCGCGGAGGAACCTACCCGTGGCTAGTCGCGCCCTTATTTTGTTTCGAGCACGCTCAACGACTTAAGTGAGCTACGACAAGTGTTGCACCCTTACTTCATTTTCGAGTCCGCTCAGCAGTCTAAGTGTGCTGCGACTAGCTGTGGCAAGGTTACTTGCCGACAAGGTCTTTGCCAGCAGGCTGCTAAGAGTCCAGCACTCAGCGCTCGCGGCAAGGGCCCCTTGCCGGCAAGTCCCCTAAAAGCGTAGGGTAAAAAGCATACAAAGTGAAGGATTGAAAGCAAGGGAGATAACACTGCATTGATTGCTCAAAATAAGATTGTATATTACAAAGATAGCTTGCCGCTGTTCTAATCAACTACTGCCTATGACTTAATTGGCAGCGGCAAGGGAAGAAGAAGGAAAGGAATCTAGTCCACGCGGTCGCCTTCACGCCTCGTGATCTTGCCCACCTTGGAAACGATGTGGGCAACCTGCGCCTTCAACGCCTCCTGATCAGCTTCGGGCGGCAAGGTGCGGAGGACATTTACGAGGTTGATGTCGGGGTTGCGGTAGACGATCTTCGACAAGACCCGCTCCAGGGTGCCCATGCAGAGCCGACGCGCCTCGTCGGCCAGCTGCACGGGGATCTTCTCCCGCAGCCGCGCAAGCGCCGTCGCAATTCCCTTGAAGAACAGACTCAACTTGGCGCTGTGGGGGAGACTCTCGTCCGGAGAGTACACGAGATGCTACGCCCTCAGCGCCATCATCTCCTTGTCAATATTGGCAGCGGAGGTGACCAGCTCATCAGTCCACTGCTCCACTGCCCGGCTGAAGTTGTTCGCTGAGACGGCGGCGCTATCCACCAAGGCCCTTTCCTTGCGGAGTTCGTCCTTCAGCTTCGTCTCGCGGTCCCGGGCGGCGTCGAGCGAGCCAGTCAGGGTGGAGACCTTCAGCTCTAAGTCAGCAATAGAATCCTTGGCGGCAGAGAGCTCTGTGCCCTTCTTGGAGAGACGTACCTGCAACTCAGAGTTGGTGTGGGCATCTTTCTCCCGCTCCACATTGAGCGCAGTGACTCTGTCCTCCCTCGCCTTCAGGAACAACTCCAGCTGCTTCACCCTGGCCTCCAGGTCTTTCTTTGCGGTTTCTGCGGCGGCTGCGGCGTCCCTCGCCTCCTTCAGAGCCCCGCGAATGGCTTGCTCCCGGGCGGTGAGGTCGTCATCGTGAGCGTCGAGGTCGACCTTCCGCTGGTTGAGTGCCCCTTCTCGCCGGGACAGCTCCTCGGCGGCCAACCGCTGCTGCTCCTCGGCCTCAGCTTTTTCAAGGAGGAAGGCTTGCTGCGCCCCGGCAAGCTCTTCACGCTCCTCCGCCAAGTTGCGGAGGGCCGCCTGGTTGTCGGCGCGGAGCTCCACGGCGCGCTTCTCCAGATCAGCTCCAGCCTTGGCGGCAAGAGCCTCCCGAGAATCCAACTTCGCCTGCCTGGCCCGGTACAAGGCCAGGAGCCGACGAAGGAGCTTCTCCTCTTCGGGCTCGTCGCTACCGCCGGGCGCTTCAACAACCTTCAACCCAGCGGAGGCGAGGACCTCTCCGTCAAAGGTCTCTCCCTCCGCGGGTGCTCGAGACGAGGACGCCCACGGGACTTGTATAAAGACCCCATTGGCGGCCTCCAAGTAGACACCCGACCGCTCCGTGGAGGCGGAGGGGTCGGCGGCCGGTGCAGCGTCCGATGCTCCTGCGGCCTCCGGGCCAGCAGTGTGGTCGCCGGCCTCTTCCCCAGCCGCGGCGTCGGCGGTCGGGGCGGTCTCTTCGGCGGCTGGCTCGTCAGCAGCAGTGGCGTTGCCGCCGTCGCCGTGCACACCCTCCTCGCCGGTGGTCTACGTCTCCATCCGCTCCAGGGCAGGAGGATCTAGCAGAAGAAAAAGAAAAGAAAGAATCAAGCAAATATCCAAAAAAGAAGAATCCGGGAAGAAGAAATTACAAGCTTTACCTTCGCGGACTTCTTCAACGATAGGGTCCCTCGCCGGGGAATTCTCCCTTGGCGGCGGAGTAGTAGCCCCTGCTGGCGGAGGGCCGCCCGCGCCCTCCCTTGGCGGGCTGCTCACCCTTGTCGGGCTGCTCGCCCTTGGCGGGGTACTCGCCCTTGGCGGAGTGCCCGTCCTTGGCGGATCATTCTCCCTCGCCGGGGAGCTCCTCCTTGGCGGGGAGGGTGGAGCAAGTGGCTCGTCGGGGGCGACCTCCTGGCGCTCCTGCGGCTGTGGCTCCACTTCTGCACAAAACAATAAAATATCAGTACAAGCAACAACCTCAAGCGCGTCCGTAAAGCAGAAAAATAAAAACCAGACTTACGCTGGGGGTTGCTCCTCGGAGCAGCAGGTTGATCCGGCAAGTTTACCGCTGGTACGTCTCCGTTCGCCGCGGCGGGCGAGTCGTCTTCAATCTCGACCACAGGGATCTTGGCCCTCTTCGCCATCCGCTTGGTCAAGGTCCTGAAAGCAAAACAAAAGCAAGATCAGAACCAAGCAAGGAAAATCAAGACAAAATCGAAGAAACTAAAGAATTGCAAGTACTTACTCCTCTTCCTCTTCGTCCGAGCTAAGGGCGGAGAAGTCAAACTCCGCCTGAGGTGCTCCTGCGCGAGGAGCTGGAGGAGAATGCTCCCTCGGGCGCTTGGCGGTCTCCGGGGCTGTGGGCTGCGAAGACCCAGCCCCCGTCGTCGCCGAGGACCGAGGGGCAGAAGGAGCACCCGTTCCACTCCGAGAAGATCCCCCTCCGCTTGGCGCTCGAGCACGGGGCGCTTCCTTGACGACTTCGCTCGTCCTGGTGGCGCGCGTCGCACGGCGTGCTGGCTGCTGTCGAGGCGCCTGCGGCCTCGCCGTCTCAGCTGCCTTGCGGAGGCGCTTCTTCGGTTGCTGCGTGGGACTTGCCGGAGGCAGGGAGTTCTCTGAGGATGAGGAGGCGTCATCATCGAGATTCAGATATCCACCAGAGTCTTCATCAGCCTCGGCGTCCTCCTCCTCCTTGGCAGGCCCGCTGGACTCAGCGCCGTGCTCGGCGGCCTCGCTCCCCCCGACAGCCTCGCTCCCCCCGGCAACTTCGCTCGTCCCGGCAAACTTCACGGAAGGCTCCCCGGCAAACTCCTCGGGCGCAATCTTCAGCAGCTTGAGGATTTCTGCCTCCTCTGCTTGACTCACTGCGTCTGCGGCCTCTGCATTGTCCACGGAGTATCCAAACTCGCCCGGCGCTGCGGCTGCAGCGGCCTCCTCCATCCTGGAGGCGATGTAGGCTATATCCCGGTCAGTAGTAGCCCGGGTGAGGCCCTTGTTCTCCTCGGCGTTGCGGGGCTTCTCGACCAAGTTGTCGAAGAAGGTTAGCACGGTATCCGGCGGAGGCTCACGGGCAGTGCTGTTGGACAGCGGCACCACTCCCCGGGAAGGTTTAAACCACTCTGGGTGGGCCGGGTCATGCTTGAATAGCTCCCGGACCATCCCCTTCAACTCCAAAGCGGTGAAATTGTAGTTCAATCCAGGGCGCAGCCTCATGATGTCTGCCGCATTGCCGAATTCCCAAGCGGGCCTTTTCCTTTCTTGTAAAGGGGCGATGCGGCGGCGGAGGAAATCTGCTCCAACTTCTCCAATAGTCAGATTGGCGACCCGGAGACGAATGATCCTAATGAGGGAGATACTAAGCTTGTTGTCCTCCGGGGCCAATTCACTCCAATCCCTACCGCACACTATGGCTGTCTGGCGCGGCGCGGTAAAGGACTCTGGCTTATCTTCCAACACCCAACACCAATCGGCTCTCCACTCCTCCCACTTGCCGCGAAGCTCACCCTTCAGGTACGAGTCCTTCTTGTTCAGCCTAAAGATCCAGGAGATGCCGCCGGAGAGGGGGGCACCTGACTCTACTCTAGGCATGAACAAGTGGCGGAAAAGAGCTGCATTTGGATGAACCCCAACATAGTTTTCACACAGATGTACGAAAACGGCCATCGTAAGGATGGCGTTGGGGGTGAAATCTAGGAGGTGGAGGCCATATGTGTTCATTACATCACAAAAGAACTCCGAAAACGGAGGGCACAGGCCACAGTGGAAGAATGCAGCGAAGAAAAAGTACCCACCGGGGAACATATCTTTGGCGACGGCGGGGAAGACTTGGGTGCGGGGATGAGATTTGGTCTCCCTCTCCCAGAACAAATAGTATTTGTCCCGGAGCTCCCTCGCGCCAAGCCTCGGCGCGAAGACCACGCACTTCTTCCGCAGGGCGGCCAGCTTCGCCGCCTGCTCGGACTTCTCCTTATTGGCCTTATCGCTCTTGGCCTTGTCGACCTTCGCCTTGTCGCTCTTCGGAGCCATGGCGGAGGCGGTGAGGAAAGAGGCGAGGAGGACGACGGCGCCGCGGATGCGGAAGACGGTGGAGGAAGGGCGGAGGCAAGAAGCGGCGGGGGTTTCTGGAGAATCAAGGCGCAATGAAGAAGGTGGAGGGGAACTGCCCCTGCTTCTTCTGCTTTTAAGGGGGGAGTGGGGGACGTTCCGCATTTCCCATTAAAGAAACAGACCACGATCTCTCCCACGACGCCGCAATCGACGCGTGCCGTTAGGGAGGGATGCGGCGGATACGGAAGGGGATTCGGCTTGCCGTGCGCCGCGTGTGCCCATGCACTGTCTTGGGCCTGGCCCAACAGCGCTCGGCACCGTGTGTGGCCCAGGCCCGGGGGCTCCTGTCGGTGTACTAAGATAGGGGTACCTTAGTACCCCAACTTGTGCACGGGGAGTAGCAGCTTCCCGTGGCTGGGCCTACCACGTGCTCGCCGGGAACCTTTCTGGTCCCTATGAAGCCATTCAAGAACAAAGTATACAAGACAGAAGATCAAGGCCCCGGCAAGAGGAGCTTGCTGGGAAGGCCGCACGAGGCTCAAGGTTATCACTTTAGCACAAGACCCTAGCAAGAGGAGCTTGCCAGGAAGGCCAAGGAACACATACCTCAAGAGACGCCTCGACACATCATGCGCCCCAGCAGGACCCGGGGAGCGGTAAGCTTCCGGGCCCGGCAAGGTTACGACCCCGACAAGGTGCTTGCCGGGGAAACCTACGCTGTGTGCCCGCGCTACAGCTCATTGGCCCACGCGTCGCCATGGGGCCCTTCCAGGGGCACGTGGCAGATGGCTGTGCAGCCTGGGGCACGCGGTGGCAAGCCACGGTGACGAGGCTACCGCCGTGGCGAACGGAGAAGCATGGACGGACACTTTTGGGGTCGACGGCGACGGGCATTTAAGGCCCTTGTCCCCCACTGTCAAAGTTAGGTGAAGACCACTGTTCATCCACTATTCATGCACCATTCACGCACTGTTGCAACTACCACCAAAATTACACTTTTACCCTCCTCTACGTTGACACCTGTCGGTGACCCCTTTGAGCTATAAAAGGAGGCCCATGCACAACGTAGAAGAGGTTCGGTTGGAAACCTAGACAACTCTCTCGCTCGGTGTAGCTAGCACTGTAGCTCTTCAAGCTCTCGAGCTCAAGAACTCAATACAACCTAAGGAAGGAGTAGGGTTTTACGCGTCCGCGCGGCCCGAACCTGGGTAAAACTGCCCGCGTGTTCTCCTCGATCTGCTCTCCGTGCTCCCTCCGCTCCCTTACCGCAACGTAGAAGGGGCTCCGGTCCCATAGGTGCTCGTGGGAGGACAGTTTCCCCCGACAGTAATTGACACATAAAAATAATTGGTTTGAAGTTTTCATTCTCACAAACGATATTGAAATTCATCTAAGGGGAACCTATATGTTTTGTGTGGTAAACTGCAATGAGAATGCTTATATAGCCTTCTCTCCTTTTGTTTCTTGACGAAACAAGTGATGAGGAGGAGCTTCCTTTCAAACCAATCTCTTCAAGAAGAAGCTTGGAAAAAATAACTGAACCCACACTTAACGTGGTGAAGAAGAATGAAAAGAAAAGGAGGATAAAATGGTATCTCTCCCAAATAATGTTGTGCCTATGGTTGCGTCTTATGAGACTAAATCACAAATTGTGGAAGATGATACACTTGATGATTTTTTTTATTCTCATGACACTATACCTGTAGGCACTATTGATTATGATTTCATTATGCCTACTACTTACTATGATAATTATGATTGTGGAGATAATTTGATAATACTAATGACCATGAAAATATTTTTGGCACCAACTTGGAAAATTATGATAATAATGATTGTTATATTATTGGTGTTATTCATGCTATTTATGATGTGAATGATTATTTAGAAGAAATTGCCAACGATATGCAAAGCCATAAGCATGGGGATGCTACGTTTGATAAATATGATATTTTTGTCCACTACTTTTGATGAGAAAATTTATTATGATGATTACATGCCTCATATTCATGATGATTGCAATGATTATGAAAGTGGGTTTGGAAGAATGCCACCTCTAGGTAGAAATTATCCCACTATTTTGCACGGTGTTGAATCTTATTGGAATAGTGATAAAGCTCGATTTGGAGAGGTCATAACTTTATTTAGTGATGGTTCCACTATTTTGTCAGAGGTTTCAATTGATTATGATGAGAACAAAGTTGTTACTTATGATGATTATCGTGATGATACTTATCCTATAAATATGGTGATAACAATTCTTGCCGAACATGTCATAATTTTTCTACTCAACATTACTCTTTTAATGTGGAATTAATTTATAGTGTTCAAGTTTTATTTGATACTCCCACTATTATGAATGCATAGAAACTTGCTTATGTGGACAGTAATAACGCTTTATGTGATAGTTATATTGTGGAATTTGTTCATAATGCTATTGAAAATTATTACGAGAGAGGGAGATATGCTTACATATATTTGAACAACATCAAGTTTCCCCTCTTTATATTGAAACTATTAAAATTACTCTTGTTTGGCCTTCCAATACTAGTTGATTCTTGCTCCAATAAAAAAATTTCTTATAAATTTTCTATGCATAGGAAGTGGGTTATGCTTAATTGTGTTTGTGATATGATCCATGATGTTCTCTTTATGTTTCAATTCCTACGTTTATGTGAGCAGCATTAAAATAATAGTGCCTAGCTAAAAGGCTTTAAAGAAAATCGCTTGTTGGGAGACAACCTAATATTTACCCATTTTGTTCTTGTGTGTTTACATGATTAGTGACACTATAGTAATATTTTGTGTATCCTTTATTTCAATAAAGTGTCAAGTTTAGTCTTTACCATGCTCAATTTGCAAGTTTATGAGTTATAGTTTAAAAAAAACGTTTCTATAATGTCCTGAATATTTCTGAAAAGTAAGAATGTGGAAAGTTCTTGAAAATTTTACATATGAAACATACATGATTTATATATTTGGTGGTATGTTTTCAAAAAAAAAATAGAGTTACATAAGTATGATAACTAATCCCTCCTTTATAGGTTGTTTTGTTTAGACAAATTGTTGTTATAGTTGCATTCTTTGCTTATGTTTGCTTGCTTAATGTTTCTATTAGTTGATAGAGATGATAAATATGTGTAGTCATTTAGTATGAAATTCTTAATTATTAATTTTTATTTTCTATAGTAGATAATGTTAAGGTTTTTAATTTATTTTGTACTAACCTATCTCGCGAGTTATGTTAAGTTTTGTGTGAATGAAGTTTTCATGTTTTGGGTGAGATAGCGATAGGAGGAGAATAAGGAGGGGCAAGAGCCTAAGTTTGGGGATGCATAGGGCACCCCGAGGTAATATCTAAGCAAGACTCTAGCGTCTAAGCTTGGGGATGCCCCGGAAGGCCTCCCCTCTTTCGTCCTCAACACTACTGGTATACCTCACTTGGATCTATATTTTAATTCTTCACATAATATGTGTTTTGATAGGAGCATGTTTTTGCTTTGTTTGTCATTTGATACAATCCTTAGATCTATTTTTTTTGATTTGGAGAGAGTCCTTACATAGCTACCTATTCACTTAACTACTCTTTGTTCTTCACTCATATCTTTTGGAGTAGTTTGTCATTTACTCTTGTACTTCACTTATATCCTAGAGTAATTATTTGAATGAACTGAATATGATAAATTTGAAATAATATATGTTTCATATGCTTATATCATGGGGTGTGGTGACTTCACATTGGGTCTACAAAAGTAAAATCTATTGTGATTTAACAAACACAACAATAGTCATTTGAACAATTCATGAAATATTAGTAGAAGGAAGAGTTCACATGCAAATATACTATCTTGGGCATATTTTGTGATTGTGAACCCTCAATAAATATTTCCACACTTGATCAAATAACTGATATTGGATAAGGAAGACAACATAATGAGGTATGCTTATGTAGATTTGCATAGAAGTTATATTGTCATGGATCCTCCAACTTATGGTGTTTATTTATAATCTTTGCTAGCCAACACTTCCGAACCAAGTAGAAATACTACTTGTGTATCCAAAATCCTTGAACCTTGTTTCTTCCACAAGTGTCCACCATACCTACCTATACATGGTACTTCTCTATCATTCCAAGTAAATTTGCATGTGACACCTCTAAACCTTCAAATAAACTTATGTTTTGTGTGCCCGTATGTAATGCCCAGGATGCGACTATACATCCTACGTGTCGAGGCACGACTTAGAGACATAAGCGCATTCTGAAATAATCACAAGCGTGGTATCTTTTGCACATCTCATGTAAAAGTTCAGGGATGAAAGAGTAAAATAGATGTCTTACACTCGCCACGTCACACAATGAATACAATAGCATGCATTCATCCAAATAACACAAGGTCCGACTACGGACGAAATCCAAACGAGAAAAGATACCACAAATCGCAAGGCCTGATTGCCCCTAGTAGGAACCACTACTTATCGTCGGGATACGATACATTGTAATGACCACGCTCTTCATCGAACTCCCACTGAAGTTCTGATCCATCCCCTGCATCATTGTCGGCGGTACCTGCATCTGGTGTGTGTTGCAATCTGCGAGCCACAAGGACTCAGCAATCCCATTCCCGAGTATCAAAACTAGCAAAGCCTTAGGTGTGGAGAGGCAATAAAATGTTTGCATCAAGCACTAAGCAACTAGCTTACGAGTTCAGAGCAAGAAGAGAGTATGTGCCAATGGTCGCCAAGTTGATCAAGAAGTGATCCTAGCTACTCACGTTCATGCATAACCCCATCGTGTTCAATTGCCGAAGCCGTTCGGAACGAGACCATCACGGTTACTCACACAGGTAGTGTATTCTTAAGGATAAGGTGAAAAGTTATCTACAACCGGATATTAAGAAATTCCCATCTTCCACATAACCGCGGGCACGGCTTTCGAAAGTTCAAAACCCTGCAGGGGTGTCCCAACCTAGCCCATCACAAGCTCACGATCTGCGGAGTCGCAACTCCCAAGTGGGAAGACCCGAGTATTCTCAAAATCCCATGCTCAAGATATTTTGACAAAGGTAAAACTAATCCGGCAAGGCCTCCCGACATGCTGACACCCTGATAAGAGCCACGCGTATCATGTCTCAGGCCAGATCGGATTGTCCAAATTTCCGGTAGGCCAAAATACCAGAGTTGTGTCTGGCGGCCACCGGCGCTTGACAGGTTTGGACCAACACTCATGAGGAGCACTGGCCTGGGGGTTGATTAAGAACTCGGGTTTATAACTTCCTATGCAAGTTTATAGTTATTAGGCGAATAGTAAAACCAAGGTTGGGCCTTGCTGGAAAAGCTTTAAGAAGTGCGAATTATCAAGGGGGGCCCATAAACCCCAACCGTGTTAGGAACGCAAAATCAAGGAACATAACACCGGTTTATCAGGTCCTAAGGTGTCATGAGTGGAACAAAACACCAAGCAAAAGGCCGAGCCTTCCACCCATTACAAATATATATGTGCATTAATTTGATTAAGATATATATTGTGTTATCCTAATAAACAAGTCCGAACATGGAGCAATCTTCAATCTTCACCTGCAACTAACAAGACTATAAGAGGGGCTGAGCCAAAGCGTACTTAGCCAATCAACGGTTTGCTAGGAAGGCGGTTAGAGTGTTTCATGGAAACAATAAGAGGCTGACAAACAGGAATAGGCATCGAGGAATAGCTAAAGAACGAGGCAACTAGCATAGGCAAAGATAGAGGTGATATCGGGGAACGGTCATCTTGCCTGGTAAGTCATCGGTGGGATGGTAAGACGGCTCCTCAAACTCAGTCTCGACAAGATCCTCGAACTCGGTATCGGCTCCCGGCTCTACCCAACACAAGAGCAAAATCAACATGATGCAAGACATGTCATGGGATACATGTATGATGTGTGTATGCATGAGGATGCTCTGGAGCCTAAGGAGAAGGTGATGGAAATGGCTTCATCTTGGGAAACTAAGTAAGCCACTGGATAGAGGGGAAGATTTCTGTCGAAAACGATATAAAGATCATGGAAACGGATGCACGGTTTGCAAATGACAAGCAAAATAAGATGCAATGCAAAACTACAGTTAACAGCAACATGGCATCTTTGGAGCAAGATATAATTATGCTACAGCTCCCAAACATGAAGACAAAAGGCATGGATGTGAAATAGACATGATTCTCAACACGCATGAACTCAGAGAACACCCAAAAACTTGCTGGAACACAATTAAAGAAGCATGGCAAGATTCAATAAGTTTACAGATTTCCTAGACTTTATGCAAGTTACAAGACATGGCAGCAACAATGACAAATAGGCATGTTTACAAGCTTGTGCAACTCATCTCAAAGCATAGCATGGCTTGTGAATGTAACCAATAGCAAGAAGACATGTTCATGAAGCTACTCATGGCAAGAACATGGTCATAGGATGCATAGGACACTAGCTATTCACACGACAAAATTGAACTTATCGATAACAGACTGACAGAAACATTTTATAGCACCTTGAGAGCATGAAAACAACAAGCTACAGTAAGATATAATGGCAAACAAGAGCATGGATAGCTAGAGCATAACATATACATCAAGGAACACCCACTGGAGAACTCTAACCATGCACAACAAAGATGGTGGCATCGTGGAAACATGGCATAAAAATAAACAGATTCAGCCTTAGCAGAAAATTAATATCAGAATGGTAGGTTAGCAAGCTTGATGCACTCATATCAAGACATATCATGGCATAAAAAATTCTATCATGTAGAGCATATTCTAATGAGCAAAAACCTTGTTGACACCTAGCTCATATGACACAAGGATTAATATACACAAACAAGACAAAACATCATCTCATAACAAGTTCAGAAACTTATCAGCCACATTCAGTTTTGCAACAGAGTTAAACATGGCATAATGCAACCTAACATGTATGAAAATGCATCCATCATGAACAAAATCACAAGACGAACATTTTGACATATCATACACTCCATTTGGACAAACATGCACAAAGTTGTGACCTCACGAACGTGCCAACAAAATGTTAACAGACAACTAGTGCTAAAACACTAACATCACGAAGTAGTCTTGCAACAAAGATTAATACATCTAGATGAACCCTATCATGCATGAAATGGATGCTAACATGTAGAGCACTTTGAGACGAACATTTCGGTATATCATACATGCAAAACCGAGCACCGAGCGCAAAGTTACCACATGATGAAGGAGGCATAAAAATTACGTAGATTAGGGACTTAGTGAAATATACCCTCCATGAAAAGTCAATGGGGCGGAGGGATCCGGGACGGGACGATGCAGTATCGGGACACGCGTTTGGATCGGGGATCGGTGAATCTGGTCCCGATCCAGATCCAGGCGAATCTCACCGGAGAAGTCGCCGGAGACGGCGAGGAAGACGGAGACGGCGGCCGGTGGTGGTGTCGCGGTGGCAGCCTACGGTGGTGGCGTCGCGGGCGCCGGCATGGTGGCGGAAGAAGTGGCGGCGGCGTTGACCTGAGGTGGCGGCGGGAGCGGCGCGGTCGCTGGCGGAAGCGGCGCCGAGCTCCGGCGTGGGGCGCGGGCGGGCGGGCGGCGCGAAGGGCGTCGGGCGGCGCGGGACGCCTGGGGCGCACGCACGGGCAAGCGGGGGCCCGATCCGGGCCGGTGGGCCCGGCGGCGCGAGGACGAGCCGGCGGCGGGGAGGTCACATGGCATGATGTGAGTGGCTGCGGGGTGGCGGACGTGTCCTGCGCGCGGAGGAGCTACGGGACTAGGGTTTTGATCCAGATTTCGGGGAAGGGGACTGATTTATAGGTAGAGGGAGCTGGAGAGTCCAAATGAGGTGCGGTTTTCGCCCACACGATCATGATCCAACGCCTGAGAGGATGGAGGTGGTTGTGCTGGGCTAGTGGTCTATTGTGGAGGGGTGCTGGGCCAAAAGAAAATAGGGGTTTTCGGCCCACGTGTTTAACCATTGGAGTAGCAAACGACATCCAAACAAGACGAAACTTGACAGGTGCTCTATTGGTGATATACCAAGACCACTTGACAACTCTCAGCCCATTCCGAGGATGTTTTTAACCCACTGACAAAACAAAGACTTGAGAGGTGCGACGGGCACGTGTGTGAGTGTTGGAATCCGAAATGGACAACAGACAGGACGGAGACGATGCAACTACACACGGATGCAAGTGATACTATGCCAATTCAATGCACATAATGAAAATGACATCTTGACATGCAACACATGCACAAGGAAAAACGAAGAAACCCGAAATGAAGGAGAGCCCATAATGGAATTGATTAAGTCAACGATGTATATATTGCCATAGATAGAATTGTTACATCCGGGGCGTTACAAATTTTCCTCCACTACAAAAAGATCTCGTCCCGAGATCTAGGACTGAAATAAAGCGGGATACTCGGAACGGAGATGATCTTCTCGTACCCATGTAGCTTCTTGGTCGGTATGGTGTGACCACCTCACTTTCAAGAATTTGATGGCCTTGTTGCGGGTCTTGCGCTCAGTTTGTTCATGGATAGCGACGGGGTGCTCACGATAAGACAAGTCTTGCTGATGATTAATCTCTTCGAAAGGAATGGTGTGTTCAGGCATCTTGAAGCACTTGCGGAGTTGTGACACGTCAAACACATCATGCACATTTGCAAAGTTGGAGGGAAGCTCGAGTTGGTAATCTAGATCGCCTCTCTTGCCAATAATCTTGAAAGGACTAACGTATCTTGGAGCAAGCTTGCCCTTGATACCGAACCTCTGATTGCCCTTCATAGGAGAAACATGGAGATAGACATGATCACCAATGTCGAAAGCCTAGTCACGATGCTTGCCGTCATAGTAGCTCTTTTGGCGCGATTGCGCGACTTTGAGATTCTCACGTATGACTTTGCACATCTCTTTGGCCTCTAAGATCATATCATTTCCAAGGAGTTGACGTTCACCAGTCTTGGACCAGTTGAGAGGGGTACGACACTTTCTACCATAGAGAATATCAAACGGTGCTTTGCCTGCACTTGCTTGGAAGCTGTTGTTGTAGGAGAATTCGGCAAATGGAAGGCAATCTTCCCAGTTCATACCGAAGGAGATTACACAAGCTCTGAGCATATCTTCAAGAATTTGGTTCACTCTTTCGACTTGGCCACTAGTCTGAGGGTGAAAAGCTGTGCTGAAGTGAATCTTGGTACCCATAGCTGACTGAAAGGAATCTCAGAACTTGGAAGTGAACAAGCTTCCACGATCTGAGGAAATTACTTGAGAGATACCATGCAAAGAGACAATTTTGGAGGTATACAGCTATGCTAGTTGAGCTGCGTTCATGGATTCTTTGACTGGAAGAAAATGAGCCACTTTAGTGAGCTTGTCAATTACCACAAATATAGCATCATTTCCTCTCGGGAATAGGTAGAGGTTGAACCAGTCCGGTTGGATGTTGATGCTCTGCCTTCACTCTTCTGCAGACATCACACTCGCTCACGAATTGAGCAATCTCTCTTTTCATGCGAGTCCACCAATAGGATTGCTTGTGGTCATGGTACATGTTGGAGCTTCATGGATGTATCGAGAGGAGTGAGTCATGTGCTTTGTTCATTATGAGCTTTCTGAGATCACCTTTGGGAACCACAATTATGTCCTCAAAGAACAAAGTGTCTCTGTCATCAATGCGATAGCACTAGTACTTGGGAGTACCCTTAGCAATACCATGTTTCACTAAGTTGGGCCTTACAGATTTGATCTTCCATGGTAGGAGCGACTTGAAGGTTGGCAAGAAATCCTTGCGGAACAACTTGGATGTTGAGCTTCCAGAATCACTCACAAAGTTCAGGTTGGAACGGTTTGAGGAGGAGTCTATTGCAGTAAGCCTTTCTACTCAAGGCATCTGCAATGACATTGGCCTTGCCAGGAGTATACTCAATGCTTGGATCGTACTCTTGAATCATTTCAACCCAACGAGTCTGGCGAAGGTTAAGGTTTGGCTGAGTGAAGATGTACTTCAGGCTCTTGTGATCGGTGAAGATGTCCACTTTTCTGCCCAACAGAAGTCGTCGCCACGTGATCAAGGCATGAACAACTGCTGCTAGCTCAAGATCATGTCTGGGGTAATTCTTCTCATTTGGTTTAAGCTGACGTGAAGTTTAAGCAACGATCTTCTTGTCTTGCATGAGAACACCGCCAAGCCCTTGCAATGAAGCATCACAGAACACTTCATAAGGCTTGGACTCATCCGGAGGAGTAAGTACCGGAGCAGAAATGAGCTTCTCTTTGAGTGTCTTGAATGCCACATCACAATCAGGAGTCCATGAGTACTTGACATTCTTCTGCCACAGGTTGGAATGAGGCTCGGCAATCTTGGAGAAGTTCTCAACAAACCTTCTGCAATAGCTTGCGAGACCGACGAAACTTTGGAGTTATTTGACATTCTGAGCAGGTTCCCAGTTGACAATGGCTTCAACCTTCTCGGGGTTAATAGAAATGCCCACGACAGAGATACTATGGCCAAGATAGAGAACTTTATCAAGCTAGAATTCACGGAGCCTGTCAAGGACCAAACGGAGGTGCTTGGCGTGGTCCTCTTCATTCTTGGAGAATACCAAGTTATCATCGAGGTACACGAGCACGAATTCATTGGTGTAGGGGTTGAATATGAAATGCATCATCCGAGAGAAAGTGGGTGGATCATTTGCAAGCCCGAAAGACATTACTTTTCTACTCATAGGAGCCATTACTTGTCCTGAATGCGGCCTTGGGAATATCCTCTTCACGGATACGAATTTGATGGTAGCCCATCCAGAGATCACGCTTCGAGAAAACCTTTGCTCCTTTGAGCTTCTCGAACAGTTCATTGATATTGGGGAGCGGGTACTTATTCATTATTGTCTTCTTGTTCAATGGTCGGTAATCAACACAAAGGTGTTCCGTGCCATCCTTTTTCTTGACAAAAAGAACACCACAGCCCCAAGGAGAAGTACTTGGTCTGATCAGACCCATTCGCTCTTGCTCGTTGAGTTGCTTCTTTATCTCCTTCAACTCATCGGGAGAAAGCTTGTACGGACGCCGATAGGCTGGCTCGGTACTAGGTTCAAGTTCAATGACGAATTCAACTGGGCGGTTGGGAGGCATGCCTGGAAGCTCTTCAGGGAATACATCCTCATATTCACAAACCACCAGAATCTGGGAAATGGCATTAATCTCGCCCTTGTCATTGAAAGAGAATAGCCTGATTGTGTTATCTCGAGCTGCGAAGATAATCACGTCTTCGTCAAGATGAGTTAGCTTGACCTCCTTGTTTGCACAATCAATATTTGCATCATGCTTAGAGATCCAATTCATCCCAATAATAAGATCAATGTCGGAGTTACCGAGAACAACCGGGGAAACCAGAAAACTGTAATCACCCATATGAATAGATATGTCCGGAGCCATGTAGCGAGAATTCATTTGTATTCCCGGTGAGACCACAGTTAGAAACGTTGGTAGCTCTTGGAGTGGAACTTCATGGTTTGATGCAAAAGGTTTTGAAATGAAGGACAGGGATGCACCAGAATCAAACAAAACTTTTGCAGGAATTGAGTTAACTGGAAGATTACCAATTATCACATTAGAAGAATTCTTTGATTGAGCTGCATTCATCAGGTTCACTCTTGCATTCTTGGGATTGTGCTTGATAATAGCATTGCTGACAGGTGGAGGAGGGGGAAGGAGCCTTTGAGTACACTTGTTTACATAGTGAACCTTCTGACCATACTTGTTGCACGTAACCTCTGAAAGTGGCCGATGATAAGGGCCGCTTGGTCTTGGAGCTTGGAATTGAGACTTGGACTCGTTGCTTGGGTTGGGTGGTGGGAGAATCCACAACCACCTGAGTGCTTGTTATTGCTTGGAGGATGGAGCACTGGAGGAGGCGATAGCCAGATCTTCTGCTGCTTGGAAACCACTTGAGAGGAAGAGGAGGAGTGAACAACATCTCTTATGCTCTTTTTGGAAGCTTCACAGTTGAGCTGAGCTGCCTCTTGCTTGAGAGCCATGTTGTAGAATTGATCAAATTCATCTGGCTCGAACAAAGTGAGTGCAAGTTGGAGTTCATCTTTCAGACCACCTCGGAACTGGTAGATTTTGCTCTTGGCATCGAGGATGTCTTTCTTCGCATAACAGGCAAGATTCTGGAACTTGACATTGTATAGGTAGACAGACATGGTGCCTTGCTTCAGATTGCGGAATTTCTCATGCATGCCTTCAACGACACTGGTAGGAATGTGATGAGAACGAAAATGGTGGCAGAAGTCACTCCACGAGATCTCACGACCCGCTCTGGAGTCTTTTTACTGTTGCCACCAATCTACAACCTGGTCTTTGAGTTGCAAGGCGGCAAACTTGACATAATCCTCAGGTGTGACGTTACTGCACTCGAAATGCTTTTTGATGTCTGTGATCCAATCTTCGGCATCTAGCGGATCCACACAGTAACTGAAAGACTTGGGCTGATTTGCCAGGAATTGGTTCAGAGTTGCAAAGTGAGGTTGATTGAACAAATTTCCTTGGCCTCGGTTCCCTTTATTGCCTTGATTTGCTTGACTTGCTTGGAAACTCTGCATCATTTGCATGAGCATCTGAGTGTTGTGCTTGGTTGCCTTCATAATCTCTCTCCATGCCTCAGACGGAGGAGGAGGGGAAGGAGGACACTCTTCTTCACCCTGTGGTTCTGGCTGGGAACTTTCTTAGGTGCCATCCTAAAGATGGTGACAACTATTAGCCATTGAAGCAAATAATAGATAAGCTGAATCAACAGCTAGATATTTGCAACATAGAGTCTTCACAATGAACATTCGAACAAAATTGAACGAATGAATTCCATAGCTTAATGGTACATCAACTTGTCGAGAAGCCACTTAGGAGAACAAAATGAAAGAATAAAACAAAAAGGTATAGATGGAATAAATACATAATACAGGTTTTGTACCGCATGTTCGTGCTGAATGCACCATGGCACGTGTTACAAAGGGCCTTGCAATCCCCGGATAAGCATAGCCAAGGATCCTTTAAAATGCAACTCCCAATTGGAACAACGCCCATGAAACCTCTTCACTAGATGTTGAACCCCAAACCTCATACCATGCACCCGTTGGAAGATTACATAAGAGCTACTTGAAACCCACCTATTAATTCCCGAAGCTTTCTGGTTATGCAATCTGGTGTTGGGGATACATGGGAAGCACCGTGCACTCAACTCTAAACCTACATCCAACTGTATCCATCCATCAACACATAACCAGTCATCTTCGGAAACTATTTACCTCGGACCTTCGAAACACATTCGCTATACTAGTTGTGGCAATACTCCCGAACTATCTCCCGAGTACTGGGTGACGTCGGGGGTATCTCACCACCAGACATGCATAGAAGAGTTTTCGATGTCGGCCGCCTCTGGTATTCTAGAACTGCAACGATACATTTGTGACGACAACACCTCAGAGCTCAACTCCCCGGAACACTGCCACAACCCCTAAATGACAGGAGGCACCAAGAACAATGTTCTCGTCACAAAGATATCGGAACAATCCAAACAATACCCGCGTGATCCTAAAAAAACATTTAGTGAAATTTTGAGAATAGTGCAATTAAAACAACGTCAGGAGTCCTCACCAGAGCGATGAAGGGGATGAGGAGTAAAAAGAAATCCTACTCTCCTATATATATATATATATATATATATATATATCGGAGAAGGCTCAAACTTGTTGTGAGCCTAGACTCAACCGTTTTGTGTGTGAGCCTAGACTCAACCGTCAATGATTCGATCAATCATGTGGCTTCTAGGTCGGAGAAGGCTCTGATACCAACTTGTAATGCCCAGGATGCGATTATACCTCCTACATGTCGAGGCACGACTTACAGACATAAGCACATTCTGGAATAATCACAAGCGTGGTACCCTTGCACATCTCATGTAAAAGTTTGGGGATGAAGGAGTAAAATAGATGGCTTACACTCGCCACGTCACACAATGAATACAATAGCATACATTCATCCAAATAACACAGGGTCCGACTATAGACGAAATCCAAACGAGAAAAAGATACCACAAATCGCAAGGCATGATCGCCCCTAGTAGGAACCACTACTGATCGTCGGGATACGATACATAGTAAAAACCATGCTCTTCATCGAACTCCCACTGAATTTCTGATCCATCTCCTGCATCGTTCTCGGCGGTACCTACATCTGGTGTGTGTTGCAATCAGTGAGCCACAAGGACCCAACAATCCCATTCTCAGGTATCAAAACTAGCAAAGCCTTAGGCGTGGAGAGGCAATAAAGTGTTTGCAGCAAGTACTAAGCAACTAGCTTACGAGTCCAGAGTGAGAAGAGAGTATGTGCCAACGGTCGCCAAGTTGATCAAGAAGTGATCCTAGCTACTCACGTTCATGCATAAGCCCACCGTGTTCACTTCCCGAAGCCGTTCTGAAAGAGACCATCACGGTTACTCACACAGGTAGTGTATTCTTAAGGATAAGGTGTCAAGTTATCTACAACAGGTTATTAACAAATTCCCATCTGCCACATAACCGCGGGCACGGCTTTCGAAAGTTCAAAACCCTGCAGGGGTGTCCCATCTTAGCCCATCACAAGCTCACGATCTGCAGAGTCGCAACTCCAAAGTGGGAAGACCCGAGTATTCTTAGAATCCCGTGCTTAAGATATTTCGATAAAGGTAAAACTAATCCACGAAAGCCTCCCGACATGCAGACATCCTGATAAGAGCCGCGTCTATCACGTCTCAGGTCACGATTGGATTGTCCAAACTTCCGATTGGCCAAAATACCAGAGTTGCCCCTGGCGGGCACCGACAGTTGATAGGTTTGGACCAACACTCATGAGGAGCACTGGCCCGGGGATTGATTAAGAACTCGGGTAAATAACTCCCTATGCAAGTTTATAGTTATTATCCGAAAGGTAAAACCAAGGTTGGGCCTTGCTGGAAAAGGTTTAAGCTGTGTGAATTATCAAGGGGGGCCATAAACCGAAACCGTGTTAGGAACGCAAAATCAAGGAACACAACACCGGTTTATCTGGTCCTAAGGTGGCATGAGTGGAACAAAACACCAAGCAGAAGGCCGAGCCTTCCACCCATTACCAATATATATATGTGCATTAATTTTATTAAAATATATATTGTGTTATCCCAATAAACAAGGCCGAACATGGAGCAATCTTCAAACTTCACCTGCAACTAACAATGCTATAAGAGGGGCTGAGCAAAAGCGTACTTAGCCAATCAACAGTTTGCTAGGATGGCGGTTAGAGTGTTTCATGGCAACAATAGGAGGCTGACAAACAGGAATAGGCATCGAGGCATAGCTAAAGAACGAGACAACTAGCATAGGCAAAGATAGAGGTGATATCGGGGAACGGTCATCTTGCCTGGTAAGTTGTCGGTGGGATGGTAAGACGGCTCCTCAAACTCAGTCTCGACAAGATCCTCGAACTCGGTATCAGCTCCCGGCTCTACCCAACATAAGAGCCCTAATTCTTGTCCTATATGTTCTTATAATTCCAAAACCCTTAGAGCGAGACCAAAAACAATTTTACCATTGCCGCAAGTCTCCGTTCTGAAGTGGTTTCATGGGGTGCCCTGTTTTGGCGCCCTACCAGATGGGGAAGCCACCACGTGAGGCCTCTTCGTCAACCTTGCTGCCTCCATTATGATGTGTGAGGCTGATGGTACACACTAGTAGCTATGTGTTTGATCTCTCTCTCCCTTCCATGTTCTTGATGGATTGTAATCTTGATATATCATGAGCTTTATCAATATAGTTGTATATTGTGATGTTTATCTTCCTCTATCTCTTTTGGGGGTGAACTGAGTCTCGCTCATTGAAATTTCTTTATGTTGGATCGAATACTTTGGATTTGAGATTGCATGTGTCGGTGTACAAAAGTAGGGGTGCCTTTTTTACCCCTTACTTGTGCACGGGCAGTCAGAGCCACACCTGTGGCCAATCATAGCAGAGCAGAAGGGGGAAGCCAGGAACGCGGAGTTATCAGAACAACACCAAGACGGCGGCACGAGAAGACCAAGCAAGGATACAGGCTCTCCCCCGGCAAGGACTCTTGCCGGGGCGGCCTGCGCGCCGCCGGCAAGGGCTCTTGCCGGGGCAATCCACGCAGACGCCTCCGTCGCAGCCACCCATGAAGCATATGGGCTCCAGCGGTATGAACAACATTGGAGCCAAGGCTCTGGAAGCACCCACGTGATGGCATGCAGATCTTTGTGAAGACAAAGATCTATGACTCCCAAGATAAGAACCATAAGACATGGCGATCACAAGGCTCCTTGCCGAGGACGCCCACTAGGCCCCGGCAAGGCTCCTTGCCAAAGACACCCTAGAGCCCCAGCAAGCCTCTTCCCGTGGGATACTCACGAAGGCCCCTGCAAGACCCTTGCTGGGAACAGAAGCAAGTCTGCGGCAGGCCCTTGCCGCCCCGTCGCCGCCCCAGCTCGGCCGCCGACCCGCTGGCCCAGGCAGGCACCCACATGGCGATACGTGGTTCCTGGGCTAGCTAGTCAAGCACCTGCGTGGTGGCATGCAGATCTTCGTGAAGGCCTTCCATGGCGCCACCTCAGCTGCCTACCTCTCTGGCCTAGATGCGCGTCGCGACTAGACAGAGAGGCCACGGACGAGACGGGCTTCTTTTCTGTCCCAGATAAAGTAAATAGACACCTAAGAAGCACATTTTATGCGCCTTCTCCCGTAATGGCATGGGATAAGCCTATACACTATACACCGTTCCACCTCCTGTGTGCCACTGTGGCAGCCCCTTTAGACCATAAATGGAGGCCCGCGGCATCCCTGAAAAACTGGACATGCACGGTAGCTAGCTCAAGAACACTCAAATATACACCAAACCAAGACTAGGGTATTACGCATCCTCACGGCCCGAACCTGGGTAAACGATTGCTATGCTGACTCTTAGACCTGTTCTTTGTACAACCTCGCGCCCGCCAACCGTAGAAGGGATTCTAGTGATCCCATAGGTGTCGTTTCATACTGACATCTTTGGCGCGCCAGGTAGGGGCTGGCGCAGTTGTGAAAATCTGGTCTAGTAGTTAGCATAGCGATTCTTCATCGCCATGGATCCTAAGAAGAAGATGATCGTGGCGGTCGACTCGTTTGCAGCTGAACGGCCCGTGCCGGTGCAGGCTGGCAACGGGGTGGTTGCGTATGGGAGCCGAGGCGTGACCCGCGAACACCCGCGTCGTTCCAGCAGCCAAAGCATGGCAAGCGACATCGTTCGTGCGCGAGATGACTCACCACTCGCCACCAAGTCCAATAGTGGAGCCAGGACCCCCGCATGCGGCGCGGGGCTCTCCAAGAGTGGCGTCGTACCCCGCACGGGCGACACAGCGACTTCCAAGATGCCCACGGCAGCACCCACGTCGCGTTCCTCCCAGGTCATGCACGATGAGCGGCATCGCCGCGGGGAGGACACCGGGCGCCGCCGTGGAAAGGGCCCCGCGCATTAGTCACGAGGTGCAGAACATCAGCATGCTTGCCGAGGCGCTGGTGGGGATGGCGTGCAGCTGCGGGACCGTGATAGAGTTCCTTCTAACATGGTTAGAAGTCGCAGCGCATCTCGATCCGCGCAGCTCTCGCCACCACCCACGCCGGCGGAAGCCTTAGCGTGTGTAGTTGCTCCTCGACTTCCCTCCTGCTGCGGAGAAGCTCTATGAGTGGAGAGCTACAGTTAATAGCCTCGTTGCCATCGCCAACAAGGACGAACCTCAGCCAGCGGGGCCTTCGGGTAGACGCTCTGCCGAGCCACCACACGCCAGCGGTGAAAGGACCGGAGGCGCCGCAGCCACGCTGCATTCTCCTCCTCCTCGCCAGCTACCACGTGTGCGGGCCCGTCGGGACGACGCTTGTGACGACGTATCCATAGCGTCGTTCGACCCACGGACCCACCGTGATCAGCTCCAAGTTCTTCGAGAGCGTGCCCACGAGGATGCTCAACCCACCATCGAGCGCGAATGCAAGGCACGCCACCAGTTAGATAAGCGGGCAGGGCCTGCTGTGGACAACCCAGCACCGGGAGGATCTGGAGGCTTACCTTAAGAGGTAGGTTGTCCGGCCTTTACCCTGAGCTGCGGCGTTTCCAGTGGCCCACCCACCGCACCTTCAAGCCCGACGTCAGCGAGAAATACAATGGCAAGACTCACCCGTCAGAGTTCCTCAACATCTACACCATCGCGATGCAGGCTGCTGGGGCGCGCGAAGACAAGGTGCTTGCCAATTATTTCCCGTTGGCACTTAAACCCAACGTCATGTCATGGCTGATGCACTTGCTGGCGGATTCCATTTCTTCCTGGTCGGATTTGTGCCATTAGTTTGTTGGCGCTTTTACGGGAGGCCACCAGGCTCATGGCCAAGCAAGCGATTTGCATGTCATCCCCTAGAAGGAAGGTGAAAGCCTGCGCAAGTACATACAGAGGAACAGCCGAGTGCAGTACAACATCCCAGACGTTCATCCTGCCGCCATCATCAGCGCGTTCCACTAGTACGTTCGCAACCGCAAGATGCATGAGGAGCTGGCGATGAATATAGTCAAGGATGTGGCCGAACTCTATGTTCTAGCCTACAGATGCGTCTGGGCTAAAGAGGGAAGGAAGTACCCCGGCGAAGACGCCAGTGTGGAAACCCATTCCTCAGACGAAGATGCCGTCGCCCCGAAGAAAAAGGGTCGACTCCGTAACAGGAAACGCAAGGGCAAGGCTGTGCTTGCCGTCGAGGGATCCGACGATGCCGGCACCGCCAAGAAAACCAAGGAATACGACCCCGGCAAGGAAATCGCCTGGTGTGTCGCCAGCCAGGCCTTGGAGGCCGCCGACAAGCCGGGAAGCTCCGACAAGCAGTATTGCAAGATCTACCGTACCAAAGGCCATGACCTCCTGAACTGCCGACAAGTCGCGGAGCTCGCAGAGGAGGAAAAGGCCGAGTACGAGAGTCGAGACAAGGAGAAAGGCCAAGATGGTGCTGAAGGATCCGGCAAGAAACGTGGTGGCCAGCCTGGCCACCGCGACAAAGATAACCAACATGAACGACCCGCCCGGGGTTGTGACAAGAAGTGAGAAGATGATGATCGTGAAGAGGACGACGAGTCTGGCGAGCAAGAGTTCCATAAGTCCACGGAGGCCATGTGCGCCAACGGCGGTGCCTCCCTGCACACCTCCCACCGCCAACTTAAACAGTGGGCGCGTGAGATTACAGCAGCGGAGCCGTTGTTCGATGCCCAGAACCCGCTGAGGTGGTCCAGCACTCCTATCATCTTCGACGCCGAGGATCACCCTGACCACACGACTGTGGTCGGGTGTTTGCCATTGTCGGTACCACCAACAATACGCAACCTCAAGGTTGATGGCGGGGCTGGCCTGAACTTGATCTTGCCTGTCGTGATCAAAAGGATGCAAATCCCTGATGGAGACCTTGAGGGGACGGGCTCGTTTCAAGGAGTCAACCCAGGAAGAAGCCAACCAAAGGGTAAACTCACGCTGCCCGTCACATTCGGGGGCGAGCTAAACTACAGGATGGAGAGGATTGTTTTTTATGTGGCCAAGATCTCCTTGCCTTACAATGGTGTCACATCCCTAGTTAGCATTTGCATTAGGACCTAGCTAGAGTGTGCATCATGTTTACTTTTCAAAGAAACTGGAAATGGGATTAACAGAAACCCTAGCACCCCTCTCCTAACAACTAGGGTTTGATAAAATATTTTCCAATGTACCCAAAATGCCCTTCAAAAATGTTCATCATTTCTGCCTTGGTCTTAAACCTCTGCCAAAAATGGTGCACAATTTTCTAGGACCCTCTAGGGCTTTGGATTAAATCATATGGTATTTGAAATTGGGCATTTAAATGCTATAAAATATTTTAAATGCTCAAATAATCATAAACTATAATGTTTCCTACTGTTCTTAATATATACAGTAGGTATGACAAGTGTTATGAGTTACAAAAATGCTATGGCATTTTATTTAAATGAACAAAGCTGCAAAAGAAATGAAACAGAAAAGAAAATAGAAAAAAAGGGAGAGAGAAAAGCTTACCTGGCGCCCCACCCGGCCCACCTGCCGGCCCAGCCCAGCTGCCGCTCCAGCGAGCTGCTTGGCTCGGCCAGGCAGGCAGGCAGGTGCTCGACGGCGACCGCGCCGCGTGCCACGCAACTGCCCGCCGCCCTGCTTCATCCTCTCGCCGTCCTGGAGGGATGGTTCGATCGTCCACGTCCTCCCCGAGCTCGCAGACACCTCCACCTCCCCCCAGTTCCTCTCCCTCGCTCTCCCCGCGCCATGGCCGACGCCGCCGTGTTCGCACCGTCGTAGAAGCCGCGTCCACCGTCGTCCCTGAGCCCCGCCTTGGTGTCCATCGTCTCCGCCGTCCTCGACTGCTTCGAACAGGCCGAGCCCCGAGCGCTCGCCCGCCCTGGAGACGCCCCCGACCTCTTCTTCCCCAACTCCGGCCGCGGAGATCCCTCTTGCCGTTCCGCTCAGCTCCGACCACCTCCGAGCTCACTCCGGCGCTTGCTGCAACCCCTGTGAGCCTAGCTTCATCCTCCCCCTCTCCGTTGGCCCTCTTTTGCCCTGGAACGTACTGCACAAAGCTCACCCGCACGCACCGCCGCCGTGATCGTCGCCGGTGATGCTCCGGTGACCATTTGGTCACTGGCACCCGTCCATCACACTCACCGCAACACGTAGATGCGAAAGGTGCTACGCACGCATCGCCTAGGCCCCTGCAGCCGCATCTCCACACACGCCCGACGCCGGTCGCCGCCGTCGAGCTCGTTGCCGTCGTCTCCGGCCACCCCAGGTCCGGCGACCACCACCATCCGACGCGCAACAGCAAGGGCTTTCCAACGCACCTAACCGCAGCTCGAGCCGTGCAACGTAGGCGATTTCCGAAGCACGCCGCCGTGTTTGGCCTCGCCGGCGAGTTGGACCTGTTTTGACCACGGGTTTGACCCCCTGGGTCACTGGCATGTGGGCCCTGCCCGCAAGTCAAACCTGGTTTAGGTGTTAATTTAATTCTAATTAGTTAATTAGTTAACTGTGACACTGACCAGTGGGTCCCACTGGTCAGGTTTGACTTGGACTGGCCCTGTTGACTGCCTGACGTTAGCATGATGTCATGCTGACGCAGTAAAGGTTTTTCTGGGATTTTTAGATTTAAAATAATTCAGGAAATTCCAGAAAATACCCAAAACTTCTAAAAATCATATAAAATCAACCATAGCTCAGATGGAAAAGATTTATGTATGAAAAATGATCAGAAAAATCCAATCTTTCCAATGGCACTGGTTTCATGCATGTTTGAACAAGTTAACTTGCTGTATGCATCAAAAACATGATAATGCACTTATTTAAATAATAGTTTGAACTTCAATTTGAATCTTTGATTCAAATAGGTTCAAACCCTTCTGGTTTTAGTTGCATTAGCCAACACACATGCATCTTGCCATGTCATAAACATGCATCATATTGTTGCATTTGTTTGTTAATGATTGTATCGTCGGTATTCCCTGTGTTAGGTCCTGCTCCCGAGGATACTGCTGCTTACCCAGCTGAAGAGCAGTACCCGACAACTACCTTGTCAGGCAAGCAATCATTGATCATTCCGATACAAACCCAATCTTCTCGCTCCTGCTCTCTTTTACTGCATTAAGGCAACAGCGTGTGAACCGCTACTTGCTGCGGTAGTTGAACCCTATTCCCTTGCATGACCTGTCATTGCCACAGTAAATAGTTGAAACCCACTAGCATGTGTAGGAGTTGATTGAGCCATGTGATGTGTGATCCACCATGCTATTTGTTTATGTTGCCTGCTATGCTTAGAGTTGTGTCTGGTCTGGTTCATCTGGGTGATGGATCAGAGTGAAATAATCTTACCGATAAAGAGAAGGAGGTGTGGAATACGCTTGGTAAAGGTATCGATCAAAGGCCATGTAGGAGTACATGGTGGGTTGTTTCATTGGAATCGTCCATAGGACCTGAGATCTGTATGTGTGGTTCAAGTTGCAGTTACTACCATGCATTGGGCCCGAAACCAATGTACCCTCTCGGCTTATTAATTACCCTCGACCTCTGTCCAGTAGTTGCAACTAGTTTCTGGTGTTTATAGCTTACTGGAGGTCGTGCACAACACTGACCCTCGGGGTGGGTTGTGATGCGACAGGTACGTGGCACGGTGTACCGGTTGCCCGTTTGGTGACTCGGGAACCCTGTACACATCGTTTGGGGCCGTGAGCGACACCCCGGCCGGATCTCCCCACGGATGGAACCCAAATAGGCGATAAACCTGGACGAGAGACTTGAGTAGTTAGTCAGGTCGTGGCCGACACCCTCGCTTGGCTTCCGCTTGAAGGTTGCCGAGTACACGCTGAGTAAACGGCGATAAGTGGTGAAAGCGTGTGTGAAGAAGTACACCCCTGCAGGGTTATCAAACTATTCGAATAGCCGTTGTTCGCGGTACGAACTACTTGGTTACTCTTACAGTTCATAGACAAGTTGATGGATACTAGTAAAAGCCTCAAGATAAGTGTGAGTGCCGTGGATGGCCCTTCCGTAGGATGACGGAAGAGGATCCTCGGTAGTGTATTGATGTGGTGAGTAGAGGACTCGTGTTCGTAATAACATCTTGCAATCTGTTGAGAGTTGTAGTATAGGTTAGCCAAGGTCAAAGCTGGCATTCTGCTATAAACTCCACTACCCCCCTTGATAATGTTGCATGTATGATAGGTTCTGTGGTAAGACTTGCTGAGTACCTTTGTACTCATGTTTGCTTAATAACTGTTGCAGAGGAGAACCCTGCCCCTTCTGATGGGTTCTACATAGACGTTGACGTCGACGAGTAGCTTGACACCCAGACGGAGATCTGGAGCTTGTGAAGGGCCTTGTAGATAGTCAGGCTACACCAAGCCTGTTTTATTTTCTAAGTTGTCTGTACTCAGACATGTAGCTTCCACTTGTGCTTGTATGACTGTATGACTTGAGTGTTGGGTCATGTGACCCCTACCTGTATGGATATGTTATGTATGGCTCTTGGAGCCTTTTAAATAAAGTACTTTGAGTCATAGAGTTCTGTTGTGATGCAATGTTGTATTTGCACATATTGAGCATATTGCGTGTATGATTGAAATGCTTGGTATGTGTGGGATCCGACACCTAGTTGTTTTCCTTTGGTAGCCTATCTTACAGGGAAATGCCTCCTAGTGATTCCAATGAGCCTTGGTAGCTTGCTACTGCTCGGAACACGTAGGCTGGCCGGCATGTGTCCTTCTTCGTTCCTGTGTCTGCCCCTTAGGGGAAATGTCACGCGTTGTTCCCTTAAGTCCATGTAGCTTGCTATGACTTGGGTTCATACGTTGATGACCGACACGTTCGTTGCTGGGTCATGGATGCCTGTCTCTGTAATTTAGTGCCACTTTTGGTTTATAACTAGCCATGTTGGCCCGGGTTCTCTGTCATATGGATGCTAGCGACACTGTCATATACGTGTGCCAAAATGCGCAAACGGTCCCGGGCAAGGTAAGGTGGCACCCGTGGGGTTACCGTGCGTGAGGCCGCAAAGTGATATGACGTGTTACAGCTAGATCGGTGTGACTTAGGATCGGGGTCCTGACAGCGTTGGTATCAGAGCTGGACTGCCTGTAGGTTTCTCAAGCCAAACTGGTCGATATTGAGTCTAGAAAAATTCTTAGTTATATGTAGGGGAATTGATTGTGGAAGGGAATGTAAGGCTCTTTTTACTCCTTTACCTTATGCCCTTCTGATCTGAGTCTGTCTATTCTTTCTACGGAGATTTAGGATTAGGCCTCTTATTCTTACTAGGTTCACGTGTTACTAATCCGTAGACTCTTAGGATTGTTGGTTTCAAGCCTCAGTTCAGTTTCTATCCTTTTGAGTATGATGATTGTTGAACCGGAACCTTGATATGGAATAGTTGAGTGGCTATGCTATCATTTGTATGATGTCTCAAATATTTGTTTGAGCATTTACAGTTGTTATGCTGCCCGATTTCTCCCAGAAACACTAATGCCTTTGCATTATTTCGTGTTTCAGATGTCTGGCCGCATCCCTCACCAAGTGGTTCGTTTGACTCGGTGCATTAACGTGACCGGTCACACGGCCATGCTAGTCCATGTGATGACTGAGACCGGTTATCGCTGGTATCCTGAGTACACCGTAGAGGAACAGTACCGGGATTTCAATCAAAGTCAGTATTTCTGCACAGTCCGGATATACCCCTCATATCCCGGAGCTAATGATCCCATCCATTGGTCTTATGGACTCGGGATTACCATCGAGATGGCAGTACAGGATGCCGCTTATTCGATGATGACCATTCTCCGTGCTAGGCATGCCCTGTTGCTGAACACTGAGTTCTGTTACATGCCAGCCTCACTTCCTGGAGAGGAAGGCTACTACACTGGTCTGTATACTGATGCTGCTCATGAAGAGCCACTGCTTCAGACTACTGTTCAGATGTTGGAGGATAGGGACCGTGAGGTCCGTGCCCTCCGAATGGAGCTGTATAACACCCGAGCCGCTCACTGGACTACTTTGACACGGCTTGCACCTGCTGTGCACGCCGGATATCTGGACATGCGGGATTTGTACCCCGTGCGGACTCGTTTGCCTGATCGCATGGATTGGCGTGACATTGGGGGTATTACGCCTCCACGTGGGCGTCGGTTACCACCAGCATCGGGACCGAGACCACACCCATGCCCCTATGGTCCACAGCCTTCGAGTGCTCGCGAGTTCCAAGATCCGTCTGTACCACTTCCAGGCTACGGTGGTAATCTCTACGAGGATTACTACGCGAATGTCTGAGCTAGTCCGTGGTAGTAGTAGTATTGTAGTAGTTGTATTTCCACAGTCCTGCGTGTCTTGTGGAATATGACTTAGTGTGTACTGAGTTCCGGAGGTGTAGTTAAATAATGTATAGGAGCTTGGAATGCCTCTGATGGGATGTATCGTCTTTCACCGCAGTTGTACTTTAGCCTTGGCTTGTACTAAACTTTTTATGGTGTGTATGACCACTGGTGTATATATAGCACTTCCTATATTACCATGTCGTACGGATGAACATCTCTGCATTCTGTGTCATCCATTACATTCTGCACTTCTATGTCAAATTTTTGCCATCCTTGTCTAAACCGTTGTTTTGTTTCCCTAGGATGGTCAACACTCGCAACACTCCTGCTGCTCAGGAGCAGGTTGAGGCTAGTGGGGCTAGAGATGGAAATCTGCCCCAGCCACCCTCCTTGGCGGAAGTTATGCTTGAAGCAGAACGGAACAAGGGAGAGACCAACCGTCTGCTGGAACGCATAGAGCAGAACACTGGGTTCCGTCAGAGGAATGACGTGGTGTCAATCCACGATTTTATCAAGATGTGTCCACCAAAGTTCCATCACTCCACTGAACCTCTGGATGCTGATGACTGGCTACGTAGTATCACCCACAAGCTACACTATGCCCGTGTGGCCGAAGCTGACAAGGTTATCTACGCCGCCTACCATCTTGAGGGCCCTGCCAGTCTTTGGTGGGAAAACTTTGAGGCTATGCGACCTGCTGGCCAAGTCACTACCTGGGTTGAGTTCAGTGAGGCATTCCGTGAACATCACATTCCGGAAGGTCTCATGGATCGCAAGCGGGAGGAATTCTGCAATTTCACCCAGGGCCGTTTAACTGTGGATGGCTACAGTCGCGAGTTTGGTAATCTGGCGTGCTATGCACCTGAAGAAGTATCCACCGATGCCAAGAAACAGGCGAGGTTCCGCAAGGGACTTAGCCCTGAACTCCGTCGAGATCTACGTCTGCACGAGTGCACCTCCTTCCAGAAGTTGGTTAACAAGGCTATCAGTGCTAAAACAGGCCAGACCAACTTCGAGGCCACCCGCAAGCATACTCGAGACTTTGGTTCCTCATCCGGCTCTGGCTCTCACAAGCGCCGAGTGTGGGTTCCTAACACTGCTCTGCCACCCAAGTATACACCGAGGCCATCATATGAGGCGCCTCGCCCAACTCAACAGTTTGCACCTGCTAAGACCTATGGAGGACCACCTTCCAACTTTGCTCCACGCACCACCACTGTGACTTGTTTCAAGTGTGGAGAACCGGGACACTACATGCGTGATTGTCCCCAGAACCAGCCAGGAAAACCCGTTGGCCGTGGTAAGCCAACCGGCAAGGTGAACTATGTCAAGCCCATCCCCACTGCACGTGGTCATGTCAACTATGTTTCTGCCGAAGAAGCTTATGAGGATCCTAACGTCGTCCTTGGTATGCTTCTCGTAAACTGCCATCCGGCATCTGTTCTTTTCGATACTGGAGCATCCCATTCGTTCATATCTGAGAGCTATGCTCGATTGCACAACATGACTTTTTGTGACATGCCTACTTCCATGGTTGTTCAAACTCCTGGTTCAAAGTGGCAAACCTCTAGGGTAAGCCATGGAAATGAAATTCTTGTCGATAGACTTGTTTTCCTTGCATCTTTAATCGCTCTCAAGTCCTCGGACATAAACATCATCTTGGGTATGGATTGGATGACAACTCATTACGCCAAGATTGATTGCTTTACTAGGACCGGTCAACTTACACATCCATCCGGCAAGATAGTCAATGTCTTGACTCGAATGGCTGAACGTCAGCTCTATTCTATTAATGCCAGCCCTCTACCAGAACTCAAAGATATCCCGGTAGTCCGTGACTTCCCGGATGTTTTTCCAGAAGAACTGCCAGGAGTTCCACCTGACAGAGACGTCGAGTTCGAGATAGATCTTATCCCTGGAACTGTCCCAATCTCTAGGAGACCTTATAAGATGGCACCACTAGAATTAGCTGAGCTAAAGAAACAACTCGATGAGTCCTTGCAAAAGGGTTTCATCCGTCCTAGTTCTTCCCCTTGGTCTTGCCCCGTCCTCTTCGTCAAGAAGAAGGATGGAACGGAGCGGGTGGTTGTAGATTACCGACCTGTCAATCTGGTCACCATAAAGAACAAGTATCCGCTTCCCAGGATCAACGACCTGTATGACCAGCTCGCTGGATCCTCAGTCTTCTCTAAGATGGATTTGAGGTTGGGCTACCATCAAATCAAAATCAAGAACGGGGACATTCCTAAAACGGCTTTTGTTACTCGTTATGGCCAATATGAGTACACCGTTATGTCCTTCGGATTAACCAATGCCCCAGCTACCTTCTCTCGGTTAATGAATTCTATATTCATGGAGTATTTGGATAAATTCGTCGTGGTATACCTCGATGATATACTCATTTTCTCCAAGAACAAGGAAGATCATGCCGAGCATTTAAGGTTGGTATTGACGAAGCTTCGAGAGCACCGCCTTTATGCCAAATTCTCGAAATGTGAATTCTGGTTGCCAGAAGTAACCTATCTAGGTCATGTGATCTCTGGCAAGGGTATTGCTGTCAATCCCGAGCGAGTTCAAGCCATACTTGATTGGACTCCCCCTGAATCGGTCAAGCAAGTTAGGAGTTTTCTTGTCTTAGCGAGCTATTGCCGACGTTTCGTCGAGAATTTCTCCAAGGTTGCTAAACCTCTAACCGAACTCCTCAAGAAAGATAAAAAGTTTGAGTGGACCCCATAGTGCGAGTCCAGTTTTCAGGAACTGAAAAGACGCCTGACATCTGCACCTGTACTGGTACCACCAGACTTTTCCAAGGATTTTATAATCTATTGCGACGCCTCGCGACAAGGACTCGGTTGCATTCTCATGCAAGATCGTCAAGTGATTGCATACGCATCCCGACAGTTGCGTCCACATGAGGATAACTATCCTACTCATGATCTAGAGCTTGCAGCTGTAGTCCATGCACTCAAAACATGGCGACATTACCTTCTTGGTAATCGCTGTGAAATCTTCACTGATCACCAAAGTTTGAACTATATCTTCACTCAACCGGATCTAAATCTCAGGCAAAGACGTTGGGTTGAGTTGCTCACCGACTATGATTTAGGAATCACTTACACTCCTGGAAAGGCCAATGTCATGGCTGATGCACTAAGTCGTAAGTCATATTGTAACAACTTAATGTTACAACAAAGTCAACCACTTCTCCACGAGGAATTTCGCAAGCTTAACCTTCACATTGTTCCTCGAGGATTCCTTTCCACCTAGGTGGCGAAACCTACCCTTATGGATCAGGTCATCAAAGCACAGAAGGTTGATCCCGGAATTTCCCGTATTAAGAGGAACATCAAGAAAGGAGTTGCAGGATGTTTCTCAATTGATGATCAAGGAGTCGTATTCTTTAGCAACCGTTTAGTGGTTCCTAAAGTACGAAACCTAAGACGTTTGATCCTTAAGGAGGCTCATGAATCTCCTCTCACGATTCATCCCGGTAGTACCAAAATGTATCAGGACTTACGTCAGAGATTCTGGTGGACTAGGATGAAGAGTGAAATCGCTCAATTCATTGCTAACTGCGACGTTTGTCGTCGAGTCAAAGCAGAGCATCAACGGCCTGCTGGCACCCTTCAACCCTTAGCTATTCCTGAATGGAAATGGGACAAAGTCGGTATGGACTTCATTACCGGGTTTCCCAGGTCCAGGAAAGGGAATAATGCTATCTTCGTCGTTATCGACCGCCTCTCTAAAGTAGCTCATTTCCTGCCTGTACGGGAGAGTATTACCGCTAGCCAGCTAGCAGACTTATATGTCTCTCGAATAGTATCACTTCATGGTGTGCCGTTGGAGATTAACTCAGACCGTGGAAGTCTTTTCACTTCCCGATTTTGGGAAAGTTTCCAGAATGCTATGGGAACTCATCTCACTTTCAGTACTGCCTTCCATCCGTAGTCAAGTGGTCAAGTGGAACGAGTCAATCAAATTCTGGAAGACATGCTTCGAGCCTCTGTCATTTCTTTCGGTATGGAATGGGAAAAATGTCTTCCATTTGCTGAATTCGCTTATAACAATAGTTATCAAGCCAGCCTGGGTAAAGCTCCCTTCGAAGTTCTATATGGACGAAGGTGTCGAACACCTCTTAACTGGTCAGAGACCGGGGAAAGACAATTCTTTGGCCTGGATATGATCCAGGAAGCAGAGGAACAAGTCCGCATCGTTCGTGAGAGATTGAAAACAGCCCAGTCTCGCCAAAAGAGCCAATATGATAGTCATCATAAGGCTGTGACTTTTGAAGTCGGCGATAAGGCTTACCTTCGGGTTACTCCTCTTAAGGGAACCCATCGCTTCGGTATCAAAGGCAAATTGGCCCCTCGTTTCATCGGTCCTTTTCGCATTCTTGCCAAACGAGGAGAAGTTGCCTACCAATTGGAACTACCTCCGCACCTCTCCAGAGTTCATGATGTTTTCCACGTTTCTCAACTCAGGCGTTGCTTCTCGGATCCTATCCGAGGAGTGGACCACGAAACGCTTGATCTCCAGGACAATCTCACATATCGAGAATACCCCGTTCGTATTCTTGATCGAACTGAGCGCACCACTCGACGCCACAATATCAAGTTTCTCAAGGTTCAATGGTCACATCATTCCGAGAGTGAAGCTACTTGGGAAAGGGAGGATCGTCTTCGACTTGAGTACCCCACCCTTTTTCCGGAGGAACCCGAATCTCGGGACGCGATTCTTTTAAGTGGGGGTGAGTTGTCACATCCCTAGTTAGCATTTGCATTAGGACCTAGCTAGAGTGTGCATCATGTTTACTTTTCAAAGAAACTGGAAATGGGATTAACAGAAACCCCAGCACCCCTCTCCTAACAACTAGGGTTTGATAAAATATTTTCCAATGTACCCAAAATGCCCTTCGAAAATGTTCATCATTTCTGCCTTGGTCTTAAACCTCTGCCAAAAATGGTGCACAATTTTCTAGGACACTCTAGGGCTTTGGATTAAATCATATGGTATTTGAAATTGGGCATTTAAATGCTATAAAATATTTTAAATGCTCAAATAATCATAAACTATAATGTTTCCTACTGTTCTTAATATATACAGTAGGTATGACAAGTGTTATGAGTTACAAAAATGCTCTGGCATTTTATTTAAATGAACAAAGCTGCAAAAGAAATGAAACAGAAAAGAAAATAGAAAAAAGGGAGAGAGAAAAGCTTACCTGGCGCCCCACCCGGCCCACCTGCCGGCCCAGCCCACCTGCCGCTCCTGCGAGCTGCTTGGCTCGGCCAGGCAGGCAGGCAGGTGCTCGACGGCGACCGCGCCGCGCGCCACGCAGCTGCCCGCCGCCCTGCTTCATCCTCTCACAGTCGTGGAGGGATGGTTCGATCGTCCACGTCCTCCCCGACCTCGCAGACACCTCCACCTCCCCCCAGTTCCTCTCCCTCGCTCTCCCCGCGCCATGGCCGCCGCCGCCGTGTTCGCACCGTCGTAGAAGCCGCGTCCACCGTCGTCCCTGAGCCCCGCCTTGGTGTCCATCGTCTCCGCCGTCCTCGACTGCTTCGAACAGGCTGAGCCCCGAGCGCTCGCCCGCCCTGGAGACGCCCCCGACCTCTTCTTCCCCAACTCTGGCGCGGAGATCCCTCTCGCCGTTCCGCTCAGCTCCGACCACCTCCGAGCTCGCTCCGGCGCTTGCTGCAACCCCTGTGAGCCTAGCTTCATCCTTCCCCTCTCCGTTGGCACTCTTTTGCCCTGGAACGTACTATACAAAGCTCACCCGCACGCACCACCGCCGTGCTCGTCGCCGGTGATGCTCCGGTGACCATTTGGTCACTGGCACCCGTCCATCACACTCACTGCAGCACGTAGATGCGAAAGGTGCTACGCACGCATCGCCTAGGCCCCTGCAGCCGCATCTCCACACACGCCCGACGCCGGTCGCCGCCGCCGAGCTCGTTGCCGTCGTCTCCGGCCACCCCAGGTCCAGCGACCACCACCATCCGACACGCAACAGCAAGGGCTTTCCAACGCACCTAACCGCAGCTCGAGCTGTGCAACGTAGGCGATTTCCGAAGCACGCCGCCGTGTTTGGCCTCGCCGGCGAGTTGGACCTATTTTGACCACGGGTTTGACCCCCTGGGTCACTGACATGTGGGCCCTGCCCGCAAGTCAAACCTGGTTTAGGTGTTAATTTAATTCTAATTAGTTAATTAGTTAACTGTGACACTGACCAGTGGGTCCCACTGGTCAGGTTTGACTTGGACTGGCCCTGTTGACTACCTGACGTTAGCATGATGTCATGCTGACGCAGTAAAGGTTTTTCTGGGATTTTTAGATTTAAAATAATTCAGGAAATTCCAGAAAATACCCTAAACTTCTAAAAATCATATAAAATCAACCATAGCTCAGATGGAAAAGATTTATATATGAAAAATGATCAGAAAAATCCAATCTTTCCAATGGCACTGGTTTCATGCATGTTTGAACAAGTTAACTTGCTGTATGCATCAAAAACATGATAATGCACTTATTTAAATAATAGTTTGAACTTCAATTTGAATCTTTGATTCAAATAGGTTCAAACCCTTCTGGTTTTAGTTGCATTAGCCGACACACATGCATCTTGCCATGTCATAAACATGCATCATATTGTTGCATTTGTTTGTTAATGATTGTATCGTCGGTATTCCCTGTGTTAGGTCCTGCTCCCGAGGATACTGCTGCTTACCCAGCTGAAGAGCAGTACCCGACAACTACCTTGTCAGGCAAGCAATCATTGATCATTCCGATACAAACCCAATCTTCTCGCTCCTGCTCTCTTTTACTGCATTAAGGCAACAGCGTGTGAACCGCTACTTGCTGCGGTAGTTGAACCCTATTCCCTTGCATGACCTGTCATTGCCACAGTAAATAGTTGAAACCCACTAGCATGTGTAGGAGTTGATTGAGCCATGTGATGTGTGATCCACCATGCTATTTGTTTATGTTGCCTGCTATGCTTAGAGTTGTGTCTGGTCTGGTTCATCTGGGTGATGGATCAGAGCGAAATAATCTTACCGATAAAGAGAAGGAGGTGTGGAATACGCTTGGTAAAGGTATCAATCAAAGGCCATGTAGGAGTACATGGTGGGTTGTTTCATTGGAATCGTCCATAGGACCTGAGATCTGTATGTGTGGTTCAAGTTGCAGTTACTACCATGCATTGGGCCCGAAACCAATGGACCCTCTCGGCTTATTAATTACCCTCGACCTCTGCCCAGGAGTTGCAACTAGTTCCTGGTGTTTATAGCTTACTGGAGATCGTGCACAACGCTGACCCTCAGGGTGGGTTGTGATGCGACAGGTACGTGGCACGGTGTACCGGTTGCCCGTTTGGTGACTCGGGAACCCTGTACACATCGTTTGGGGCCGTGAGCGACACCCCAGTCGGATCTCCCCACGGATGGAACCCAAATAGGAGATAAACCTTGACGAGAGACTTGAGTAGTTAGTCAGGTCGTGGCCGACACCCTCGCTGGGCTTCCACTTGAAGGTTGCCGAGTACACGCCGAGTAAACGGCGATAAGTGGTGAAAGCGTGTGTGAAGAAGTACACCCCTGCAGGGTTATCAAACTATTCGAATAGCCGTTGTTCGCGGTACGAACTACTTGGTTACTCTTACAGGTCATAGACAAGTTGATGGATACTACTAAAAGCCTCAAGATAAGTGTGAGTGTCGTGGATGGCCCTTCCGTAGGATGACGGAAGAGGATCCTCGGTAGTGTATTGATGTGGTGAGTAGAGGACTCGTGTTCGTAATAACATCTTGCAATCTGTTGAGAGTTGTAGTATATGTTAGCCAAGGTCAAAGCTGGCATTCTGCTATAAACTCCACTACACCCCTTGATAATGTGGCATGTATGATAGGTTCTGTGGTAAGACTTGCTGAGTACCTTTGTACTCATGTTTGCTTAATAACTGTTGCAGAGGAGAACCCTGCCCCTGCTGATGGGTTCTACATAGACGTTGACGTCGACGAGTAGCTTGACACCCAGACGGAGATCTGGAGCTTGTGAAGGGCCTTGTAGATAGTCAGGCTACACCAAGCCTGTTTTATTTTCTAAGTTGTCTGTACTCAGACATGTAGCTTCCGCTTGTGCTTGTATGACTGTATGACTTGAGTGTTGGGTCATGTGACCCCTACCTGTATGGATATGTTATGTATGGCTCTTGGAGCCTTTTAAATAAAGTACTTTGAGTCATAGAGTTCTGTTGTGATGCAATGTTGTATTTGCACATATTGAGCATATTGCTTGTATGATTGAAATGCTTGGTATGTGTGGGATCCGACACCTAGTTGTTTTCCTTTGGTAGCCTATCTTACAGGGAAATGCCTCCTAGTGATTCCAATGAGCCTTGGTAGCTTGCTACTGCTCGGAACACGTAGGCTGGCCGGCATGTGTCCTTCTTCGTTCCTGTGTCTGTCCCTTTGGGGAAATGTCACGCGTTGTTCCTTTAAGTCCATGTAGCTTGCTACGACTTGGGTTCATATGTTGATGACCGACACGTTCGTTGCTGGGTCATGGATGCCTGTCTCTGTAATTTAGTGCCACTTTTGGTTTATAACTAGCCATGTCGGCCCGGGTTCTCTGTCATATGTATGCTAGCGACACTGTCATATACGTGTGCCAAAATGCGCAAACGGTCCCGGGCCAGGTAAGGTGGCACCCGTGGGGTTGCCGTGCGTGAGGCCGCAAAGTGATATGGCGTGTTACACCTAGATCGGTGTGACTTAGGATCGGGGTCCTGACAAATGGGGTCCACGGCGCCCAGCGTTGGCCAAATTCATGGTGGCGTCGCATTACGCCTACAACATGCTGAAGATGTCGGGGCCGATGTCCATCATTACCGTCCCCTCCGACAAGAAGGATGCAGTGATCTGCGCTGATCAGCTTTACCGGGAGGCATTTGCCGCAAATGCCGCCAAGGCGCTTGCTCCTGCCACTAAAGCCCCGGGAGGAAAGAAGACCGGTAAGGCCACTCACACCTACTCCGGCAAGCGCTCCTCTTCGGAGTGTAGCGTTCCCGTCGAGGACACGCCAGAGAGCTCCACCGGCAAGAGCAAGAAATCCGGAGCTGCTCCACCAGAAACCAAGCGGGTGTCCGTTGAGGAGGACGACACGGGAGGGGCTTTCATCATAAGCTCCGCCCTCGACAGCAAATAGGTAGACGTGCTCATCAGCTTCCTGCGGGCGAATGTCGACGTGTTTGCATGGCAAGCGTCTGACATCCCCGGGTTTCCCAAGGAGCTGATTGAGCACCATCTTGTTGTCTGCCCTCATGCGCCACCCGTTAAGCAGAAGGTCAAGAAGCAAGTTGTAGAGCAGAAAGAGTTCATCAGAGAGGATACCATGAAGTTAGAGGTAGCCGGCTTAGTGAGAGGAGTGCTCCATCCAACATGGTTGACCAATCCGGTGGTAGTGCGTAAGGCAAATGGGAAGTGGAGGCTGTGTATAGATTATACAGACATTTATAAGGCTTGTCCAAAAGACCCTTTCCCATTGCCACGCATCGACCAGATTGTGGACTCCACAGCCAAATGTGACTTGTTATCATTCCTCCATGCTTACTCAGGCTACCATCAGATCTTCATGACGATAGAAGATGAAGAGAAGACATCATTCATCATCCCATGTGGTATGTATTGCTTTATACGGATGCCTTTCAGATTGAAGAGTGCTGGTTCAACATTTGCAAGGGTAGTCCAGATTGGTTTTGAGCCTCAGTTACATAGAAATATGGAAGCTTATATGGATGATATAGTGGTTAAAACCAAGGACAAAGCAACGCTCGTACAGGATTTGGAAGAGACATTCACGAATCTGCGTAAGATCAACCTTAATTTGAACCCTGAGAAGTGTGTCTTCGGCGTCCCGTCCGGCAAGCTTCTCAGTTTCTTCATATCACAACATGGAATTGAGGCAAATCCAGACAAGATCAAGGCCATTGAGCAGATTGAAGCACCCAGGCGGTTCAAGGATGTGCGTCGGCTTGCTGGCTGCATTGCCGCCATGGGTAGGTTCATCTCCAAATCTGCCGACCGCGCCCTCCCCATTTTCAAGATTTTGAAAAAGGTGGGCCCAATGGAGTGGATCCCAAAAGCCGAAGCGGCACTGCAATATTTGAGGAAATACCTCTCCTCTACAACAATACTGGTCACGCCTAAACCACAAGAGTCGTTACTGTTGTATTTAGCGGCAACGAACCAAGTGGTCAGTGCCGCGCTAGTGGCGCAGGGGGAGGTCAATACGGAAGCGATAGCAATGACAGCACCTGATGCTACTGGGGCCAAAGTGACGCAACCAAATGGAGTGATGCAGAAGAAGAAGATGATGCCGTACCGAGTTTACTTTGTCAGCTCCTTATTACAGGGGGCTAGGTCAAGGTACTCCGGTGTGCAGAAATTGCTCTTCGGCCTCCTTATGGCCTCGAGGAAGCTGTGTCATTACTTCCAAGCACATGAAATTACCATCGTCACCCGCCTCTTGTTGCAATGGATATTGCATAACCCAGATGCGACTGGGAGGATTGTGGACTGGGCCCTGGAGCTGTCAAGCTTCGGTTTGAAATTTGAAAGCACTTCGACGATTCAGAGTAGAGTCTTGGCGGAGTTCGTTGCAGAATGGACCTCAACCCCCGACGAAGAGATCCAAGAGACTACTCTTCCCAGCAAGGGTACGAGTCGCGACTGGATTATGTACTTTGATGGGGCTTTCTCGCTGCAAGGCGCCGGTGCTGGTGTGTTACTCGTCGCACCCACCGGAGAGCACCTCAAGTGTGTGATCCAGATGCACATCCCCGGGGAGGTATCGACAAACAACACCGCCGAGTACGAGGGACTGCTTGCCGGTCTCAGGATCGCGGCGGACCTCGGAATCAAGAAGCTCATCATCAGAGGAGATTCGCAGCTCGTCATCGGGCAAGTGAACAAAGATTACCAGAGCCCGTTGATGGAAGCCTATGTGGATGAACTAAGGAAACTGGAGGAGAGTTTCGACGGTATACAAGCTGACCATGTCCCCCGAGTGGAGAACGACATCGCCGACTACTGTCGGATTCGAGGCTCCGCAAAACCCAAGAAGTTCGAACACAGGGGCGTGAACAAAGATCTCTCCCACTCACGTCTACCTAGAGCCTCTCCCTCGCCCAGTGAAGAGATTCAAGCAAAGAACTAGTGAAGCACACAAGAGTTTACCCAGGTTCAGGTCACCGTGTGGTGTAAAACCCTACTTCCTGTTTTGGTGGATTGGCCTCAGGAGGGCTAGAATATGAACTAGCACAGTGGTTCCTGAGCTCAGGAAGTGAGCTTAGGAGGGTCAGGAGGCAGGTGTTGTTGCTCCTTTGCGTGGTGGCAGAGTTTATGTATCTGCCTCTCTCCTCTTGACTCCTCTTGGTTCAACATGATCCGCATAGTGAGGATCCTAGCTACTTATATAGGCGGCCAGGGTCCTCTTCCACCGAAATGTTTAGGCGGGAAGGGATCCCACAACGGCCATTTTGAGCGGGAACACAAGGACGTTCCTACCCTGACAAAAGCGGTCTTCGCTGCAAAAGGATCAGGCGGTGACGCGATGGTGGGCTCGGCAGTGACATCCTCCCTGTCGTCCTTGCGGTCTTCGGTCTTGTCGCACCAAAGGAGAAACCTTTGTCCCTCTCCTCGGGAACCTGCGTCCGCGCTGCCTCCTCCTAAGGTATGCTTGGCCTCGGATTCATTGCCCCTTCGGAGCACCTTGCCGAGGCCGCTCCTGAGGGGGTCTTGACGTGGTTCTCCTCGCGAGGCTTAGCCCCCTCGCGATGGTCTTGGACAGCTGGTCGATCAGCTCGGCTGTACGAGGCCGTTGTAGGAGCACGTCGCGGCCCGCAGACAGGCAAGTCTAGGTACCCTGGTTCCTAGGACGCCAACAGTAGCCTCCGGGCCCAAGGCATGCGCGGAGTTGGCTTCGGGGCGAAGCCTTAGCCGAGGACGAAGTGCCGCGGGCCCCAAAAAGGCTGTGGGCCAGGCTGGCGTGTGATGGTTGGATGGGACGTGGGCGACCCCGTTCCCCATGCCATCTCGGCAACCGTGCGTCTTGACAAAAAGGGGCCGTCTCCGCTACAGAGGAGTTATTGCTTCCCTTCCTTCCTGCTCAGATCTCTTCCTCCTACGCCTCTCGCCTTCCTAAATTGCCTGCATCCTCCGACACCTTCAACAATGGCGAAGAGGAACAAGGGTACCGAACCGGCGTCCGGATCTGCCTCCTCTCTTGAGGTGACGCTCGAGGAGTCCTCCATCACCAAGGAAGACGACTACTCAGAGGTCCAACCTTTCTTGTCAAGCGTCCACAACGAGCATGGCCCGACGGGGATCTAGGCCGGATCCACCGGGACACGGATCTTGCCGAAGTCCTGCTACCCCTTCTTTCTCCATAGCATCTCCGTGGGACTCGTGCCGCCCTCTCAGAGTTCTTCTACGCCATCCTGGAACATTACCAGGTGCATGCTCTCCATATCCAGCCACACTCCATCTTCGTCCTGTCGCTCTTCACCTTTTACTGTGAGGCACTCGCGGGGGTGAGGCCGACTGTCGCCCTCTACCGCCATTTCTTCTCCTTGCACCGGTACGACGAGGGCCCGTGCTCGGGTTGTGTCTCCTTTGTTTTCCAGCACCAGGGCTGTTGGCTGATGACGGCCGGGAAGAAGATAGACTCCCAGCGAAAGAGGCGGGTCTATCTGGATGCCCAACGAGTCCATCCTCTGCTGGCGTTGCCTACCTCCCACCCGGCGAAACGCGCCGGCTGGAGCTACGCGAAGCTCACCGACCCTCTTGCCGGGCCTGTCCTAGCAAGGATTGAAGCCGACCTGGGCTCGAGGCTTGAAGGGGGCTAGATCATGAAGGAGTTCTTTAGGCAGCGTCTGGCGCCGCTGCAGGCACAGTCACGTCCCATGTGGGAGCTGATGGGCGACGACGACAGGCTCCGGCTCTACTCAGGGGCGCTGGTCGAGGCCGATCTGGACTTCACCTCAGTCACTCTCCTAGGGATGGTTCCTGAGAACCTCTTCGGGCCCACCTTCCGTTGTACAGCCGCCCTGACAAGGTCGAGCTGTTGAAGGCCGTGTCAGGTTTTGGTGCGCCCGTGGACGCTCCGCCCACGGTTGACGTGTCTTTTGGTACCGATGACGAGAGCGACGAGGGGGGCTTAGAGGAGACCCTGGACGACGATGGGGACTCCTCCGAGGTGTCTAGTGCAGGTGCCGCCGGACGGCCCCAAGCGACCACTCCTCGTCGATCCGGACGTGCTGCATCCGGGGGAATCAATGTGGCGACCCAATCGAGGGGCGTCGTACTAGCGAAACTGGCGACCACGGCTGCGCCCGGGACTGTGGCCTCGCGCCTTGCCAAGATCTGGACTAGCGGCATGCCCATAGCGCCAGCGGCCGCGGCCGACCTGTTGGTGAAGAGAAGGGCGGCCTCGCCTCCGACGAGTAAGAGTGCAATCTCTTGCTATCCTTAGTTGTTGTGTCCCTGACGTGCTTCTCCTGACGCAGCAGCGTAGGTGGCGTGACGAAGAAGGCGAAGGGGGAGGTCACGTCGCGGTGCCCTGCCCCTTCTGCTGCTGATGCGACCGCGGAGAAGGGTGCCATGACGCCAGGCGTCTCGGCCAACCGGGCCACCAATCACGCGGCGGCGGTGGCACTTGAGGGCGTCCTTGTTGCCTGCGAGGCCGCGACGGCTTTTGCTCCTGCTGCTTCAGCGAGGGGTGTCAGAGCCCCCGAGCCCCTGGTAGAGCAGCCGGTCTTGTCGGTGGTCGCACGCTAGCCGGCGCAGCCTGGCCCTAAGACCTTGGAGGCTGCCTCCGCCACGCTGGGTCGGCTTCGCGCTGAACTTCAAGGTGGTGATGGCCGCGCGAAGGGCGTGTGGGGTTGATCCATGGGTGGCTCCTGACGGACGAGTCCGTGCGGGCCTCCTGGAACCAGGCCTCGGCGATTGCTGCCAAGGGTCAAGAGGAAGATGTAGCAGCCGCGCGGGCACGCGACGCTGCGTGAGCCGACGCTGCGTCCTGTGAGAAGCACTGTCTCAAGGCGGAGAGTGAGCGGGAGGCCCTTCGCGAGGAAGGCACTTGTCGCGCCCTCGAGCTCGAGAGGTTGGGAAAGGTGCTCGAGGCGCAGAGGGCTGAGACGTCCCGACTACAACAAGAGCAGCTTGCTGACCGCGCAGCCCTGGAGAAGCTAAAGGTTGAGGTTGAGCAGGCCAAGGCGACCCAAGCTTCTCGCGACAAGGAGGACGCCCTTGTGGCCTCTGCAGCAGTGAGTCGCGAGGCCCTCGTCGCCTTTGATCTTGAGGCACGTACGGTGCTGCGGGCCACCTACAGGGAAGGGTTCAAGAAACCACTGGCCGCCCCGGAGGAAGGCCCCGCCGGGCTCCTCGCCGCGCTTGTGAAGTCCCTGCGCGAGGTTGCAGCCGCAATTGGCCAGTTAGTCGATGTCGAGAGCCGCACGCTCCTTACCTTGGTTCTGATGCAGGTGTGCAGCCACCTAAGTCTTCCTGACCCCACTCTTGACCTGGCCTCGTTGTCCGAGCCCGTGACCACAGTCATGGAGGGCATGGTTGCCGAGGCCATGGGGGCGAAGGTCACAGAGCTGGTGGAGGCGTTCCTCCAGGCCACTGCTACCGCAACCGAAGAGGATACTAGTGATGGCGCGCTTGGAGATGCTTAATATGTTCCTATCCAGAGAGAGAAGTGCGAGGGCCTCGGGGAGGCGTAAGAACTTTGTTTGAATTTGAAATTTTTTGTATTATTGTAGTAGCTAGATGATTTCTGTGCTTGCTTCCTTTCATGTTTCCTTGGGTGCTCTTCGCCGGCAAGGCCTAACCCCGCACATACCTCGATCGCCATTGAGCCCTTCAGGTGACCGGGGTTATCGTAATAACTAGACTCAAGGGATGCGGGGCTACGTGGCTAGTGAGACCCTAGGTCGCGATGCCCAGGGGTCCCCCTTCACGTTCAAGCGATCCCGTTTGTGTTCTGGGTCGACAGGGCCCAACCCCGCGCATACCTCGATCGCCATTGAGCCCTCCGGGTGACCAGGGTTATCGTCATAACTTGACTCAAGGGATGAGGGGCTACGTGGCTAGTGAGGCCCCTGGGTCGCGATGCCCAGGGGCCCCCTTTGACGTAGGAACGGCTCTCATGAAGGAGAACGAGCACCATACCTTGCTCAAGAGCCTTCGCCTAGGATGGGGGCACGAGAAGGCCAGGTGTCTGGGCACCTGGTAGGGTGGCGTCTGCCAGGCGTGACCTGAGCATAGTCCCTGTGCCTAGCCCGCCTCACGACACCCATCCAAGGAGAAGCAATGAGCGTCGTGACCTGAAAAGCTACCTGAGGTTGGTGCGACCACTGGGGGCCGCCCTCAGTTGTTTATAACTAGCGCGGAGCATAGAGCTATAACACTTGTGCGGAGTGTGTGCATAACTACGCCTCGATCGTAGCGGCCAGCACGGAGCTTGGTTCTTCCACTGGTTCGTGGGCATAACCGCTCCTCGGTTGGATCTGCCAGCGCGGAGAATGGTACTTCCACTGGACCATGGGAGGAAGCCTCCCACCGGGAGAGACTCCGGGGCATGTACAGTCCCGTCCTGACACGTGGCTTGCATTGTAGCACAGCCAAGGTGTATATGGGCCCTCCTAAAAACAAGCTGAATGACTCTGAGGAGGTTGTCGCGAGCTTAAGCATCACTCACGAGACCCTACCCTAAGGCGGGTTGCTCCTGAGTCTTTTTCTGCAAAATGTGAAAAGAGAGGTGTTGTGTCGACCTGCGCCGAGTGCATCTCTAGAGGGTATCGCATGAGAAGGCCGCAACACCAGCGACCCCAGGAGGTGACATCACGGGAATGGCTCGCGAGACAGAGCTCAGCCGCTGGATTTGTCGGCGCTGCAGGAACGGACCCAAGCACAGACGCCGTGCCCAGTCTTCTCATGCAACGATCCAAAAGGAAAACAACTAGCGCGCGGTTCCCGCGTGAGCGAGACACCTGCCACGGGCCCCTACTTACCCATCCACTATTAGCCCATGCGAGAACAAGGCACCAAGGACCACGAGAGGTGATGTCATGGGAATGGATCGCGAGACAGAGCTCAGCCCTTGGGTTTAGCGACGCTGCAGGGACGGACCCGAGCACAGACGCCGTGCCAGTCCTTAATCATGGGGCGGTCACGAGTGGGATCACAAGGGCTCATGATCTTAGTGGCGGTGATAACGCCAAGCATGTAGATAATGCGAATGGAAAGAAGCAACCAGCCTTGATAATGCGAATGGAAAGAAGCAACTACGGGGGAATAGCCCCCAGCAGTCCGAGGACGATGCAGGCCGGGGGCGCCCTCGATTGGATACCTGAAGCATCACCTGATACTTGTCAAAGAAGAGTTGGGGTAGCTAAAGACGCGAGCCATGTGGGTCGCTCTTGAAGATCGTCGGGCTCCTGAGGCCCAGGGGCTCCGAAGGCTCTCAGTGGTCACACGGGTCCGGTTCTTGCTCCGCCCGGACCGCCTGCAACTGAGCCTCCCGAGCCCCCAAGGCCTGCTGGGCGAGATGCTGGAACGTGGCAGCTGCGTTGCGGAAGCCGATGTCAGGACCGGTCTTCTAGTAAAATATTTACCAAGAGAACCGACCTTTTTATCGAACAAGTACAGAAGAATACTTCCCACTGGTAGGCAAATCCTTGATACAGAATTCCAGAGTACTGAATATTATACATGGTTGAGCTGAGGTTGCCCAACAATTTTATTACAAGCATGCCGATATAAAACATAAGGGCGGATATGACCCAATGGTAGGGTGGTATAACTACTAACTCGTAATAAAAAGAGGTGGTGGATATGTCACAGTGTAGTGGGTGGCATGACTCCAATATCTTGCAGTTCATCGAGTGTCGGAGTGAGACCCGATGAATTTATTAGGTGGTTGGCGGAAGCGGTTATAAAACAGTGATCAACTCCAGGTTCGCAAGAGACTGACTGGGACTCCACTAGACGTCGGACTCACTATCGAACTCTTCATCCATGAGATCACCTTCGTCAACATCTGGCCAAATCAACAAGCCAGGTGAGTACTTTGAATGTACTGGCAAGACAGTTCGGACATAAGATATAACAAATGCAGACATGATGCACTTGAGCAAACTAGCAATATGTACTCGAATAATATAATTTGCGCTGCAAAGTAAAAATGGAAGTCGGGCGGTAGTCCTCCCGAAATCCCAAAGAGAGATAAAAGAATACCAATCGAGTGTCTGAGCGATGCCTCGTGAGGAAAAATGAATAAAAACATGCCACAGTCGGACGTCTGTGCGACATCACATAAAGGGCTTATATTCAAAAGTAAATAACAGGAATGCCACAGTCGTACATCTGAGCGACATCACATAAAGGGCTTATATTCGAAAGTAAATAACAAGAATGCCATAGTCGGACGTTTGAGCGACATCACATAAAGGGCTAATAACAAAAATAATATATGAGAATGCCACAGTCGGACGTCTGAGCCACATCACATAAAGGGCTTATAACAAAAATATGATATAACAATGCCACAGTCGGACGTCTGAGCGACATCACATAAAGGGCTTATAACCAAAATAAGATATGAGAATGCCATAGTCGGATGTCTGAGCAACACCACCTAAAGGGCTTATAACAAAAATAAGATATGAGAATGCCACAGTCGGACGTCTGAGCGACATCACATAAAGGGCTTATATAATCTTTGGTATGACGGTAAAGTATTTCAAGAGATTGATCAGTGCAGAAATAATTGGTTAGTTCATCTACCAAAATGACTCTTGACTAGATCACCATTCTTATCATTATCATAAATTAACTGAGACGGTCACTGGGGTTGACACGAAGATTGACACTAGGCCATAGACATGGCTACTTGGAACATTTTTGACTCTGCAGAGTTTGTACTCTTAAATCACAGCCAACGGATTTCACTAGCCTCAAGAACTAGTTCCATCTATGTTGTTTTAGCAGAAACACAACTAACCAGTACACACCCATTTCACATCCTGCTACCCGGAATCACCCGACACAACACTCACGAAAAACTTTAAGACGGGGACGCTACAACCTAGAATAGCATGGGATCAAATTTATATCGCGCGCTCTAAGGGGTGCGCCCCTCTCGGTCTCAACCGGAAACACCCATGACCCCCGACTGGATGACGGGCTTTAATCCAGGGCCATGGAACCCTCCTCCCGGCCCCTCTATTTGGTGTGTACATGGAAAGAGGTTTGCAGCTGACTAAACCGTAATCTTTGCAGAAGACATGTGACAGTACCAAAAAGGAGACGAACGGGATCATGACTTGATCCACGTTGATACTAGAGTTAACAGTTGACTGGCATGCTTCAACAATACAAGCTCACAACCCCTCATGTCACCACATGATTAGGTTGGTTCATCATCATCTTTCGGGGCTCACCCGAAGCTTGCTTGCATGAAATATAACAACCACAAATGCTTATATAACCATGCTATTAAGAAGAACTGCTCAAGCAAACATGCAACACACTCATCATATCAAAGGTTCAAACATGCTAGCCTGGTTCCGAGTAGTCGGAGTCTAACTTAGTGAAGTTCGCGGCTCCGTCACTTCTTTCGGTATCTACGTGTTCCTGGTGCTCTTCCGCGTTGGTGGGTGGTGGAGTTGGACGTTGGCGAGCCCCACGTCAACGGCGACCCTATATCCAGCGGACGGCGGCTCGGGTGGTTGTAGGTCTCGTCGGAGAGGGCTGCTGGGGTCAAATTGGAGTGGGGGTTAGTCGTCTAGGTGTGCCAGGAAGCTACTGGCAAAACTAGGGCGGTGGAGAAGCTCTCATCAGAGAGGAAGCTGCCGGAGCCCGAAGAGGATCGAGGCGGCTGGAGTCGGGGAAGAAGGGCCCCTCGAGGCTCTTCCAGTGGCTGGGCGGGGTCTGGTGAGTTGGTGGAGTTGTGCGGGGTCGAGAGCGAGTATGGGGGTGCTATTTATAGCCCGCCCGAGGCAGTTGCCACAAACGGAATAAGTCCGGCGAGCGATTACGGTGATGCAGTGGCTGGACCGGTGGCTTAGGCGCTTGAGCATCGACTAGACGGTGTACTGGTTCCATTCCGGTGCAGAACTTAGCAACGCAGGGGCGCTTACGGCATTTCCCCAACGGAACGGCCGTGGGGGCACGTCGGCGATAGAGAGCACGCTCTTCGCATCTCAGGCCATGGCGACGGTGCTGCAGCGTGCACAGGCAAGGAGACATCCACGCGGAGCTTCCAAGTGGCTTGGGCGGTGCCGAACGGTGTTGCGTTGCAGTGTGCACCCTGTCGGCCGCCACGGGTGGCTCTGCCGCCGCGGAAGATGATGGCGTAGGCAGGCCACGGCGCCACCGACGCTCGCAACGAGCCAAGCGACCGTGCGGCACTCAGGATAAGCGCGAGGAGCAGTGCAGCAAGGAGCCAAGGCGACACTGGTGAGATTGACGAGAGCTCTGAGGAAACTGACGAAACTGCACTGTCGACTGCATTCTTCAGTTAACTTTTCTGAACTTTGACAGAAACAGTGCACGCCAGGTGTTTGATGAAATGTTTTTGGCATGTGGAAAATCTTTTCTGGAGCTGATATTTGGTGAGGTGGTCTCTTGATGCATCCAGAGGCTGCCTGAATTTTCATAGATTTTGAGGAAAAGAAAAAAAATATGAATTTCACCAAAAATAGCAAATCTGGTCCAAACTTGTAGCAAGTGAAGTTTGAAAACTTTGAACTATGGACTAGCGAAACAAGATGGATCTAGGTTGAGGGTACTAAGTACTAGCCAGGCGAGTTGGTTTGGAATCAAAAACCAAAAGGGTATTGGTGGTTCCTTTGTAAATCACCAAGGCTCAAATTAATGGACATAATTTGTTTTTGGGATAAAATAATTAGAAGAAAAATCCCAATGAGGTTGAAACCTACTGGAATTTGATGAGGGACTTCTTTCAAGGTGGAAAGGAGGTTTTGGGGAGAAAGACTTCCATTGGGTGTCATGGCAAGAGAAGAAGTTGAATGGGGAAGACAAGTCCATGGTTTTTAATATGAAGGTTTTTCATGAAGGGAAAAATTGTCAAACAAAACCTCTTTGAAAATACTTGTGTTGAGCTAACACAAGTAGAAAATCTTCAAGACCAGAATCAAGGTTGAGAAGAACACACAAACTTTTGTCATAAAAGTTTTTAGAAAGGGTTTTAAGAAAAGATCAAATATCCCCGTTCCAAAAGACTAAAAAGTTTGATGAAAACAAATCAAAAAAAATTTGGAGTGTTACAACACCTACCTCCTTAGGAAAAATCTCGTCCCCGAGATTTCAGCTGATCCTCAAATAGGTGTGGGTACTCTGTCCGAAGGAAATCCTCTCTTTCCCATGTTGCCTCATCCTCGGTGTGATTGCTCCACTGAACCTTGAGAAATTTAATTGTTTTTTGACGGGTTCTTCTTTCAGACTCCTCCAATATTTTTATTGGGCGTTCCCCGTAGGTGAGGTCTAGTTTCACATAAAGGTTTTCATGCGACAGATGCTTCTCCGGGTTGCTTACACATTTCCTTAGCTGTGAGACATGGAATACATCGTGGACGTCTGATAGTTCCTTGGGAAGGTCCAACTGGTAGGCCACTGTGCCTCTCCGTGCAACTATACGGAAGGGTCCGATAAATCATGGTGCTAGCTTTCCTTTGACTTTGAATCGTTGCAGGCCCCTCATAGGAGATACACGTAGATACATATTTTCACCTGGTTCAAAACTGACTTCACGATGCTTTTCATCATAATAACTCTTCTGTCGGCTTTGGGCTGTCTTGAGTCGATCCCGTATTAGTCTAACTTTTTCCTCAGCTTCCTTGAGCATGTCTGATCCGAAGATACGACTGTCCCATGTTTCTGAACAGTTTAATGGGGTACGACATCTTCGTCCATACAAGGCTTCGAAAGGTGCCATTTTCAGACTGGCTTGGTAACTATTGTTGTATGTGAACTCGGCATACGGCAAGCTTGCTTCCAAACTGGTCCCATAGGTGAGAACACACGCCCTCAGCATGTCTTCTAGAATTTGATTTACCCGTTCAGTTTGTCCTCCAGTCTGGGGGTGGTATAATGTACTGAATACTAGTTGCGTTCCCAGAGCTTGCTGTAAATGATCCCAAAATTTAGAGACGATCTGAGTGCCTCTGTCGGATATTATAGTCTTTGGAACTCCATGCAGGCATACTATACAGGCGCGGTAAAGTTTGGCAAGCTTCTGGGTGGTGTGGCTTGTCTTGACTAGGATGAAGTGCACCACCTTAGTTACACTATCTGTGATGACCCATATAGCATCATTTCCGTGATGTGACTGGGGTAGTCCAACAATAAAGTCCATCCTAATATCGTCCCATTTCCACTCAGGTATCTTGTTTGGCTGTAATAGTCCTGCGGGTTTTTTGGTGCTCGGCTTTAATGCGTTGACATGAATCACAACATGCAATGTATGTGGCTATATCCCTCTTCATACCATGCCACCAAAACCTTTCCTGAATGTCCTTCTACATTTTGGTCCCTCCAGGGTGAATTGAATATGGAGCGGCGTGGCTCTCTGCTAGAATTTGCTGTTTGAGGTCTTCCTTATTGGGTACGCAAAGCCTGTCTCCGAACCATAATATTCCCTCACTGTCTATGGCAAATTCTGAGGCCTTGCCCTAACTCACTTTTCTTTTTATGCCTTCAATCCTGGGGTGTCCAAGCTGAGCTTTCTTAATTTGTTCTATTAGCGTAGGCCATATTTCCATATTTGACACTTCGCCTTCGGTGACCATCATCAAGTTGAGCTTGGCGAATTCCTGCTAGAACTCAGGTCTCAAGTTTTGTAGGCTGCCGTTGTTTGAGCTGGGGTTACGGCTGAGAGCATCTGCTACTACGTTCGCCTTTCCTGGGTGATAGTGAATGCCAATGTCATAATATTTCACCAATTCCAACCAGCGTCGTTGTCGTAAATTGAGTTCTGGTTGTGTGAAAATATATCTGAGGCTCTTATGGTCTGTATATATTTCACAACGATTCCGAAGCAAAAAGTGCCTCCACTCCTTGAGTGCATGAATGACTGCTACCAATTCTAAGTTGTGAGTAGGATAATTTTCTTCATGCTTCGGTAGTTGCCGGGAAGCGTATGCGACTACCTTGCCTTCTTGCATCAGTACACATCCGAGGCCTTTCCGGGATGCGTTGCAATATACCTCAAAACTTTTATGTATGTCCGGTACGACCAATACTGGGGTTGTTGTTAATTTCCTTTTGAGTTCCTGGAATCTTTTCTCACAAGCTTCAGTCCATACGAATTTCATATGTTTCTTGAGTAACTGTGTCATTGGTTTGGCTATGGTGGAAAATCCCTCAATAAACCTTCGATAATATCCAGCCATTCCGAGGAAACTTAGTACATCTGTTACATTGGCTGGTGGCTTCCAACCAAGTACGGCCTTGACTTTTTCCGGGTCCATAGAAACTCCTTCTTGTGTCAATACGTGGCCCAGAAAACCAACCTGTCTTAACGAAAATTCACATTTGCTGAATTTGGCGTAGAGTTGATGTTTCCTTAATTCTCCCAATACAATTCGGAGATGTTCAGCATGTTCTTCTGGTGTCTTTGAATATACCAGGATATCATCGATAAATACCACAACAAATTTGTCCATAAATTTCATAAACACTTTGTTCATGAGGTGGACAAAATATGCGGGGGCGTTGGTCAGTCCAAACGGCATTACTGTAAATTCATATAGTCCGTATCTGGAGGTGAATGTTGTTTTCGGGATATCTTCTGTCCGTACCTTTAATTGATGATAACCCGACCTTAAATCAATTTTGAGAAAACCTTGGCTTGAGCGAGCTGGTCAAATAAGTCATTTATCCATGGCATTGGATATTTGTTCTTGATGGTGACCATGTTGAGCGCTCGGTAGTCTATACACAATCTCATTGTCCCATCCTTTTTCTTGGCAAATAATACCGGCGAACCTCAAGGTGAGGAGCTGGCCCGTAAAAATCCCTTGTCCAGTAATTCCTTTATTTGCTTGTTTAGTTCAACCAATTCGGGCGGTGCCATTTTGTATGGTTTCTTGTAAATGGGGGTGGTTCCAGGTGCTAGCTCAATGATGAATTCTATTTCTCTGTCTGGTGGCATGCCTGGCAGTTCTTCGGGAAATACGTCCGGGAACTCACATACTACTGGAACCTTGCTTAACTCAGAAGTGTCTACCTTGTTCAATTTTGGTTGCCGTGATACTGGTCTTTCTTGAGCTGTGACTTTTATTGTCTTTCCGTGATGATGAGTAAGAATCATAGGTCGGTTGAAGCAGTCGATAAATCCTTTGTTGGTGGTTAGCTAGTCCATACCCAGGATAACATCAAGTCCCTTATTTTCCAACACGATGATATTTGCGTGAAACTTTAATCCTTCAATCTCAATAGTTACACATTGGCAGTAATTCTGAGTGATCTGCTTACTTCCGGGGGACTTGATGGTCATTGATTTTCCCAAGGGAAGCATCGAAAAATCATGTTGCAAAGCAAAGCTCTTCGAAATGAACGAATGAGAAGCTCCAGAATCAAACAAAACCGTGGCAGATATTGTGTTGACAGGGAACGTACCGAGTACGATATCCGGGGCATCCTGTGCTTGCTCCTTGGTCACGTGGTTCAGGTGGCCTTTCTTGTGGTTGTTATTGGGGTTGAAGTTGTTACGCTTGGGCGCTGAATTGTTTCCATTGCTGTTCGGCTTCGGGGTTGAGTTCCTTTGTTTTGGGACTGTTTGGCATAGTGTCCCTCTTCTCCACAAGCGTAGCAAGTAACACCTGGGCGATACGTGAAATCCTTGTCCCTTGCATGAATTTTTTTGTTCAGACGCGTGTCATTGGTTATGGATTTGTTTGCCCCATTTTTCAAAAAATTAATCTTGTTCCTGTTGTTGCGAGTGTGGGTAGTCTTATCCCTTTTTCCCTTGTGAATATCTTCCCGGTCGCGACGCTCATTTTCCAAAGTAATAGCCTTGTCCACAAGTGTCTTGAAATCTGGAAAAGTGTGTACGACTAGCTGGCATTTAAGTGTTGGTGCCAGACCGTCCAGGAATTTTTCCATCTTCTTATTTTCAGTCATACGCTCTTCGTTGGCATAACGAGATAATTGAGTAAACTGGCTATTGTACTCAGTCACTGTCATGCCCCTTTGCTTGAGGTCATCAAACTCCCTTTTCTTGATCTTCATAATGCATCTAGGGATGTGCGCCCCACGAAAACCTTCTTTAAAATCCTCCCAAGTGATATCATTTTCATTGGGGTGCATATGCAGAAAATTCTCCCACCATGATGCAGCTGCTCCAGTAAGATAGTGTGGTGCATAAAGTACCTTTTCACGATCTCAACATTGTGCGATAACCAATTTCCTTTCAATGTCTCGAAGCCAATCATCGGCCTCAAGAGGTCTGTTAGTGTGAGAAAATATTGGCGGACGTGTCTTCTGTAATTCAGACAATTTAGAATGCTGCTGGTGTGGCTCACGGTGATTCCCCATATTAATAACATGGTTCATCATTTCTTGGTGCTGATGCTGGCTTTGCTCGTAAAGGCGGCATACTTGAGAAAATGCTGTTTCACTACCTTGCTGACTTGACTGCCCCTGCATGAAATTGTTACTTGTCTGGGTACCATAATTTTCCTCTGGCGGACTTGGCATGGAACGAGTCCAGGGACGGGTCATTTTCCACTCTGGGGTATTATTGCAGAATTCATGAGAAAAACTGAGCGGCAAAAATATAAACCAATGATTTTGCAAATGCAGGAAAAACACAAGTTCAAAAAATTTCAAAGAGAAAACTAGATTGCACATAGAGAAGGACCGCTTAGTACATATCTTACACGCGAGTCATAATTATACAATACGTCACTCAGGATGCGCGTACACATTCCTGACATGTTATTTATGCTAATGCACATCTCCAAGTTCATACATGATGTGCAAACAGACTACTTCTCATCAATCTATTTTACATATAAAACATATCACACAAGCGGACACATCGCATCGCGGACAGGCGTACTAGTCGGAGATGTTTAAGACTTCCTTCGGCCTGCTGAGGGTAAGACCCAGTGGCGATGGAGACTCAACCTCCTCCTCACTAATAGGCTCCAGGCGTGGAATACTGGTTCGAGGAGTTGGTGCGGGCGCAGCAGGTGGTGCAGCTCTGACTGGAGTAGGAGCAATGACCTGGTCAAATTCCTCAGTGGTAGGTAGGCGGCGAGCGGTGGCTAAGATGGCAGGTGCATATGATGCTGAGGACAAGACATATGTCAGTGGTGGTGAAGTATGGAGAAGCTCCCTCCTGTTGGCGGAACCGCTCTGAACTAAGTCCATACGAGCAGCCACCAAGTCATCCACAAGGTTATCAAATGCTGCCTCAAGAGCCTTGAGGTACTCAACCAATGATTCGATGGCTTCATCACGTTCTCCCCTTGCGCAAGCAAACACATAGTGGCACGTGTAAGGTACGTGGCAGGGGAGGTAAAGGTAGCGACGAGTCTTCATCGAGGGAAGAGCATCCCGGAGACGAGCTATTGCCTCACGGGCAGCCATCTGCATGGCATGCCTCTCCGTAGGCATGGCCCTGCCCACAAATCAGAAGCGGCATGCTTCAGAATGCCCTCCCTTGAATTGCTCTGCGGCCTGGTGCATCGACACGATGTCGCTGATCTTGTGCCGGTAGAGTGTCAACTCTGGACGAGTCGATGGCCCGATCGCGACCTTGGTGATGGCCACGAGGAGCTAGATAAACCCCTCGGGAATGTTGGCAAACACTTGTGAATCACAGTCGCTGCTGGCCATCTACAAAAGTAGACAAAAATTCCGAATAGTCAAATCATAAATTTATGATGACTAACAGAAAGTTGCTACAAATGTAAAAATGCTGAAATAGCACTCACTACGCTAATAACCGATTAGCGGTCGCACCTAGTGGCTTCCTACAGTCAGCCTGGCTCTGGTACCAAGCTTGTCAGGACATGTCATCCAGTAAAATATTTACCGAGGGAACTGACCTTTTTATCGAACCAGAACAAAAGAATACTTCTCACTGGTAGGCAAATCCTTGATACAGGATTCCAGAGTACTGAATATTATACATGGTTGAGCTGAGGTTGCCCAACAATTTTATTACAAGCACGCCGATATAAAACATAAGGGCGGATATGACACAATGGTAGGGTGGCATAACTACTAACTCGTAATAAAAAGAGGTGGTGGATATGTCACAGTGTAGTGGGTGGCATGACTCCAATATCTTACAGTTCATCGAGTGTCGGAGTGAGACCCGATGAATTTATTAGGTGGTTGGCGGAAGCGGTTATAAAACAGTGACCAACTCCAGGATCGCAAGAGACTGACTGGGACTCCACTAGACGTCGGACTCGCTATCGAACTCTTCATCCATGAGATCGCCTTCGTCAACATCTGGCCAAATCAACAAGCCAGGTGAGTACTTTGAATGTACTCGCAAGATAGTTCGGACATAAGATATAACAAATGCAGACATGATGCATATGAGCAAACTAGCAATATGTACTCGAATAATATAATTTGCGCTGCAAAGTAAAAATGGAAGTTGGGCGGTAGTCCTCCTGAAATTCCAAAGAGAGATAAAAGAATACCAATCGAGTGTCTGAGCGACGCCTCATGAGGAAAAATGAATAAAAACATGCCACAGTAGGACGTCTGTGCGACATCACATAAAGGGCTTATATTCAAAAGTAAATCGCAAGAATGCCAGAGTCGGACGTCTGAGCGACATCACATAAAGGGCTTATATTCGGAAGTAAATAACAAGAATGCCACAGTCGGACGTCTGAGCGACATCACATAAAGGGCTTATAATAAAAATAAAATATGACAATGCCACAGTCGGACGTCTGAGCGACATCACATAAAGGGCTTATAACAAAAATAAGATATGAGAATGCCATAGTCGGACGTCCGAGCGACATCACATAAAGGGCTTAAAACCAAAAAAAGATATGAGAATGCCACAGTCGGACGTCTGAGCGACATCACCTAAAGGGCTTATAACAAAAATAAGATATGAGAATGCCACAGTCGGACGTCTGCGAGACATCACATAAAGGGCTTACGTAATCTTTGGTATGACGGAAAAGTATTTCAAGAGATTGATCAGTGCATAAATAACTAGTTAGTTCATCTACCAAAATGACTCCTGACTAGATCACCATTCTTATCATTATCATAAATTAACCGAGACGGTCACTGTCGGGGATATACCCCGCGGTATGAACCGGCCGGAATTATAACCCAGCCGGACTTGGCGTTTTACTTAAGACGGTTTATATTTGGCAAGTTACTGGTGACCCGGCAGGCGGATCATGGATGACAAAGCCCAAGGCCCAGAAGGCCGGTTCATATTAATAGTGGGCCGGTTTATGAAGAAAGTATAAGGGATATTCTCCTGTAAAGGAAGCAAGACTAGGACTCCTTGTAATAGATCAATCCTAGTCCTACTAGGACTAGTCATGTAAACCGCCCCTTCAACATATATAAGGAGGGGCAGGGCTCCCCAAAGGGGGACAAGTTCTGACAAGTTAGACAAGAGACAAGTTTGAGAGGAGAGGTTTAGACAAGTTTCTAGGGTTAGACACAAAGAGCCGGTTTACCGGCGACACCACGAGGATCATAATGAGACCTAGCCTCAAACAGCACATAGGGTTATTACTGGATGATGTTTCCCGGGGCCCGAAGCTGTCTAAATCCGTGTCTTGCATCGCATCTCTCGATTCCTCTCAACCCCTCTCAAGCTACTACATAGATGCGCGGCTCCACACCTAAAGTCCGTTAATCCGGACATCTGACGTGTTAATTCCACGACAGTTGGCGCCCACCGTGGGGCCTGCGCACAGTGGTGTTGAGTTCTTGGAGGGATCCTTCTGGAGATCGAGGAATTCACAATTTTTTCGGATGAAGAAAGAATCTGTTTTTGAATGTTCTGCCGGACCAACATATGGGAAATTTGATGGAAGAAAAATTACGATTGTGTGGTGCAAGCCTGCCAAGATCGGACGAACAGTCAGATCTAGATCAATTTTCAAGAGCTCTCAAGACCAACAACAATTGTTTTCTACGATCCGTTGAGTTGCTGCCGGCGCCGCGTATATATACCACATCAAGACGAAGTTGACTGTTGCTACAATATCTTCGGAAACCGAATCGATTGTCTTTGGTAGTACTGATTGATCTAGTAGTACTGATTTTTCACGAAAGTATAGTCTGGCCCGTGAAAGAAAATTGAGGGAAGGAAATCCATGACCCGGAGGGGGATGTGGGACACAGACTTGGTTTCAAATCAGCAACCGGGTCTGATTGCTACTATGTCAAGATCAGCGGTCATTAAAAATGAAATCCTGAAGGTATTGGTGAGGTTTTCGATTATTACATCCATGTGGAGACACACCGACGAATCCCAGGAGTCCTTCGCCCGCTGGGACGCCGACTTCCAGCACCATCTAGGTGCTCCAGTACTGGACCAAGACAGCCTGGCCAAAAGCCACCGGTTCAACCCCTGGGAGAGTCAAAATTGATTTTTTTTATGTTGAAAGAAGGAAAGACAGGGGGACTGATGACCCGAAGGACAAGGGGGTGAATCCGGATGGAAGTAGTTTCGGTCTCCAGGCCACGCTCCGCCGATTTTTACGCCCAGGATACGGACAGCAGGTACGCGATCAACCGCGATCCACAACCCGTCTTCGTTTCGCGGGTCCTCCGCTGCATGGCCGCGCTGGGCGCTCACTTGAGCGAAATCGCTGCCACGATTTCCCATCGCCTGCGGGCCCGTCGCCGCTGCTGCGCCCTCCTCGTTCGACCCGCCGGGATATCTCCAACTCGCCGCGCTAGATCATGAGCAACTACCACCCGGACATGGAGACGTCAACGACTCGGGAACGGATATAGTTATAACGTCAATCCACCACGCGTCCACTCTCCAGGCTGCATACCAGGTGATATGTTTCTTATATATTTTGTGAGTATAGTCATCCGACGACAATGACTACGACTTGTAGTATTTTTTACGCAGGGTAACTATCAAAAGAAAAAGGGGTGATGTTATACCACGAATGTACGTCCAGCTGTGCTGCGCGGTTTCAAGAACATGGGTGTTGTGGTCCGGTTTACATCAACGTACCAGCCGTTTCGTTTGTCCGCGCCCACGCGTGCTGGTCTCCAAACGCCACGGCCGACCCCCTCGCCAATAGACAGACGCACGCCACCGTTTCCGTGGTCCGGTCTACATTAACAAGCCGCGACCGCACATGTTCTCATAAACCGGCCCAGTGGATACGCGTCTCACCGGTTTACAAATACCACGGCCAACTCATCTATCATCCGGATGAATCAGAGGTGGAGGCATGCCAAACATTGTTCAACACAAGTGATCGTTGGACTCAAGCACCGGTTTACAACGCCGTGGCCGTCTCGTGCGACAGCACCGGTTTACAACGACGCGGTCGTCTCTCGCGACCGCGCCGGCCGGCCCATCTGTTCTTCAAACAAATCAGGTGTTATCTCTCTTATATACTTTATCAGGATATTTTTCCTCTGAGCAACATTATACTGCCCTATTGGTATTTTCATATACAGCGGATGGCCGGTTCACGCATCCGCACCAGTTTGCAACACGGAGGACAACTTCCTCATCTCCAACGGTTAACAACTCCACTGCCGGTTTAACTGTCTGAGCCGCCTCTGATACTGCGGTCGTTTTACTGTCCACCCTGTGATCCAGTCTATTCAACATACCGGTTCAAATTCATTCAGGTGATATCCATCCGAAATATTATTTCTCTTATTATATTATTTTTTAAGAAAATAAGATGCTTTGATCAGTCTATCTGGTTGTGCAGGGCATATGCGCAAAGAAGCAATAAAACTCTCTAAAGAACATGAGATCACATCCGGTTCAAAGAGAGGACGCTTCATGATTTACCCACCGGTTCAGGTGGAACCCTGGAGACCCTCTGAAAAGTTGGATAATTCCACGTTCAGTGATTGGTTTAAATTACCCACCGGTTCAGGAGGAACCCTGGAGACCCTCTGAAAAGTTGGATAATTCCACGTTCAGTGATTGGTTTAAATTACCCACCGGTTCAGGAGGAACCCTGGAGACCCTCTGAAAAGTTGGATAATTCCACGTTCAGTGATTGGTTTAAATTACCCACCGGTTCAGGAGGAACC
>LR738712.1:278852755-278887343 GCA_902687465.1 Secale cereale
AAAAAACATGAGATCATATCCGGTTCGAAGAGAGGAGGCTTCACAATTTACCCACCGGTTCAGGAGGAACCCTGGAGACCCTCTGAAAAGTTGGATAATTCCACGTTCAGTGATTGGTTTAAATTTACCCACCGGTTCAGGAGGAACCCTGGAGACCCTCTGAAAAGTTGGATAATTCCACGTTCAGTGATTGGTTTAAATTACCCACCGGTTCAGGAGGAACCATGGAGGCCCTCTGGGAATGGTAACGCCCATGTCCTAGTGATTGGCTCAATTTTTATGTACGATTCTATCGGCCCTCTGAAAAGAATGGTTCGCCCACGTTCAGTGATTGGCTAGGCCCCCTGGGAAGAGATGGATAAACCACGTCCCATTGATTGGCTCAGTTTTTATTTGCGGTTCTATCGGCCCTCTGAAAAGAATGGTTTCGCCCACGTTCAGTGATTGGCTAGGCCCCCTGGGAAGAGATGGACAAACCACATCCCATTGATTGGCTGAACCTTGCTTTGAGCCTGGCAGCTCTTAAAAAGCCTCGACTACATGGTCTTATTTGCAAAATTTGCATATTTTTGTGTTTGTGTTTTATAACCCTTTAAACCGGAGTGGAGCAGCTACAGAAGCTGACCACATATCTATAAAGTGGAAAGTCTGGGTCATGAATACCAGCATGAGTAACCCGGTGTTCATTATAACCCGGATCATCTATCAGGCAACAAGCCACAAATTTCTGAACAAAGTTTTCAGAACCAGATAAACCGGTGTCTATTATCAAAACCCGGGTTTGTTATTGGATCCATGAAGATCTTCATCAAGAAATTTTAAGGTTCTACCAGATTAAGAATATCAATCATACTTGATCGCAGGTATGAAATATCTTGCTTTTTTAAATACATATTGGCAGTACATGATCAGTTATAATGACCGGTGTTTATTAAACCGGCCTGGTTTTGACTATAAGTCGCCAGTATGAGACAAAATAATGACCGGTGTTTATTAAACCCGGCCCGATTGTGATCAAACATCATTGGAACCGGTCTTCAAACCGGATTATATTCTTCAATAGCCAACATGGCTGGATTCTTATTATGGTTATCAATATTGTGATTGAAGTGTTCAAAGTCGCTTTAAGCGCAATGGATATTATTTCATCAATGAAAGTAATTTATTCTATAAAGGAATAGTCCCGAGTCGCTGCAGGCTTACAACCCGGCACTTGGGGGCTACATTATTCAAATTAAGTTTACATCAAATACACAAGTTTCATGTCGCTGCAAGCATGCACCATGAGACTTGGGGGCTAATGGGCAGTTGAAGCAGTAAACAGCGGCAATTCAAAGACAAAAAGTCTCAACCACACAAGCAAGTTGTCTACTTGACACTTGGGGGTTAATGGAAAGATTATTTGCTTCATCTGGAAGTACCGGTTCACCTTCTAAATGTAGCTAAACCGGAACTTGGGGGCTACCAATCACTCCTATCAACAATTCAAGGTACACAAGTATTCATCCATTATATTGAAAGGTCCACTTCTCAGTTGGTAAAGCGCAAAGATCTTAACCTTGTGGACGTGGGTTCAAACCCCACGATGGAAGTTACATTACATAATGTTATTTTCAATGATTATATTTCCAAAGTCCCTGTTCATTATTGCATAATAACCCGGCACTTGGGGGCTATATGTTGCTATTCAAGATTACATTATCATATTTCAAAGTCCCTGCTCATTATTGCATAATGACCCGGCACTTGGGGGCTACGTGATATGGAATATTCAGTTTCATAGTGATTGGGATGAACAATCCGAATTTCTTCAAGATTATACAAGGCTATTTTCAATGGAATATATACAAAGTCCCTGCTCCTTATAACATAATGACCCGGCACTTGGGGGCTATAGGTAATATGCATATAAAGGAGGAACATCTTCAAAATTTTCAGTTCTGGCAAATCAGATTAATTGTGTGATCCGGCAATTTTGGCAATCATAAACCGGCAAGTTCTACCTCTTCAAGCCGGCTGGATATCAGTTGAATATTTCAAAGACCAATATTTTTGTCAAGTCAGAGCATTAAAGGCCGATTCAAATGGATTCTTTATTTACAATATTTCTTATGCAAGCAAGTTGAATATGAAGTTGGTCTGTTGCCCCGGATTTTTTAGAAGAAGGAAATGACAAGGAATTAAAGATGATCCGGTGCCAGTTTACAAGAATTCTTAACCCGGAGCACAACCTATCAAATTTATTCTTGTGGTTATTTTGCAGCATAAGTTCACCATGGATAAATCCAAGCTAAACTTGGGGGCTAATGTCGGGGATATACCCCGTGGTATGAACTGGCCGAAATTATAACCCGGCCGGACTTGGCGTTTTACTTAAGACGGTTTATATTTGGCAAGTTACTGGTGACTCGGCAGGCGGATCATGGATGACAAAGCCCAAGGCCCAGAAGGCCGGTTCATATTAATAGTGGGCCGGTTTATGAAGAAAGTATAAGGGATATTCTCCTGTAAAGGAAGAAAGACTAGGACTCCTTCTAATAGATCAATCCTAGTCCTACTAGGACTAGTCATGTAAACCGCCCCTTCAACATATATAAGGAGGGGCAGGGCTCCCCAAAGGGGGACAAGTTCTGACAAGTTAGACAAGAGACAACTTTGAGAGGAGAGGTTTAGACAAGTTTCTAGGGTTAGACACAAAGAGCCGGTTTACCGGCGACACCACGAGGATCATATTGAGACCTAGCCTCAAACAGCACGTAGGGTTATTACTGGATGATGTTTCCCGGGGCCCGAAGCTGTCTAAATCCGTGTCTTGCATCGCATCTCTCGATTCCTCTCAACCCCTCTCAAGCTACTACATAGATGCGCGGCTCCACACCTAAAGTCCGTTAATCCGGACATCTGACGTGTTAATTCCACGACAGTCACTGGGGTTGACACGAAGATTGACACTAGGCCATAGACATGGCTACTTGGAAGATTTTTGACTCTGCAGAGTTTGTACTCTTAAATCACAGCCAACAGATTTCACTAGACACAAGGACTAGTTCCTTCTACGGTGCTTTAGCAGAAACACAACTAACCAGTACACACCCATTTCACATCCTGCTGCCCGGAATCAACCGAGACAACACTCACGAAAAACTTTAAGACTGGGAGGCTACAACCTAGAATAGCATGGGATAATATTTATATCGCGCGCTCTAAGGGGTGGCCCCCTCTCGGTCCCAACCGGAAACACCCATGCCCCCTAACCGGATGACGGGCTTTAATCCAGGGCCATGGAACCCTCATCCCGTCCCCTCTATTTGGTGTGTACATGGAAAGAGGTTTGCAGCTGACTAAACCGTAATCTTTGCAGAAGACATGTGACAGTACCAAAAAGGAGACGAACGGGATCATGACTGGATCCACGTTGATACTAGAGTTAACAGTTGACTGGCATGCTTCAACAATACCAGCTCACAACCCCTCATGTCACCACATGATCAGGTTGGTTCATCATCATCTTTCGGGGCTCACCCGAAGCTTGCTTGCATGAAATATAACATCCACAAATGCTTATATAACCATGCTATGAAGAAGAACTACTCAAGCAAACATGTAACGCACTCATCATATCAAAGGTTCAAACATTCTTGCCTGGTTCGGAGTAGTCGGAGTCTAACTCGATGAAGTTCGCGGCTCCGTCACTGCCTTCGATATCTATGTGTTCCTGGTGCTCTTCCACGTCGGTGAGTGGTGGAGTTGGACGTCGGCGAGCACCACGTCGACGACGACCCTATCTCCGGCGGACGGCGGCTCGGGTGGTTGTGGGTCTCGTCAGAGAGGGCTGCTGGGGTCAAATTGGAGTGGGGGTTAGTCGTCTAGGTGTGCCAGGAAGCTACTAGCAAAACTAGGGCGGTGGAGAAGCTCTCACCAGAGAGGAAGCTGCCGGAGCCCGAAGCGGGTCGAGGCGGCCGGAGTTGGGAGAAGAAGGGCCCCTCGAGGCTCTTCCAGTGGTTGGGCGGGGTCTGGTGAGGTGGTGGAGTTGTGCGGGGTCGAGAGCGAGCATGGGGGTGCTATTTATAGCCGGCCCGAGGCGGTTGCCATAGACGGGATAAGTCCAGCAAGCGATTACGGTGATGTTGTGGATGGACGGGTGGCTTAGGCGCTTGAGCATCGACTAGACGGTGTACTGGTTCCATTCCGGTGTAGAACTTAGCAAGGCAGGGGAACTTACGGCATTTCCCCAAACGAACGGCCGTGCGGGCACGTCGATGGCAGAGAGCGCACTCTGCGCATCTCAGGCCACGGCGACGGTACTGCAGCGTGCGCAGGCAAGGAGACGGCCATGCGGAGCTTCCAGGTGGCTTGGGCGGTGCCGAACGGCGTTGCGTTGCAGTGTGCACCATGTCGGCCGCCACGGGTGGCTCTGCCGCCGCGGAAGACAACGGCGCAGGCAGGCCACGGCGTCACCGCCGCTCGCAACGAGCCAAGCGAGCATGCGACGCTCAAGATAAGCGCGAGGAGCAGTGCAGCAAGGAGCCAAGGCGACACTGGTGAGATTGATGAGAGTTCTGACGAAACTGACGAAATTGCACTGTTGACTGCATTCTTCAGTTAACTTTTCTGAACATTGACAGAAACAGTGCACGCCAGGTGTTTGATGAAATGTTTTTGGCATGTGGAAAATCTTTCTGGAGCTGATATTTGGTGAGGTGGTCTCTTGATGCATCCAGAGGCTGCCTGAATTTTCATAGATTTTTAGGAAAAGAAAAAAATATGAATTTCACCAAAAATAGCAAATTTGGTCCACACTTGTAGCAAGCGAAGTTTGAAAATTTTGAACTATGGACCAGCAAAACAAGATGGATCAAGGTTGAGGGTACTAAGGACTAGCCAGGGGAGTTGGTTTGGAATCAAAAACCAAAAGGGAATTGGTGGTTCCTTTGTAAATCACCAAGGCTCAAATTAATAGATAGAATTTGTTTTTGGGATAAAATAATTAGAAGAAAAATCCCAATGAGGTTGAAACCTACTGGAATTTGATGAGGGACTTGTTTCAAGGTGGAAAGGAAGTTTTTGGGAGAAAGACTTCCATTGGGTGTCATGGAAAGAGAAAAAGTTGAATGGGGATGACAAGTCCATGGTTTTTAATATGAAGGTTTTTCATGAAGGGAAAAATTGTCAAACAAAACCTCTTTGAAAATACTTGTTTTGAGCTAACACAAGTAGAAAATCTTCAAGAACAAAATCAAGGTTGAGAAGAACACACAAACTCTTGTCATAAAAGTTTATAGAAAGGGTTTTATGAAAAGATCAAATATCCCACTTCCAAAAGACTAAAAAGTTTGATGAAAACAAATCCAAAAAAATTTGGAGTGTTACAACCGAAGAGTGTGCGGACGTAGCTGCAGGGGAGGGCCCTCCTCTGGCCAACCGCCATCGGCCAGAAGGGCTCCTGAGAGGTGGCTCGGTTGAGACCCATGATGTCAACGCAGACGCGGAAACGGTCGCTCGGGATGCGAGCAGGTGAGCTTGGGGTTGTGCGGTTACACCCACCGCGGATGAGCCTTGCGTACTGAAGTTCTGAGGTAACTTGGTCGATGAAGTCCTGAGCCCCTAGTGTTGTGCGGTCCACGCTGGGCTCACAAAAACGCGCGTCAAGATGCGCCTGCAGGTGGTGCCCGAACACCTCCCTCGGGACGCTGGTTAGTCCGGACACACTCCGGAGGAGAGCCCCCGAGCCCGTCACGAGAGGGGCGTCAGGCGCGCCTCCCTATGCGAGGGTGGAGGGCGCCTCGTCAGCGGGTGCGATTCCTGAGGCGGGGCCATCAGGAGCCCTGGTGTCCTGAGGTCCGTTGACGGGCAGGTTCTACTTCTTCTTGGGGGCAGTCTACAGGGTGAGGACGGCTCCATCCTCATCGGAGCATTCGATCACCGCAGTCTGGTAGGCGCACTCCAGGGAACACACCGCTTCCTTCTTGTCGCAGGCGATCGTGATGACCCCGCCACTCCCAGGCATCTTGAGGACGTTGTAGTCGTGATGGGTCCCCGCCATGAAATTGGCGAGGGCAGGATACCCAAGGATGGCGTTGTATAGGAGGTGGATGTTGGCGATATCGAAGTCGATGAGCTCGGTGTGGTAGTTGTCGCGGTCACCAAAGGTGACGGGAAGGCGGACCTGCCCCATCGGGAGTGTGGAGCCATCCGTGACCCCGTAGAATGGATTGGTCGGGTGGAGCTAATCGTAGGGGACCTGGAGTGTCTCAAAGGTCTGGACGGAGAGGACGTTGAGTCCTGCCCCGCCATCGATGAGGGTCTTGGTCACGAGGACGTTGCTGATGGTCGGGGTCCAGAGCATCGGGAGAGGTGCATGGGGCCGCGCTGCACTTGAGCTGGTCCTTGGGGTCGATGGCGATGACTTGCTTTGTCCACTTGAGGTTGCGCGCGGCGTCTGGCCAGGGAAGCGCCGCGTTCACCTCATGGGCGAAGTGCTTGAAGATGCGATGGGAAGCCAGAGCATGGGCTCCTCCCAAGATGCATGCAACTGCACGCGGCTCCTGGAAGCCCCCTGCTCCGTCTCCCTAACAGTTGTCGTGGTTTTTTCTTGGCGGTGGTGGCAGCGGAGGCAGGCCTCCATTTCCCTGAGGGCGACCCTCACGAAGCTGGTTGCGCCAGGGAGCATCATGAGGCTACTCCTGCCAGTGGTCTTCATGAGGTTGTTTGTGCCACACTTGGCGTGAGTTTCTGCCATCCCAACGTCCTCCACTTCGGCCTCCTCCACGGTCGTACCCGAGGTTGTCATGCTCAGGGCGCTGCCCGACGCGCCCGCTGCGCATCGCCCTGAGCTCCTTGCAGTCGTTAGTGTTGTGGCTATGGACATTGTGGAAGACGCAGTACAGTCGGTTGCCTCTTGTGAAGTCGTCGTAGCCGCAGCCACGCTTCACTTCTGTCAGGACCCCAATCCTAAGTCACACCGGTCTAGCATGTAACACACCATATCACTTTGCGGCCTCACGCACGGTATCCCCACGGGTGCCACCTTACCTGGCCCGGGACCGTTTGCGCATTTTGGCTCACGTATATGATAGTGTCGCTAGCATCCATATGACAGAGAACCCGGGCCGACATGACCAGTTATAAACCAAAAGTGGCACTAAAATTACAGAGACAGGCATACATGACCCAGCAATGAACGTGTCGGTCACCAACGTATGAACCCAAGTCGTAGCAAGCTACAAGGACTTAAAGGAACAACGCGTGACATTTCCCCTAAGGGACAGACACAGGAACAAAGAAGGACACATGCCGGTCAACCTAAGTGTTCCGAAGCAGTAGCAAGCTACCAAGGCTCAGTGGAAGCACTAGGAGACATTTCCCTGTAAGATAGGCTGCCAAGGGTAACAACTAGGTGTCGGATCCCACACATACCAAGCATTTCAATAACATACACACAATATGCTCGATATGTGCAAATACAACATGGCATCATAACAAGACTTTATGAAACAAGTTTTATTCATTAGGCTCCGAGGAGACAGATATTACAAACATGGGTCTCATGACCCAACATTCAGAGCATACAAGCAACAAGCGGAAGCATACATGCCTGAGTACAGACATCTACAAATGACAAAGGCCGAAGAGCCTGAATATCTACAACACTCGTCCAAGATCGTAGCTGAGGTAACAAGCTACTTGTCGAAGTCCAAGCAGAACTACTAGAGAGACAGAAGTCTCATCTACAAAACATAAATTAAGCAAACATGAGTACAAAGGTACTCAGCAAGACTTACATCAGATACTATCATACATGCATTTGTATCAAGAAGGCATAGTGGGGTTTAGTTGCAGCAAGCCATCTTTGACTCAGTGGCCATCCTGTTCTACGACAGCTGGTAAAACTTTTGAGGTGGCGCACATGAGTCCACTAATCACCACACAATACACCACTATGGATTCATCCCCGTCTCCCTACGAGAAGGCCATCCATAGCACTCACACTTCTCTTGAGTATTTTAGAGTATCCACTTCAAGTTGTCTATGTACCACATAAGCATCCAAGAAGTCCATAACCGTGGACCCGGCTATTCGAATAGATCATGATAAAACCCTGCAGGGGTGTACTTCTTCACACACGCTCTCGCCACTTACCGCCATGTACACGACTTGTATCTCGGCAACCTTCAAGCGGAAACCTGGCGAGGGTGTCGGCCACGACCTGACTAACCACACAAGACTCTAGTCCAGGTTTATCGCCTATTAGGGTTCCATCCGCAAGGGAGTCCGGCCGAGGTTTCCATCACGGCCCCAAACGATGTGTACAGGGTTCCCGAGCCCACCATCCGGGTGCCACTCGGTACACCGGGCCACGTGTGCCTAGTATGTCCCAAGCCCACCCTGCCGGGTGCCACTTGGTAGAGAAATAACACTACCTACAAACACCAGAAACTAGTTGCGACTCCTGGACAGAGATCAAGTTGATTAATAAGTCGAGAGGGGCACTTAAGCATTCCAATGTGTGGTAGTAGCTAGTCATTGGACAACATACACAGAACTCGGTGCTTAAGGACGGTTCCAGTGAGACAACCCACCATGTACTCCTACATGGCCTCTCACCGCTACCTTTACCAAATCGTGTTCACACACTTAACGCTCAGCATCAGACCATATCACTGCACTGCAATTCATTCCCAATGAACCAGACCTGACATACTCTAAGCAATAGCAAGCAAGGCATGGTAAGATCACAACATGGCTTCAATCAACTCCTACACATGCTAGTGGGTTTCAACTATTTACTGTTGCAATGACAGGTCATGCAGAGGAATGGGTTCAACTACCGCAGCATAAAGTAGCAGTTGAATCGTTGTTGTCCTAATGCAATCACAGGGAGCAAGAGTGAGAGAGTACGATTGTATCGGAATGAACAAAGGGGTTTGCTTGCCTGGTATAACAACGTGTAGAGCACTGCTCCTCTGACAAGTACTCTGGAACGGTCTCCGGAGCGTAACCTATCGAGAAGAACGGAGCCAGCAATCAAACACAAGCATATGCAACAATATGATGCATGAAAATGGTATGAAGATATGATGTTGTTTGAGCTAATGCAACTAGCATTTTATTTGGTTGAATTCCATTTGAACCATGGGTTCAAATGCAACTCTAAATAAGCATTTTTAAATGCCATTTATGTGTTTTCATATAACCAGTGGGTTTAACTTCATTTTTCATGCATGAAAATGGTACAGATGGATAGATTGAATTTTTCTGATAATTTTTCATATATAAATTATTTCATTCTGAGCTACGGTTGAATTTCTGTGATTTTTTGAAGTTTAAACGAATTGCTGAAATAAATAAATCATTTAAGATTTATCTAAATTCCAGAACTGGAATACTGCGTCAGCATGACCCAAGCCTGACGTCAGCAGGTCAACCAGGCTGACCAGAGTCAAACCTGACAGTGGGGTCCACTGGTCAGTGACTCAGTTAATTAACTAGGTTAATTACCTCTAAAACTAATCCTAACAGAAAGTCAGCAGGGCTTGGCCCACATGTCAGTGGCTAATCTAATTAACAAAATTACTTAATTAAAATTAAACGGTCAACTAACTGGAGGAGTGGGGGCCCACCTGTCATTGACCCAGGGGTTCAAATCCTGGTCAACCCCCGGCTAACACACCGGCGTTTAGCCGCCGGCGGCAGCAAACGCGGCGGAGGGCGTCGGGATTGGGCCCCCGGCGTCCAAATGGACGGCCGAAGCCATCTGCAGGCAGCGGAGGCTCGTCCGCATCCATTTATGCCAACGGGAGGTTGCGGGGGCGCTGGATCTGGTCGGAACGAAGCTCGCGGTGGCGTCGGAGTTCGGGCCACGTCGGAAACGGCACTACGGGGCACGGAGAGGCCAGTGGAGGGGTGCTACGGGCTCCTGGTGAAGTACCGAGTGCGGTGGCGTGCTCGGTTTTGAGCGTGCGTGGCTGTGGCCACGGCGGGGGCATCGCCGGCGGCGGTGAGCTTGCGGTCACGGAGGGAATCGGGGCTAAAGCACGCACGAGAGTGAGGGGACAGGGCGGAAAGAAGGAGGAGCTCACGGCGATTGCAACGCTACGAACAGCGAGCTCGGGGAGGTCCTGGAGCGATCGCGGCGGCGAGGGGAATCCACGGTGGCCGGCGGTGAAGACAAGCTCGAGGACGAGGTCTCAGGGCATCCAGGTTCGATTCCTTCGGCTTGGAGATGCATGGCAGCGAGGCGGAGCTCGGGGGCTCGTCGGAGAGGCGAGTAGGAGGCGGTGGCTACGGCAACGGTGGCCGGTGGCGACGGCGGCTCTCGGGACCGAGCGGGAGAGGGAGACAGAGGAGGGGAGGGGCGACGAGAGAGAGCCAGAGAGGTATGGGGAGGTGCGTGGCATCGTCCGAAGCTTCGAGGCGGCGAGGGGGAGGACAGGCAGGCAGGAGGCATGGCGCCCTCGCCGTGCGCGCGCGTCGGCCACGCGCCTCGCCTACTGGCGCGAGGTTGGTGGTGACTGGCTTGGCCAGTGGGCCGGGCCAGCTTTGCCTGGTTGGGCTGCAGGTAAGGCCAGGTAAGCCTTTTCCTTTTTGCTGTTTTTCTTTTCTAATTCTGACAGTTATTTTGATTTTAAAGAAAATCATTTAATTTATTCTGACAATTTTGCAGGGACTAGAAGGATTGTTCCAAAGCCCCACACAAAATCCAGAATTATTGGACATATATAAAATATATAATAAATATATATCCAATGCAAATATTTATTGTATTAATTCCAAAAGCCCAAAATAAATATTTATGAGCTCCTAATAATATTGGTTTGATTTTTTATCTCTAACCAATATTTTCAGAGAGCAACATGAACATTTTCTTGGCCCCTTTTGGAGCAATTTTTATTTGGGTCATTTTTCAAAAGGGTTTTCTGAGGGTTTCACAAGTCCTCAATTCAAATTCATTTGAAATTTAAATATGATGCAAACATCAAGACTAGCCTAGTGCATACCAAAACTAGTGTTGTGACAACTCGCCCCCACTCGAAAGAATCTCGTCCCAAGATTCAGGAGTCGGCGGAAAGAAAGTGGGGTACTCCAGTCGGAGACGATCTTCTCGCTCCCATGTAGCTTCTCTCTCGGAATGATGAGACCACTGAACCTTGAGAAACTTGATGTTATGTCGTCGAGTGACATGCTCTGCTTGATCCAGAATGCGAACGGGATACTCTCGATATGTGAGGTTATCTTGGAGATCAAGCGTTTCGTGGTCCACTCCGCGGATGAGATTCGAGAAGCAACGCCTGAGTTGAGAGACGTGGAAGACATCATGAACTCAAGAAAGATGTGGGGGTAGTTCCAACTGGTAGGCAACCTCTCCTCGTTTGGCGAGAATACGAAAAGGACCAATGTAACGAGGAGCCAACTTGCCCTTGATACCGAAACGATGGGTACCCTTCAAAGGAGTAACCCGAAGGTAAGCTTCGTCGCCAACTTCATAAGACACTTCCTTATGATGACGATCATACTGGCTCTTTTGACGAGTTTGAGCTGTTTTCAAATTCTCACGAATGATGCGAACTTGCTCTTCTGCTTCCTGGATCATATCCGGTCCAAAGAATTGTCTTTCACCGGTTTCTGACCAGTTCAAAGGTGTTCAACATCTTCGTCCATAGAGTATCTCAAAAGGAGATTTATTGAGACTGGATTGATAGCTATTGTTATAAGCAAACTCAGCAAAAGGAAGACATTTCTCCCAATCCATACTGAATGAGATAACGCAAGCTCTAAGCATGTCTTCGAGAATTTGGTTGACCCGTTCCACCTGACCACTTGACTGAGGGTGGAAAGCGGTACTAAAAGAAAGATGGGTGCCCATGGCAGTCTGGAAACTCTCCCAGAACTGAGAAGTGAAAAGACTACCACAGTCTGAATTGATCTCTAGTGGGACACCATGAAGTGACACTATTCGAGAAATATACAAGTCAGCAAGCTGACTTGCAGTGATACTCTCTCGAACAGGTAAGAAGTGAGCAACTTTGGAGAGACGATCAATGACTACGAAGATAGCATTATTCCCTCTCTTGGTCCTGGGAAAGCCGGTGATGAAGTCCATACAAATTTTATCCCATTTCCACTTAGGAATAGCTAAGGGCTGAAGGGTGTCAGCAGGTCTTTGATGTTCTGCCTTAATGCGACGACAAACGCCACATTTAGCAATGAACTCAGCAATTTCTCTCTTCATCCTAGTCCACCAGAACCTCCGGCGTAGGTCCTGATACATCTTAGTACTACAGGGATGAATCGTGAGAGGAGATTCATGAGCCTCCTTAAGGATCAGTTGTCGCAGATGTTGATTCTTGGGAATCACCAAGCGATTCTCAAAGAACACAACACCTCGATCGTCCATAGAGAAACATCCACCAACTCCCTTCTTAATGTTTCTCTTGATGCGGGTAACACCCTTATCAAACTTCTGGTCAGCAATGATATGATCCTCAAGGTTAGGTTTCGCCACCAAGGTAGAAAGGAATCCGTGAGGAGCAACGTGAAGGTTAAGCTTGCATAATTCCTCATGGAGAAGTGGTTGGCCCTGCTGCAACATGAGATTGTTGCAATATGACTTATGACTTAAAGCATCAGCCATAACATTGGCCTTGCCTGGGGTGTAAGTAATCCCTAAGTCGTAATCTAAGATCAACTCCAACCAACGTCTTTGCCTAAGGTTCAAATCTGGCTGGGTGATGATATACTTGAGACTCTGGTGATCGGTGTAGATCTTGCAACGATTACCAAGGAGGTAATGTCGCCAGGTCTTAAGTGCATAGACTACGGCTGCAAGCTCTAGATCGTGTGTAGGATAATTTTCCTCATGTGGATGCAACTGTCGAGATGCATAGGCAATCATGTGACAATCCTGCATAAGAATGCAACCTAGTCCCTGTCGTGAGGCATCACAATAGATAACAAAGTCCTTCGTGAAATCCGGTGGCACAAGTATGGGAGCAGAAGTCAGGCATCTTTTCAGTTCCTGAAAACTGTGCTCACACTGTGGGGACCACTCAATCTTTTTATCTTTCTTGAGAAGTTCCGTGAGAGGTTTGGCCACTTTAGAGAAGTTTTCAACAAAGCGGCCACAATAGCTGGCTAGACCTAGGAAACTCCTAACTTGTTTAACTGTTTCAGGTGGAGTCCAATCAAGAACGGCCTGAACTCTCTCGGGATTGACAGCGATGCCCTTACCAGAGATTACGTGGCCGAGATAGGTCACTTCTGGCAACCAAAATTCACAATTGGAGAACTTGGCATAAAGGCGGTGCTCTCTGAGTTTTTCCAACACAAGTCTAAGGTGTTCGGCATGCTCTTCCTCGTTATTCGAGTAAATAAGAATATCATCGAGGTAAACCATGACAAACTTATCTAAGTACTCCATGAAGATCGAGTTCATCAAGCGGGAGAATGTGGCTGGAGCATTGGTTAGACCGAAGGACATGACGGTGTACTCGTACTGGCCATAACGAGTGACAAAAGCCGTCTTAGGAATTTCTCCGTTTCTTATCTTGATTTGATGGAAGCCTAACCTCAAATCCATCTTGGAGAAGACTGAGGATCCAGCGAGCTGATCATACAGGTCGCTGATCCTGGGGAGCGGATACTTGTTCTTTATCGTGACCAAATTACCGGGACGATAATCTACAACCATCCGTTCTGTGCCATCCTTCTTCTTGACGAAGAGGACGGGACAAGCCCAAGGAGAAGAACTAGGACGGATGAAACCCTTTTGCAAGGACTCATCAAGTTGTTTCTTAAGCTCAGCTAGTTCTAGGGGTGCCATCTTGTAAGGTCTCCTAGAAATTGGAACAGTTCCTGGGATAAGATCTATGACAAACTCTACATCCCTGTCAGGTGGAACACCTGGTAGTTCTTCTGGAAAGACATCCGGAAAGTCTCGGACTACCGGGATATCTTCAAGGTCTGGGAGGGGGCTGGCATTAAGAGAATAGAGTTGACGCTTTGCAAGTCTAGTGGAGACAGTGACTATCTTGCCAGATGGGTGTGTAAGCTGAACAGACCTAGTGTAACAATCAATCTTGGCATGATGAGCTGTCATCTAGTCCATACCCAAGATGATGTTAATATCCGAAGACTTGAGGGCTATGAGTGAGGCAAGGAATACAAGTCTGTCAACAAGGATTCCATTACCATGGCTTATTCTGGTAGTTTGCCATCTAGACCCTGGGGTTTGGATTTCGAGCGGAGTTGGCATATCACAAAATGACATGTCGTGCAAATGAGCATAGCCTTAAAAAATGATGGAGTGAGATGCTCCGGTATCGAACAGAACCGAAGCCGGATGGCAATTGACAAGGACTGTACCAAGAACGACATTTTGATCATCATGAGCGTCTTTAGCTGAGACGTGATGCACACGTCCATGTTTAGTGGGAGCTGGATTGGCACTGATCGTCTTACGTGGTGGCTTGCCATGAAGAACGGACTTCTCGGGCTGGGGTGGAGCAAGACTGGCCTGAGAGCAGTCACGTGCATAGTGTCCGGGTTTTCCGCATGTAAAGCAAGTCCCTGAGGTAGGTCGTGGACCTGCATTGACAAGCGGTCTACCAACAGGCCTGGGTAGAGCATAAGACTGAACTGGATGAGGCACCTCATAAGATGGCCTCGGAGGATATCTGGGTGGAAGAGCGGAGTTTGGAACCCAAATCCGGCGCTTCTGGGAACTAGTGCCGGAGCAAGATCCCAAATCACGGGTGTGCTTACGAGACTCCTCGTAAGTGAGCTGAGCGGTCTCTGCATTGATGGCCTTGTTCACAAGAGCCAGGAATGTATGGCAATGATGCAAGTGAAGATCACGACGCAGCTTGGGGTTGAGACCCTTCCGGAACCTAGCCTGCTTCTTGGCGTCCATGGACACTTCTTCTATAGCATAGCGGGCAAGGTTCTCAAACTCTCTACTGTAAGCATCAACAGCCATCTTAGCCTGGGTAAGACTACAGAACTCTTCTCTCTTGCGATCGATGAGAGCTTGGGGAATGTGATGCTCGCGAAAAGCATCAGTGAAATCTCTCCAGGTAGGAAACTGGCCAGCTGGAATCATGGCCACACAGTCCTGCCACCAAAGACTAGCAGGACCTTCCAGGTGATATGTGGCATAGATGACCTTGTCCTCTTCAGCTACGTTTGCAGAACGTAGCTTGTGAGTGATACTACAGAGCCATTCATCTGCATCGAGCGGCTCAATGGGATGATGGAAGGTGGGTGGTTTTAGACGAATGAAGTCATGGATGGTTGCTGAATCTTTGCATTGATGTGTGGTGTTCTCCTCAATACGTGCCAACAAGCGGTTAGACTCTCGCTTGTTCCTCTCCATCTCTAACATGACCTCTGCCAACGAAGGCTGGTCGGGAGGATCCTCCTCAACCCTACCACCTCCGTGGTTCTTTCTACGAACAACTGAACCTCGGGTAACTGACGACATCCTGAGAAATGAAACCAAAGACGGAATCAGTATCAACCAGGCTATAGAAGGTAGGACAAGAAATGGTTATCTCTCGAACTCCTAGGATAAATCCGGCAGCATAACGGCAGTAAATGCTCAGAATGATACATCCTGCTAACAAAGGGTAGTACAACAACTCAACATCATCACTCAAGGTTCTGTGATAGTACTAAACAATCTACAACGGAAGAACTTGAAAACAGGAGTAGGATTCTCATCAACCAATCCTAAGGAACTACGGAATAGTAACATGTGATCCTGATAGACGGAAAAGAAGCCTAGTTCCTTAACCCCGTAGGAAAGGTAGGATGACTCAGATCAGAAGGCATGAGGTATAAGGAGTAAAAAGAGCCTTACGTTCCCTTCCACAATCAATTCCCTTATATAACTAAAGAATTTCTAGACTCAACTTCGACCAGTTTGGCTTGGTAATCCTATAGGCAGTCAGGCTCTGATACCAAAGCTGTCGGGACCCCGATCCTAAGTCACACCGATCTAGCATGTAACACACCATATCACTTTGCGGCCTCACGCACGGTATCCCCATGTGTGCCGCCTTACCTGGCACTAAAATTACAGAGACATGCATACATGACCTAGCAACGAACGTGTCGGTCATCAACGTATGAACCCAAGTCATAGCAAGCTACAAGGACTTAAAGGAACAACGCGTGACATTTCCCCTAAGGGACAGACAAAGGAACGAAGAAGGACACAAGCCGGTCAGCCTAAGTGTTCCGGAGCAGTAGCAAGCTACCAAGGCTCAGTGGAAGCACTAGGAGACATTTCCCTGTAAGATAGGCTACCAAGGGTAACACCTAGGTGTCGGATCCCACACATACCAAGCATTTCAATAACATACACACAATATGCTCGATATGTGCAAATACAACATGGCATCACAACAAGACTTTATGAAACAAGTATTTATTCATTAGGCTCCGAGGAGCCAGATATTACAAACATGGGTCTCATGACACAACATTCAGAGCATACAAGCAACAAGCAGAAGCATACATGCCTGAGTACAGACATCTGCAAATGAAAAAGGCCGAAGAGCCTGACTATCTACAATACTCGTCCAAGATCGTAGCTGAGGTAACAAGCTACTTGTCGAAGTCCAAGCGGGACTACTAGAGAGACAGAAGTCTCATCTGCCAAACATAAATTAGGCAAACATGAGTACAAAGGTACTCAGCAAGACTTACATCAGATCCTACCATACATGCATTTGTATCAAGAAGGCATAGTGGGGTTTAGTTGCAGCAAGCCAGCTTTGACTCAGTGGCTATCCTGTTCTACGACAGCTGGTAAAAGTTTTGAGGTGGCACACACGAGTCCACTAATCACCACACAATACACCACTATGGATTCATCCCTGTCTCCCTACGAGAAGGCCATCCATAGCACTCACACTTGTCTTGAGTATTTTAGAGTATCCACTTCAAGTTGTCTATGTACCACGTAAGCATCCAAGAAGTCCATAACCGTGGACCCGGCTATTCGAATAGATCATGATAAAACACTGCAGGGGTGTACTTCTTCACACACGCTCTCGCCACTTACCGCCATGTACACGACGTGTATCTCGGCAACCTTCAAGCGGAAGCCTGGCGAGGGTGTCGGCCACGACCTGACTTGTCGGGACCCCGATCCTAAGTAACACAGGTCTAGCCTGTAACACATCATATCACTTTGCGGCCTCACGCACGGTATCCCCACGGGTGCCACCTTACCTGGCCCAGGACCGTTTGCGCATTTTGGCACACGTATATGATAGTGTCGCTAGCATCCATATGACAGAGAACCCGGGCCGACAAGACTAGTTAAAAACCAAAAGTGGCACTAAATTACAGAGACATGCATACATGACCCAGCAACGAACGTGTCGGTCATCAACGTAGGAACCCAAGTCGTAGCAAGCTACAAGGACTTAATGGAACAACGCGTGAAATTTCCCCTAAGGGACAGACACAGGAACAAAGAAGGACACATGCCGGCAATCCTAAGTGTTCCGGAGCAGTAGCAAGCTACCAAGGCTCGGTGGAAGCACTAGGAGACATTTCCTTGTAAGATAGGCTACCAAAGGTAAACAACTAGGTGTCGGATCCCACACATAGCAATACACATTACACGTACGCATAACATGCAAGTATGTGCTATACAACAAGGAATCACAACATAACTCAACAACTCATATAGATAAAGGCCCCGAAGAGCCATCATAGCATTTATTACAATCAGAGGTCACATGACCCAACATACAGAGCATACAGGCAACGGAAGCATAACATGTCTGAGTACAGACAACTACAAATGAAAAAAGGCTGAAAAAGCCTGACTATCTACAAGACCCTCCCAAGGGTACAAGACCGTAGCTGAGGTAACAAGCTAAATGTCGAAGTCAACGCGGAACCACTAGCGAGACTGAAGTCTCTCTGCAAAAACATAAATTAAGCAAACGTGAGTACAAAGGTACTCGGCAAGACTTACATCAGAACTAACTACATATGCAACAGTATCAACAAAGGGGTGGTGGAGTTTGACTGCAGGAAGCCAGCTTTGACTCGGTGGCTATCCTGAACTATGACTGCAGGTAACTTTTTTTTGAGGTGGCGCACACGAGTCCACATATTCACCAATCAATACACCACTATGGATCCGCTCCCGTCTCCCTACGAGAAGGCCATCCATAGTACCCACACTTGTCTTGAGTATTTTAGAGTATCCACTTTCAATTGTCTATGTACCACGTAAGCATCCAAGAAGTCCATATCCGCGGACCCGGCTATTCGAATAGATCATATTAACCCTGCAGGGGTGTACTTCTTCACACACGCTCTCGCCACTTACCGCCATGTACACGTCGTGTATCTCGTCAACCTTCAAGCGGAAGCCTGGCGAGGGTGTCGGCCACGACCTGACTAACCACACAAGTCTCTCGTCTAGGTTTATCACCTATTCGGGTTCCATCTGTGGGGAGATCCGGCCGGGGTGTCGCTCACGGCTCCAAATGATGTGCGCAGGGTTCCCAAACCCACCTCGACGAATGGATCTACGCTTGGTACACCGTGCCACGGTGCCTAGTCAACCCCAAGCCCACATGTACCGTGTGCCACTTGGTATACTACTAACACTACCTACAAACACCAGAAACTAGTTGCAACTCCTGGACAGAGATCGAGTTGATTAATAAGTCGAGAGGGGCACTTAAGCATTCCAATGCATGGTAGTAGCTTTGTCATTGGACAACTTACACAGAACTCAGTTCTTAAGGACGGTTCCAGTGAGACAACCCACCATGTACGCCTACATGGCCTCTCACCGCTACCTTTACCAAATCGTGTTCACACACTTAGCTCTCAACAGTAGGGCAAGTTCACCACATTCCAATTCATCCCCGATGAATCAGACCTGACACAACTCTAAGCAATAGCAGGCATAACCAGAAAGCATGAATGAGTAGGCACAACATGGCTCAAACAACTCCTACTCATGCTAGTGGGTTTCAACTATTTACTGTGGCAATGACAGGTCATGCAGAGGAAAGGGGTTCAGCTACCGCAGCAAAAAGCAGTTCAATCGTTGTTGTCCTAATGCAGTAAAGGAGAGCAGGAGCGAGAGAGTGGGATTGTATCGGAATGAACAAGGGGGTTCTGCTTGCCTGGCACTTCCGAAGATAGTAATAGTTCTTCATCGGTATCATCGAACTCAACGTCGGAACATCGTCTACTGAGAGGGAACAAATACCGGCAACAGAGAAGGAACACAATCAATGCAATGCAACAATATGATGCATGAACATGACATGGCAATATGATGTGATTTGGCCTAATGCAACTAGCAACCAAATTAAATGAAGTTGGTTTGTACCAAAGGTTCAAATTCAAACTCCATATGTGATTATTCAAATGCCAATTATTCAAATTGTCCTAAACAGTGGCTGTAAGTTATTCAAACATGCATGAAAATGCCATAAACATATTCCTTGGATTTTTCTGATCAATTTTCATATATAAATTATTTTCATCTGAGTTATAGATTATTTTCTGTGATTTTTAGAAGTTTTGGCTATTTTCTGAAATAAATAAATCATTTCTGATTTATTTAAAATTCCAGAAAACACTTATTGCGTCAGCATGACGTCACTGTGATGTCAGCAGTCAACAGAGGCTGGTCCAGGTCAAACCTGACCAGTGGGGCCCACTGGTCAGTGAAACAACTGACTAAACTAACGTATTTAGCACTAACCTAGTTTAGTTAGCCGGGCGGGGCCCACACGTCAGTGACTAACTAACTAACCAAATTAGATAACACTAATTTAAACCTAACTATAATTAGTCAGGGGCCTGGGCCCACTCGTCAGTGAGCCAGGACTAATCCTACTTTAATTAAACCTAAACTAGCCAATTAGCAGAGACTGGCCCCACATGTCATGGATACAGGGGGGGTCCAGCCGTGGTCAAAGGGGGCAAGCCCACCGGCGACTCGACGCCGGCGAGTCCAGACACGGCGGCGAGGTGCGGAAATCCTCCACGGGGCTCGGATCGTTGCTCTGAGGGCATAAATGAGACGCTGGCGATGTGTCGCGTCGGATGGTGGTGGTCTCCTGGCCTGGGGTGGCCGGAAACAGCGCCGGCGGCGGGTTTTGCGGCGGCCGGAGCTCGGGTCTGTGCGGGTTTGGGGTTGTGGTGCACTAGGAGGGGAGAGGGTGTGTGCGTTCGGCTCCTGGGAGCACGGTGAGCACGTTGGGATGCTCATCCGCGGGCTGTGGCCACTATGGCCACGGCGGCCGGGGTTCTGCCGTGGCGGAGCTATGGCCTAGAGGTCATGCGCAGCTAGGGGAGGAGGGGGAAACGGCTCGGGGGCTCACGGTGAATGCAGAGGCGTCGACGTGGGCTCGGGGGAGGCTCGGAGCAGAGCAGGGCGTCAAGGGGGATCTCCGGCGACGGCGGTCGGAGACAAGCTCAGTGAGGGCGGTGCAGGGCAGATGAGCGCTTGCGGCTCGGACTTCTCGATGAAGCTGTTGACGGCGGAGCTCTCGGGCATGGTGTTGCAGCGAGGGGGCGACGGTGGCCGCGGTGGTGATGAGCGGCGGCGACGGACGCGAGCGAGGGAAGCGGGGAAGAGAGACAGAGGAAGGGAAGGAACACAGGGAGAGGCCGAGGGGGTTCCAGGGTGTGCGTGGCATCCATAGCGACGTTTGGGAGGGGCAGGCAGGCAAGGGGAGAGGAGGTGGCCATGGCGTGTGGCCGCGGGCGCCGAGCACGCGCTCGTCCTCCTGGCAAGGAGGAAGACGACAGGGAGGAGGCGGTGGCGGGCTGGGCCGCCAGCTGGGCCACTAGGTAGAAGGCCCAGGTACTTCCACTCTCTCTCTCTTTTCTAAAATAGTTTCTGTTTTCTATTTTCTGCTTTTGTTTTGATTTATTAAAAATGCCAGAACATTTTCATAAATCTTGGAAATATTTGTGGGCACTGTCTGGATTAATTCCAACAACCTCATTTACTTCCAAGATTATTTGGACATTTAAAATTATCTATAGGATTTAAATGTCCAAATGCAAATATCTATGATTTAATTCAAGGATCCAAAATGGCTCCCAAAATTATGAAACCATTTTTGGCAGAGGTTTTAGCCAAGACCAAAAATGATGAACATTTTGTGAAGGGCACTTTGGATGCATTGAAAAGTATTTATTTGAACCTAGTTGATATCACTTGGTGCTAGGGCTTGAACATCCCCAATTCAAGTTTAACAAAGTTTTAAACATGATGACTTGATGATCAGGCAAAGACCATAGGGGTTGATCTAGGGATGTGACAACTCACCCCCACTAAAACAAGAATCTCGTCCCGAGATTCAAGCGTAGGGTAAGAAATCAGAGGGGACACAAGCTAGCTCAATCTTTACGATCCAATTTTCCTTCTCGAAGATGTTGATTTATTGCATCATTTTGATCTTGTCATCCTTGCTTTGAGATCTTCATCCAACCAGATGATAACGGAGACATACACTGTAGAAATTGATCTTCCTGGAGATCGAGGAACTCAAGATCAACTTATGGTGTGAGACATTGAAGCATCTCTTGAGCTGAGACACGGAACACACATCCAGGGGGATGGAGTGAAACAAATGATGAAGGTTCACTTGGTAGGCACTAATTACACACCTAAGAAGATGGTGATCAATGTCACCAAACGGGACACCTTGGAGAAGGTGACTCGTAGAGTTATTCCCTTAAGTGGCAAAAAGAATTACTTTTGATATAGAGATCATTGAAATTCCCTATACCAGCCTGCGGCGGATCACAATCGATCATTTGATAGAGTCCGTAAGAATGACATTCTCGGGCCAGAATGGATGATGTGGACTACCTTGTTGAGGATAACACAAGGGATGATTTTGGTTATCATTGGAAATGGATGGGACCCATGACAAGTGGCACATTGGCGGTGTAAGCTGGGAACAAAATGCAAATGCTGGGAATGATTCTAGTATCTGGGAAGAAACCCAACAGTAGAGAGTGAATCTACTCTTTGAGAGGTTATAACATAAACAAGAACACTGGGAGCAATCCCGGTCTGTGTCGAGGATAACACGTAGTTCTTGTGCGTGCTCTCAAGAACTTGAGCATTCCCATATTCATCAAGGTTTTACCAATATCCGTGTCAAGGATCCTAGAAACACCACATACTACTATGATGAATAACGATGGACGATGCAGATGCAAAGCAAGATAACACTTTCCCAGATTTCACCTTAGCGGAGCCAAGGGGCAAAATCTGGATGATCGACCGAGAGACATTTAGCACTCCGCTTCTAATGTTCTCCTTGATGTGTTAGCATAAGCCATTCATAGATATGTTTGGTATCCTGAACATCAAGTAAAGGTCGGACTTCGGGAGCACAAGAATCCATAAGGAACAACTAGGGAGTAAATCCTACGAAATCCTTATGGGGAGGTGGCCAACTTCTTCAATCAAGATACTACAACAATAGGTCTCCCAGCTGGTGTGTTGGCCACGACATCCACTTTACCGGTTATCGAGAGACCAATATTATAGTTCTTGGAAAATGCTCCAACCATCATATCTGCCTGAGATTCAGTTCTGGTTGGTGTTAGGATATTCCAGACTCATCAAGTCTAGGAAGAAAAATGAAAGTTTGCAACCCAAATCAATGAGACGACGTTGCGAGATTCTCGGAAAGTGGACTACGGTAGTAAGCTCCAAAACATGAGTTGGTTCTGCTACAAACATGTGAACACGTTGTCCAAGACAAACATGACCACATGGTAGGCTTACAAAGAAACACTACCGAGTTCAGGTTGGGAACCTTTATTAATGACATCGAAGTCTCCACGCGTGGACGTCCAAGGAATTCACCTTAGAACAGACTCCTTTATTTTGAACAAATCAATCAGTGGCTTGGTGTGCTAAGGAATACATATAGAATGAAGGTTGCAAGTCTCCAAGCCACAGAATACTTCGCACGTATGCATGACTGACTTGGGATGATTCCACAGGAAGCAAAACAACTTTCTCGAATTCACGGTGACCACTTTCATCAAATGCTCATGAATTAGAGGAAGTCACTTCTTCCATCCAAGCATAAGCTTCATGACGGAACATGAAGGCATTGCTTACAAAGTTTCCAACACTAGCTTAATGTCCAACTAAATCATGGAAAGGATAAGGATGTTGTCGATGGGCTCAACAACAATTCATCCAGGTTTCCATGGAGATGGAATTCCATAATTATGTGAACAAGTGATAGTATTGATCAGACCAAGGGGATATAATGGTGTATGCTCGAGGGATCAACCTCGAGTAAGACAACATTATGAACATCGTTGGTTCTGATTTGATTTGATGATAGCCCATACTCAAATCAAAGTTTTGGACAAGACAATAGATCCAACAATTGATCACAAGGATCAACCGATCAAGATATCATCTTTCTTCAACACACACACAAAAGATATCCCTTAGAAGGAACTAAGTCAGGCAAGCTCTTATCTTCCAACTCTCCAAGTTGTTGTTTAGCTTAACCAACCAGTTCAGGGTATCCAACACAGATTTTTGGAGAAGTGGTGGTTTATAAGGAACCAACTTGATCACGAACTCAACATAGCGGTCAGGTGACAACCTGGTAATACTTCCGAGAAGATATTCAGAAAATCACGAACCACCGATATGTGGCTAAGTCCGAGAACAACCTTGCTTTTCAGGACAAGACGATATGATCAAAAGAATGAGGTATTTATGCAATCCTAACTCATTGACCAAAAGGTGCACCAGAAAAAATGGACTAGGTAGCACGATCAATCTTAGAATGATGGTTTAGTAACCAACACACTAAGAATGAAATTGTTGTCCTTTAACCACCAAGCAACGAGATTGCTAGGGGTATTGATTTCGCACATCATGAAGCACTTGTCAGTATTCCGGCTATGATAACACGGAGACCGAGGAATGAACGATAATGGCGAGAAGTATCATTGCATCAAGAGTTTATAGGAGGTTGTGCAATTCCCATGACATTCTTGATATTAAGATGGTAATACTCCAAGTTAGAACAGATTAGAAGATGAATTAACATTCTTCATCTGCGGAGCACAACTTCTTCGACCCAATCCTAGGAATGGATGAGGTACTGGAGTCTGTTTCTCCTAGTCATTCTAGGATAGAATGGCTTGACGGACCACAAGAGTAAAAGGCATCGATGAACAGAAGTGCACGACTACTCCTGATTATCAATTGATAGACGAGGATCGGAATATAACTAAAGGGGGACAACTCGGGGAACATATGATTGTCTGAGTTGTAGATGCATAGGTTAGTATGTCGAACGAGTTCCACATATTTCTTCCGGATAACCCATGCAGAAAGATAGAATTGGCAGAGTCACAATATGAATGGAGTACTACTCAAGAGCACTCGGGTTGTGATCTTTTGGTTCAGAAGAACTTCTGCCATGATGGTTCATGGTATTTGGAAGAAGGATATACCACGGACCTCGAGGACTATCACAAGGTTACTAATATCCTAAAGGGACGAGCAAATACTATCAATATGAAGTAAGTAGGGTGAAGCTCAGGTTCAAGAACCCAGGAGTAGAATGCCTACTAACTAAATGGCATCACGGAATGCTTTCGAGAATGATGGCCAGAATCATCACACTGGGAATATAAAGCATTGCTAGATTACTGGTGATCTTCTAAGACACCTAGGGTCATAATAATAAGTCCAACATATATGTCGAGGTAACAGAGTGCCTCAACACACCGACTAGTGTGGTTAATCTGGCCTAAAAGGATATTAAGAACAGATAGGAATGGTTTGCAAATGCATCAGACTATTTAGAAACCTGGGATGACATCGGACAGCATAACGGCTGTAAATGCTCGAAAATACTTTTGAGACTCGTGCACAAGATAGCATAACCACTCAACATCATAATGTCAAGGTTCTGAGATCAACAATTGAACACATAGAAGTAGAATAAACTGAACTGAGAGTTGAATCCACAATTAACGTGATCCTGATAGACATAAGAGAAAGCCTAGTTCTTAATCCCCGTGGAATAGGAGAAGGTGACTCAGATCAGAAGGTCATAAGGTAAAGGAGTAAAAAGAGCCTTACGTTCCCTTCCACAATCAATTCCCTTATATAACTAAAGAGTTTCTAGACACAACTTCGACCAGTTTGGCTTGCTAATCCTACAGGCAGTCAGGCTCTGATACCAAAGCTGTCGGGACCCCGATCCTAAGTCACACAGGTCTAGCCTTTAACACATCATATCACTTTGCGGCCTCACGCACGGTATCCCCATGGGTGCCACCTTACCTGGCCCGGGACTGTTTGCGCATTTTGGCACACGTATATGATAGTGTCGCTAGCATCCATATGACAGAGAACCCGGGCCGACATGACTAGTTATAAACCAAAAGTGGCACTAAATTACAGAGACAGGCATACATGACCCAGCAACGAACGTGTCGGTCATCAACGTATGAACCCAAGTCGTAGCAAGCTACAAGGACTTAAAGGAAAAACGCGTGACATTTCCCCTAAGGGACAGACACAGGAACGAAGAAGGACACATGCCGGCCAGCCTAAGTGTTCCGGAGCAGTAGCAAGCTACCAAGGCTCGGTGGAAGCACTAGGAGACATTTCCTTGTAAGATAGGCTACCAAAGGTTAACAACTAGGTGTCGGATCCCACACATAGCAATACACATTACACGTATGCATAACATGCAAGTATGTGTTGTACAACAAGGCATCACAACATAACTCAACAACTCATATAGATAAAGGCCCAGAAGAGCCATCATAGCATTTATTACAATCAGAGGTCACATGACCCAACATATAGAGCATACAGGCAAGGGAAGCATAACATGTCTGAGTACAGACAACTGCAAATGAAAAAGGCTGAAAAAGCCTGACTATCTACAAGACACTCCCAAGGGTACAAGACCGTGGCTGAGGTAACAAGCTAAACGTTGAAGTCCACGCGGAACCACTAGCGAGACTGAAGTCTCTCTGCAAAAACATAAATTAAGCAAACGTGAGTACAAAGGTACTCATCAAGACTTACATCAGAACTAACTACATATGCAACAGTATCAACAAAGGGGTGGTGGAGTTTGACTGCAGCAAGCCAGCTTTGACTCGGTGGCTATCCTGAACTATGACTGCATGTAACTTTTTTTTGAGGTGGCGCCACGAGTCCACATATTCACCAATCAATACACCACTATGGATCCACTCCCGTCTCCCTACGAGAAGGCCATCCATAGTAATCACACTTGTCTTGAGTATTTTAGAGTATCCACTTTCAATTGTCTATGTACCACGTAAGCATCCAAGAAGTCCATATCCGCGGACCCGGCTATTCGAATAGATCATGTTAACCCTGCAGGGGTGTACTTATTCACACACGCTCTCGCCAATTACCGCCATGTACATGTCGTGTATCTCGGAAACCTTCACGCGGAAGCCTGGCGAGGGTGTCGGCCACGACTTGACTAACCACACAAGTCTCTCGTCCAGGTTTATCGCCTATTCGGGTTCCATCCGTGGGGAGATCCGGCCGGGGTGTCGCTCACGGCCCCAAATGATATGCGCAGGGTTCCCAAGCCCACCTCGACGGATGGATCTACGCTTGGTACACCGTGCCACGGTGCCTAGTCTGCCCCAAGCCCACATGTACCGTGTGCCACTTGGTAGACTACTAACACTACCTACAAACACCAGAAACTAGTTGCAACTCCTGGACAGAGATCGAGTTGATTAATAAGTCGAGAGGGGCACTTAAGCATTCCAATGCGTGTTAGTAGCTTTGTCATTGGACAACTTACACAGAACTCAGTTCTTAAGGACGGTTCCAGTGAGACAACCCACCATGTACTCCTACATGGCCTCTCACCGCTACCTTTACCAAATCGTGTTCACACACTTAGCTCTCAACAGTAGGGCAAGTTCACCACATTCCAATTCATCCCCGATGAATCAGACCTGACACAACTCTAAGCAATAGCAGGCATAACCAGAAAGCATGAATGAGTAGGCACAACATGGCTCAAACAACTCCTACTCATGCTAGTGGGTTTCAACTATTTACTGTGGCAATGACAGGTCATGCAGAGGAAAGGGGTTCAGCTACCGCAGCAAAAAGCAGTTCAATCGTTGTTGTCCTAATGCAGTAAAGGAGAGCAGGAGCGAGAGAGTGGGATTGTATCGGAATGAAAAAGGGGGTTCTGCTTGCCTGGCACTTCGGAAGATAGTAATAGTTCTTCATCGGTGACATCGAACTCATCATCGGAACATCGTCTACTGAGAGGGAACAAATACCGGCAACAGAGAAGGAACACAATCAATGCAATGCAACAATATGATGCATGAACATGACATGGCAATATGATGTGATTTGGCCTAATGCAACTAGCAACCAAATTAAATGAAGTTGGTTTGAACCAAAGGTTCAAATTCAAACTCCATATGTGATTATTCAAATGCCAATTATTCAAATTGTCCTAAACAATGGCTGTAAGTTATTCAAACATGCATCAAAATGCCATAAACAGAATCCTTGGATTTTTCTGATCAATTTTCATATATAAATTATTTTCATCTGAGTTATAGATTTTTTCTGTGATTTTTAGAAGTTTTGGCTATTTTCTGAAATAAATAAATCATTTCTGATTTATTTAAAATTCCAGAAAACACTTATTGCGTCAGCATGACGTCACTATGATGTCAGTAGTCAACAGAGGCTGGTCCAGGTCAAACCTGACTAGTGGGGCCCACTGGTCAGTGAAACAACTGACTAAACTAACTTATTTAGCACTAACCTAGTTTAGTTAGCCGGGCGGGGCCCACACGTCACTGACTAACGAACTAACCAAATTAGATAACACTAATTTAAACCTAACTCTAATTAGTCAGGGGCCTGGGCCCACACGTCAGTGAGCCAGGACTAATCCTACTTTAATTAAACCTAAACTAGCCAATTAGCAGAGACTGGCCCCACATGTCATGGATATAGGGGGGTCCAGCCGTGGTCAAAGGGGGTGTCACACCCCAAAGTTTTAACCACTTTTTCAGTAAATAAAATTTGGCTAGAAATAAAATTTTGAATTCTTTAATAATTTTCAGAGCCTTTTCTATTCCTGACTTAGAAAATCTTCTCTTCTTATAATAAATCTTTTTGGAAATATTTTTGTGGGCTCTGGTTGTATCTTGGGTCTTTTCTTTATTTGTTTGATAACTTTAGAAATTATTTTCATAATAAAATTTTGCCTTAGGAAATTCTTATAATAGCTTTTGAAGTGTTTGAAAATGCTTCTGTTGCACTGCAACCTTTTCAAATAATTCTCTAAAAATTCCACCATAATTCTGAGAGGTCATGTGATGCCTATATGTCACATTGGTGCAAAAACCCAACTTGGTGTTTTGCAAAATTTGAGTGAACCATCCTCTTTTCTATTTCTGTCCATCTTCTAGGTTTCTACTACAACCCTATTATTTCTTGCTCCAAAAATTCTGAGCCTTGGCCATCTTCTTGTTCTTCCAACCAAAACCGTAAGTCCAGAATATCAGCTCCATTGGAATTTTCTAAGTCCATCAAATAACTATCTATAGTTTCTGTCCAGAAACTAAATTCTTCAAAACTTGCACTATCAAGTTTTTCTTTCTGCCAAAATAACTCCACCATCACCTATATCATCTAAGGAGACACTACCCTGCCAAGTATCACTTCCAACAGAGTTTCATAGATGGCTCTATCATTCTGTCGAACACATTGAGTGCATGACCAAAACTTTCAACCATCCAAACCACCATATGACACCTGCTCTTTTTGCCAAAATAACTTGTCTAGCATCCTTTCCATATCAGATAATACCACTCTGCCGAAAACCAGTTCCTTAGGACCATCCTAGGGTAACCTGGCATTGGGTCGAGCACTTGGTGTGCATGCCCAGAGCATGGCCAGGGCACGCGTTTTGCAGGCAGTGGCATCGCCCTGTACCGCCCTCCCTGCTGCTGCTCTTGCCCGCCAACCTTCCCAGGAAGCTTCACGGGCAAACCACCACCTTCGCCGACATCTCCGTTTGTCCTCTAGCACCGTCCACGCCGACCGGAGCCACCGCCCGACGAGTCCGGCATCGCCACGTCGCACCGACGTCAACGCCCTGGACGCGTGGCTCGCCCCCGAGCCAAACCAGACGCCCCGCCTTCACTGCGAGCAGCCACGCCCTCACCGAACCCCGCCGCCCTCACCAACCTCGCCACCGGCCTCGCCACCACCGCGTCTGCCATTTATGGACGCCGCGTCTGTCCGCCCGTGGACGGCGCCGTCCAAGGCTACCTGGCGCTTCCCGGGGCAGCCAGCTCGCCTGGGGAGTAACTGCGGCCAGGCCACGTCCTCGCCAACCCGCACCGGCCACCCAACGACCTCGCCGGCGCAGTAATGGCCATCGCCACCTCGGCTTGTCTCTGGAAGTCGCGGGCACGGCCGCTCCCGCCTATAAAAGGCCCCCTGAGGCCGCTGCACTCACCACGGCCACTCTTCCCAACCCCACATGCCTCCCCGAGCAGCTAGACAACCGGAGAAGGCATTCTTCTTCATCTCCGGCAGCTTCTGCCGCCGCCATTTCCTTGATGGTTCCGACGCCACCAGAGCTTCCCCCTCCCCGTTTTCTTCACCACTCGACTCCTGGACAAACCACCGATCCATCCCCCTCGCCATCTCCACCGGAACGAGCTCAGGGGCAAAAGCCCTCTTCCACCCGAAGCTTCCCTCCGCCATGGTCAAAGCCCTGCTCAACCCCGAGCTCTCTGGCGACCCTATCTCCATCCCACGGACGCGGCCCACCCTCAGGAACACGCCGGTGTGGTCGGGGTCGCAAATGGAGGCCCCTGCCGCCGGGGATCACCGCCGGAGCCCCGCCCCTGTCTCTGTCGAGACGAACGCGGGAGAAGGGAGATGAACCCGACAAGTGGGGCCCTCTCGCCAGCGGCACAAGCCGGGGGCCCCGCTGTGTAAGTGGAGGCGGTTTCCTCTTGGAGCCGTTTTCCGCGCGAAGGAGGCGTATTCCGTGGAATACGCCATCGTCGTCATCACCCCCTTCCCGCAGCCAGATGACTGGGCTCGGCCCAGTGGCGCCGTGGAGCTAAACAGCGCTCAGGGCGCGATTCTGTTCCTTCCTTTTATCATTCCAGCAGCTTTCAAATAAATTCCACGGCCACCAAACCCGATCCAAATTTGTTGATTCCAATTCCTGTAGGCTTCTAAAATCATGCTCTGTTTATTTAAATTAAGTGAACTTTTCTACTATGCATAGTTTCTGTTTAATGTTTTTAAATAGTACTTTTAATCATGTTTTCTATATTAGTAACTCCATAACTAATTCATATGAACTCTAAATAAATTACTTCTTTTTCTGATATTCCTTAAATATCCTCTAGTTTATTTTAGTATTTGTTTCACAAACATTTGAAATACTTTTTAATGTTGTTTTTGAATTGTGTGGTAATTTAGATATTTTTTGAAAATAGGATTTGGAGGGGAGATGATTCTTTGCAGAGTAACCAGCACTTTTCCATATCTAAGGCAAGCATTTTGAACACTTGATATGGCGTGTGTTTTCATGCTATAATATTTTAGGGCATGTTTGATACTTTGATAGGCTTGGCATATGAGTAGAAATATTGCATGCAGGCATGGTCATAATTATACTTTCTCTTGCATACATCCCCTTCAAATTTGCAACATGCATTAAGTTATGAAAATCCAGGAATGTGCTCCTGTTTTGGACGTGCCGGTGGGCACGGGCCATATTTGACACGGTGGTGTCATGAGATATATGTGGAAGCAGGCAAGGGTTGTAGCCCTGTCCTGGTGAAACTGTTGAGAGAATAAGTTCTGTTGTGATAACCCTGCAGGAAACATAAGCCTCCTGAGTCGACCGTAGATCGAGTCTTGTTCCAGTAACCCCCATACTTGTTTCGTGCTGCCACTTGTCTCTACCACGGGTAGGGTATGGTTTAGTAAGTTGTTAACCCCTTTCCGTGCACACACCGTACAGAGAGGCCATGGTGGAAGATACCGGGTGCATCCGGTAGGCATGCCACATGGTCCGGCGGCATGGGTGTTTCCGGTTGTAGCCGAGAGGGAGTGTACCCTTGTAATCCGCGCGTTTGAATAGTGATCCCATGCTATTGGAGGTTGTAGCCTTCCCACTTAGAGTTTTACTTAACTGTTGTTTTGGGTGATCCCTGGCAGCAGAAAAGTTAAGCTGGTGTGTGCTGGTTAGGTGTGTTTTCAACCCAAAGACCGTAATAGGAATTAGTCAGTGTCCCGATACTGATTAAAGAAATCCTATACTTGCGGGTAAAGAGTATACCCTCTGCAGAGTTTGAAACCTATTCGAATAGCCGTGTCCGCGGTTAAGGATTTCAATCTGGGTTGGTCAAGTGTCGGTCTTAGAGTCGGTCTCCGGAGGAAATATTTAAATTTTGAGCATGGTTATTTTGCAGGATAATTATCGTTGCTACTGGTGTTACCATGAGTATATTTGATGTTATGATTATATTTGTGAACTAACCCCCTGCTCTTATTTTCTTTCCAGAGTGTCTCAGGGGCTGGCTAGACTACCCCGGACACTCGCCTTTATTTTCAAGTCCTTTCTGTGGCGTCCCTCGAGTGTCAGGCGGTTTATCACGCCACTACTCTTGTGGACACCCGACTGGCATTTCTTTTCAAGTCCTTTCGTGGCGTCGCCTGAGTCCTCGGATGGTATCGTCCGACTTCTCTTTTAGACACCCGACTGGCATTCCTTTTCAAGACCGACCGTGGTGTCACTTGACACCCGATCGGCATTTCTTTTATATTTTATTGATGCTAATATTTATTTTCTGCACTGAATATTATTCACCATGACATGTTTTGATTCCTGTCAGCATGCATTTAATATAAGTATACTATGAGCATGTGCATATAGTTTAATTCACCATGATCATATAATTGTTTGCTGCATTTGTTATATCTTTTGTCCATGATGTTTGCGAGTACATTCAAACGTACTCACAGGCTTGTCCCTGGCTATTTACTTGGCCAGGATAGGAGTTCTACGAAGATTAATACAGCGACATCCGTGCAAAGCCTAGGAGTGCAGCCACGCAGGATAGGAGTTATCCGGGTCAGCTGTTCCTGTTGGAGTGGAGTCCCATCGATGTTGAAGATCCTTAAGCCTTTTCCCTTCATCCACCACCGGAGTCTTTGTTATATCAGTAGACCTTTATGGTCTTGTATCAGATTCTTGTAAATGCTTGGTAACCTGTAAAAAGGATGTGTCCACCAGTAACAGCAATCCTGGGCTGGTGATGACACTAGGGGTTAATTTCTGGAATATTACGTTCCCGAAATCCGGCCCCGACAGCCTTGGTATCAGAGCCAGGCTGACCATTGGCTAATCCCATCCTAGCCTGGTCACCATCCCTAGGTTTCCACACCATACACATCTTTTTCCTGTCCACGGTCAAGTCTATCCCATCCACAGTGGCAACCGACATCTTTCGATAGCCGGTGCCCAACCTATCAGTCTATCCATAGGCCGTGTGCCTGTGCCAACACCTGAGTTTTCCCATCCACAAGCGTGCGATGGAAGACTCGGCTGACCTATAAAGGAAGCCTTACCCCAAACTCAACACATCACAGCCTCATTCCCAGTTCAGTATCAAACCACCAAGATGACAGGTCCCCTCGTGCATAACGAGACCACCGCAGCCGAGCTTGAAGGCTTCGTAACCATCCTCGCCAATCTCACCCGTCGTGCTTTTAGCATCAACGAGCCACCGGAATATGTCGTGTACCAAGAGCACACGAGTAATTCCATCCATCACTTCTGGGCCACGGTGCACATCTACGGGAGGGGCACCACATCGGAGCGTCCCTACCGATTCACCGGGAGGACGACCTCCGACGAGCCCCAATCCATCCAACTTGCAGCCCGAGAGGCTGTAGTTCAACTCCGGCACCTGTCGCCGAAGGTTAACTGCCGCCCCTTCTACTACTACCCTAGTCGTGAAGGCTATGGTAGCCCGACCCAGGTCGCCACCGGAGACCATGAGTCGGATCCTGCCCTAGTGCATCTGGTGCGCTACCTGAGAGCGCAAGAGGCACTATTCGATCAGGTCACTCTTGACCTGATTGAGACCCGCAGGACGCTTGCTCTCCTGACCCCAGCAAGGAGTGAAGTCGCACCCGCCACCGACGCCCCGTTAGTGCTGCTTGGAAGGCCGGTTGAGCCCCCAAGCTCTGACCATGTCACCTACCCGGGCAATGCTTTCGCCTCACCCGGAAATCTCCGTCGTCTCTTGGAGGCCTACTCCAATGGGACGGTGACCTCGACACCCCGCGAAGGTCACCACCGCTACTCCAGCCCTGTAGCTCCCCATCCTACTCCGGCCAGCTCCGACGCGGAAGCACACGGAGACGACTCGGCATCCGCAAGACGCGCCAAGATAGATATCAACCAGGTGGAATGAGTCCACCAGAATTGTTATCAACCCCTAGTGGCTCGGTTTTTCCTTTAATTCCGCAGTAGCTGGTGTGTGGCGTAGTGAGTTTGTAGACCCCCTGTGGGTCACCATCTAATAGTATGTGTGATCTATTGCTTGATGAGTGGTTGCAGAGTAAATTCTGGACGTGACCCTTAACCACACGCACAGTAACATGTCACTTTTCTTGTGGGGATTGAGACCTGAGACTTTAACTCAGACAGCCCCGCGCCGGAGTTGGTGTCTCTGTCGTACCGGCACCATTTCATGTTTCATGACCCAGGCTCTCTATAAGAGGCCACGCTCATTTTTCCACACCAGCAACCATCAGCATCAAGCACTGCCTTTTTTTTTTTTATTCTTCCACCCATGTCTCACCCCGGAGCCTACCTGAGGACCCCCAATGCAAGACCTGGTAGTTTTGTTATGATATTGTGGGATTTTACCCGCAATACTCTTGGCTCCACCCATCCACCCCTGTATGAGCTGTTCAAATCGAGAATCACTCCTGATCTCTCGAAATACTGGGCAGCTGTACATATTCCACCAGCAGATTTAAACCAAGGCCCTCCCTATGTGATTTTCATCGGGAGATCCATGCCAACGCCAGGCATGGCCATTGAGTCTGCTGCATATGAAGCAGTCACCCGTCTTCGATTTGCGGTACCTTGTGCCAACACAAGGGAATACTGCTATTTCCCTAGCCGCGCTGCTTTTGGAGCAGAAGCTACGTTCCGTTGTGGGCGTGCGGAGAGCGATCCAGCCCTGGTCTATCTCATTCAGTATGTGATGGCCCAGGAGCGTTTCACCCAGCAAATACTGGAGTATCTCCACTACCTTGCTGTTCTAAATCCCCGGATCGCCATTGGCGGACCCCCTCTGCCAACTCAGGAGGGACACGTTCTTCGTTTGCTCCCTCCACTTCCTCCGCTCCCTCCGGAAGAAGAAGAATGTGTTCCAGCACCGGGAAGCTTTCCGCTTGACCCCGTAGATCCCGCTTTCGGACCGTAGACGGTCG
>LR738712.1:278888800-278969902 GCA_902687465.1 Secale cereale
CCCCGAGCCAAACCAGACGCCCCGCCTTCACTGCGAGCAGCCACGCCCTCACCGAACCCCGCCGCCCTCACCAACCTCGCCACCGGCCTCGCCACCACCGCGTCTGCCATTTATGGACGCCGCGTCTGTCCGCCCGTGGACGGCGCCGTCCAAGGCTACCTGGCGCTTCCCGGGGCAGCCAGCTCGCCTGGGGAGTAACTGCGGCCAGGCCACGTCCTCGCCAACCCGCACCGGCCACCCAACGACCTCGCCGGCGCAGTAATGGCCATCGCCACCTCGGCTTGTCTCTGGAAGTCGCGGGCACGGCCGCTCCCGCCTATAAAAGGCCCCCTGAGGCCGCTGCACTCACCACGGCCACTCTTCCCAACCACACATGCCTCCCCGAGCAGCTAGACAACCGGAGAAGGCATTCTTCTTCATCTCCGGCAGCTTCTGCCGCCGCCATTTCCTTGATGGTTCCGACGCCACCAGAGCTTCCCCCTCCCCGTTTTCTTCACCACTCGACTCCTGGACAAACCACCGATCCATCCCCCTCGCCATCTCCACCGGAACGAGCTCAGGGGCAAAAGCCCTCTTCCACCCGAAGCTTCCCTCCGCCATGGTCAAAGCCCTGCTCAACCCCGAGCTCTCTGGCGACCCTATCTCCATCCCACGGACGCGGCCCACCCTCAGGAACACGCCGGTGTGGTCGGGGTCGCAAATGGAGGCCCCTGCCGCCGGGGATCACCGCCGGAGCCCCGCCCCTGTCTCTGTCGAGACGAACGCGGGAGAAGGGAGATGAACCCGACAAGTGGGGCCCTCTCGCCAGCGGCACAAGCCGGGGGCCCCGCTGTGTAAGTGGAGGCGGTTTCCTCTTGGAGCCGTTTTCCGCGCGAAGGAGGCGTATTCCGTGGAATACGCCATCGTCGTCATCACCCCCTTCCCGCAGCCAGATGACTGGGCTCGGCCCAGTGGCGCCGTGGAGCTAAACAGCGCTCAGGGCGCGATTCTGTTCCTTCCTTTTATCATTCCAGCAGCTTTCAAATAAATTCCACAGCCACCAAACCCGATCCAAATTTGTTGATTCCAATTCCTGTAGGCTTCTAAAATCATGCTCTGTTTATTTAAATTAAGTGAACTTTTCTACTATGCATAGTTTCTGTTTAATGTTTTTAAATAGTACTTTTAATCATGTTTTCTATATTAGTAACTCCATAACTAATTCATATGAACTCTAAATAAATTACTTCTTTTTCTGATATTCCTTAAATATCCTCTAGTTTATTTTAGTATTTGTTTCACAAACATTTGAAATACTTTTTAATGCTGTTTTTGAATTGTGTGGTAATTTAGATATTTTTTGAAAATAGGATTTGGAGGGGAGATGATTCTTTGCAGAGTAACCAGCACTTTTCCATATCTAAGGCAAGCATTTTGAACACTTGATATGGCGTGTGTTTTCATGCTATAATATTTTAGGGCATGTTTGATACTTTGATAGGCTTGGCATATGAGTAGAAATATTGCATGCAGGCATGGTCATAATTATACTTTCTCTTGCATACATCCCCTTCAAATTTGCAACATGCATTAAGTTATGAAAATCCAGGAATGTGCTCCTGTTTTGGACGTGCCGGTGGGCACGGGCCATATTTGACACGGTGGTGTCATGAGATATATGTGGAAGCAGGCAAGGGTTGTAGCCCTGTCCTGGTGAAACTGTTGAGAGAATAAGTTCTGTTGTGATAACCCTGCAGGAAACATAAGCCTCCTGAGTCGACCGTAGATCGAGTCTTGTTCCAGTAACCCCCATACTTGTTTCGTGCTGCCACTTGTCTCTACCACGGGTAGGGTATGGTTTAGTAAGTTGTTAACCCCTTTCCGTGCACACACCGTACAGAGAGGCCATGGTGGAAGATACCGGGTGCATCCGGTAGGCATGCCACATGGTCCGGCGGCATGGGTGTTTCCGGTTGTAGCCGAGAGGGAGTGTACCCTTGTAATCCGCGCGTTTGAATAGTGATCCCATGCTATTGGAGGTTGTAGCCTTCCCACTTAGAGTTTTACTTAACTGTTGTTTTGGGTGATCCCTGGCAGCAGAAAAGTTAAGCTGGTGTGTGCTGGTTAGGTGTGTTTTCAACCCAAAGACCGTAATAGGAATTAGTCAGTGTCCCGATACTGATTAAAGAAATCCTATACTTGCGGGTAAAGAGTATACCCTCTGCAGAGTTTGAAACCTATTCGAATAGCCGTGTCCGCGGTTAAGGATTTCAATCTGGGTTGGTCAAGTGTCGGTCTTAGAGTCGGTCTCCGGAGGAAATATTTAAATTTTGAGCATGGTTATTTTGCAGGATAATTATCGTTGCTACTGGTGTTACCATGAGTATATTTGATGTTATGATTATATTTGTGAACTAACCCCCTGCTCTTATTTTCTTTCCAGAGTGTCTCAGGGGCTGGCTAGACTACCCCGGACACTCGCCTTTATTTTCAAGTCCTTTCTGTGGCGTCCCTCGAGTGTCAGGCGGTTTATCACGCCACTACTCTTGTGGACACCCGACTGGCATTTCTTTTCAAGTCCTTTCGTGGCGTCGCCTGAGTCCTCGGATGGTATCGTCCGACTTCTCTTTTAGACACCCGACTGGCATTCCTTTTCAAGACCGACCGTGGTGTCACTTGACACCCGATCGGCATTTCTTTTATATTTTATTGATGCTAATATTTATTTTCTGCACTGAATATTATTCACCATGACATGTTTTGATTCCTGTCAGCATGCATTTAATATAAGTATACTATGAGCATGTGCATATAGTTTAATTCACCATGATCATATAATTGTTTGCTGCATTTGTTATATCTTTTGTCCATGATGTTTGCGAGTACATTCAAACGTACTCACAGGCTTGTCCCTGGCTATTTACTTGGCCAGGATAGGAGTTCTACGAAGATTAATACAGCGACATCCGTGCAAAGCCTAGGAGTGCAGCCACGCAGGATAGGAGTTATCCGGGTCAGCTGTTCCTGTTGGAGTGGAGTCCCATCGATGTTGAAGATCCTTAAGCCTTTTCCCTTCATCCACCACCGGAGTCTTTGTTATATCAGTAGACCTTTATGGTCTTGTATCAGATTCTTGTAAATGCTTGGTAACCTGTAAAAAGGATGTGTCCACCAGTAACAGCAATCCTGGGCTGGTGATGACACTAGGGGTTAATTTCTGGAATATTACGTTCCCGAAATCCGGCCCCGACAGGGGGCAAGCCCCCCGGCGACTCGACGCCGGCGAGTCCAGACACGGCGGCGAGGTGCAGAAATCCTCCACCGGGCTCGGATCGTTGCTCTGAGGGCATAAATGAGAAGCTGGCGATCTGCCGCGTCGGATGGTGGTGGTCTCCTGGCCTGGGGTGGCCGGAAACAGTGCCGGCGGCGGGTTTTGCGGCGGACGGAGCTCGGGTCTGTGCGGGTTTGGGGTCGTGGTGCAGTAGGACGGGAGAGGGTGCGTGCGTTCGGCTCCTAGGAGCACGGTGAGCACGTTGGGATGCTCATCCGTGGGCTGTGGCCACTATGGCCACGGCGGCGACAAGCTCAGCGGCGGCCGGGGTTCTGCCGCGGCGGAGCTATGGCCTAGAGGTGATGCGCGGCTAGGGAAGGAGGGGGAAACGGCTCAGGGGCTCATGGTGAGTGCAGAGGCGTCGACGTGGGCTCGGGGGAGGCTCGGAGCAGAGCAGGGCGTCGAGGGGGATCTCCGGCGACGGCGGTCAGAGACAAGCTCAGTGAGGGCGGTGCAGGGAAGACGAGCGCTTGTGGCTCGGACTTCTCGATGAAGCATTTGACGGCGGTGCTCTCGGGCATGGCGCTGCAGCGAGGGGGCGACGGTGGCCGCGGTCGTGACGAGCGGCGGGGACGGACGCGAGCGAGGGAAGCGGGTAAGAGAGACAGAGGAGGGGAAGGAACACAGGGAGAGGCCGAGGGGGTTCCAGGGTGTGCGTGGCGTCCATAGCGACGTTTGGGAGGGGCGGGCAGGCAAGGGGAGAGGAGGTGGCCATGGCGTGTGGCCGCGGGCGCCGGGCACGCGCTCGTCCTCCTGGCAAGGAGGAAGACGACAGGGAGGAGGCGGTGGCGGGCTGGGCCGCCAGGTGGGCCACTAGGTAGAAGGCCTAGGTACTTCCACTCTCTCTCTCTTTTCTAAAATAGTTTCTGTTTTCTATTTTCTGCTTTTGTTTTGATTTAATAAAAATGCCAGAACATTTTCATAAATCTTGGAAATATTTGTGGGCACTGTCTGAATTAATTCCGACAACCTCATTTACTTCCAAGATTATTTGGACATTTAAAATTATCTATAGGATTTAAATGTCCAAATGCAAATATCTATGATTTAATTCAAGGATCCAAAATGGCTCCCAAAATTATGAAACCATTTTTGGCAGAGGTTTTAGCCAAGACCAAAAATGATGAACATTTTGTGAAGGGCACTTTGGATGCATTGAAAAGTATTTATTTGAACCTAGTTGAGATCACTTGGTGCTAGGACTTGAACATCCCCAATTCAAGTTTAACAAAATTTTAAACATGATGACATGATGATCAGGCAAAGACCACAGGGGTTGATCTAGGGATGTGACATGACTCACCACACAAGACTCTAGTCCAGGTTTATCGCCTATTCGGGTTCCATCCGCAAGGGAGTCCAGCCGAGGTTTCCATCACGGCCCCAAACGATGTATACAGGGTTCCCGAGCCCACCATCTGCCTAGTCTGTCCCAAGCCCACCCTGTCGGGTGCCACTTGGTAGAGAAATAACACTACCTACAAACACCAGAAACTAGTTGCGACTCCTGGACAGAGATCAAGTTGATTAATAAGTCGAGAGGGGCACTTAAGCATTCCAATGTGTGGTAGTAGCTAGTCGTTGGACAACATACACAGAACTCAGTGCTTAAGGACGGTTCCAGTGAGACAACCCACCATGTACTCCTACATGGCCTCTCACCGCTACCTTTACCAAATCGTGTTCACACACTTAACGCTGAGCATCAGAACATATCACTGCACTCCAATTCATTCCCAATGAACCAGACCTGACATACTCTAAGCAATAGCAAGCAAGACATGGTAAGATCACAACATGGCTTCAATCAACTCCTACACATGCTAGTGGGTTTCAACTATTTACGTGGCAATGACAGGTCATGCAGAGGAATGGGTTCAACTACCGCAGCATAAAGTAGCAGTTGAATCGTTGTTGTCCTAATGCAATAACAGGGAGTAGGAGCGAGAGAGTAGGATTGTATCGGAATGAACAAAGGGGTTTGCTTGCCTAGTATAACAACGTGTAGAGCACTGCTCCTCTGACAGGTACTCTGGAACGGTCTCCGGAGCGTAACCTATCGAGAAGAACGGTGCCAGCAATCAAACACAAGCATATGCAACAATATGATGCATGAATATGGCATGAAGATATGATGTTGTTTGAGCTAATGCAACTAGCATTTTATTAGGTTGAATTCCATTTGAACCAAGGGTTCAAATGCAACTCTAAAACAAGCATTTTTAAATGCCATTTACGTGTTTTCATATAACCAGTGGGTTTAACTTCATTTGTTATGCATGAAAATGGTACAGATGGATAGATGGAATCTTTCTGATAATTTTTCGTATATAAATTAATTCATTCTGAGCTACGATTGAATTTCTGTGATTTTTTGAAGTTCAAACCAATTTCTACAATAAATAAATCATTTAAGATTTATCTAAATTCTAGAACTAGAATACTGCGTCAGCATGACCCAAGCCTGACGTCAGCAGGTCAACCAGGCTGACTAGAGTCAAACCTGACAGTGGGGTCCACTGGTCAGTGACTCAGTTAATTAAATGGGTTAATTAACACTAAAACTAATCCTAGCAGAAAGTCAGCAGGGCTGGGCCCACATGTCAGTGGCTAATCTAATTAACAAAATTACTTAATTAAAACTAAACGGTCAACTAACTGGAGGGGTGCGGGCCCACCTATCATTGACCCATGGGGTCAAATCCTGGTCAACCCTCGGCTAACACGCCGGCGTTTAGCCGCCGGCGGCAGCAAATGCGGCGGAGGGTGTCGGGATTGGGCCCCCGGCGTCCAAATGGACGGCCGAGGCCATCTGCAGGCAGCGGAGGCTCGTCCGCATCCATTTATGCCAACGGGAGGTTGCGGGTGCACCGGAGCTGGCCGAAACGAAGCTCGCGGCGGCGCCAGAGTTCGGGCCTTGTCGGAAACGGCGCTACGGGGCACGGGGAGGCCAGGGGACGGGTGCTACGGGCTCCTGGTGAAGTACCGAGTGCGGTGGCGTGCTCGGTTTTGAGCGTGCGTGGCTGTGGCCACGGCGGCAGCTTCACCGACGGCGCTGAGCTTGCTGTCACGGAGGGAATCGGGGCTAAAGCACGCGCGAGAGTGAGGGGACAGGGGGGAAGAAGGAGGAGCTCACGGCTATTGCAACACGACGAACGGCGAGCTCGGGGAGGTCCTGGAGCGATCGGGGAGGTGAGGGGGATCCACAGCGGCCGGCGGTGAAGACGAGCTCGAGGACGAGGCCTCAGGGCGTCCGTGGTCGATTCCTTCGGCTTGGAGATGCACGGCAGCGAGGCGCAGCTCGGGGGCTCGTCGGAGAGGCGAGGGGGAGGCGGTGGCTACGACGGCGCTCGGGACCGAGCGGGAGAGGGAGACAGAGGAGGGGAGGGACGACGAGAGAGAGCCAGAGAGGTATGGGGAGGTGCGTGGCATCGTCCGGAGCTTCGAGGCGGCGAGGGGGAGGACAGGCAGGCAGGAGGCGTGGCGCCCTCGCCGTGCGCGCGCGTCGGCCCCGCGCCTCGCCTACTGGCACGAGGTTGGTGGTGACTGGATTGGCCAGTGGGCCGGGCCAGCTTTGCCTGGTTGGGCTGCAGGTAAGGCCAGGTAAGCCTTTTCCTTTTTCCTGTTTTTTCTTTTCTAATTCTGACATTTATTTTGATTTTAAAGAAAATCATTTAATTTATTCTGACAATTTTGCAGGGACTAGAAGGATTGTTCCAAAGCCCCACACAAAATCCAGAATTATTGGACATATATAAAATATATAATAAATATATATCCAATGCAAATATTTATTGTATTAATTCCAAAAGCCCAAAATAAATATTTATGAGCTCCTAATAATATTGGTTTGATTTTTTATCTCTAACCAATATTTTCAGAGAGCAACATGAACATTTTCTTGGCCCCTTTTGGAGCAATTTTTATTTGAGTCATTTTTCAAAAGGGTTTTCTGAGGGTTTCACAAGTCCTCAATTCAAATTCATTTGAAATTAAATATGATGCAAACATCAAGACTAGCCTAGTGCATACCAGAACTAGGGTTGTGACAACTTCTGGCTCCGCAGCCAGCACTGGGGGTCCCTTGCGCTTTGCTTCTTTGGCCTTGGCCTTCTTGTCGTCCGCCTTCGCCTCAGGCAGCTCCTGGAGGGAGATGCGTCCTTCCTCTGCCCTCGCGCACTTTGTCGCGAGCTTGAACATCTCGAGGGCTGTGCATAGGTCCTCGTGGATGGCAAGCTCCTCCCTCATCCTGACGTCACGGACACCGTCGGAGAACGCCGAGATGATGGCCTCGTCCAAGATCCTAGGGATCTGGAGGCGCATTGTGTTGAAGCGTTGAATGTACTTATGCAGGGTCTCTCTTGCCTGTTGCCTCAAGCGGCGCAGATCAGCAGCTACCGAGGCTCGGTCGCGGGTGCCTTGGAAGTTGGCGATGAAACACTCACGAAGCTCTTCCTAGGAGGAGATGGATCCCATAGGGAGGTTCAAGAGCCAGGAGCGTGCGCCATCTTTGAAAGCCATGGGGAACCAGTTCGGCATGACCTGCTCAGTGCCATTGGACGTCTCGATGCTCAGCTTGTAGAGTTGGAGGAACTCCGTGGGGTCGGTGGTGCTGTCGTAGCACGGAGGCAGGTCCGGCTTGAACTTGCTGGGCCAGACGAGGCGCCGTAGCTTAGGAGCAAAGGCACGACATCTAGCCACGCTCATGATCGCAGGCACCCCCCGCGCCTGCGGTGCTGGTTCTAGGGGCGCTGGTGCCAACACCTCCTGTGGCGCGCGGTCTTGGCGCTGCGGGCCAGGGAGCCCGCGAGCCCCCGCCTGGGGATGGGGAATCATCTGGCAGCTCTCCTCGTCGCGCGCATGGCCTCTGCGGGGTTGCTCATGTCGAGGAGCCTCGCGCCGGACCTCCTCGCCGGCATCGTAGAGTGGAGGTGGAGTCGGGACTCCGTGGCCTTCGTTCCCCGTCGGGGGCGACGAGGGACAGAAGGAGTGCATCGGTGCAGGTGCTTCTCCAGCGGCATTGACGAGCTCGGTGATGCGGTGGAGCCATTCGTCGTAGAGGTCATCTGCCGGGCGGTAGCACAAGAGCTCCCGCGCCATCAGCAGCGTAGGCTGCTGGTAGACCGGCCCGCGACGGACCAGCGAGGACGACGCCGCGGCCGATGAGGGTGAAGGCTTCACCGTGTGGCCATCGCACCACACGGACGGTGGCAGCGACGTGTCTTGTTGCTCGTGGATGGCCGGGTTGGTGGCGGCGTTGGCGACCGGCGAGTTGGGGCGGAGCAACGCGCCGTTCCACGCGGGCGCCGTCTAAGCGACGTTCGGGGCGCGGTGGGCGGCGCGAGCTCGGCATGTGTCCACCATGGCTGTGGAGCGAAGTCGACGACAAGTGCGGGACGAGGTCGTCGGAGAGGCGAGATCTCGACACGCCCCCTACCTGGCACGCCAAATGTCGGATTCGGGGCTCCTCATAACCCAAGAAGTTCAAACACAGGGGCGTGAACGAAGATCTCTCCCACTCATGTCTACCTAGCGCCTCGCCCTCGCCCAGTGAAGATACTCAAGCAAACAACAAGTGAAGCACGCAAGATTTTACCCAGGTTCAGGCCATCGTGTGGTGTAAAACCCTACATCCTACTTTGGTGGATTGGCCTCAGGAGAGCTAGAATATGAATTAGTAAAGTGGTTCCTGAGCTTAGGAGGGTCAGGAGGCAGGTGTTCTTGCTCCTTTGCATGGTGAAAGAGTTTACGGATCTGCCTCTCTCCTTTTGGTTCAACCTGATCCCCATAGTGAGGATCCTAGCTACTTATATAGGCGGCCAGGGTCCTCTTCCCCCGAAATGTTTAGGCGGGAAGGGGTCCCACAATGGCCATTTTTGAGCGGGAACACAAGGACGTTCCTACCCTGACAAAAGCGGTCTTCGCCTGCAAAAGGATCAGGCGGTGACGCGGTGGTGGGCTCGGCGGTGACATCCTCCCTGTCGTCCTTGCGGTCTTTTGTCTTGTTGCACCAAAGGAGAAACCTTTGTACGACTCCTCAGGAACATGCGTCTGTGCTGCCTCCTTTGCACCGAAAATGCAACTACGCCGCTGGCGGGTGCTGGCACCTGCTGGCGTGGTGCGTCACTTCTTACGTCACTGCCTCCTCCTGAGGCAGGCCAGCCTTGGATTCTCCGCCCCTATGGAGCACCTTGTCGAGGCCGCTCCTGAGGGGGTCTTGACGTTGCTCTCCTCGCGGGGCTTAGCCCCCTCGCGAGGGTCTTGGACAGCTGGTCTATCAGCTGGGCCATACCAGGTCGTGGCAGGAGCGCGTCGCGGCGCGCTGACAGGAAAGTCTAGGTACCCCGGTTCCCAGGACGCCGACTACTACTTGTCGAAACGCGCTTCCCTCAAACTACCTGTGGAACTAGGTACCTTTGTTGTGATAGCCTAGCTTATTAGGGATGATAGACTACTCATATCAATAAGGAATTCCTTCTTTTCCGGGAGCCCATTCGGAAAGAACTCCAAAGTCAAGCGTGCTCAGCTTGGAATAGTTTCAGGATGGGTGACCGACCGGGAAGTTGCTCCCAGGTGCGCACGAGTGAGGACAATGTGCGCAGAAAATACTAGTATTGATATGTGAGACCAGTATAGATACCGCCAGGAGTAACGACCACCGGTGGGTGTGTCCGGGGCGTTACATTTGTGCTCCGATTATTTCAGCCATCTGTTGAACCATCGACCCAGCCGAACCCATAGGGGTGGCCCGCAAAGGTGTTGCCGGGGACGCCGAGCCTGCTGTGGGGCAACAAACTCCGGCGGGACATCAAGCCCTGGCCGTAGAGGCAATCGCTCCCATGGCAAAGGAAATGCCTTTGGTCCTTATCGTCGAGCCCCAGGCTCCGGCATGAGCACAACATACCATCCAATTCCTGGAGACCGGGGAACCTCCTGAGGAGCAAGAAGAAGCGGAGAAAGTAGCCCGTCGGTCCACCCTGTACTAGTTCATCGATGCCGTCCTGTACAGAAAAAGACCGAACGACGTGAAATTGAAGTGCATCACCCGGGAGGAAGGACTAGAGCTGTTGGCCGAGATACATGGAGGCATATGTGGCTCCCACATTGGGTCAAGAGCCCTTGTCGGCAAGGCATTCCGGCAAGGTTTCTTCTGGCCCACTGCCCTCCAGGATGCAACTACACCAGTAACCAAGTGTGAAGCATGTCAATTCCATTCGAAGAAACTTCATCAACGAGCTCAAGCTCTCCGAACAATTCCTCTCTCCTGGCCATTCTTGGTCTGGGGGCTCGTCATATTGGGCCCTTTTCCCCGTGCTGTCGGGGGCTTTGAGTACTTGTACATAGCAATCGACAAGTTCACAAAGTGGCCGGAGGTGGAAACTGTGAGATAGGTGACAGCACAATCGGCCGTCAAGTTCTTCAAGTGTCTGGTCTGCCGTTTTGATGTACCAAACAGAATCATCACCGAAAACGGTACGCAGCTCACAAGCAACACCTTCATGCAATATATTCAAGACCACGGCGGCAAGGTCTGTTTTGCTTCTGTTGCACATCCACGAAGCAACGGCCAGGCAAAAACGGCAAATACTGAAGTACTATGAGGCCTCCGGACAAGGACTTTTGACAGGATACACAAGTGCGGAAGGCGCTGGATTGATGAATTGCCGGTGGTTCTTTGGTTAATCAGGATGACACCAAATCGAGCCACAAGCCAGAAGCCCTTCTCCCTCGTTTATGGGGCGGAGGCAGTTCTTCCCACCGAACTCACATACGGGTCACCCTGAGTGCTCGCTTTTGGGCGGCTGTACGAGCAGCACGCAACCAGCAAGCCTTGCACCGCCATCATAGCCGCAAGGTTCATGCCTGAAGCTTTGAGGAAGGCGACCTTGTTCTTCGGCACGTTAAGTCGGCCAAGAATTCCAACAAGTTGGCTGAATTGGGAAGGCCCTTATCAAGTAATACGAGTCACTAGGCCTGGCACAGTCAGCAAGGAGACCGAAGATGGTATCCCAGTGAGTAACTCCTACAACATGGAACATCTTCACAAAGTTTACCCGTGAGGCGCGGTTGTCGGGCCTCCCGGCAAGCCACCCTTTTGTACAAGCCTTGCCATCAAGGCATGTATCCCTTCGTACAAAGCCAGGCGCAGACCCTGAGCATAAATAAATGAAGCGCTCGCGCCCTAAGTTTTAGCATGCATGCTATGTTGAGTCTCTTTCTCTGTTAGGGTTGATAGTGCTTAACGGCGGCTAACCCCTAGCATAGAGGTCGAGTTTGCGTCTCTCTATTTCCTTTCCATCCTCTTGATTCACAGGATCCATGGACATCCTTGTTGAACCATTTGAAAGAAAGGGAGAGGGCCGATGCTCCGACCCCGGCAAAACTAAGGTTGCCGGGGGCTGCACGACCAAGGGTCAAACCACGGCAAGACAAGGTTGCCGGGAGCTACAGGACCCAGATAAGCCTTTCATCCCCCGCTCCTTTCTTCCGTATGAAACTTGAATGTACGAGGCTTTGTTTGCTCCTATGCCATCGTGCCCCCTTTTTTCCTTGGGTCTGGCAAGCTTTGTCTTGGACTGGGGCTGGGTAGTAGCGTGATGGGAAGGGAGCGAGCGAAGGGGCTAACCCTACCCTGTTACTATTCCCGCCAAGGGCGCGAATACAGTTATGAGGCGGGGAAGGAACAGCAAGGCTTGTTGCCGGGGCACGTTGCTTATCTTAAGATAACAAGGATCCATTCCTTGGTGTATTTCTTGCCCGCGCACGAACGAACCTGGGAAACACCCTTCTCTTCATATATACATTGTAAACAAGTACAATTCGTACGGAATGCATACATGAGCAAGGGGGTTACAGGATTTAAATCTTACAAAGTCCCATGGGCTTAAAAACTAAAAATAGATAAGATGCACGTAAAACCTTTCTTGTCTCTCTCCTTAGGAAATGGAACAAGATGGCAAAAGGAAAAAGAAGCGCCTAGGCAAAGCACGAGTAGCAGAAAGCACAAAGAGAACATCCCGGTGACCGTCCCAAAGGAGGCTGATGATGATGGCGCCGGGAGAAGAGACAAAAGATGGGGCGGCGGGCCGGCAATGCGCAGGTTGACGCCCGTGTACTCTGACATGATGACCGCCGCCTGCCTTCTTCGCCTTCTCTGGCCTCCCATTGCCAGCCGCCCAAGGAGGTGACCCCGAGAAGTTCGAGGGGCTGGCGGTGCAGATGATGGTGCTACCAGCACCACGCAGGGACGGCGTATCCGCCGCCTAGTCGGACCCGTCATCCTCCCGCCTGCTGCCCTCGTCGTAGCTGCCGCTGTCTTCCCCATCGCTCTTGCTCAGGGAGGAGTTTTCGTTGTCAGTCGATCTCTCCACACAGCACCCTATCATGTGTCCCGAGCGCCCGAAGACTTTGATGGAGAGCAGATCGCTCTCTGCTAGCCTGAAGCAGAGGACGTGCCCCTTCACCAAGCAGTGGGCATGCGCGAAGGTCTTCCACCCCCGGTGAAGGAGCATCACGTGAGGGGTGGCAAACTTGGTGTCCAACCACATGGCGCCTTGGAAACACCCCTCCATGTGAAGCCTCGGGCTCGATTGTTGATCGACGTCTAACACCCTTGCGAACGCTCCAGGAAGGCAGAGGCGATTGTGCGGTGGTTCGCGCAGCTGTAGAATGAACTCCAATGCCGTGTCCTTGACATGGCCGCGTGGGGAGGCAGCAGGAGACAAAGAAGGAGATGAAGACGGAGATGATGACGGTGCGGGTGTCCGCTGACCTCGTGTGCCTCTGCCTCGACCACCTCGCCGACCACGACCCCCGCCAGCGCTTCTGCCTCCAGCATGCCCCTCATCTGAGGCATCCAGCTCCTCTTTGACCATCGCCGCCCTCTGACGGGAAGACGACCTGGTAGCCTCCATGGAGGCATGCCCACGATAGTGCCCTCTTGGCATACCTTGGGGAGCGAAGGAATCAAAAAGGAATAAGATGAGTGGAGGGGTGAGGAGCGTCGTTCCTCTCCTCCCCTCTTTATAGAAGGGCGACCGCCCGATCAACCAGTCCAAACACCGAAGGCACAAGGGAACAGGACCGACCCACTTCTGCAATCAGCGGTGCCCGGCCCCCCTCAGCGTTAATGCCCGCGCCCTCTGCATCCACCGCTTGCCCTCCCCAATGCATGAGGGGTAAGTAGCGGGCGGATCGGGAATCGGATGACGCGTGGTATGACCGTTTCGCACCTCATGATCGTTGAGCGACCCAACTCCACTTAGTAAATGGGTCGCGCCCCCCCGACTTCCTATATTCTTTATGAGGAGGGCGCGAAATGCCTCTTTACTATTTTTGGAACCACAAGATGACGCAAGCATGTTGCGATCACCCCACGCGTGACCCCCACGTCAGCGCAGATCATGGGGAAGCGCAGCCATTGGAGGAGTGACTGCAGTAAAAGGAATCAAACCTCACTGCCCGCGCACCGTTCTGGGCCTAGCCCAACAACACGCTGCACTTATGAATGGCCCAGGCTCAGGGGCTCATGTCGGTGTACAAAAGTAGGGGCGCTCTATTTTACCCCTTACTTGTGCACGGGGAGTCAGAGCCACGCCTGTGGCCAAACATAGCGGAGCAGAAGGGGGAAGCCAGGAACACGGTGTTATCAGAACAACGCCAAGACGGCGGCACGAGAAGACCAAGCAAGGAGACATGCTCTCCCCCGGCAAGGACTCTTGCTGGGGCAGCCTACGTGCCCCTGCCAAGGGCTCTTGCCGGGGCAATCCACGCAGACACCTCTGTCGAAGCCACCCTTGAAGCCTATGGGCTCAAGAGGTATCAACAACATGGTAGCCAAGGCTCGGGAAGCGCCCACGTGATGGCAAGCAGATCTTTGTGAAGACAAAGATCTATGACTCCCAAGATAAGAACTAGAAGACTTGGCAATCACAAGGCTCCTTACCGAGGACGCCCACGAGGCCCCGGCAAGGATCTTTGACAAAAACACCCCGGAGCCCCGGCAAGCCTCTTGCCACGGGATACTCACGAAGGCCCCGGCAAGACTCTTGCCGGGAACAGAAGCAAGACTGCGGCAAGCCCTTGCCGCCCTGTCGCCGCCCCAACTCAGCGGCTGACTCACTGGCACAGGCAGGCATCCACGTGGTGATACGTGGTTCCTGGGCCAGCTAGTCAAGCACCTACATGGTGGCATGCAGATCTTCGTGAAGGCCTTCCACAACACCACCTCAGATGCTTGCCTCGCCGGCCTAGACGCGCGTCGCGACCAGACAGAGCGGCCACGGACAGGACATGCTTCTTTTCCGTCCCCGATAAAGTAAATAGACACCTAAGCAGCTCATTTAATGCGCCTTGTCCGGTAATGGCATGGGATAAGCCTATGCACTGTACACCTTTCCTCCTCTTGTGTGCCACTGTGGCAGCTATAAAAGAAGGCCCGCGACATACTGGAGAAGGATTCGGATACTGAAAAACTGGACAGGCACTTTAGCTAGCTCAAGAACTCAAGAACACTCAAATATTCACCAAAGAAGGACTAGGGTATTACGCATCCTCGCGGCCCGAACCTGGGTAAACAATTGTTGTGCTGACTCTTAGACCTACTCTTTGTACCACCTCGCGCCCACCAACCGTAGAAGGGATTCCAGTGATCCAATAGGTGTCATTTCGTACCGACAGCATGATGCATGTATAATATTAACTTGCAGGTAGGGATGGCAATTTTATCCATGGACATCGATAGCCATGGATATCTGACACGTATGGACAGGGTTTGGATATGCTTTTGCACCCATGGGCGGCTCCCAAACCCGACCCGATTACTCGTGGGTAGGGCATGGATATAATCTTGTACCCATGGATATATCCCAACCCGACCCGATAGTATGACTTAATGGAAATATTATCCTATCCCTACCCCACAGTCAGATGTCTCACTATAATTTCACCCATTATAATCCAAAACATTCAAAGAAAATTGCACAATCCCCACTATCAGGGATATTACTACCAGGTATAAACCGCCCAGGAGGGGCCGGTTTACATTATCAAGATTATTTTATCGAAGGCCCATCGGAGCATGAAGTAGAAGACTTCAGCCCAAGAGGTTTAGAGCCCAAGTGTTAGGGCCCATGATTTGTAAACCGTCATACTCTGTAACTTGGGATGTAAGATAGAAGAACAGAGACCGAGGCGGACACGTTTATGAGCCGGCCTCGGGGCTGCGTAAACCGGACCGGGCGTCACCTCTTATATAAAGGGACGACCCGGCGACGGTTCAGGACAGAGAACAACAGATCGAGACAAAGGCAAAGCGGATTCGCTCCCTGGTCATCGAAATCCCATCAATACACACCAAACTAGACGTAGGCTTTTACCTTCATCGAAGGGGCCAAACTAGTATAAAATCCCTGTGTCCTTGTCCGCTTTAACCCCTTTAAGCTAACCCGTAGAGATGGCCTCACGACTAAGTCCTTTTGTTAGGACATCTGCCGTGCTAAATCCACAACAGTTGGCGCCCACCGTGGGGCTTTCGCACGATGGTTTCGAGATCTTGAAGGGCAGCTTTGAAGGACTCAAGGGCTACGAAGTGGGCCGGATGACTAAGAGTCATCGCGGCAAGATCTACATCGACGATGCTGGCTTGGGCCCCGAGGCCGATTCAATCGAATACGGGTACCGGGTCCCCTTCGGCGGCATCCACGTTTTCATCGGCAAGATCGGCGAACCGGGCCCTAGACCGGACATCTTCCTTAACATCGTCGAGCCGGCTCAGCATGCGATACCAGCCCGGATTCAGCCAGCCGTGAAGCGCATCTTTGTTGGTGAAGTGCATGGAGTGCAAACCGAGGACGGATTGGACTCTGGCGGCGAGACTGTTGTTTATTCTGGTGATGAATCTTCTTCCGGAGAGACATAATCTTTGTATCTGCTGTAGGACGGTCGATCGGAGGGTTATTCCGATGGTGATAGTATTCCGGACCCCCTCGATCTTTCAAACCGGGTCGCTGTCTTTATGGCCGGTTGACAACCTATGCAGTAGTCCTCAACAACAGCGGCGTTGACATCAGAAATGATGGGAGCTAGAACTGGAGATCCTCCCCCGTCGCCATCTGATGCCTTATCCGTCTTGGTCGATACTTTGACAGCATTATTAACAGAAGAGGTGACCCAGGCCAACAAGGAGCAGCATGACGCGGAGGTCGCTCATGTGAAGGGCCGAATTGAGCAAGCCAAGTTGGACCTGGCTGCTGAGAAAGCTAGGATGGCGACAAAGCAGGAGGATCTTGATGCCCAAGACTATCGACTCATGTTGGATCAGAACGCTTCGCTCGAGGTAATGAGGAGAAGGCAATGATCTCACTTGCCACCGGTCTATGAGGAAAGGAATCTCTTTAGCACGACAGGAGCAGGAACTAGTAACCAGCCAGAGGTGAACCGAGGAGGAGCACCGAGCACGGGCGCGTCGGTTCAGCCACCCGCCGCGGAGCCGAACCACCAAGTTGTGTCGACCCAACATGTGCCCACCCCTCCTGGTCATTATTCCAATCCATTGGACAACATAGTTGCTGCTGCTTCACGGCTGGCCGCCCTACCTATTGAAGGAACATCCCCCATAGCAGTGGAGGCACGACGAGCCAGGGAGTTGTTGGACACGGCGCTAACTCAATAGCAAGCTTATTCCTATAGCCGGGAGAGGATTCACTCGACTCCCCGCCCAAGCCGGAGTTATACTAGGCGTCTGGATGAACCGGCCGTATCAAGCAGTGCACGAGGACGTAATCAGCCGAGGCGGATAATCCGGCAGGAGGAGAGGCGAACGCTCAAGATGTGGTGGATCAGGCCAGGCAGCGCCGGGAGGCCGAGGTAACAGCGCAGTACGAAGCCCGTCAGGCGACGTCGGTTCGTCCCACCACCACAGTTGAAACGGGGGTCATGTTCAGTTCCCTTGGTGTGCCGTGTCTTATCCCCGCTTTACGGAACGTGAAATTACCCAAGGATTTCAAAGGACCGCGCAAGGTGCCCAACTACACGGCAGATCTGGCTCCGGAGGCATGGGTGAAGAGTTATGAGATGGCAATGGAGATGCTCGATGTGGATGAGACAGCACGACCCGAACATGGCTGAAGGGTTTACCACCTAATTCCACCGGATCATGGGCTGAATTACGGCGCCGGTTTATCAACAACTTCAAGGACACATGCAAGCAGCCAATGTTTGTCATCGACTTAGCTGCCTGCGTTCAAGGAGAGCAGGAGTCTACAAGCAGTTGGGTGCGTCGAGTGTCAGAAATCTTGCATTCCTCCAATAGCATCAACCCAAGCATAACAGTGGTGATCTTGGAGGGTAATTGCCGATTTGAACCCTTGCGATTAAAGTTGGGACGACTTAAACGTGATTGCAATGACATGGGGACGCTCATGGGCGCTTAAGTAAAGTATGGAGACTCTGATAACACCAAGCATCCAGATTCAGATGGAGATAAGTCAGGGAAGGCGTGCAAGAACGGTAAACCGCCGCAGCCCAATCCGGCGAATCAAGGATACAATGGCAAGCGTAGAGCGGATGGCAACTCAGATTTTGTGGCCAACACCAACGCTCGGGAGGATGGGCAGCGCCGTAAGGGTAGACGCATCCACGTAATGGGAGGCCACCTATTAATCCGGAACGCCAGTTGAACGTGCCTTGCCCTAAGAATGGCACACCGAAAAAGCCAGCTACACATCTCTGGAAGGACTGCTATATTATGCAGGAATTCATGAACCGGACTAGGTATGATCACGGGCCCTCCAGCGGATCATGCCCTGGTTTCCAGGGTCCGGGTTATCAAGGTGGTGGATCCGGTTCAGGATACCAAGGTAATAACAGCAACCACAACGGGCACAATCAGCATAATCAGCAGCATGGTCAAGGCGGATACAACAATCAGGGAAACCAATAGAGTCAACAGTAGCAGCAATCCGGATATCAGAATAATCTGAAGGAGCTGAGTAGTGGGCAGTATCATGTCTTCACCGCAAGCTTGTGCAAGCGGGATAAGAAAGTTCTGAAGAGGGCGGTGCATTCTGTTGAACCGGCGGTACTACGTTTCTTGCGGTGGTCCGAGCAACCCATTGTGTGGAGCAGAGAGGATCATCCACCCCGGGTTGATAATCCGGGTCAGTTGGCTCTGGTGGTGGCACCACAGGTAGGTGGTTACAAGTTCACCAAAGTGCTTATAGACGGCAGCAGCAGCATCAACATTCTGTATTATGAGACATTCCGGCGTATGGGACTGACAGATAAGAAGCCTCGACAGTCCAATATAGTGTTTCATGGGGTGGTGCCCGGTAAATAGTCCTATCCAGTTGGCAAGAGCGATCTGGAGGTTATCTTTGGAGATGAACACGACTCTAGGTTAGAGACCGTAACCTTAGAGGTGGTAAAGATCAAGAGCCCATACCACGCCTTATTTGGGCGGCTGGTTTACGCCAAATCCATGGCTAGGCCATGTTACGTCTATCTACAACTCAAGATGCCGGGCCACAAAGGAACCATTACGGTTCATGGGAGTCGCAAGATTGCATTGGAATGAGAGGAAGGCAACGCAGCTTATGCTGAAGCGGTCTGTGCGACCGAGGAGTTGAAGTTTTATAAGGACAATGTTGATCCGGCAGATATGTCTCCGCTGAAGAAACCAACCATAGAGCATGATCCGGCTTTGAAGTTAAAATCGGCTGAAGTGACCAAACATGTTGACTTTGTTCCTGGCGACTCATCCAAGCAGTTCACTATCAGTGCTAAACTAGATCCAAAATAGGAAAGCGCGCTAATTGAGTTCATCCGTGAGAATCGGGACATCTTTGCATGTAAGCCTTCACATATGCTAGGTGTACCGAGGGAACTCGCTGAGCACAATCTCAATATTGATCCTAAGTTTAAACCGGTCAAGCAATATCTGCGCCACTTCAACGAAGAGAGGCGCAAGGCTATTGTAGAAGAAGTGGCTAGACTCTTAGCCGCCGGCTTTATAGTTGATGTGTTTCATCCAGAGTGGTTGGCTAATCCGGTGCTAGTACTTAAGAAAAATGGCACTCGTAGAATGTGTGTTGATTATACAGATCTAAACAAGGCTTGCCCAACTGATCCTTTTGCACTCCCCCATATTGATCAAATTATTGATGCTGCGGCAGGATGTGAGCGGCTAAGTTTTTTGGATGCATACTTAGGTTATCATCATATCAAGATGGCAATTAAGGACCAGGAGAAGACAACCTTTATAACTCCCTTTGGAGCCTTCTGCTATGTATCTATGCCATTTGGGCTCAAGAGTGCCCAGGCGACCTACCAGCTTTGTGTGCAGAACTGCCTTCAAGGACAGATTGGGCGGAATGTTCACGCATATGTTGATGACATTGTGGTGAAATCCAGGAAGGAGGAGACACTGATAGCAGATTTGAAGGGAACTTTTGACAATCTCCGGGTCTACAAAATGATGCTTAATCCAGAGAAGTGCGTTTTTGGTGTTCCGACAGGGAAGCTCCTGGGATTCTTGGTCTCAAATAGAGGAATCGAAGCTAATTCGGAGAAGATCAAGGAGATCACATCCTTGGCTAAACCGGCGTGCATCAACAATGTCCAATGCGTGGCGGGACGTATTGCAGCACTCAGCCGGTTTATCAGCCGTTTGGGGGAGAAGGCCACCCCGCTTTATCAGATGATGAAAAAGACAGACCGCCTCATCTGGAGTGATGTTGTTGATGGTGTGTTTGAGGATCTGAAGAGGCAATTGGTAGAGCCGCCGGTCCTTGCTACCCCAGTCGACAATGAGTCGTTGTTGTTATACGTGGCTGCTAATGCCCGTGCAGTAAGTGTTGCTATTGTGGTAGAGCGCAAGGAGGCAGGCAAAGAATATCCGGTTCAGCGGCCGGTTTACTATATCAGCGAGGTGCTCATCGAGTCAAAGCAGAGATATCCGCATTGGCAGAAGATAGTGTATGGAGTCTTCATGGCAAGCTGGAAGCTGAAGCACTATTTTCAGGGCCACCCAATCACCGTTGTCAGTTCAGCTCCGTTAGGGGATATAATCCAGAACAGATTAGCTACGGGGCGGGTCACAAAGTGGGCTATTGAACATAGCCCGCACGGATTAGAGTATGTGCCCCGTATGGTGATAAAGTACCAAGTACTGGTGGATTTCATCAACGATTGGACAGAGTTGCAAGCGCGTGAGGACAAGTCGGATCACACATATTGGACTATTCACTTTGACGGTTCAAGGCAATTGGAGGGCTCGGGGGCTGGAGTCGTGTTAACTTCCCCACGAGGTGATAAGTTCTGTTATGTCTTCCGTTTAATGTTCCCCTGCACTAACAATGCTGCTGAGTATGAAGCTCTCCTCCATGGTCTGCGGATGGCCAAGGAAATGAACTTGAGCCGGGTTAAGTGCTTTGGCGATTCAGATCTGGTGGCACAGCAAATATCTCGCAAGTGGGACTCCAAGGATCCGCTCATGGCAGCATATCGACGAGAGATGGACATTGTCGCTGGACACTTCAAGGGTTATCAGGTGGATCATATAGACCGACGAAAGAATGAAGTGGCCGATGCGTTAAGCCGGCTAGGTTCTCAGCGTAAACCGGTTCCTTCTAATACCTTCTTGGACGAGTTGCATAATCCGTCGGTGTAGTTACCTTCATAGGAGGACATGGCTGTTCCTGATCCAGAGGCGCAATTGGTCGTGGCACTTCATGTCATTCCGGATTGGACGCTTCCTTATCCGGCATTCATGAACCGAGGTGAATTACCAGAGGACGAAATCTTGGCTCGGCAGATAATTCGGCGGTCTAAGTCCATGAGTATTGTCAATGGAGAACTTCATCATCGCAGCGTTTCTGGAGCATTTCAGCGATGTGTGTCACCAGAAGAAGCCTGTGATATTCTTAGAGAGATTCACGAAGGGGATTGTGGTCATCACGTCGGTTCAAAATCTTTGGTGGCTAAAGCTTTTTGTCATGGGTTCTACTGGTTAACAGCTCATGCTGATGCAGAGGACTTGGTCAGAAAATGTGATGCTTGCCAGAAATTTTTGCGGCTTGCTCATATACCGGCGCAGGAGTTGAGGATGATCCCAATTACTTGGCCGTTTGCAACCTTGGGGCTTGATATGGTTGGACCCTTCAAGAGATCCCAAGATAATAAAACCCACCTTTTGGTGGCAGTGGACAAGTTTACCAAATGGGTTGAAGCGGAGCCTGTCAGTAAGGGTGATGCAGCAACAATGGTTCAGTTCATCAAAAAGGTGATTTTCCAGTTTGGCTTTCCACAGAGCATTATAACTGATAATGGGACCAATCTATCCAAGGGGGCTATGGAGGAGTTCTGTCAATGAGAGCACATCCGTTTCGATGTCTCATCAGTAGCTCACCCTCAGTCCAATGGCCAAGCTGAAAGAGCCAATCAAGAGATCCTGAGACGCATCAAACCCCGGCTTATGGTTCCTTTGCAGAGAACACCGGGTTGTTGGGTGGAGGACTTGCCTTCTGTACTATGGAGCATCAACACTACACCTAACAGATCCACATGGTACACGCCTTTCTTCATGGTATATAGAGCTGAAGCGGTCCTCCCTAGTGATATCCGTCATGACTCGCCGCGGGTGGCGGCTTATGTTGAAGCGGATAATGAACAAGCAAGACAAGACGCGTTGGACCGGCTGGACGAGGAATGGGATACGGCAGCAGCACGATCGGCGATTTATCAGCAAAACATGTGCCGGTACCACAGTCGCTGGGTTAAAACCAAGACGTTTCAAGAAGGAGATTTGGTGCTCCGGCTCATCCAAGACCAAATGGACATGCACAAGCTGTCCCCACCTTGGGAGGGACCCTTTGTTGTCAGCGAGAACCTGCACTATGGATCATACTACCTCGTCGACGTTCGAGAACATAAGGACTCACGTACGGCGTAGGAGGAGACCAAGCGGCCGTGGAACATCGCTCTTCTTGGACCTTACTATACTTGAGCCATAGGCTTCGCTTTATGTACAATGTATATATAATGATCAATATAATAAACTAGCGCCCTCGGTAAACCGGGTTATCAGCCATCTTTATCATAAGAGTACCACATGGGGGCTTCTGCATGCAAGGGAGTTCCTATGGCCTCTTAAACCGGCGCCCTCGATAAATCGAGCTATCAGCCGTCTTTTCTGTTCATAAGAGTATCACATGGGGGCTTCCGTGGGCAAGGGAGTTTCCTATGGACTCTTAAACTAGCGGCCACATCAAGACCATCATAAGAGAACATCTCTGGTTGTTTCGGCAATTTGCAGATGATGATGAGGGGCAAAAGAGAGTTTTGATGCCTAGCACAACTCAAACATAGGCCCCGACGAGCAATGCTCAAACGCTACCTGGGGGCTCCTGATGCAAGTCATCAGTGAGTTGAAAACTCTTGTAGTGAATACGGCTTGGAAGCTTGGTGTATACACCTAAAACCCTGGATTAACCTGCCTGCATCAAGTAAGTCACGCCGCCCAGGTAAACCTGGTATGACCCGTCGAATATACACACAAGTCAATCCTTATGGACCCTGAACTTGGTAACGTTAAATTGACGATCATCAAGTGATTACACAAGTCAAATCTTTATGAGATTTTGAACATTGGTAGCATTTGACATTGATGATTTGGTTAAGGATTGCGGACCATCTTAACAGGCTTTGCTAAAATGGTTAATGACAGTAGCCTGGCAGCTCATAAAAAGCCTCGAATTTGGAGCATGGCAGCTCCTAAAAAGCCTCGACTACATGGTCTTATTTACCCAAAAAACTTTATTTTCTATTTTTTATGATTTCTCAAATCTTTATCTTTAAGGCCATTGGTTTATCAACCAAGTCCATTGATTCAAGGAGTGGATGGCTACAAAGTTGCCACTACATCTTTGTTTACAGAGTTCTAGTCTAGATTATAAACACCAGCACTAAAATTACAGCTAAACTAGAGTTCATTGTAACCCGGATCGGCCTTCATGGTGAGCCGACAAATAATCAAGGGAGTCATCAGCACTTACACCTTGGATCGTTCCTGCCGGATTAAGGTTTATTAAGATACACTTAATCGCAGGTATGGTGTATACTTATATTTTTATACACAGTTCAGGTTATTGACTTAGATCATGTGTTTGGGCAATATGACCCGTCCGGTGGTAAAACCGCCAGGATACTTTGAGATTTGTTTTGTGCAGAAACAGGTAGAATAAACCGACAAAGCATTGAAAGCAGGATGTATTTCAGAAGCTACCAACCAAAGTAACACCACAAAAGATAGCGTGGGACAAAGACAGTATATCAACTATTCTATTACAAGGCACTGAGAGGCCCAAAAGAATATCAGTTTTTCTCATAAGTGATCGACGCATAAAGATAAACCGGAGGTGGTTTATGATTCTACTTCAGCTCGCTGTGAAGACTGAGGGTCAGCTTGTTCCGGGTCTTCGGCGGCTTCTTCCAGCTGTTGGAAATCAGGGGTGCTCCAGTCAATCTTGGCAAGGGCTCGGAAATAAACTTCGTCATTTATAAGTTCTGACGGATCAATGTCAGGAGCGAAGGTGTGCTTACGGATGGGTGGAATAAGATTTTCATTGTCATAGGACGGACGCTCCACCCGTACGTTCTCCAAATTGTAATCCGTATGATATCTTGGTAAATCCGCTTGATCAGCAAGTTTACTAGCAAGAGGACGCATATCCTTAGTTAAAGCACGTAGATCATCACTAGAGAAAGCTGATCCGTCCTCCTTCATGCTTGGATAGCCATTCATTGCCTCCGCCGGATCAAAATCAGGAACCCACGCCTTGGCTCGGGTTAAAGCCATCAGGGAACCGGCTCTTGCGGATGACTTCTTTACTTTGACAATACAGGTAGGAAAAATTGATAGTTTCTCCAAAGTACCTTGGATGGTGGTCGGAGCCGGTTTATTGTGGGGGATAGCACTAATGGCCCTTTGTGCACCGAAGTATAGCTGCTCCACCAAAGTGTAAGCAGCCTTCAGTTTCTTCCGCACATCATCCCCAAGATGAGTAACGCGCCTCCCTGCGTATGAATTATGAGTTAAACCGGAGCAGTACAAGATAGCAAGGATAAGTTTATGTCAACAAGAACTTACCAAAGACGGCATATGTCATGTCATTTACATGCTGCTTTAACCCGGACATCTCCTCCGTCACTGGGTTAATAGATGCCTCTACATCACTGGCTCTCTTCTCCAGTGCAACCTTTTTAGCTTCCCAAGTTGACCGCTCCGCTTCAAACTCCTTCTTCAGCTTCTCCATACTAGCTAAAGCAAGGGTAAGCTCCTCCTTGGCTTTAACCGAAGCAGTCTCTTGGAAGGTTAGGCTATCCCGGAGTTCAGTTATTTGAGAGGCCCTCCGGTTCAAATCAGTCTGCCAGGATAAAGTATTCATAAAACAATTTAATCAAAGTCCCAAGCACATAACAAGTTATGCACTTGACACTTGGGGGCTAATGTACATTTGCAGTGAAAGCAGGCAATTTTTTTCAGACAAGTCCCAAGCACATAAAAAGTTATATACTTGGCACTTGGGGGCTAATGTGACATCATTCTAAACATAGGAAAAGTGTCGGTTCACCCGCAACAGAGTAAACCGGCCCTTGGGGGCCACATGTGTAAATCAAAGTTATTCTAGTTGATATACTGAAGTCCCGATTCACCCTTAAAGGCTAAACCGGCACTTGGGGGCTACGGTGGACTAAAGGTATAGTTACAAGGCACGAGCAGAGATAAAAGACAGGAAATGAAGTTACCTCATAGCGTTCCTTCATTAAGTTTACCAGGCCGGCTTCATATCACGGCTGGTGTATAGCCGGTTTAGGTACCCGGAATGAAGTTCCTGAGCACTGAGCTGTGCATAGTTGGACAGATCGGTGTTCCATTTGCCCTTATCTTTTTGAAGAAACTCCTCCTTGGCAGTGTGCTTGGCCGAAGTGACAGGCTATCCTGGGGTGGTAAAACCGGTCCCAGTGTCGGTGTACTAAGATAGGGGTACCTTAGTACCCCAACTTGTGCACAGGCAGTAGTAGCTTCCCGCGGCAGGGTTTACCACGTGCTCGCCGGAGACCTTTTCGGTCCTTACAAAGCCATTCAAAAACAAAGTATACAAGTCAGAAGATCGAGACCCCGGCAAGTGGAGCTTGCCGGGAAGGCCGCACCAGGCTCAAGATTATCACCTAGACGCAAGACCCTGGCAAGAGGAGCTTGCTAGGAAAGCCAAGGAATGCTTATCTCAAAAGATGCCTCGGCGCACTCTGCGCCCCGGCAGGACCCGGGGAGCGACAAGCTTCCGGGCCCGGCAAGATCAAGACCCCGGCAAGGTGCTTGCCGGGGGGAGCCTGCGCTGTGTGCCCACGCTCGAGCTCATCGGCCCACGCGTCGCCCTGGGGCCCTTCCAGGGACGCGTGGCGGATGGCTGTGCAGCCTGGGGGACACGGTGGCACGCCACGGTGACGAGGCTACTGCCGTGGCGAACGGAGAGGCATGGACGGGCGCTTTTGGGGTCGACGGTGACGGGCATTTAATGCCCTTGTCCCCCACTGTCAAGATTAGGTGAAGACCACTGTTCATCCACTGTTCCCGCACTGTTACAACTACCACCAAAATTACATTTTTACCCTCCTATACGTTGACACCTGTCGGTGACCCCTTGAGCTATAAAAGGAGGCCCATGCACAACGTAGAAAGGGTTCGGAACCTAGACAGCTCTCTTGCTCGGTGTAGCTAGCTCTTCAAGCTCCCGAGCTCAAGAACTCAATACAATCCAAGCAGGAGTAGGGTTTTACGTGTCCGCGCGGCCCGAACCTGGGTAAACTGCCCGCGTGTGTTCCTTGATCTGCTCTTCGTGCTACCTCCGCTCCTTTACCGCAACGTAGAAGGGGCTCCGGTCCCATAGGTGCTCGTGGGAGGACAGTTTCCCCCGACACCTTTGGCGCGCCAGGTAGGGGGCGTCGAGGTTGTGCGAACCTGGGTAAACTGCCCGCGTGTGTTCCTCGATCTGCTCTTCGTGCTCCCTCCGCTCATTTACCGCAACGTAGAAGGGGCTCCGGTCCCATAGGTGCTCGTGGGAGGACAGTTTCCCCCGACATCTTTGGCGCGCCAGGTAGGGGGCGTCGAGGTTGTGCGAACCTGATCCGGCGCTCACGCGGGCGGATTCTTCATCAACCTCTCCAGCTTCATCAACTTTACCAGCTGCAGCAGCATGGCCCCGAAGAAGAAGGCTTCGGAGGTCGCAGGCCCGTCTGCGTCAATCCCACCACCACCAGAACCAACGGTTGGTGGAGGAGATGCTGGCGGAAGGGTGGTCGCCGGCGAGGAAACTCACGGCGCCACCAAGTCCAAGGACAAGACGGACGACCGGGCAAATTCTAAAGCTTCGGTGTCCGTGGATGCACCGCGTCTCTCTCAGCAGACGCCAGGCCAGCAGCGCCGTGGTACAGGAGGTACCGTTCGCTAGCTGGGGCAAGGACAAACTGGAGGATCCCGGGACGCTCAAGGCCACCGTCCTGGTATGAGCAAGGCGCGGTCGCCGGGGCGAGAGACTGCTCCTTCTAACCCTGTTAGAAGTCCGAGCATATCTCGCTCCTCGCACCGCTCGCCGCCGCTCCCCTCCTCTCCAGCAGAAGCTCTAGCAAGAGCACAAACGCTCCTCGATTTCCCTCCAGCGGCAGATAAAGCCGAGGACTGGAGGGCGACGATCCAAAGCCTCATCGCCTTCTCCAACAACGACACGCCGCAGTAGCCGGCGACATCGCGGCCACGGCAAGTCGACCAGACGAAGGCCGATGGCGACAAGACCGCCGGGGGTGCAACCACCGTGCACTCCCCGCCGCGGAAGCAGAAGACGCCTCCCCGCCGGATCAACGTCGACGACGACTCCACGGCGTCGTCGGATCCGCGGGCTCGTCGGGACCAGCGCCAAGTCCTCGACGATCGGCGGCAAGAAGACGCTCGAACGCGCATCGAGTGCCGACGAGAAACCCGGCGACAATCGGATCAGTGCGCTGGGACCGTTGTCGACACGCACGCGCCCGGTGAACCGGCGACTTGCCGTACGCGGCAGGTTGCCCTGCGTTCACCCGTGAGCTGCAGCGCGTCCAGTGGCCCAGCATGAAAAACTTCAAGCCCGACGTACCCAAGAAGTACGACGGCAAGACGCACCCCTCGGAGTTCCTCAGAATCTACACCATCGCGGTGCAGGCTGCCGGGGGACGCGACTAGAAGATACTAGCCAACTACTTCCCGCTGGTGCTTAAGCCAAACGTCCGCTCTTGGCTTATGCACTTGCCGGAAGGCTCCATTTCTTCATGGGCAGATCTGTGCCACCAATTTGTTGGCGCCTTCACGGGCGGCCACAAACCCCACGGCCAGGAGAGTGATCTCCACATCTTGGCCCAGAAGGAAGGAGAATCCCTGCGCAAGTACATTCAACGATTCAGCCGCGTGCAGCACAATATTCCCGACGTCCACCCCGCCGCGGTTATCAGCGCGTTCCACCAGAACGTGCGTAACCGCCGCATGCGGGAAGAGATGGCCATGACCAAGATCCGGGATGTCAGCGAGCTCTACGCTCTGGCCGACAAGTGCACGCGCGCCGAAGGGGGGAGGAGACTCCCCGGAGAGGATGCTGGTGCAGGAGTAAGCGACAGCGAGTAAGCCGCCCCGGCAAAGAAGAGCCGGCGGCGAAACAACAGAAGAAAGAAGAGCAAGGAAGTGCTGGTCGTCGAGCAGTCCGGCAAGGAGGCTCCCGCCAAGACGGCACAGGCTGGCGGTTCCGGCAAGGAACCTGCCCCTGTAGCGGCAGCCGACAAGCAGGACGGCTCCGACAAGCAATACTGCAAGATCCACCGCACCAAGGGGCACGACCTTTCGAACTGCAAGCGAGTCGAGTACCTCGTAGAACAGCAGAAGGCTGAATACGAGCGGCGCGACAAGGAGAAGGCCCAAGGTGGCGGAGGGGAGCCAAGCAAGAAGCGGCCATTCAATGGCCGGGGAGGACGCCGCGGCAAGGCCAAGCAGCGGCAAGGTGATCGACCTCCCCGGGGCCGCGACAAGGAAGAGGAAGAAGACAACGACGACGACATGGAGGAAGGAGATAACAGCGAGCAGGAGTTCCAGAAGGCCACAGAAGTTCTGTGTGTCGACGGAGGCGCCTCTCTGCATACTTCCCACCACCAACTCAAGCAGTGGGTGCGGGAAGTAAACGCAGCTGAGCCGCCCGTCGAGTCACGCAGGCTGCTGAAGTGGTCCAGCACGCCCATCATTTTTGATCTTGAGGATCACCCTGACCGCACAACGGCGGTCGGGTGCTTGCCGATGTTGATCTCACCAACCATCCGCAACCTCAAGGTCACCAAAATGTTGGTTGACGGCGGGGCCGGCCTGAACTTGATCTCCTCGGCTGTGATCAAGAAACTCCAGATCCCAGACGGCGAGCTCGAAGAAACCGGGTCGTTCCAAGGAATAAACCCGGGGAGGAGCAAGCCGAAGGGGAAGATTACTCTGCCAGTGACCTTTGGCGGGGAGCTCAACTTCAGGACGGAGAGGATAACCTTCGACGTGGCCGATATCCCATTGCCATACAATGGGATACTTGGACGTCCTGCCCTCGCCAAGTTCATGGCACCTTCCCACTATGCCTACAACGTACTCAAGATGCCGGGGCCGATAAGCGTAATCTCTGTCCCTGGCGACAAGAAGGACGCGCTTATCTGCGCCGACAAGATATACCGGGATGCAGCAGCCGCAGCAGAAAGCAACACACTTGCCGCTGAAGCTCCCGAGGGGAAGACCAAGACCAAGTCCGGCAAGAGCTTTGGGGCCCACTCCGGCAAACGCACCTCTTCGGAGTGCTGCGCTGCCGTCGAGGACGTTCCATCGAGCTCCACCGGCAAGTGCAAGAAGGGGATGGCCGCTCCACCGGCAACCAAGAAGGTGTCCGCCAAGGAGGACGGCACTGATGGTACCTTCACCATCAGTGCTACACTTGTCAACAAATAGGAAAGCGCGCTCGTTGCCTTCCTGCGGGCGAATGTCGATGTGTTTGCGTGGCAACCATCTGACATCCCCGGCGTTCCCAGGAAGGTAATTGAGCACAAGCTTGCTGTTTGTCCTCATGCGCGGCCCGTCAAGCAGAAGGTCAGGAAGCAAGCCGTGGAGCGCCAAGAATTCATCGCCGAAGAGATAAAGAAGCTAGAAGCAGCAGGCCTGGTTAGAGGCGTGATCCATCCCACGTGGTTAGCAAATCCAGGTTTCGTGCGTAAGGCCAACGGGAAGTGGAGACTGTGTATAGACTTCACTGACGTGAATAAAGCATGTCCCAAAGATCCATTTACCTTGCCGCGCATTGGCCAGATTGTTGACTCCACCGCTGGATGTGAGCTGCTTTCCTTCCTTGATGCATACTCAGGTTACCACCAGATATTCATGGGCAAGGAAGATGAAGAGAAGACTGCATTTATTACTCCATGCGGCACATATTGCTTCATACGCATGCCATTTGGATTGAAGAATGCGGGCTCAACATTTGCAAGGGTGGTGCACACTTCTTTTGAGCCACAGATACACAGAAATGTGGAAGCATACATGGATGACATAGTGGTCAAGAGCAAGAGCAAAGATACCCTGATCCAAGACTTGGAAGAAACATTTGCAAATCTGCGCAAGATCCAGCTTAAGTTGAACCCCGAGAAGTGCGTCTTCGGAGTCCCCTCCGGCAAGCTTCTCGGGTTCTTCGTGTCCCAGAGGGGGATTGAAGCCAATCCCGACAAAATAAAAGCCATCGAGCAGATCGAAGCCCCGAAGCGCGTCAAGGACGTAAGGAGACTTGCTGGTTGTGTGGCTGCCCTCAGCCGGTTCATTTCAAAATCCGCAGAACGCGCCTTGCCTTTCTTTAAAATTTTGAAGAAGGCAGGTCCTATGAAATGGACTCCGGAAGCGGAGGCAGCGCTGCAGGATTTGAAAGGATACCTGTCCTCCACTCCAATACTTGTCGCACCTAGGCCACAAGAGAAGTTGCTGCTGTACTTAGCGGCAACCAATCAAGTGGTTAGTGCTGCGTTGGTAGCGGAAAGGGAGGCAGAGGAAGAGCCCACACCTCCGGCAAGCGAATCCGGCGACAAGCTGGGGGCTCCACCGGCAAGCTCTGGCCCCGACAAGGACAACTCTGCGCAGGAGCAAGTAGAAGTGCGAAGGAAGATGGTGCAGCGCCCGGTGTATTTTGTAAGTTCCCTCTTGCAGGGGGCTAGATCAAGATACTCTGGGGTGCAGAAGTTGCTTTTCGGCCTCCTCATGGCCTCGAGAAAGCTGCGCCATTACTTCCAAGCACACGAGATAACAGTGGTCACTCGCTTTCCGTTGAAAAGGATATTGCAAAATCCCGAAGCAACAGGCAGGATCGTCGAGTGGGCACTGGAACTGTCAAGCTTTGGTCTCAAGTTTGAGAGTACTGCAACTAAACAGAGCAGAGCTTTGGCAGAATTTATAGCGGAATGGACCCCGACGCCAGATGAAGAAGTCCAAGAGAGAAGCGTCCCCGTACAAGAAGCGACCAGCGAATGGGTAATGTACTTTGATGGTGCTTTCTCGCTACAAGGCGCTGGTGCCGGCGTGGTACTCATAGCGCCCACCGGAGAGCACCTCACGTATGTTGTCCAGATGCACTTTCCCAAGGAACAAGCGACAAACAATACTGCTGAATATGAGGGTTTGCTTGCCGGCCTCAGAATTGCAGCCGAACTTGGGATCAAGAAGTTGATTGTGCGGGGAGACTCTCAGTTGGTGGTCCGACAAGTGAACAAGAGTTATCAGAGCCCTTTGATGGAAGCTTATGTAGATGAAGTGAGGAAGCTTGAAGAGCACTTTGAAGGTCTGCAAATGGAACACGTCCCGAGAGCTCAGAATGATATTGCAGATGGCCTCTCAAAGTGAGCTGCAATGAAGTTACCTGTGGAACCAGGGACCTTCCTACTCAAGCTAACTCAGCCATTCGTTACACCATCAATTGGGCAGAACAAGAAGAGAAAGTTGGTCTCCGGCAACTACTTGCCGGCGGACCTTCCAGAAGCCGCCGCCAAGGTCCCCAAGATCAACAATCCAGATGCTGAGGAACAGTTTGCTCCTGCAGACCCAAGGGCCTGTACAGTTGAAGCAAGCGTTCCCGACAAGCCTTGCCCCGGCGGGCTTGCCGGGGGACCATCAGCTCCGGCAGAACCAGAGGTTCTTGCCGTAGAAGCTGGGGTTCCCGCAGCGGCCCTCATGCCTTTAGTCCTTGCCGTTGAGCCTCGAGCTCCGGCATGGGCACAGCAAATCGTCCGTTTTCTGCAAACTGGGAAACTTCCCGACAAGCCAGAAGAAATAGAGAAAATAACCAGGCAGTCAAGTATGTACCAGTTCGTTGACAATGAACTGTACAGAAGAAGACTCAATGGTGTCAGGTTGAAGTGCATTTCCAGAGAAGATGGACAGAAGCTGTTGGCAGAAATACACGGAGGCATATGTGGCCACCACATTGGCGCAAGGGCACTTGCCGGGAAGGCATTCCGGCAAGGATTCTTCTGGCAAGAAGCCCTCCAAGATGCAACTGCACAAGTAACCAAGTGTGAAGCGTGCCAGTTCCATGCCAAGCAAATTCACCAGCCAGCTCAAGCTCTCCAGACGATTCCTTTGTCCTGGCCCTTCTCGGTCTGGGGGCTCGATATCCTCGGCCCCTTTCCCCGCGCTGTCGGGGGCTTTGAATACTTGTACGTAGCAATCGACAAGTTTACAAAGTGGCCAGAAGTGGAACCAATGAGAAAGGTGACAGCACAGTCAGCAGTCAGGTTCTTTAGGGAGATTGTTTGCCGTTTCGGGGTCCCTAACAGGATCATCACCGACAACGGCACACAGTTCACAAGTCGCACCTTCATGCAGTATGTCCAAGACCTTGGCGCCAAGGTCTGTTTCGCTTCTGTTGCTCACCCGAGGAGCAATGGTCAAGCGGAGAGGGCCAATGCTGAAGTGCTGCGCGGACTCAAGACAAGAACCTTCGACAGGCTGCGCAAGTGCGGAAGAAACTGGATAGAGGAGTTACCGGCGGCTCTTTGGTCAATCAGGACGACACCAAGTCGAGCCACCGGACAGACACCCTTTGCTCTAGTCTATGGAGCAGAGGCAGTTCTCCCCACGGAACTCGTATACGGATCTCCTCGAGTGCTCGCTTATGATGAGCTCGAGCAAGAGCAAATGCGACGAGATGATGCATTGCTCCTTGAGGAGGAACGTCTCCAGGCTGCTGTACGAGCTGCTCGATACCAGCAAGCCTTGCGTCGCTACCATAGCCGCAAGGTCAAGGCGAGGAGTCTCGAGGAAGGCGACCTTGTTCTTCGGCGTGTTCAGTCCGCCAAGAATTCCAACAAGTTGACGCCGAAGTGGGAAGGCCCTTATCGGGTGAGACAAGTCACAACGCCCGGCGCTGTCCGCCTTGAGACCGAAGAAGGCTTACCGGTGAGCAACTCCTGGAACATAGAGCATCTTCGCAAGTTTCACCCGTAAGGCGCGGTTGCCGTGATCCGCTCCGGCAACAACCTTTTGTACGAGTCTTGCCGCTATTGCATGTAAACCTTTGTACAAAGCCGGGCGCAAACCCCGTGCATCAGTAAAGTTTTTGTGTTTCGCACTATTTGCCATTTTCATGCTTTTCTTTGTTATTTGCATGCATTGTTTGGCACCTTGTGCAACAAACATCCCCGGTAAGCATTAGCAGGCCAAGAGGCCCTATACTTGTTTTCCCTCCTCTTTTTCTTTCCTTCTTAAGCAGAAGGAATGTTCCTCGCGGACAAGTTTGCCGGGGGGGGGGGGGAAGGAGGTGGAGGACGAACCAAGTGCTGTTCAAGAAAGAGAAGCCTTGTCGGGGGCCAAGCAATTTATGAAAGGTAAGTTATCAAAGTTTGAATAATTCAAATTTTTGAATTCTAGTTGTCTTCCTTGAACAACCACACTTTGTATGGAAAACCTGTGCGCGGAGGAACCTACCCGTGGCTAGCCGCGCCCTTACTTTGTTTCGAGCACACTCAACAGCTTAAGTGAGCTGCAACAAGTGTCGCGCCCTTACTTCGTTCTTGAGTTCGCTCAGCAGTCTAAGTGCGCTGCGACTAGCTGCGGCAAGGTTGCTTGCCGACAAGGTCTTTTGCCAGCAGGCTGCTCAGAGTCCAGCACTCAGCGCTCGCGGCAAGGGCCCCTTGCCGGCAAGTTCCCTAAAAGCGTAGGGTAAAAAGCATACAAAGTAAAAGGACCAAAGCAAGGGAGATAACACTGCTTTGATTGATCAAAATAAGATTATATATTACAAAGATAGCTTGCCGTGATACTAATTGATTCATGTCCATAACATACTTTGCAGCGGCAAAGGAAACAGAAAGAAAGAAGCCTAATCTACGCGGTTGCCTTCACGCCTCGTGACTTTGTTCACCTTGGCGACGATGTGGGCGACCTGCGCCTTCAACGCCTCCTGGTCAGCGTCTTCCGGCAAGGAGCGGAGGACGTTGACGAGGTTGATGCCGGGGTTGCGGTAGACGATCTTCGTCAAGACGCGCTCCAAGGTGCCCACGCAGAGCCGACGCGACTCGTCGGCCAACTGCGCGGGGAGCTTCTCCCGCAGCCGTGCAAGCCCCGGCCCGATTCCCCTGAAGAAGAGACTCAGTTTGGCGCTGTGGGGGAGGTTCTCGTCCGGAGAGTACACGAGGTGCTCCGTCCTCAGCGCCATCATCTCCTTGTCAATGTTGGCAGCGGAGGTGACCAGATCGTCAGTCCACTGCTCCACTGCCCGGCTGAACTGGTTCGCCGAGACGGCGGCGCTCTCCACCAGGCCTCGTTCCTTGCGGAGCTCGTCCTTCAGCTTCGTCTCGCGATCCCGGGCAGGGTCGAGCGAATCAGTCAGAGTGGAGACCTTCAATTCCAAGTCAGCAATCGAATCCTTGGCGGCAGTGAGCTCATCGCCTTTCTTGGAGAGGCGTACCTACAGGTCAGAGTTGGTGTGGGCATCCTTTTCCCGCTCCACATTGAGCGCGGTGATTCTGTCCGCACTCGACTTCAGGTACCGCTCCAGCTGCTCCACCTTGGCCTCAAGATCCTTCTTGGCGGTCTCCGCGGTGGCAGCGGCAGCCTTCGCCTCCTTCAAGGCTCCACCAATGGCCTGCTCCCGGGCGGTGAGGTCGTCCTCATGGGCGTCGAGGTCGACCTTCCGCTGGTTGAGCGCTCCTTCTCGCCGGGACAGCTCTTCGCCAACCAATCGCTGCTGCTCCTCGGCCTCAGCCTTCTCAAGGAGAAACGCTTGCTGCTCTTCGGCAAGCCTTTCGCGCTCCTCCGCCAAGTTGCGGAGGGCCGCCTGGTTGGCGGCGCGGAGCTCCGCGGCGCGCTTCTCCAAATCAGCTCCAGCCTTGGCGGTGAGGGCTTCTCGGGACTCCAGTTTCGCCTGCCTGGCCCGGTACAGGGCCAGGAGCTGGCGAAGAAGCTTCTCCTCTTCGGGCTCGTCACTCCCGCCAAGCGCTTCAACGACCTTCAACCCCGCGGAGGCGAGGACCTCTCCATCATAGGTCTCTCCCTCCACGGGGGCTCGCGACGAGGACGCCCACGGGACTTCTATGAAGATCCCGTTGGGGGCTTCAAGATAGACGCGCGACCGCTCCATGGACGCGGAGGGGTCAGCGGCCGGTGCAGTGCTTGACGCTCCTGCTGCCTCCGGGCCAGCAGTGCGGTCGCCGGTCCCTTCTCCGGCCGCGGCGTCTGCGGTCGAGGCGGTCTCCTCAGCGGCGGGCTCGTCGGCTCCAGCCATGCCCTCAGTGGCAGTGGCGTCGCCGCCGTCGCCGCGCACCTCCTCCTCGACGGTGGCCTCCGTCTCCATTCGCTCCGGGGCGGGAGGATCTAGCAGAAGAAAAAGAAAAGGAAAGATCAAGCAAATATCCAAAAAGACAAGTCCAAGAAGAAGAAGCTACAAGACTTACCTTCAAGGACTTCTTCGATGACAGGCTCCCTCGCCGGGGAGTCCACCCTTGGCGGCGGAGTGGTGGCCCCTGCTGGCGGAGGGCCGCCCGCACCCTCCCTTGGCGGGGTGCTCACCCTTGTCGGGCTGCTCACCCTTGGCGGGGTGCCCGCCCTTGGCGGGGTGCCCGTCCTTGGCAGAGCGTTCTCCCTCGCCGGGGAATTCGCCCTTGGCGGGGAAGGTGGAACAGGCAGCTCCACGGGGGTGACCTCCGGTTGCTCCTGCGGCTGCGGCTCCACCTCTGCACAAGAAAAACAAAACAACAAGATATCAATATAAGCAACAACCTCAAGCGCGCCCGACGAACAGAAAACTCAAGACCGGACTTACGCTGGGGGCTGCGCTGGGGGCTGCTCCTCGGAGCAGCGGGTTGATCCGGCAAGTTTGCCGCTGGCGCGTCCCAGTCGCCGCGACGGGCGAGTCGTCTTCAACCTCGACCACAGGGATCTTGGCCCTCTTCGCCATCCGCTGGGCCAGGGACCTGAAAGCAAAATAAAAACAAGATCAGAATCAACAAGGAAAACCAAGACAAAGTCAAAGAAGTTATAGGTTGCAAGTACTTACTCCTCTTCCTCGTCGTCATCGGAGCTGAGGGCGGAGAAGTCGAACTCCACCTGAGATGCTCCCGCGCGAGGAGCAGGAGGAGAAGGCTCCCTCGGGCGCTTGGCGGACTCCGGGGCTGTGGGCTGCGAAGACCCAGCCTCCGTCGACGCCGAGGCCCGAGGAGCAGGAGGAGCGGCCGTTCCGCTCCGGGAAGATCCCCCTCCGCTTGGCGCTGGCGCGCGGGGCACCTCCTCCGTCGCGGCTTGGCTCGCCCTGGTGGCGCGCGTCGCCCGGCGCGCGGGCTGCTATCTAGGCGCCTGCGGCCTCGTCGCCGTGGCCACCTTGCGGAGGCGTTTCCTCGGTGGTTGCGTAGGACTTGCCGGAGGCGGGGAGTTCTCTGAGGACGAGGAGGCATCGTCGTCAAGTCCCAGAGATCCACCGGTGTCTTCGTCGGCCTCGACGTCCTCCTCCTCCTCCCCGGCAGGTTCGCTGGGCCCAGCGCCACGCCCGGCGGCTTCGCTCCCTCCGGCGGTCCCGCTCCCTCCGGCGGCTCCGCTCCCTCCGGCAACCTCGCTCCCTGCGGCGGCCTCGCTCACAACCCCGGGTATCCCGGAAAGCCTCAGGGAAGGAACCCCGGCAAACTCTTCGGGCAGAAGCTTGATCAACCTGAGGATCTCAGCCTCCTCTGCTTGGCTCAACACGTTTCGCGGCCTCTGCATCGTCCGCGGTGTATCCAAAATCTCCCGCCGCTGCAGCTGCGGCGGCCTCTTCCATCCTGGAAGCAATGTAAGCTATGTCCCGTGCCGTAGTGGCCCGGGTGAGGCCCCTGTTCTCCTCGGTGTTCTTGGGCGTCTCAACTAAGTTGTCGAAGAAGCTCAGCACAGTATCCGGCGGAGGCTCGATCCAGGTGGGGACGATGCCATGGGAGTCGCACTCCGGCATCATTGCGCGCAAGGAATCACAGGCGGTGTTGTTGCACAGTGGCACCACTCCCTTGGCGGGTCTGAACCATTCCGGATGAGCCGGGTCATGCTTGAAGAGTTCTCGGACCATTCCTTTCAGCTCCAAAGCAGTGAAATTGAAGTTTAATCTAGGGCGCAGCCTCATGATATTCGCCGCATTGCCAAATTCCCAGGCGGGCCTTTTCCTTTCTTGTAAAGGGGCGATGCGGCGGCGGAGGAAATCTGCCCCAACCTCTCCGATGGTCAGATTAGCTACCCGGAGACGGATAATCCTGACGAGAGCAATACTGAGCTTATTGTCCTCCGGGGCCAATTCGCTCCAATTCCTGCCGCGCACTATGGCTGTTGTGCGCGGCGCAGTGAAGGGCTCCGGCTTATCTTCCACTATCCAGCACCAATCTGCACACCACTCCTCCCACTTGCCGCGGAGTTCTCCCTTCAGGTATGAATCTTTCTTATTCAGCCGGAAGATCCAGGAGATGCCGCCGGAAAGGGGAGCGCCAGCCTCTACTCTAGGCATAAAGAAATGGCGAAAAAGGGCGACATTTGGATGAATCCCTATGTAGTTTTCGCACAGATGTGCGAAAACGGCCATCATAAGGATGGCGTTTGGAGTGAAGTCTAGGAGGTGGAGGTTGTATGTGTTCATGATATCGCAAAAGAACTCCGAGTACGGAGGGCACAATCCGCAGTGAAAGAAGGCAGCGAAGAAGAAGTACCCGCCGGGGAACAGATCTTTGGCGACGGCGGGGAAGGCTCTGGTGCGGGGATGAGCTTTGGTCTCCCCCGACCAGAACAGATAATACTTGTTCCGCAGCTCCTTTGCGCCAAGCCTTGGCGCGAAGACCACGCTCCTCTTCCGCAGGGCGGCCAGCTTTGCCGCCTGCTCGGACTTCTCCTTCTTGGCCTTCTCGTTCTTGGCCTTGTCGCTCTTGGCCTTGTCGCTCTTCGGAGCCATGGCGGGAGCGGTGAGGAAAGGGGCGAGGAGCTCAACGGCGCCGCGGATGCAGAAGACGGCGGAGGAGGGGCGGAGGCAAGAAGCAGCGGAAGTTTTCTGGAGAATGAAAGCGCAATGAAGACGAAGGAGGGAAACTGCCCCTGCTTCCTCTGCTTTTAAGGGGGAAGTGGGGGACGCTCCGCATTTCCCATTAAAGAACGAGGCCACGATCTCCCCCACGACGCCGCAATCAACGCGTGCCGTTAGGGGGGGATGCGGCGGATACGGAAGGAGATCCAGCGTGCCGTGGGCCGCGTGTGCCCGTGCACTATTTTGGGCCTGGCCCAACAGCGCTCGGCACCGTGTGTGGCCCAGGCCCGGGGGCTCCTGTCGGTGTACTAAGATAGGGGTACCTTAGTACCCCCAACTTGTGCACGGGCAGTAGCAGCTTCCCGCGGCAGGGTTTACCACGTGCTCGCCGGAGACCTTTTAGGTCCTTACAAAGCCATTCAAAAACAAAGTATACAAGTCAGAAGATCGAGACCCCGGCAAGTGGAGCTTGCCGGGAAGGCCGCACCAGGCTCAAGATTATCACCTAGACGCAAGACCCTGGCAAGAGGAGCTTGCCAGGAAAGCCAAGGAATGCTTATCTCAAAAGATGCCTCGGCGCACTCTGCGCCCCGGCAGGACCCGGGGAGCGACAAGCTTCCGGGCCCGGCAAGATCAAGACCCCGGCAAGGTGCTTGCCGGGGGGAGCCTGCGCTGTGTGCCCACGCTCCAGCTCATCGGCCCACGCGTCGCCCTGGGGCCCTTCCAGGGACGCATGGCGGATGGCTGTGCAGCCTGGGGGACACGGTGGCACGCCACGGTGACGAGGCTACCGCCGTGGCGAACGAATAGGCATGGACGGGCGCTTTTGAGGTCGACGGTGACGGGCATTTAATGCCCTTGTCCCCCACTGTCAAGATTAGGTGAAGACCACTGTTCATCCACTGTTCCCGCACTGTTACAACTACCACCAAAATTACATTTTTACCCTCCTCTACGTTGACACCTGTCGGTGACCCCTTGAGCTATAAAAGGAGGCCCATGCACAATGTAGAAAGGGTTCGGAACCTAGACAGCTCTCTTGCTCGGTGTAGCTAGCTCTTCAAGCTCCCGAGCTCAAGAACTCAACACAATCCAAGCAGGAGTAGGGTTTTACGCGTCCGCGCGGCCCGAACCTGGGTAAACTGCCCGCGTGTGTTCCTCGATCTGCTCTTCGTGCTCCCTCCGCTCCTTTACCGCAACGTAGAAGGGGCTCCGGTCCCATAGGTGCTCGTGGGAGGACAGTTTCCCCCGACATCTTTGGCGCGCCAGGTAGGGGGCGTCGAGGTTCTGCGAACCTGGGTAAACTGCCCGCGTGTGCTCCTCGATCTGTTCTTCGTGCTCCCTCCGCTCCTTTACCGCAACGTAGAAGGGGCTCCGGTCCCATAGGTGCTCGTGGGAGGAATGTTTCCCCCGACACCCAGTAATCTCAACATCATCACTTGAAGGAGTAGTTGGCTTGGAAGGATTAACAGTAGTGGGAGTGACTTGAGCGGGACTAGTAGGAGCCGGGCTAGCCCGAGCAGGGCTAACCCAGGCAGGGCTGCCCGGTTCAACAGTATTCTCCATAGGGTTGTCCCCTGGAGCAGCGAAGTCTTCTTGATCCATAGGAGAAGGATCATCATGTGGAATTTCAACATTTTCTTCCAATGGGTTGGCAAGTTCAGGATCGTCTGCCGGTCCGGAAGTGGTCTTATCGACTGCCGGTTTACTCAATTTTTCCTTTTTGCTAGGCTTGGGCATACTGAGAAAAGATTAAAGGGACAATGAAAATCTCAAGTCAAAAATAGAAAGATAAATCGCATAGAGTAAAAGACAGCTTACCCATGAACAGTCTTGAGTGCAGGGACTTGTGTGGCGGTTGACTCCCCAGAGGATGAGAGAGGAGTTTACCGATAATTTGGGTCAGACGGGTTAAGAGGTTGACGAATAAGGCCCGCTTTGCGATGAAGAGCAGTTGGAGTGAGTAAAACCTCAGAACGACGCCTTCGAACCGGAGTGTGAGTCAGTCTGGTGGATTCAACCACATGGCCACTGTGGCAAGTGGTGCGGCGAGCTTCATGTTGTTGTTTCTTCAAAAGAAAGTTTGGATCCAGTTGTGCATAAGGATGAGAAAACTGAAACTTCTGGACTACCCGACGAACTTTGGGGGGCAATGGTTCTGAGTTAGAGGAAAGAGAGATTACCACAACATCGCCCTGAGCTTTGGGGGGCAATGGTTTAGCCGGATCCTGGGAAAAGTCATTGTTAATAGAAATACAGACAAAGGAAAGATTAAAAATTCATAAGAATAGGTGATACCTCAGAGGTCGGATCATCTTCCTCCGCGTTTGAACCGGATGGAGTAGCAGGTTTCTTCTTATGCTTCTTCATAGCCAAGGTCTTTTTGCGAGATGGCTTCGCCGATTTGTCCTGGAGTTTCTCTTCCAGAAGGGGGCATTAGCCTGTTTAAAAAGGAATAAACGCATATTAAGCCAAGCAATATGGATGGATTAAACAAAGTAAAGGGACAGAAGAATCTTTTATCGATGGCGATTTATTGGTCACGCAGAAGGGTGCCAATCCGGTCTGACTGCATTCTTCTAGAGGTATATTCAGTAATTTCTTGACGGGTTCATTAACCTCAGTTTCTGATAGCACCATATTCGTGTGGCGTAGAGGGTCCTTGGGGTTCCCAGTATACTCACACATTAAACCGGAACACCGGCTTAACGGGAGAATGCTCCAAGAGAGCCAGCAGCGGACGAAATCAACTCAGGTCAATCCATTGGCTACGAAGGCCCTGAGCTTTGAAAGCTGATGGGCATATTGAGCTTGCTCCTGGGCACTTAAGCGCTGAGGAAAAGGATGGCTCTGTAGAATACGGTGGGGGCGATAACCTGGCATTGGATTCTCCCCTTCTGGTGAAGTGTCAACATAGTAGAACCAAGTTTGATTCCATTCCTTGGGATGGCTATGGAGAGTAGCGTGAGGAAAGCTAACATCTTTCCTCTTCTGAATACTCATTCCGCCAAGTTTAGTATTTGGACCATCATGAAACTCAGTCCGATGGTTTAAATGGAAGAAGTCCCGGAATAGCTCCACTATTGGCTCCTCTTGCAGATAGGCTTCAGAGAAGACTTGGAAGTTGCAAATATTTGATACAGAATTGGGACCTATGTCTTGGGGATGGAGCTGAAAATCTACCAACACGTCGCGGAAAAACTTTGACCCTGGAGGGTTAAAACCTCGGGCCAGGTGATCGAAAAAGACAATAATTTCTCCCTCCTTAGGCTTAGGAGGACACTCTTTTCTGGGGGCTCTCCAGTGAAGGACATCCTTTGGGCCTAAAGCGCCAATGGAGGCCATCTTTTCTAAGTCGTCCTCAGTAATCCGGGAGGGGACCCAGTTCCAAGCAAGAAACTGTTTGGCCGTGGAGGTCATCTTTTTCAAAGGGGGAGGCTGAAAATACAATAAAAGATCCGGTTTATGATCTACGCAGATATAAACCGGCATATTCTATGAAGGTACTAATCTAACTGGCGGTTTAACCAGGGGCCTAATGGTATCTACCGAATTAAACATCCGGAACAGCTATAAGCATGACTTCTAACGGATTATGAAGTTTGAAAAGGAAAGTTAAACCGCCAAACACAGGCAGGTAAGGCGCAGATCTAAAGTGTGGGGAAACAATTTTCACACAAGCAGCAGTAAGACATGGATCTACAGCATATGGAAAATTCAAAGTTATTTCAAAGTATATTCAGCGGAAACATTGAAGGTCTTGAGCAGATTCAGTCTAGACTAATCAAATTGGAAAGGACAGATTACAATGACGGAGCAGAGTTATGCTGACAGTAGTTGACCTAAAAAGTCTGAAGATCTACAGCTAGACCCTATCTATGGCGGAGAACCGCGAAGAACAGGAACTCATCTATGAACATGCAGGAAACCCTAGAACTGGGATCTACGGGAAGGAAATAAGTGAACATACCTGAGGCAACGAAAGCAGAAAGGTACTGGCGAATCTCTGGACGCGTTCAGGTTGATGCAGCGGCCGGGCTCGACAGAGGCGCAGAACTCGGCGGGCAGCGGCGGAGCTCGAGCGTTAGAGGACAGAGGAAGAAGAAGCAAGGGGAAAAAGAGATGCCCTTTGGCCCTGTTTATAAGTCGAAGGGATAAAACGGCAGGCACGGGAATCGAGGAGCCCAAAAAGCGGATATGGATGGTGTTGTCGCCTCGATCTTTGGAGCTTTAATGAGTAACGGTAAAAAAACAGGTACAAATATTAAATGTGCGGATGGCGTCACGACGGTTTAAAGTGACCTGAGGAGATGACGTCATGCCGGTTTACAAAGCATACTGAAGCTGCAGAAAGGAAAATCTGTACAAGACTTCGGAGATTGACATGAACAGGTTCAAATCAATATGGGGCCTAATGTCAAGGATATTACTACCAGGTATAAACCACCCAGGAGGGGCCGGTTTACGTTATCAAGATTATTTTATCGAAGGCCCAGCGGAGCATGAAGTAGAAGATTTTAGCCTAAGAGGTTTAGAGCCCAAGTGTTAGGGCCCATGATTTGTAAACCGTCATACTTTGTAACTTGGGATGTAAGATAGAAGAATAGAGACCGAGGAGGACACGTTTATGAGCCGGCCTCGGGGCTCTGTAAACCGGACCGGGCGTCACCTCTTATATAAAGGGACGACCCAGCGATGGTACAGGACAGAGAACAACAGATCGAGACACAGGCAAAGCGGATTCGCTCCCTGGTCATCGAAATCCCAGCAATACACACCAAACTAGACGTAGCCTTTTACCTTCATCGAAGGGGCCGAACTAGTATAAAATCAATGTGTCCTTGTCCGCTTTAACCCCTTTAAGCTAACCCGTAGCGATGGCCTCACGACTAAGTCCTTTTGTTTGGACATCTGCCGTGCTAAATCCACGACACCCAATGTAACTTTCATTAGTTGACATTCAATCCCGCCTTAATATTACTTCAGCCCCCTACTGATATTTTATGTCATTGTTAAATAGCTCATCATTAAATATCATTCTCGTCTCCTCTTCTTACTACTCATGCATCCCAAGAGATGGTCGACATTGTCAGGATAGTCAGAGTTGGAGTAACTTAGCACGTAACATAATGTGTTAATGAGAGGTGGTAAGTAGTTAATGATAGGTGGTAAAATAATATGTTATTGTAACATAGCAATTTCCAAGACAAGATGAGTCTACAAGCTATTAAATGAAGCCACATATGACACTACTATTATGTTACTTTGCACTATGAAGGTAGTAACTTCGAATAGTGTTATATGCATGACACTAGTATAAGTTACTTCCCACTATGACTAGCCTCAGCCACTATCTCCATGTATGGTGGAGCACTTCAATAGCCAGCACCACTAGCCTATGACAACACATCTAAGTATCCCCTCGACCCCTCCATCTCTTCTTTTTCACATGCGCATTGATGCATGGGTGCAACAACTTATGTGCATGTTGTGGTGTGTCTTATGTATATGTCTTGGGAGCATGCCCGGGATAGTCAACGAATATGGATATCCATCGGGTTTGGACATGGACACAATTTTTCGCCCATGGGTTTCTTCATGGGTGGATAGATACAATCTTCATGGATATGGATATGGATTTGATATTGTTCAATCCGATCCAAAACCGACCCATTGCCATCCTTACTTGCAGGTACTCTGATGACATTGAGGTATTCTAGGCAACATGAAGGTTGAACAATATGTATCATATGGTGCTACTGTAGATCGATCTCTAGGACTATTCGTGACACTTTGGGGGTGGTTCAAAAGATTGATTAGAAAGACAACTTTGAGTTGGTTTCCTACCTACATGATTTCATCCTACTTTCTCTGATAGAATAGAAACTTTGGAGTAATTCTTTGCTGCACTTTGAGGGATTATTGATACGCGTCCAATGTATCTATAATTTATGAAGTATTCATGCCATCTTTACAACAAATTTATATGGTTTTCATATGATTTGGATGGAACTAACCCGGACTGATGCTGTTTTCAGCAGAACTACCGTGGTGTTGCTTTTTATGCAGAAATGAAAGTTCTCAAAATGCAACGAAACTTTTTTAAGGTTTATTTTGGAATAAAAGAGGCACTAGAAGCTTTCTGGGAGGGCCAGAAGGGTCACGTGGTGGGCACAATCCACCAGGGCGCACCAGGCCCCTCAAGTGCGCCCTGGTGTTTTGTGGCCCACTTCGCGTGATTCCAACACCAAAGTATCCTATAAATAGAGAAACCATCAGAAATAACCCTAGATCTGAAGTTCCATGGCCACAAGCCTCCGTAGCCATGAAAAACCAATCTAGACCCCATTCCAACACTCTGCCGGAGGGGGAAATCATCATTGGTGGCCATCTTCATCATCCCGACGGCCACCCTGACAAGGAGGGAATAGTCCACCCTCACGGCTGAGGGTTTGTACTAATAGATATGTGTTTAATCTTTCTCTCTTATGTTCTTGAGATGGCATGATCTTGATGTGTCGTGGGCTTTGTCCATATAATTGGATCATATGGTTTTTCTCCCTCTCTATCTTGTTGTGATAAATTAATTTTTCCCTTTGAGATTTCGTTCTTATCAGATTGAATACCTTTGTGGAATTGAGAACACTTGATGTATGTCTTGCTATGAATACCTGTGGTAACAATGGGGTATCATATTGACTCATATGTGTTTTGCCACTCAACTCGCAGATTCCCGAGGTGACATTGGGGTAATCTATTCATAGGTGTTGATGCACGTTCTCGTCTTTGTTTCCCCGGTAGAAATCTAGGGGAACTCTTTGAGGTTCTTTGTGTTGGATAGAATATTATGAATCCAAATTTATTTTATTGTTATTTTAGTACGAACGCTTGATAGATCGATCAGAAAGAATAACTTGGTGTTATTTTAGTACGAACTCTTGATAGATCAATTCGAAAGAATAACTTGGTGTTATTTTAGTACGAACTCTTGGATAGATTGATCAGAAAGATTAACTACAAACAATTTCTTCTTATGTTGTCTGCAAGATAGGAACTTTGGAGTGATTCTTCATCGCACGTTGAGGGATGGTTATGTGATCCAATTATATTAGCATTGTTGAGAGATTGCACTAGCGAAAGTACGAACCCTAGGCCTCATTTTCAAGCATTGCAATACCGTTTGTGCTCACTTTTATTTCTTGCTACCTTGCTGTTTTTTATTGTTCCTATTACAAAAATCAATATCTAGTATCAATAATATAATGTTATCACCATGTCTTCGCCGAACTAGTGCACCTATACAATTTACCATTGTATTTGGTGTATTGGGGACACAAGAGACTTTTTATTATTTAGTTGCAGGGTTGTTTAAGCGAGACCATCTTCATCATACGCCTCCCACGAATTAATAAACCTTAGATCAACAACTTGAGGAAAATTTGCTACTGTTCTACAAAACTCTGCACTTGGAGGCCCAACACAAGTCTACTAGAACAAGTTGTGTACTAGACATCAAGCTATTTTCTAACACCGTTGCCGGGGAGGTGAGTGCTTGAAGGTATATCTTTAGATCTTACAATCGAATATTTTAGTTTCTTGTTTTATCACTAGTTTGGTTTATAATTTTTTTAATGGAATTGAGGTTGACTCATATTATTCCTTTTGTCATGTCTTTCTTGAAAATGATGGAAAGGAAAATTGTGCTCAATTGATTGAAGAAGAATTCAATAAAATATTTGGCATAAAATATTTTGATGATGAGCATGATTGCAATGTTATTTGTATGAATTTTATGAATATCCATAATACTAATGATATGCAAAGCCATAAGCTTGGGGATGCTACATTTAATGAAGATGATATTTTTAGCCCCCCCAGATTTGATGTGCAAATTTGCTTTAATGGTAGCATACCTCCTATTTATGATGATTATGACGATGACATGTATGTTATAGAGAATAATGATAACCATGAAACTGTTCACACACGAACACATCACCGTGTACCCTCGACGCCGGGCGTGACGCACCGCAACTCACGTCGAAGGAGACCCAACCGAAAGCGTGATACGCAAGCAATCCGGCGGGCGCTTTTGTAGAACCGAAGCCCTGCTTGCCTAGGAGGGACCCTATCAGGGCTTGCGATGGCTATGGGCTGCTCCAGGTCGATTTGCTCGCCCGTAGAGCCTTATGAATCCGCATCCCTCCAGCATGAAGAACTAGTGAAGAATGAGAAGAAACATACAAGGGAGAGAGATAAAAGTAAAGGTAAAAGTAATAGATGTGTTGTTCGATTGTTTGTTGTTCTTTCAAGCCATCACCAATCATGTATATAAGAGGCGGCTAGACTTCTCGTGCAAGGAAAAGTTAGAATTCACGTCCAAAACCCTAATTTGGGTCGAATTTGGATTGTTTGGTCCAAACTTTCCAAAATTGTTCGGTCTAAAAATCGGTTGCACCTTACGAGTCATTTTCAGGGTAGTAAACGACCTTAGATCAAAATCATGTTAGAAGGTTCGACGAGACGAACAACTTTCATGTGTAATGTCGATTTGAGGCCATCTTCAGTGCTGAATTGCTCGTGCAAAACAGACTGTTACTCGCGCTAACCATCATACATGATGTCTGATGGGGCGTGCCACTTTTGGCTCATGACAGGGCCGCACTCGAGTGGCTCTAACTTTTACATACGATCTCGAATTGAGATGATTTTTATATCAAAATCGACCGTTTCGATGAGGCAAAGACAATTCATGCAGAATGTTTTCTCATTTGAGGCAGCACTTGAGGCGTAATCGACGGAAAAGTGATGTAGATACAAAATATTTGTATTTCAAACACAACTTCGGCCTTCGAGATGAGATCGGATAGCGATGGCCCAAACTTCAAACAACGTCATGTCGACAATACGAAACTTTTTCATGTAGTTCACTTCTCCATTTGAGACCATCTTAATTGCATTTTGTACCATGCCAAAATCTGGAGTCAAAACATGCCCCCCTGTTTTGCGGCAAAGCTTGAATGCCAAAAATAATTTGTATCGTGTTTGTTCTAAGGACGATGTCAACACTCCATCGACTATTTATATTTCTTAGGGCGATAATTATGTATCAGTCATTGATTGTAACTTCTTCTTTACCTCATACCTTGGAACCGATTACCACCAATTGGCTTTACATAGATGGGAATCAACCAGTTCCTTTTAGCACTAAGGAAATCAAACTCTGAGAGGCCACGCCCTGTTAAGAAAGTAACATCGGGATGATTCCAATCCAGCGATGCATCGGCCAAAGCAACACCAGCCGAGTTATCCTTGTGAAAGATTTCTACTTCATCATCGACCCATTGTATTAAGAATTCATGCATGGTAGATGGCATGCATTGGTTAGCATGAACCCAAACGTTGGCTAATATATCATTATAGTTACCTTGCACCTCAACGATGAAGAATGTGGTGTCCAAAGTTTTGCTTCCCACAGTGAGTTCCATGCACATCACACCTTCGGCCTCTGTCTTTTATGTACTGTCAAATCCATTATGTAACATATTGGTATTGATCAATGCATCATCATGTAACCCTAACTTCTTGACGACCCAATAGGGCATGAGATTTACCACAACACCACCATCAACGAGAATCCTCGCAACCGGTGATCCGTTAAAATGACCTTTAACATACAATGGCTTCAAGTGTTTCAACAGTTCTTTTGGCTTCTTGAAGATAGTGTTCTTAGGACCATAATCCAGCTGGGCCACCTCCCCTTCTTCACCTATAGCACGAAATTACGCAGGTAAGTAATAAACCATATTAATATCCATACCTCCCCGAACCGTCGTAGATCCGTAATCGACCATCTCATCTTTATCTCCCAATGTGTATATTGGACTTCAAGTTTCCTCAATTCAAGGGCATGTTTTAGGTGGTGTGTCGGGGTACACAAACAGGGGTGTATGTTTTTCCCCTGACTTGTGTATGGATAGTGAGCCACCGACCCGGCAAGATCACGACAAGCAAGACCACATCAAGGAGAAGAGATAGCTCTTTGAGAAATCAAGGAGCAGACCAATAGGACCAAGTCCAAAATAAGGAACAAGAGGCCACTAAGGAAAAACCTCCCATGCCGGGCAGGCGAGCCCAACGAGGACGAGGTACCCCATAAGCAATTTCCAAGGGCATCCGACAAGCCTGCCGGGCACGCGGAGGATGGATTTACCCTAACAAGGCTCCACCGCACCACCTCACAGCGACCCAAGTTGCCAATCAGTGCGTTGTCAAGCCCTCAAGTGGCTAAGTGGCCGTAATCCGGTACGTGGCATCCATTTCCAAAGGAAATAACCTACAGATGACACCCGTCAAGCAACGTGTTATGCAGGCATGCGAGGAGGTGGCAGAATCGGCCCGACAAGGCTTGCCGGGCTATGCTCCAATGTGACACTAAGTGGTGGATTTAATGTGTCTTATCCTGTCTGCAGAGTTAGGTATGATAGCACTGTTTTGCTATCTAATTAGCCACACAATGACTGATTTTGCCATTGTGGTAACCCCTTGAGCTATAAAAGGAGGACCGTGGCGACCGTAGAAAGGATTCGGATTCGAAACCATTATACACCCATACGCGTGTAGTTGCTCTCGCCCCCAGGCCACCATGCCGGGCAAGAGCACCGCGTCTCCACTATGGTCCACCCCATCAATCCACCAAAGCAGGAGTAGGGTTTTATGCCTCACGACGGAGTGAACCTCGGTAAAAACTGCCCATGTCATCGATGTCGTGCTGCCCCGCGCTCTCCGCTCTTTGTGCAACGTGCCCTTCCCCTTGATGAACCAAAAGGGGCCAATGGTCCCATAGATGGACGTGTTTTCCCACGACATCTTTGGTGCTGAAGGGTAGGGGGAAGCTCTTGCGCGAATCCTAGAGTGTACCCAGCTTATCATCATCATCATCATCATCACCATCGTCGCTATTTTTTTCTTCGTCATCGACAGAAGGGGAGTGGCGGCCGGAAAGGGGGAGTGTCGCAGGATATTCTTGGCCACCTATGGGACCGGGTGGCCCCTTGCTGGATCGGCAGGGGGACGTCGTGTTGCAAAAAGAGCAGATCGGCGTAGGGCAGCAAGGTAGAAAGAACACAAGAAATTTACCCAGGTTCGAGCCGGCGCAAGGTGTAAGACCCTACTCCTGATTTGGTGGATTGATGGTGGAATGAGTGAGGTGGTTCATGGTACACTTGCCCGGCAGGGTTTGCCTCAGGGCCACAGCGACTACACGCGTATGGTGGAGTGGGTTCATCAACTTTCCAACCCTTTCTACAGTTTCCATGGGCCTCGTTTTATAGATTAAGGGGTTACCACAGTGGCAAAGTAGTCATTATGCACTGATAAGATAGCAAATAGTGCTATCATACCTAACTCTGCACGCTGATAGGGCACATTAAATGCGCCACTTAACGTCAAGTCGTTGGCTGCCCGGCACGCCTTGCCGGGCTATCCCGCCAGCTCCGTGTCCTCCTGCTTGACACGTCACAGGACGGGTGTCATCTATTGGTTGTTCTTGTAGGAACTGGCTAACATGTGGCTAATGGCTGCCACTTAATCATCTTGCGGCATGATACCGCATTGATTGACGGCGTGGGTCATGCTCGAGTGTTCGGTGGGGTGGTTTGGCCTCTCCGAGCCCCCGACTGGCCCTGCCGGGTGTTTCTGCTATCTGCTTCGGGGGTGGCGTCATTCCTTATCGGACTCGCCCGCCCGGCAAGGGAGGCCCTTCTCTTGGTGATGTCTTGCTCCTCTGGCTTGGCCTTGGTCTTTCTGCTTTGAGCTAGTACTCTAAATCTCTTGGTTTCTTATACCCTAACTTGGGCCGGTGCTTCAATCTATTTCTTGAGCCTGTGCACAGTCTGGGCAATAGACTGTGGGGACCCCGACTCATAAGTCGAGATCACCGAATGCACGTGTACAGTGATCCCAGAGATCAATGCTCACTGAACACACAGAAGCTGAATAACATGAGTCTTACATCCATACATACCGTGTTACACAAATTGTGATCTTTATGGTCAAGTCTTGAGTATATCATTGCAGCGGAAATCTTCCATAACAACTCGGGCCCATGCCATCTGCCTTAACCCTACAGGCATTTTGATTGGGAAGCATCCTAGCCCGCATGTTCGTCACCAAGAAATATTCATCATATCCTATTCTTCCATGCATGGCCAATAAAATAACCAGTGGCAAGCCAATGAGTACTTTGAATGTACTAGCAAACAACCCAAGAGTGATAACGGAATAATTATGCAAGGCTCTACTCCTAAATTGGTAGTTTTGCGGAAAGCTAGTTTTTCTCATGCAAGTATGATCAACATTTATCAAGGATATGAATGCGTCTGCAACAAGTACCAGGAGGTTATAGACATCCACAACGAGAAAGACTTATGAACAACTCTTGCTCAAGCTCATCGTGACTTTCTCACAATTCACATCAACAGATTTACCTAAACCGTGTTGTTTTCCAGAAACTTAAGGACATAGTCTAAGCAGCACCACCCAACTGTCCTTGACCGTGGACACGGCTATTCGAATAGTTTTACACTCTGCAGAGGTTGCGAACTTTATCCACAAGATCCGGGAAGCTTCTGTGTCATCCATGATCCTCCAGTACCTCAAGTACTCGGGGGAAGCACCCAATCATTACCTTTCCCTAGACGACACTAACATAGGGTCCACTCGTTGGTGCACAGCCCTTGTGTACAAATAATATATCGTGGGACTTGCCCTTTTTACATTGTCACGCATACACGAAGGGACCAGTCATGTGTCCGGTGCCCTATAAAAACAGTCATGGCTGCCTATCCAACCACGACCCCGTCCCGGGAGTGACCTCAAGTCTCCCCCTTCACTAGTAATGTGGGCACCATGCTAGTATCAGCCTAAGTAATCAATAATGCCCCGTCCCATAAAGGGGTAGATTGGTTGCACATGTTTGGTTGGGACGGTAATCACACATAAATCTAATCCATCTCTGTAAACAACACTTCCATCAAGACTCGTTACACTACTTCTCCACCAAGTAGTGCCCTAGTTCCTCATCATCTCCCAAGGGCATTAGTGGCACCCATTGGGTCATTTGCAAGTATGTCAAACCATACTTGTTTATTTCAATGCATAACCCTGACCCATTTTGCGTAGCCAACTACTATAGCATATATCTTCAACCAACCAACACAACTCTAAACATAATAGAGTTAAGTACAATGCAAGTATCAATGGGGTAATGCAATGGAGGCAAGCCTAGCAAGGTTGCCACTCAAGATATATCATGCACTCGATGAAACGATGAAAATGCTTTCATGACATAAAAGGGTTCAACATGGTCAAAGGGCTACTTGCCTTGTCCTTCAGATTCTTCAAACCTACTGGTCCATCTCCAAGTACTTCGTTTATTTCATCAACTAACGACAGAAACAACCATAATAAGCAACACAACAAGGCAAAAATAAAAGTGCTCTAAAAATAGGAGTTGGACTTTTCTAGGATACCTCTGGTCATATGAAAAATGACCAAGGTGGTTTCATAGGCATTGGGTCAATGGCCAGCTTGAAACATTTCAATATGATGGAATCAAGGGGTTTAATGGATCTGTGAGAAGTGTACAGAAGAATTATTTTTGAAAAATGAGAAGAGGCATCCATTTAACAAGGAATGATTCTAGAAGTACCTAGGAGTTGGTTTCACTTGATTATAGTTCAAAAGAATTTCCTATGATTTTGCAAAGTTCGCTTTACATGGATAAATAGACCAATATTTGATGTGGTACAAAAGGTATTGGGAAAAATGTTCAAAAACTAAGTTATGAGCATATGAGTACCTAGGAATTTGAATCAATGGATTTGGATCACCTATGAGCTCTCTGTGATTTTCTAAAGTTCATCACAGAAATGGAAAAATAGGATTTGCTAATTATTTGTGAAGAAAGTTTTTCTGGAAAAATGTACAAGTTACACCATGTGATAGAGCATGATTTTATGAAGCCCCAGAAATTTGAATCATCAAATTTGGAGTTCTTTTGAATTATTTATGGGTTTTACAAGTTGTCTGGAAAAGGAAAAAGATAAGGGAGGTGGGGGCTATACCTATACTGCATACTAGGTGTAGTATAGTGCCGCAGCGCCCTGGGCCTGCCCAGCTGCTCAGCCGCGCGCAGAGAGAGCCAGGCGACGTCGAAGGCGCCTTTCGGCCAGGCGTCTTCACCGTAGGGACGCGGTTTCGAGTGATGCCGTCTCCACTAGCCAGCGTGGCCCGGTGGCTGGGCCACTGACGGGCGCGGCCCGCCTGTTGGGTTCATCCCCAACCTCCCGCTCGAACAGAGCAGAGGCAGGGGCGGTGTCGACAGCGGCTTGCTGGCGCTGCAGGGCATCTCCGGCGATGCTCCGCCCGCCAGCGTGATCAGGGGACCCAGCCGCATCCAGCTGTGGGCGGCACGGTCGCTCAGGGCCTCTGGGTTGAGTAGGGGCGTCGACCTCGATGGTCGTGGCCGATGGTGATGGCGGCGTTGGTGCTACGGGCACCGGAGCAAAAGGGAGAAGTGGTGAGGGGCTACGTGGTGGCCATGGGGTTCACCTAGTGGAGAAAGGAGGGGAGGAGGAGGCCTCATTCGCGGGAATTTGAGAGGAGACCGGTGGCTCGGCTTCAACCACGGAGGGGCAAGGAGGGCTCGGGGAGAGTAATGGATCGGCCTAGGTGGTGCACGGGAGAGAGAAGGAGCATAAAGGGATCCAGAGGGAGGTCACAGGTGGCCTTATATGGCGAGGCCACGGCTCACCGTGGTCGGCGTCCATGGCCGCGGCCAATATAGTGCCAGGGGCCGAACTGGCGCAGGGGCGTTGTCCAGGGTGCTCGTGGGCGTGGTCTTGGCCAAGGGAAAGGCAGAGGGAGAGCGGGGAGGTGCCAGAGTGTTCTCCCACAAACACGTCACTATTTACCCTCGACGCCGAGGGTGATGCACCGCAGATCACGTCAAAGGAGACCCATCCGGAAGCGCAGTACGCAAGCAATCCGGCGGGCGCTTTTGTAGACCCAGCCGATGCAGACTGGTCATCTCTTGGTGTTTCAGCAAATTTCAATCATCCTTTTTCAATGGACGATTTAACTATTTGACGAAACATATTGCAATCCTCAAAATTATGTTTGAACGAATGATGCAACCTACAATACATTCGTCCTTGAATTGATAGATTGACATGGTGATCAAGAATTCTTATGTAATTAGTTTTCAGCAACAAATCAAATATTTGATCACACATGCTTGAATTGAAGGTAAACTTTTTATTCTCTAGCCGATCTTGTTGTTTGAACGGCTTTGGAGATAAGCAAACGAATGGTTCATATTTGTAGTCTCCCCATTCGGCTATGCATTATTTTCCACTCTATCTCCGATGTATTTGGATAAGATATTATATGAGCATCAGTTTTCTCAATAGAATTTAACCTTGGCTTTAAATTTCTGAAACGAAGATATTTAGAACATACATGTCTCAGTTGAGACCAAGTGCAAGCCAAGTACGAAATAAGCATAGCTACCCAACTAGATATGAACTTTACATAAAGCAACGGGGAAAGCTTTGGCTGTAACAATAAGTCAATATCGGTCTTTATAAATGGTGTAATGGGTTGACTGATATGCTCCATAACATGTTTATTGCTAACAAGTAAATTACCCTTCTTCATTGGTCTTTAAAAATTACTTATGAGAATATTTCTTATAGATGCATCAATAATAATGTCGCGACCAAATCTGAAAATAGGTAAATTACTCTCTATGCATACCTCTTTAAATATGTTGGGAGAACATGATGGTGGTGTCACTTGAAGAACATCTTGCTCCGTCTTTGGATGGCTCCCCAACACCTTCTCATCATATTTTTCTTGATTCCGTGCATCATTGCTTTGAAGATCCATGTCAGTCGAACTTTGTTCGGCTACTTGTTCTTGTCCTTGAGGCTTGTCAATTTCTATGGCACGGAACTCATAGGGCAGGAAGTAGGTTCCATTGACTTCAGAAAAATCAAGTATGACTGTTTTGCTATGCTTTCCATGCCCTTTCTCAATAATGCTTGCGTCTTTGGATTTGATGGACTTAGAATATATACTACTTGATTCGGCTTTTCGAATAACCGAATTTTCTTTGTTACCTGAATCAACAACTTTATCTTTTTGAATTTGCAAGGCTTCTTGCTCTCGTCTAATTTTAGCCCACATCTCAGCTTGGCGAGCTTTAAACTTTTTTCATCTTAATTTCCATCCACTCGTCATGAGATTTCCCCCCAATACTTTGAGACTCTTTCGGCAATGAGGTGCTAAAACTTTGCGATTGTTTAGGTGGTACACTGAATGGTACAGCACTGGGCAACTGCATCATTTGCACAACTCTAGCTTTTACAGCAGCAAAATCATGAGGCTTCCCGCCTTCTATTAGTTCCTGGCGAATAGAGTTGCACAAATCCCAAGAGAATGTAAGCTGGTTCTCAATTACCCAGTCTGTATATGGTTGCCCCTCAATGCTTTTAGACTCTTTCGGCAATGATATGTTGCCGAAATTCTGTAATTGTGTAGGGGGGACATGATATGCCACGGTAGTAGGTGAAGGCATTTGTGCTCCTGCAGAAGTTTCACTTATTCGGCCATGACCATTAAGGTGCGGAGCCGAATTATGGACATCAACAGTTGCATATGGTGCCAAAAACCTAGTAGCATGAGGTGTAGCATATGATGTTTGATGGTAATTGGCCGAATAACTAGTAGTAGCATGGCCAATTCCCCTATCCACCAGCATGTTTGGATTAACATGTTGCAAATTAGTTGCCGATGAATAAAAAGATGAAACACTATGTTGAATGCCATTGAAAGATCCTACATGGGGTGTTTCAACTTGATTAACCGAACTCATCATGTTGTTCATCGGCATATGGATTTGTGGGGTTGCCGATGCATGGGAGTTGGGATACATATGTTGCATGTTGCTAAAATAATATGAAGTAGAATCATGGAGATTTTGTTGCATCGGCCCTTGCACATAATTAGATGCATGATTGATGAAGCTAGGGCTAGCCGATACATTATGCTCACTAGATGATCTAGCAACAACATATGTATTATTTTCATCTACATATGTAAATTTGTTATTCATATTACCTTTGCAGATTGCAAACCCTAGATGACAATCTCTTCGTAGCAAGAACGAGCCGGAGACTGTTCAAAGCTTCGTCCCCAGTGGAGTCACCAAAAAGTGTGTTCGCACACGAACACGTCACCGTGTACCCTCGACGCCGAGGGTGATGCACCGCAGCTCACTTCGAAGGAGCCCCATCCGGAAGCGCGGTACGCAAGCAATTCGGCGGGCGCTTTTGTAGACCCGAAACCCCGCTTGCCCAGGAGGGACCCCGTCAGGGCGCGCGGCGGCTATGGGCTGCCCTAGGTCGGCCTGACCGCCCCTAGGGCCTCGAGGTTCGCCGCCCTGCAACAAGAAGAACAGACGAAGAACGAGGAAGAAGAAGAACTAGGGTTAATGAGAAAAGGTAAAAGATAAAAAGTGGTAGATGAATTGATCGATTGTGTGTTGTTCAATTGGCCGTCACCACTTAGGTATATAAGAGGCGGCTGGACTTCCCGTGCAAGTAAAAGTCTTGGATTCACGTCCAAAACCCTAGCCAAATTCAGATTGGTTTTGTCCGAACTTTCCAAAACGGTTCGGTTTAAACTGGCTGTACCTTGCAGGTAATTTGTGAGGTGGTAAACTACCTCGGATAGAAAAGAGCCAGAAGCAATCTTGACCGTTTCGACGGGACGGACAACTTTCATGTTGAATGTTTTTCGAATTGAAGCCATATTCTAGGCCAAAATGGTCACACAAAATAGGATGTTATTCGCGCTACCGACCAGACACGTGGCTGGTGGGGCGCGCCACTTATGGCTCTGTGACAGGGCTGCGTCCGGATGGCTGTAACTTTTGCATACGAACTCTGATTGGGACGAGCTTTATATTAAAATCGACCATTTCGACGAGAAACTTTTTCCATTTGAAGTCATCTTAATTGGGTTTCAAGCCATTCTTTAATCTGGTGTCACCATGAGGATCTCTGAACTTGTCATAACTTTTGCATCCGGACTCCATTTTAAACCACTTGCATATCCATCTTGATCTTCTCAAAGAAAGCCATCTGATGGTGACTTCCAATCATAAGTTTGAAGTAATCTTGACATAGATTAAAGCAACTTTTACGATTGTGCCACTTTTGAGCGTCAACACAGAGTCCTTGCGCGTGTGAGCGCACTCACTGTAGCTCTCGGGCGGCCGGTGCGCGTGCGAGAGGAGGCAGCAGGAGGGAGAAGGAGGAAGGGGCCGACAGTGTTGCATGTCACGGATGTCGAGGCGGCCTCGGAGGACATGACCCCAACGCCCTAGGTGGTCGGGTGCCTCGGGCAGGACGTGGCTACAGTGCGGGAGCACATTGTAGCGTGCTCCAGAGCGCCCGTCTGGCCGGCATGGCCATGCTCCCACGCGCTCTGGACGTGGCCATCTTGTCCATTGGTGTCTAGTGGGTCTGGGGGTGAGTAAACTAAGCACAGACGGCCTGGGATGCCCTGGTGACCCAATGGAAGAGAGGTGGGTTGAGAGAGAGAGATGAACAGGGGCTGTCCAGAACGGTAAAATGAGGGTGTTCACCCTCAATCATTGAGCTCTGGCCAAATAATGATGACAATCAACTTGTCCAAGTACTCCATGAAGTCCATGGGGTACCCATGGTAGGCTGGGGTATTGGTGGTGGTCTTGGTTCAGTATTGGCAATGGTCTTCTTGACTTAGAGTCAAGGATGTGGTCAGGACCTGACCATGTTGTGGCTTGGTGGGGCTTAAGGGTTTTAAGTATTCTAGTGTGCGAGTCAACGTTTATCATCTTATCCTTGGGCACAGTTCCTGAGATGCCAGTAGTGCTATCTAGTCCTCTCAACAAATCACTTCATACCACCGAAAACATCATCTTGCATAGGTCACTCCAATCATCACTCATGCTACAGATATCCTCATGGCTCCTTAGAGGAGACCTAACAAAATTATACATGTATATGATCCCCAAACTCATATGTATGTCTACCCCTAAAATCCACGGGTAGAGCATACATGCTGCTAAGCTTGAGTTAAACACCACAATCCAAGCGCTCAGCCTATTCTTGCAAGGTTCAAGATAATGCATCTCTATTCTAACGAAACACGTCATATGCCACTCCAAGATCTTGTTTCCTTCCTATGGATCAACTCCAACAGCCCATTAGCTTCCATCAATCACCACATAATCCAATAATTCTACAAATCTGATGTCTACGGTGTTTCACAAGATCTAAAGTCCCTATAATACCCAAATACTTGGAAGGGCTAACCATTACTACAGTAAGTCCACCAAATTCCCACCATCATGGTCAAGTAAACTCCAAGGTCATGCTTATATAGATCCCTAAATCAACTCGGACAACTAATCCATTCTCCTAGTTTATCGTCCATTGAGAAACATGGTATCATGATCTGTATAAATCAAATTTACTCTGAATCATGTAGACATACTCAACATCTATACTCGACTAGAATCACTTACTCAAATCCAAATCCCATGTCCAATGAGAATTTCTGCACTTTCCCCCAAGTCATTATCGCAACATTTATTATCTCCTGTCAATATCCCCTCGCTAAGCCAAATCCTCATACCTCCAAGGATTTCAAATCGCGATCATAATTGTCCTAGAAAATCCAACTTTCTCAGGATAATGAAGGTTATGCTACTCTATTGATGTGATCCCACCAAATTCATCTGTCGACATGAAAGCCTCATAATCCACCAAATATCCTCATGTAATTCCTCAAAGTCATTGATATAATGTCACCAACTCATCTGTCCTCTATTCCTATATCCTCAATTTGGCCTCCCCTATGGCATCGTCAGTTCTTGTGCTATATTAGGATGACAATGTGCTCGTTCACTATGTCCACTAGTTCCATAAAGAACCCACTGTGTGCAAGGTTATAGAGGCTTAACTAGTTCTCTCGTAATTCTATGGGTTAAGCACATGGTTAAGGATTCGAGCTGGGGTATCTCGTGAAGTCTTGAAGGATCCGGGGATGGGTTTCTAATCTTGAGGGGAAACCATAACTCCACGGGGTTGCACTTTGTCGTGGAATTAGCACGGCAGATGTCCGGTTTAACGGACTTAGTAATGGAACCATCGCACGGGTTAGCTTGAGGAGGTTAAAGCAGACAAAGGACACAGAGGGTTTATACTAGTTCGGCCCCTTCGATGAAGGTAAAAGCCTACGTCTAGTTTGGTTTGGTATTGCTTGGGCATCGATGAATAGGGAGCAGATTGCTTGCCTGTCTCTCGACGGATTGTTGCTTGCCCCTTGAACCGTCGCCGGGTCGTCCCTTTATATAAGAGGCGACACTCGGTCCGGTTTACATAGTCCCGAGGCCGGTTCATAATCGTGTCCGCCTTGGTCTCTGCTCTTCTTTACTTGTGTCTCAAGTTACATGACAAGACGGTTTACAAACCGTAAACTCTACACATGGGCCCTAAGCCTTCATGGGCCATAATCTCTACTGAGTTTACAATTATACAACTATATTACCATAATCCGGTTTACCCTAGACGGTTTACACCTGCTAGTAATATCCCTGACATTAGGCCCCAGAAGGATTTGAACTTGTTCACGTCAGTCTTCTAAATCTTGCATAACCTTCTTTCTTGTATCTTCTTGGTTTTTGTAAACCGGCTATGACGTCATCCCTGGAAATCACTTGATTCGATCGTGACATCACTTCCGCATTTATTGCGCACAGCTGTTTGTTACCTTTGTTTAAAGGCCATCCCAAAAATCGAGGCGACAGGAGAATCTTTATCCAATCTCTGACTTCCTCAAATCCCGCGCTTGCCGTTTCATCTTTCAACCTCTATAAATACCGCCGCATCTCTGCCTTTCTTCCTTCCGCTCATCTTGTTCCTCCGTCGCCGAAACCTCTCCGCTGTCCTCGAGCTCGTCGCCGTCGTTGACCAGGCCGCTGCATCAACCTGAATCGTGACCAGATTACTCTGCCGCCGTCTCTTCCATTCTCAGGTATTCCTTTTCCTCGCTGCAGATCTGTAATCTAGGGTTCTTCCATGCTTCCGCCATTAGACCTCAAAACTTCGGCAGTTCGTCCTATACACCATGCTCGTAGTAGATTCAACCTTAGATTTATCTTCGAAACTTGCTCCCGCTCCGTTGCCTTATGCTTAGACTTGGCATTTTTAGACTAAATCTCTAGGTTCATCTGCCATATATAAGACCTCCGCAGTTCTTCTGTGATAGACCTGCGTAAATTTCTTCTTTTCCTTACTGCTCAGGTCTGTTTTACCTTTGCCTTTTGTAGAAACATGTTTCTCGATCTTGATAAATCTGTAAGATACTCGCCGGTTTAGTCAATAATATATTACTTCTGCAACGCATCAACCATGAACCCGACGGTTTAGCTTCTTCCTTCCTTTGTTGTCATAAACCGGTAGTAGCTCGTTTCCTGCTTACTTCCGGGTTGTCAATGCCATTAGTCCCTTGTCTAAACCGTCGATGTGATTTTGAATATATGATCCGGTTTATGCTTTTGTATTTTGAATAATCCGGATTTTGCACTTACTTTTCCAGCGCTTTCCTTCCGCCAATATGTCTGCCAAGCAGTTTGTTTCTTGCAATTGGGTCCCTTCTCGTATTATGGAAGCGGACTTAACCAATGCTGCGTCAATTGGTGTTCTGGGCCCACGAGCAGTCCTAAAATGGCGGGCCCCAAAAGGTGAATGTCCTCCTACCACCAAAGACGGAGAAATTATTGTTTTCTTCGACCACCTAGCCCGAGGTTTCAGTCCTCCCGGTTCAAAGTTCTTCCGGGACGTACTGGCCGCTTTTCAACTTCATCCTCAGGACATAGGTCCAAATTCTGTATCAAACATCTGCAATTTTCAAGTCTTCTCCGAGGAGTACCTTCAAGAGGAGCCATCAGTCGACTTATTCCGGGATTACTTCCACTTAAACCGGCGGACAGAGTTTACTGCCGGTCCTGATCAAGAACTGGGTGGGGTTAGTATTCAAAAGAGAAGAGATGCGGTCTTTCCACACGCCGCTCTTCATACACACCCCAAAGATTGGAACCAATCCTGGTTCTACTGCCAAGATACTTCGCCTGAAGGAGAGAACCCACTGCCGGGTTATCGCGAACATCGGCTTCCTGAAGATCATCCACTGCCGCAGCGTCTGAGCTCCTCGGAACGGCCCCGGTTCGCCCCTCAGCTTGCCAAACTTAAAGCTTTTATGGCCAACAGATTGATTGGGGTTAACTTCGTACGTTGTTGGCTCGCTTGGAGTATTGTGACGCCCCCGATTTGACCGTACACTAATCATGCACGCAAATGTGTACGACCAAGATCAGGGACTCACTGGAAGATATCACAACACAACTATAGACACAAATTAAAATAATACAAGCTTTATATTACAAGCCAGGGGCCTCGAGGGCTCGAATACAAAAGCTCGAAAACACAAGAGTCAGCGGAAGCAACAATATCTGAGTACAGACATAAGTTAAACAAGTTTGCCTTAAGAAGGCTAGCACAAAATTAACAATGATCGAAAAGGCAAGGCCTCCTGCCTGGGACCTCCTAACTACTCCTCGAAGCCGAACTCCATGTAGAAACATCATCGGGATCCTCTGGCTCCTGGACTCCACCATCTGGTTGCGTCATCCGAGAAGAAGGGAGAAAAGGGGAAAAAGGGGGAGAAAATGCAACCGTGAGTACTCATCCAAAGTACTCGCAAGCAATGATCTACACTACATATGCAAAGATATCTGTGTAAAGGGGAAATATCTGTGGACTGAACTGCAGAATGCTAGAATAAGAGGGGGATAGCTAATCCAAACGAAGACTACGCTTCTGGCCACCTCCATCTTGCAGTAGTAGAAGAGGGTAGCTGTAAAGTAACAAGTATCCTCGCTTCTCGCAGCCTCCGTCTTGCAGCAGTAGAAGGGAGTAGATGGTAAGTTCACCAAGTAACATTGTATAGCATAATCCTACTCGGCGATCCTCCCGCACATCACCCTGTGAGAGAGCAACCACCGAGTTATATCTGGCACTTGTAAGGGTGTGTTTTATTAAGTATCCGGTTCTAGTTGTCATGAGGTCGGAATACAACTCCGGGTCGTCCTTTTACCGAGGGACACGGCTATTCGAATAGATTAACTTCCCTGCAGGGGTGCACCACATAACCCAGCACGCTGGATCCCATTTGGCCGGACACACTTTCCAGGGTCATGCCCGGCCTCGGAAGATCAACACGTCGCAGCCCTACCTAAGCACAACAGAGAGGTCAGCACGCCGGTCTAAGTCCTAGGCGCGCAGGGGTCCGGGCCCATCGCCCAACGCACACCTGCACGTTGCGTACGCAGCCGGTGAGCAGACCTAGCAACCTCCATTACTAAGGAAGTTACGTTACGCGGTCCAACCCGGCGAGCGCCGCTCAGTCGCTGACGTCAAGAAGGCTTCGGCTGATACCACGATGTCGAGTGCCCATATCTGTTCCCACGCAGCTGGTTAGTGCGTATAGACCAAATGGCCAGACTTAGATCAAATATCCAAACTCGTTAAGCGTGTTATTATGAAATAACCGCGGACAACGACCAGGGACCTCTCCACTGGGTGTCTCAACCTGCCTTGTCGCTCCGCCACAAAGATCCACTCGGGGGCCGTCAGGAACTCAGGCCCACCACTACCTGGATGGAGCCACCTGTCCTTTCAGCCCCCACATCGAATCACTTGCGGGTACTCAACGAGCCGACCCGACTTTAGCCACATCATGTGTCATGTAAAGTATATATATATAGCATATACCCGTGATCACCACCCAAGGTGATCACGGCCCGATCGTATAGCATGGCAGACGGACAAGGATGTGGGGCCACTGATGGAATACTAGCATCCTATATTAAGCATTAGGATAACAGGTAAAGGTATCAACAGTGGTAGTAACAATGATAGGCTATGCATCAGAATAGGAGTTATCGAATCATCAATAGTAGCAATTCTAATGCAAGAATAAGAGAGAAGAGAATGGGCGATATCTGGTGATCAAGGGGGGGGGCTTGCCTGAAAGCCCTGCAGACGAAAGGAATCTTCGGAAGCGTAGACGTAGTCGAACACCGAAGCATCAACGGTCTCGGGGTCTATCGCGGTAACGGAGTCTATCGAAAAGAAGCAACGAAAGGGAAACAAATAAATAACAGAGCAAACAATAGCATCACAAAGCATAACATGGCAAAAGGCGGTGCTACGTGTGACCTAACGCGGTAGGAGGTGATACTGGCAAGGATGAAAAACATCCGGGAAAGTATTCCCGGTGTTTCGCGTTTTCGGGCAGATGAAACGGAGGGGGAATGTTGCACGTTCGGTATGATTGAGAGGTGTAGTGGTAAAACGGTTTGCGTAGTCGGATGCGTCTCGTCGTTCTGAGCAACTTTCATGTACAAAGTATTTTCATCGGAGTTACGGTTTAAAAGATATGATTTTCTAAAGGTTTTATTAATTTCTGGAATTTAATTAATTAATTTAAATCTAACATTATCCAGAATAGTGTCTGCTGAAGTCATCATGACATCAGCATGACGTCAGCGGTCAACGTGGGTTTGACTAGGTCAAACTGACGTTTGGGTCCCGTATGTCATACACAGTTTAGTTTAACTAGGATTTAGCTAATGTAATTACTATTTAATTAAACTAACCAGTTAATTAGATTAATGATCCGGATTAATTAACTTAATTTATTCACTAATTGATTAATTAATTAATTATATTTTAACTATTTTAATTATTATTATTTCTATTTTTTAATTATTTATTTTTTTATTCTCTTTTTTTTAAAACGCTCTAGGGCCAGGGCCCTCTTGTCATAGGCCTGTGGGGCCTTAGCGGGGCACGGGCGCTGGGTGTGGGCATTGCCCGAAAAGGGCGCGTGCCCGAGGGGCGTGAGGCGCGGGGCTAACCGGGGCCTCGCCCCGGTGTTGCAGGGGCGTTCGCCGGGCCGGGCGTTGTAGTGCGCGTGGCCAGGGGTACCAGCGGGGCGACGCCAGCAGAGAGGCGCTCGCGCGCGGGAGCGCTAGGGGGAGGGGGGCATCGCGGCCGACGCGTGGGCGTGCGGGCGTCGGCACGCAGCGGCGAGCGGCGACCGCGGGTGAGGCGTGGCCCGAGTGCGGCGGGTACGCCGGAGACGGAATGGCGCGCGAAGTGCGGCGCCGATGCGAGCCCGGGAAGAAGTTTTTGGCGCGCGCGGTCCGCGGCGACCACGGCCGGAGGTGCGGGCGTGTCGCGCGCGCGACGAAGGGCGCCGAGCAGAGAGGAAAAGGAGGAGGGACGGCGGCTCACCGGGCCCTGTAGTTGTGCGTACGCAGGCTCGGGGAGGAGGATGAAGAAGCGAGGTCCGGCAATGAGGCGGTCGAGGAGGTTCCGGCGACGGCGGTTGGCGACGGGAGCGGCGGCCATGGAAGGCGCTTGGGCGCGGGGGCGAGGACGCGTGCGGGGTCATGTTCGAGGCGCTGGAGCCGAGCGTGAGTCGGAGAAGAGGGCCAGGGGCGCGGAGGCTCGAGGCAGTCGTCGGTGACCATGGGTATCGGGACGAGGAGCTCCGATTCAGAATGGGGAAGGGGAGCGAGGGGAGTGGGGGATCGAGGGGAGTGGGGAGTAGCGGTTAGGGTTTCGGTCTGGCGTGGGGAAATAGGCCATATAGGCCAGGGGCAATGGGGTGGGCCGGCTGGCTGCCGGTTGGGCCGAGAGGCCCAGGGAGAGGGGGGGTTTCGGCCTTTCTTTCGTTTTTGTTTTATTTGTTTTTTTCTTTCCTTTTACTTATTATTCTTTTTTTTTGTTTAATAAAAATTACCGCTAGCACCTAATTTAGTAATTATAGATATTCTACTGCCACACTAATTCTTATCCCTAAATAAAATAGTTTAGTATTCTAAAAAATACAAGCGGCACTTATTTAATTGTTTTACCTACTGTTTTAATTATTTTAGAGCAGTTAATCATTTTACAAAAATGTGGTTTCTTTACCATACATACCTATGATTTAAATTCCACATCCAAAACATTTTAGTTTTAATATTTGAAAACTTTTATGGTTTGCCTGATTTTGAATTTGAATATGAATCGGTTTCGAGATTAGCAACTATAATCGAGGTGACGTGGCGTCATTAGCAGAGGGTTACTGTAGCTTCACTATCCGGGCGTCACAATTCTCCTCTACTACAAGAAATCTCGTCCCGAGATTTAAGCGGTGTAGTAAGGGGGGGAGTGCTGGTAGCGCAACCTAACGGGTCTTCTTGGTCTTGGCTGCCCTCTCGAAGAGGTTGATCCCCTTCTTTGATGTCTTCATTTCTCTGCTTCAAGTCATCGTGATCAAGTCGTCATCCTTTCTCCGGGATCTCCATCGCCCTACGAACGCGATACGGGGGAAAACTTTGGAAGAATGCATCTCCACAAGTTGGGCACCTAACGACGAAGTCAATGGGAAATACACGAGGTACCCCACGAGTTGTATTTCAGTGTATTCGTTGAGTGCAATATACGATGGTACCAAAGTTTCAAAAGGGTAGGCAATCATTCGATGCCTAGACAGAAGGTGGAATGGGGCCTTGAACAACGAGAATAACATGGTGTTTGATTCCAGGATGAATAATGGTATAGAATTTAGCTCGTGAATCACATATGAAGCCAGGTGCAAAAGATACCATAGAATTCAGGTTGTAAAGAAGAGTCAGGTTTCGATCCACTGGACCTGTGGGTTATGGGCCACCATGTTGGTTGAAAGTAGGAAGGGTGGTGACATCTTGCACAGCCCCGACAGGGAGGCATGTGAGTGGATAGCTTGTCAGCTATGTCGACAACAATGTCGGTACCAAGGACGGGGGACAAAGAGAATCATTTTCTTGCTCATTCTAACGAGGCGGACCAATAGGCAAGGTTCTCGTTCACCGGTAGTTAACGGAATGTTACAACAATAGTAACGAGGTCTTACTGACAGAGTTGTACCACGAGGTGTTTACATAAGCAGAGAATTATTACTGCTTAGATTATATGTAGATCAAAGAAGGTTAAACAAACAAATGGAAAGGTAAATTGTGATTACACACAATTAGTAGGAGTATATCATTCCCATGGACAAGCAGAACATGGCATACAGGGTAGGAGAGCAAGTACCCAACCATTCAGATAAAGAGGCAAGGATTAGTCAAGATGTTACCCATACAACGGTGTTTGGATAACTGACCAAGAAACATTTAGCATTGGGCTTCAAATGCTCTTGTTGAAAATTTGAGTACCACAGGCATGCTTCGAGATAGCATTGGCATGGTCTTGAAGCAAAGATCGAACTTGGATACACAAAGGATTCATCAGGAACAATTTATAGAATAAGTCATACGATTTCCTCCTGGAAGAATGGCTATCCTTGCTAAAGAGATTGTAATGATAGGTCCTCCAGCCAGGGGTGCTAGGCATGACATCATATTACCGGGTTATCAAAGGATCAACATTTTAACTACTGGAAAGTTGTCCCAACCACCATATCTGACCGAGATTCAGATCCGATTGGTGTCATGATACCTCAGACTCAGGATGTTCGAGAAGAAAAGGTGTAACACAAATTGACGAAATTAAATTGCAAGATTCTCGAAATGAACTATGGGAGGGGGTTCCCGACAAAAATAGTTCATCATTAAACCAAGGAGAGGGTGAGGAGGTGGCTGATGGGCTCAGTGACAATTCCTCGAGTATTCCAAACAGATGGATTTCCACAATAATGTGAACAAGAACATGACACTTGTCAATTCAATTGATAATAATGTTGTATGCTCGAGGAAAACATACACCATTAATCATCAGTTGAAAGGTGTGCCCGAAATATGACCTTAGGCAGTAAGATCATTGTTAGAGTGATGATTCAATAACCAACAATCGAAGAATGAACTGTCGATCATTAACTTCAAAGCAATAGGTTGCTAGAAGTACAGAACTCAAGCAACATCGTTAGCATATTGGTATCCCGGTTAAAAACAACACGGGGACCAAGGAAGAATGGTGATGATGAGAAGTATCACTATACCAAGAATTCTGATGAGGTGGAGCAGTCTCGCAACATTCTTGACATAAAAGATGGTAATACTTCAAGATAGAACATATTACAAGTTGGAGAGTAAGTTTTAATCATAACGTGGACAAGTTCGCGATGGAAGGAAGTCAAGGGTGTTGCCAATGATAATAAAAAAATCGAGGGCAAGGAGAGTATTTCTCATCATGAACACAATTGGCATCTTGGAAGAAGTCAAAGTGTTGAAGGTGATCCGACACATTTGCCGGGAGGTTTCAAGAGGATGCAATCAAACAACAACGGTAACAAGCAAGGAAATGATGAAGTGTCAAGTTATAGGATCAATATATAAGATGCAAGCTCAGAATCAAAGTTGCCTTACTGAACAAGCAACCAGATGTTGAAAGCTTGACGTAAGTTGTGCTCAATCTCTGAAGAATTCGTGCACCAAAGAAGGACGAGGTAGCACAGTCAAAGATAGCTAGACAAGGGACGTACCCGATAGTGTATGAATAAACCAGAATGAGTTTAAAAATTTTCCCAGTAACATCTACTAGGGGTGTTGAATTTTTAGAGCAGATTTGATTTACTAAACGGTGTCCTCAGTTGACGGCAACCTAGAACCCATAGAGTGATTACGACAAGCAAAGGTATTACTTCATCAAAAGTTCAAAAGGTGTAGTACAAAGGCATGATATCCTCAAGATATCAGAGGGTAAGACTCGAAGGTAGAACACGATAGAAGTTGAACTAGGTCATTGAACTATGACAGTAGATGCTTTAACCTTGTCAAAAATTGACGAGGCCTGGAATGGATTTATTCCAGATATATTGAATAAGGACAGCATGGTTGGAACCATAACTGTAAGGAATCAATTCATGAATATCGAAAGAATCACACAGCTGGATAATCATTTTGCAAGAAGTTTCCGAGACGGTCTACATCATTTTCATGGGCATGAACACAAAAGCTCAAGGTCGACTCCCATTTCTCCAATGCATACGTTTCATTTACCTCTTGCTTTGATAAAACTGTAGTGTTGGAATTTCATTTGGTGGGACACCGGAAGAGTATGACTTGTGAAAACTTTCGGGTTCTCACGGATTATGGGAAGGCATAGGTTCAACCCATCAGGCATCCTAGTAACATATACCACAAGTTTCAAAAGTAAATATACATGCTCGAAAGCAGAGCATGGTTGGCCAAGCAGAGGATACAATTTACCAAAGGCATTATGTATCAGGGGAAGAACTCACAAGGTGATTGAATATGAAGGACACTGTCGGATAACAATCCAACAATGGATCGGGCGATCCACATCGAAGCTGAGGGGAGTATCGGTACTCACTCAGAGAAAGAAAGAATGCAGAGGCATCAGATTGAAGAATCACATGATTAGTATGATGCTTAAATAGATAGGAATTATGGTTTCCAAAATGAAGGATCAGAAGCAGACGCTCTGATCAAGGATGGATAAGTTGAAAACACTTAATTGGACAGTCAATAAAGGTTTGAATTGCCGAGAACCAACTCATGTCCGGAATGACGTCTGAGTCGGAAAGATAATTTTAAAAATGATAATCTGATGACTGCGTGCATACGCACACATTGTATCAATAGGGTCAAAATGGCTAAGACAAGGGATGTTAACAAAGACTACTAGTCATATGGAATTAACCATAATGCAAGCAGGCAAGACTTTCAAGAGTAACAGGCTGTAGAGGATTTTCGAAAGATCGACAAGTATTCCGAAGAATATTTTGAGACACAAGAGAAATCGAGAAGAACGGGTCCTTGAGAAATGTGAGGAATAACCGTAAAGGTTTTCATGCGAAATAAAACTGCAAGACAGTAAACTCAAAGGATTCTCGGGACAACGGAGAATATTTCGAGGCATCTTGCAATAACAAGAGCGACGAGGAATGATTATGAGAATGGCAAGTGCATGCAGATATCCATAGGGATATATCGGTGGCAGTGAATTGCAAAGGTGATGAGCACAAGTTCTCGGGTTAACAACAAGGAGTATCTTTAGGGTCTTCTGGTGCAGCGGACGATCATCGATCATAAGGTGCTCTCCGGGTGAAGGTGATAATGAGATCCTAATGTTAGATTTAGCAAAATTCCTTTATCCCGAATAGAAGAGAGATAAGAGTCCCAGAGTATAGACGAGGAGTAATTTTTTTTTCAAAGACTGTGGGCCCGTAAGCCACACAACAAGTTAGTAAATTGTTTTTCAAAGACTAGACTCAACTTCGGCCAAGGAGTTGGAAAGGGGCATTCCTACAGGCAGTCGGCTCTGATACCAACTTGTGACGCCCTCGATTTGACCGTACACTAATCATGCACGCAAATGTGAACAACCAAGATCAGGGACTCACTGGAAGATATCACAACACAACTCTAGACACAAATTAAAATAATACAAGCTTTATATTACAAGCCAGGGGCCTCGAGGGCTCGAATACAAAAGCTCGAAAACACAAGAGTCAGCGGAAGCAACAATATCTGAGTACAGACATAAGTTAAACAAGTTTGCCTTAAGAAGGCTAGCACAAAATTAACAACGATCAAAAAGGCAAGGCCTCCTGCCTGGGACCTCCTAACTACTCCTCGAAGCCGAACTCCATGTAGAAACATCATCGGGATCCTCTGGCTCCTGGACTCCACCATCTGGTTGCGTCATCCGAGAAGAAGGGAGAAAAGGGGAAAACGGGGGAGAAAATGCAACCGTGAGTACTCATCCAAAGTACTCGCAAGCAAGGATCTACACTACATATCCAAAGATATCTATGTAAAGGGGTAATATCTGTGGACTGAACTGCAGAATGCCAGAATAAGAGGGGGATAGATAATCCAAACGAAGACTACGCTTTTGGCCACCTCCATCTTGCAGTAGTAGAAGAGGGTAGCTGGAAAGTAACAAGTATCCTCGCTTCTCGCGGCCTCCGTCTTGCAGCAGTAGAAGGGAGTAGATGGTAAGTTCACCAAGTAACATCGTATAGCATAATCCTACTCTGCGATCCTCCCGCACATCACCCTTTGAGAGAGCAACCACCGAGTTATATCTGGCACTTGTAAGGGTGTGTTTTATTAAGTATCCGATTCTAGTTGTCATGAGGTCGGAATACAACTTCGGGTCGTCCTTTTACCGAGGGACACGGCTATTCGAATAGATTAACTTCCCTGCAGGGGTGCATCACATAACCCACCACGCTTGATCCCATTTGGCCGGACACACTTTCCAGGGTCATGCCCGGCCTCGGAAGATCAACACGTCGCAGCCCTACCTAAGCACAGCAGAGAGGTCAGCACGCTGGTCTAAGTCCTAGGCGCGCAGGGGTCCGGGCCCATCGCACAACGCACACCTGCACGTTGCGTACGCGGCCGGTGAGCAGACCTAGCAACCTCCATTACTAAGGAAGTTACGTTACGCGGTCCAACCCGGCGCGCTGCTCAGTCGCTGACGTCAAGAAGGCTTCGGCTGATACCACGACGTCGAGTGCCCATAACTGTTCCCACGCAGTTGGTTAGTGCGTATAGACTAAATGGCCAGACTTAGATCAAATATCCAAACTCGTTAAGCGTGTTATTATGAAATAACCACGGACAACGACCAGGGCCAGGCCACCTCTCCACTGGGTGTCTCAACCTGCCCTGTCGCTCCGCCACAAAGATCCACTCGGGAGCCGTCAGGAACTCAGGCCCACCACTACCTGGATGGAGCCACCTGTCCTTTGAGCCCCCACATCGAATCACTTGCGGGTACTCAACGAGCCGACCCGACTTTAGTCACATCATGTGTCATGTAAAGTATATATATAGCATATACCCGTGATCACCACCCAAGGTGATCACGGCCCGATAGTATAGCATGGCCGACGGACAAGGATGTGGGGCCACTGATTGAATACTAGCATCCTATATTAAGCGTTAGGATAACAGGTAAAGGTATCAACAGTGGTAGTAACAATGATAGGCTATGCATCAGAATAGGAGTTATCGAATCATCAACAGTAGCGATTCTAATGCAAGAATAAGAGAGAAGAGAATGGGCGATATCTGGTTATCAAGGGGGGGGGGGGCTTGCCTGGAAGCCCTGCAGACGAAAGGAATCTTCGGAAGCGTAGCCGTAGTCGAACACCGAAGCATCAACGGTCTCGGGGTCTATCGCGGTAACGGAGTCTACCGAAAAGAAGCAACGAAGGGGAAACAAATAAATAAAAGAGCAAACAATAGCATCACAAAGCATAACATGGCAAAAGGCGGTGCTACGTGTGACCTAACGCGGTAGGAGGTGATACTGGCAAGGACGAAAAACATCCGGGAAAGTATTCCCGGTGTTTCGCGTTTTTGGGCAGATGAAACGGAGGGGGAATGTTGCACGTTCGGTATGATAGAGAGGTGTAGTGGACGAACGGGTTGCGTAGTCGGATGCGTCTCGTCGTTCTGAGCAACTTTCATGTATAAAGTATTTTCATCCGAGTTACGGTTTAAAAGATATGCTTTTCTAAAGGTTTTATTAATTTCTGGAATTTAATTAATTAATTTAAATCTAACATTATCCAGAATAGTGTCTACTGATGTCATCATGACATCAGCATGACGTCAGCGGTCAACGTGGGTTTGACTAGGTCAAACTGACGTTTGGGTCCCGTATGTCATACACAGTTTAGTTTAACTAGGATTTAGCTAATGTAATTACTGTTTAATTAAACTAACCAGTTAATTAGATTAATGATCCGGATTAATTAACTTAATTTATTCACTAATTGATTAATTAATTAATTAATTAATTAATTAATTATAATTTAACTATTTTAATTATTATTATTTCTAATTTTTTTTTAATTATTTATTTTTTTATTCTCTTTTTTTTAAACGTTCTAGGGCCATGGCCCTCTTGTCATAGGCCCGTGGGGCCTTAGCGGGGCACGGGCGCTGCATGTGGGCATCGCCCGAAAAGGGCGCGTGCCCGAGGGGCGTGAGGCGCGGGGCTAACCGGGGCCTCGCCCCGGTGTTGCAGGGGCGTTCGCCGGGCCGGGCGCCGGAGCGCTTGTGGCCAGGGGTACCAGCGGGGCGACGCCAGCAGAGAGGCGCTCGCGCACGGGAGCGCTAGGGGGAGGGGGGGCATCGCGGCCGACGCGTGGGCGTGCGGGCGTCGGCACACAGCGGCGAGCGCCGACCGCGGGCGAGGCGTTGCCCGAGTGCGGCGGGTACGCCGAAGACGGAATGGCGCGCGGAGGGGAGCTGACGCATGCGAAGTGCGGCGCCGATGCGAGCCCGGGAAGAAGTTTTTGGCGCGCGCGGTCCGCGGCGACCACGGCCGGAGGTGCGGGCGTGTCGCGCGCGCGGCGAAGGGCGCCGAGCAGAGAGGAAAAGGAGGAGAGACGGCGGCTCACCGGGCCCTGCAGTTGTGCGTACGCGGGCTCGGGGAGGAGGATGAAGAAGCTAGGTCTGGCAATGAGGCGGTCGAGGAGGTTCCGGCGACGGCGGTTGGCGACGGGAGCGGCGGCCATGGAAGGCGCCTGGGCGCGGGGGCGAGCACGCGTGCGGGGTCATGTTCGAGGCGCTGGAGCCGAGCGTGAGTCGGAGAAGAGGGCCAGGGGCGCGGAGGCTCGAGGCAGTCGTCGGTGACCATGGGGATCAGGACGAGGAGCTCCGATCCAGACGGGAGAAGGGGAGCGAGGGGAGTGGGGGATCGAGGGGAGTGGGGAGTAGCGGTTAGGGTTTCGGCCGGGCGTGGGGAAATAGGCCATATAGGCCAGGGGCAATGGGGTGGGCCAGCTAGCTGCCGGTTGGGCCGAGAGGCCCAAGGAGAGGGGGGGCTTCGGCCTTTCTTTCGTTTTTGTTTTATTTGTTTTTTTTCTTTCCTTTTACTTATTATTCTTTTTTTTGTTTAATAAAAATTACCACTAGCACCTAAATTAGTACTTATAGATATTCTACTGCGACACTAATTCTTATCCCTAAATAAAATAGTTTAGTATTCCATAAAATACAAGCGGCACTTATATAATTGTTTTACCTACTATTTTTAATTATTTTAGAGCAGTTAATCATTCTACAAAAATGTGGTTTCTTTACCATACATACCTATGATTTAAATTCCACATCCAAAATATTTTAGTTTTAATATTTGAAAACTTTTATGGTTTGCCTGATTTTGAATTTGAATAGAATCGGTTTCGAAGTAACTCGAGATTAGCAACTATAATCGAGGTGACGTGGCGTCATTAGCAGAGTGTTACTGTAGCTTAACTATCCGGGCGTCACAAGTATCCTTCCTCTGAGCCGGCGCTCCAGTTTGATGTGTCAATATACCGGTAAACCGGATGATCCTCAGCGTTTTACCGACATAGTGCTGCCTGAGAAGGAAGTTATTGAATCTACTAAGAAGATGCTCAGTATTTCTTTGGATGAATGTAGCCAAACCGGATTGGCTCCATACTATAAGAAGAATAAACTGCCAGCGGTAAGCTTTCAATCTCTTCTGCTTGCTTTTAATCCGTCCATTTAAATTATCTTCTATTTATCTTTCCTCTTGTATACAGGCCGACGATCCTTTTTGGAAAAGGAAACCTCAGGACAAGTCAGGCAAACAGCCACGCCGGAAAACCTGTGCCGTTAAGAAGAAAAAGGCAGTTGCTGGCTCCGGTTCACATATTGAAGAAGATGATCCGGACTCTGAGGTATGTGTTAATCCTGATATGCTTTGATCTCTTTTATCCATATTTATGTTAACGGTGTCTTTTCACGGGATTTGGTTGAAGAGGATAAAGCGGCAGAAACTGAGGTAATCACTCTTTCTTCAGATTCTGAACCATCTGTGCCCAAGATTCGTAAGGCATCTCGGAAGTATCCTTTTTCTCATCCTTACACTCAACTGGACCCCAATTTTCTTTTGAAGAAGCAGCAACATGAGGCCCGCCGGACTACACGCCATAGTGGCCATGTAGTCGAGTCTTCCGGCATATCTCTTACTCCGGCTCGGAGGCGCCGCTCTGAGGTTTTACTTTCTCCAACTCTTCTTCATCCCCAGGCCGGACTTATATGCAAACCACTTAAACCGTCTAATCCTAATTATCAGGAGACAACTTTATCATCTTCCGGCGAATCAACCGCCACATAGGTCCCAACTCTGAAGACTGTCCCTGGGTAAGTCCTTTATCCCATCCGGTTTACTTTTGTATTTGCTTTTGTGACTCTGGTTTCTTTTTCAAATCCTTTCAGCAAACCTAAGCCTAGCAAAAGGGCCAAGGCCAGCAAAACGGCTGCTGAGACTGTTACTGCTGATCCGGCAGCTGATCCGGACGAAGTCATCCCTCCGGAAAATGAACCTATGATTCAAATTCAAGATCCTGCTCCCATAGACCATGATTACACTGCTGCTCCTGAAGGTACAAACGCTGAAGATGTTTTTGAACCGGCAAATCCTGTCCGGGCTAGCCCTCCTCGAAATAGCCCGGCTCCTGCTAGTCCGGTTCATACTGCTTCCCCTTCACAGCCAACTACTGCTTCTTCCCCGGACGTTCAAATAACCGGGACGGGTTTTACCGCTCCTGCTGAGCCTATCGTCTTAGCCAAGCACACTGCTAAAACGAAGAAGGTCCAGCAAGAGAAGGGCAAGTGGAGCACAAACTTGTCCAGTTATGCCGAGCTGAGTGCCCAGGAGCTTTATTCCGGATATTTGAACCGGCTTCACACATGTCGGGACTATGAAGCGGGTTTGGTCAATCTGATGAAGGACAAATACGAGGTATTTTATTTGTCTTTTTCTTTTGCCTTCTTTGTATTTCTGTATATATCATGGTAGCCCCCAAGTTCCGGTTTAGCTTTACTAGAAGGTGAACCGGTACTTTGAATTGTGAGCAAGTAATCTTACATTAGCCCCCAAGTGCCAGGGGCATAACTCGTTTTATGCGTCTGGGACTTGTCTGAATCTTGCTTTCATTACTTCAGCTGCCCATTAGCCCCCAAGTGTCAAGTAGATAACTTGTTTATGTGCTTGAGACTTTATCTTTAGTTGTCTCCTTTTGATACTTCAACTGCCCATTAGCCCCCAAGTGTCAAGTAGATAACTTGTTTATGTGCTTGAGACTTTATCTTTAGTTGTCTCCTTTTGATACTTCAATTGCCCATTAGCCTCCAAGTGTCAAGTGGATAACTTGATTTTGTCCTTGAGACTTGTCCGAATCATCGATTCTTTCCTTGACTTCCTTGCAGGCGGACTTGACCCGAAGGGCTGAAGAAATAACTGAGCTCCGGAACAGACTTGCTGAAACTAAAACTTCTGCTGCCAAGGCCAAAAAAGATCTGGCGCTGAGCCTAACCACTGCTGAACAATTGAAGAAATATTTTGAAGCGGAACGGACAACCTGGGAAGTGCAAAGGAATGCTCTAGAAAAGAGAGTAAAGGATGCTGAGGAAGCTCTTAATCCGATGACACAAGAATTAACTGGTTTAAAGCAGCAGATAGAGCTTATGACATCTGCCGTCTTTGGTAAATACTTAACTTGCACGTGCCTTCATCTCTGTAATCTTTATTCCGCTCCGATTTAACTGTGATAATCATGTGCAGGCCGCCGTGTCACCCATCTTGGGGATGATCTGCGGAAGAAACTCAAGGCCTCTTATACTCTAGTTGAGCAGCTGTATTCCGGTGCTCAAAGGATAATAAGTGCGATGTCTTTTAATAAACCGGCCCCCACCACTATCCAAGGCACTCTAGAGAAGCTTTCTATCTTGCCAGTATGCTTCGAAGAGGTGAAGAAGTATGCTGCCCGAGCCGGTTCTCTTGTAGCGCTCACCAGAGCCAAAGCGTGGGATCCAGATTTTGATCCGGAAGAAGCCCTGAACGGGTATCCCAGCACCAAAGAAGACGGATCGGCCTTCACTGGCAAAGACCTTCATGCTTTGACTAAGGAGATGCGTCCTCTCGCTAGCAAACTTGCTGTTGAATCATACTTGACCAGGTATCATCCGGCGTACGATTTAAAGAATGAGCGGGTGGATCGGCCGGTTTATGATACCAAAAATCTAATCCCACCAGTGCGCTCCCACACTTTCGCCCCAGATGTTGATCCGTCTGATCTCATTACTGAAGAGATGTACTTCCGTGCTTTATCAAAAATTGATTGGCGCGTTCCCGACTTTCAGCCGCTTCAGGAAGATGAAGAAGCTCCGGAACAGGTCGATCCTCAGCCGTCGTAGCCGGAGGAAGCATAGGCCGCACAGTTTATCTTTGTAGCTACAGTATTATTTTGCAGGAAAAACTTTAATCCGTTTAGGCTTGCTGTACCTTGTAATAGGATAGCTTGAAATATTGTCCGTCTTGATCCGGATGTCCCAACTTTGCTTTGGCGTCTGCCAATTTGAATCCTTTGTCTGATATGGTTTATCTTGCATACTATTTGTTTCTGCATCGGAAACACTTTGATTAAGTATGCTTGACATCCTTAATCCGGCGAACCTTGCAGTTTCTGAGTAAGCTCTTAGCTCTGTTAGGATAGACCCGATAATTATTCCGGGTTTACAGGAACTACCGGTTTAAATAATGCTGGAGCTCTGTCCAGACTTTTGAAAATATGTGGTCAACTTTGAGGTTGGCCAGCTCCGGATTAAAAAACCATGAAAAAGACATGAAAAATCATAAACACCAAAAACACAGATTTGCAAATAAGATCTTGTAATCGAGGCTTTTTGCGAGCTGCCAGGCTCCCTACGTGTCAATCAAAGGGTGCGACCCAAAAGGCTATAACTAACAGTACTCCTAGGGACAAGAACTTTGCCATCAAAGGATGTACTCTTTTGCCATCAAAGGACGTGCTCCAAGGGACAGGAATATTACATCTGCCATCAAAGGATGGATTCCTAGGGACAAGAATTTTTCTTTTGCCATCAAAGGACGTGCTCCAAGGGACAGGAATATTACATCTGCCATGAAAGGATGGATTCCTAGGGGCAAGAATTTTTCTTTTGCCATCAAAGGACGTGCTCCAAGGGACAGGAATATTACATCTGCCATCAAAGGATGGATTCCTAGGGACAAGAATTTTTCTTTTGCCATCAAAGGACGTGCTCCAAGGGACAGGAATATTACATCTGCCATCAAAGGATGGATTCCTAGGGACAAGAATTTTTCTTTTGCCATCAAAGGATGGATTCCTAGGGACAAGAATTTTTCTTTTGCCATCAAAGGACGTGCTCCAAGGGACAGGAATATTACATCTGCCATCAAAGGATGGATTCCTAGGGACAAGAACTTTTTCTTTTGCCATCAAAGGGATTTGGCCCACCAAGGGACAGGAATATTACATCTGCCATCAAAGGTGGATCCCCATGGACAAGAACATTATGTAGACCGGGCCAGAAAAAGACTTTGTCGAGGATTCATATGTGATCCATAGCTCGCTAGTTTGGTCCCTTCTGCATAAAATAATTAGCTCGAAATATCTGAAATAATTTCACAGGATGTATACGTAGAAGAAAAAAGGCAGAGCCCCCGGTTTACCGAGGGTGCCGGTTTATTCATTAATCATGATATATACATAGGATACAGCAGAGCTCATGGCTCAGGTGTGGTAGGGCCGCAGTAGAGCGATGTTCCACGGCCTCTTTGTCTCTTCTTCTGATGTCCGTGAGTCCTTGTGCTCTCGAACGTCCACCAGGTAGTATGAATCGTTGTGCAGATTCTTGCTGACCACAAAGGGCCCTTGCCAAGGCGGGGATAGCTTGTGCATATTTGTTTGGTCTTGGATGAGCCGAAGTACCAAATCTCCCTCCTGGAACGTCCTGGTTTTGACCCGGCGGCTGTGATATCTGCGTAAGTCCTGCTGATAAATCGCGGATCGTGCTGCTGCTATGTCACGCTCTTCATCTAGCCGGTCCAAACTGTCCTGTCTTGCCCGCTCATTGGCCGCTTCAACATAAGCCGTCACCCGTGGTGAATCATGGCGGATATCTCTTGGAAGAACCGCTTCAGCACCGTACACCATGAAGAAAGGTGTATAACCTGTGGACCGGTTCGGCGTAGTATTGATGCTCCAGAGGACAGAAGGTAATTCCTTGACCCAGCACCCTGGTGTTCTTTGTAAGGGAGTCATAAGCCGGGGCTTGATACCTCGCAAAATCTCTTGATTGGCCCTTTCAACTTGATCATTGGATTGAGGGTGAGCTACAGAAGATACATCCAGGCGAATATGCTCCCGTTGACAAAATTCTTCCATCTATCCTTTCGATAAATTGGTGCCATTATCTGTGATGATGCTGTGTGGAAAGCCAAACCGGAAAATTACCTTTTTGTTGAATTTAACCGTTGTTGCCGCATCAGACTTGCTCACAGGCTCTGCCTCAATCCACTTTGTAAACTTGTCCACATCAACCAGCAGATGAGTTTTTTGATCTTGGGATCTTTTAAAGGGCCCAACCATATCAAGCCCCCAAGTCTCAAACGGCCAAGTAATTGGTATCATCCGCAGCTCCTGTGCCGGAACAAGAGCACGCCGTGAAAATTTCTAACAAGCATCGCACCTCCGGACTAGATCCTCTGCATTAGCATGGGCTGTCAGCCAATAGAACCCGTGTCAAAAAGCTTTGGCCACCAAGGATTTTGAACCGGCGTGATGGCCACAATCCCCTTCATGGATCTCTCGAAGGATGTCACAGCCTTCCTCAGATGATATACACCGCTGAAATGCTCCGGAAACACTGCGATGGTGAAGTTCCCCGTTTACAATTGTCATGGATTTGGACTGTCGGATTATCTGTCTTGCTTCAATCTCGTCGTCCGGCAACTCTCCACGGCTTAGGTATGCCAAGTATGGGAGCGTCCAATCTGGAATAACATGAAGTGCTGCAACTAGCTGCGCTTCCGGATCAGGAACGGCCAGATCTTCCTCCGATGGTACCTAAACTAATGGATTGTGCAGCTCATCCAAAAAATTATTCGGTGGCACCGGTTTACGTTGAGAACCCAGCCGGCTCAGAGCATCGGCCGCTTCATTCCTTCACCGGTCTATGTGATCCACCTGATACCCCTTGAAATATCATGCGACCGCTTCAACTTCTCGCGTGTAAGCTGCCATGAGAGGGTCTTTGGAATCCCACTTGCCGGATACTTGTTGTGCCACTAAATCTGAATCACCAAAACACTTGACCCGGCTCAAGTTCATCTCTTTAGCCATCCGCAGGCCATAAAGCAATGCCTGATATTCTGCTGCGTTGTTCGTAAAAGGAAACAGTAGACGGAGGACATAACAAAACTTGTCACCTCGCGGGGAAGTTAACACAACTCCAGCCCCCGAGCCCTCCAGTTGCCTCGAACTGTCAAAATGAATAGTCCAGTATGTAAGATCCGGCTTCTCCTCTGGTGCTTGCAGTTCTGTCCCATCATTGATGAAATCCACCAGTGCTAGGGATTTGATAGCAGTGCGTGGTACATACTTTAATCCATGTGGGCTAAGCTCAATGGCCCACTTCGCCACTCTGCCAGTGGCTTCCCTGTTCTGGATTATATCCCCCAATGGAGCTGAACTAACAACTGTTATCGGGTCGCCTTGGAAATAATGCTTCAACTTTCGGTTCGCCATGAACACGCCATATACCAGCTTCTGCCAATGCGGGTACCTTTGTTTGGATTCAATGAGAACCTCACTGACATAATAAATTGGACGTTGAACCGGATACTCCTTTCCTGCTTCCTTGCGCTCGACCACGATTGCCACGCTAACTGCCCGTGCATTAGCAACGACGTATAACAGCAGCGGTTCTTTATCGACTGGGACAGCAAGGACCGGTGGTTCTGCCAGTTGCCGCTTCAAATCCTCAAATGCAGCGTTTGCCTCATCACTCCATATAAATCGGTATGTCTTTTTTAGCATCTGATAAAGCGGGATTGCCTTTTCCCCCAGACGACTGATGAATCGGCTGAACGCTGTAATCCGGCCGGCGATACGCTGAACATCATTGATACAAGCTGGTTCTGTCAGGGACGTGATTGCCTTGATCTTCTCCGGATTGGCATCTATTCCTCTGTTGGACACCAAGAACCCAAGGAGCTTGCCCGCCGGAACACCAAAAGCACACTTCTCCGGATTAAGCATCATTTTATAGGCCCGAAGATTATCAAAGGTTTCCTTGAGATCCTCTATCAACGTCTCCTCTTTCCTTGACTTTACCACGATATCATCCACATAGGCATGAACATTTCTCCCTATCTGCCCCTTAAGACAATTCTGTACACAACGCTGGTATGTGTCTTGGGCGCTCTTGAGCCCAAAAGGCATAGACACATAGCAAAAAGCACCAAAAGGAGTTATGAAGGTTGTCTTCTCCTGATCTTGAACTGCCATCTTGATCTGATGATATCCTAAATACACATCCAAAAAACTTAGCCGCTTACATCCTACCGTAGCATCAATGATTTGATCAATACGGGGGAGAGCAAAAGGATCGGTTGGAAACGCTTTGTTTAGGTCTGTGTAATCCACACACATTCTCCACTTTCCATTTTTCTTTAACACCAGCACCGGATTAGCCAACCACTCCGGGTGGAACACTTCAACTATGAACCCTGCAGCCAACAGCCTGGCTACTTCTTCCCTTATAGCCTTGCGCCTTTCTTCGTTGAAGCAGCGTAGATATTGCTTGACCGGTTTAAACTTCGGATCAATGTTAAGACTATGCTCAGCGAGTTCCCTCGGTATACTTGGCATGTCAGAAGGTTTCCATGCAAAGATATCCTGATTCTCACGGATGAACTCGATGAGCGCGCTTTCCTATTTAGGATCAAGGTTAGCGCTGATAGTGAACTGCTTGGATGAATCACCTGGCACAAAGTCAACTTGCTTGGTTTCCTCTCCAGATTTGAACTTCAATGTCGGATCATGTTCTGTAGTTGGCTTCTTCAACGGGGACATATCCGCCAGATCAACATTGTCTTTGTAAAATTTCAACTCCTCCGTAGCACATATTGCCTCCGCATAAGCAGCGTCTCCTTCTTCGCACTCTAATGCAATTTTGCGACTTCCATGAACCGTGATGGTTCCTTTGTGACCCGGCATCTTGAGCTACAGATAAACATAGCATGGCCTAGCCATGAATTTGGTGTAAACCGGCCGTCCAAACAGGGCATGATATGGGCTCCGGATCTTTACCACCTCAAAGGTTATCGTCTTTGACCTGGAATCCTGTTCATCTCCAAAGGTAACTTCTAGGTCAATTTTCCCAACCGGGTAAGCTGATTTACCTGGCACTACTCCATGAAATACCGTGTTGGACTGTCTTAGCTTCTTATCTGTCAGCCCCATGCTACGGAAGGTCTCATAATACAAGATATTGATGCTGCTGCCGCCGTCCATGAGAACCTTGGTGAATTTGTATCCACCTACCTGTGGTGCTACCACTAAGGCCAATTGGCCCGGATTAGCAACTCACGGCGGGTGATCCTCTCTGCTCAACACAATAGGTTGCTCCGACCAGCGCAGGAATTGTGGTGTTGCCGGTTCAACCGCGTGGACCGCCTGCTTTAAGACTTTTTGATCCCGTTTGCACAAACTCGTAGTGAATACATGATACTGTCCACTACTCAGCTCCTTTGGATTACTCTGATATCCGGATTGCTGCTGATGTTGACGCTGCTGATTGCCTTGATTGTTGTTATTACCCTGGCCTTGCTGTTGGTTGTTTTGGCTATTGTAACCGCCCTGACCATACTGATGGTTGCCTTGGTTATTGTAACCGCCCTGACCATACTGATGATTGCCTTGGTTATTGTAGCCATTGTTGTTGTCATGGTATCTTGATCCGGAGCCATACCCCTGATTACCCAGACCATGAAACCCGAGGCCTGAACCGCCGCCTGGTGGCCCGTTGTTCGATCTGGCCCGGTTCATGGCCTCCATCATGGCCCGACATTCTCCCCAGATATGTTTAGCTGGATGTTCCTTTGTTCCATGTTTCGGGCAAGGCTCGTTCAATTGTCGCTCCCAATTAATGAA
>LR738712.1:278979513-278995480 GCA_902687465.1 Secale cereale
GGGGGGGGGGGGGGGCATGTTGGCGACCAGCCTCGAGAATTCACCGTCAGGCTGTACAAGCCTTTGTGTGGTCATCTTTGCCTTCCAACTCCTTTTGCGCGGGAGATGGAGCTTGAACAACCACGCTCCTTGCAGCTGCACATGAGGGGGCTGTGGGAATGGATGTATCTTCGCCGTGGCTGGAAGACCTTTGCCCACGCCCATAGCATCTCGGAGGGGCACGTTCTTTAGTTAAAGTTAGTAGAGGTTGGCCTGCTCTCTGTCAAGATCTTCGGGCACTCGGGTGGTCTATTAGGGTGCTACATGGAGAGCTCTACCAATGACGAAAGCTCCTCCTCAAGCAAAAGTGACGAGGAGGAGAGTAACGGCAATGACGACGGTAGCGGGCAAGGGAGCGGTGACTCTGACTCCGACTGACCGTCGCCCTCACCATCTTCAACAGGCGCAAGCACCTGCATCTTCTTCCCAGTAAAGGGACCTGCTGGGGAGTTGGATGCAGGGGTTGGGGTAGCGCCCCTGGGCTCCTTCAGCAGTCTTCCAGATGGACCCCGGCAGGCTTCCTCTCGGGTTGCAGCTCTGTTGTTCTTGCCATGCCCTGCTGGCCCTGGTGATGGTTGTTCACGGGTCACCCTCGCGCTGCTCCCCATCATTGTGCTCCCCTGGTGGCCCTGCACCCGCCTTGCTACCTCTCCTATAGCCTGGAAGGAGGTGGACCGGGGACTTGCCCAGACGCTCCTTTTTTTCCTCGCCTTCAACGGTCGTGCCTGGGAGGAGGGGAACAAGAAAGGGCATCACGTGGCACTTATCTTGTTTAATCTTAAACTAGTAGGCAATCGCAAATTTTAATTCAAATAATGTAATCCTTTCTTCCATGTTTGTGTTCGGTAATGCTTGTACTTGTATCTGCATGACAACAAAAGAGATAAACCTTGCCAGGAACCCGTGCATGTATATGTCCATGCAGAGGTGGAATGCCTCTTTATTGTAATTAAACGATTTTTTTCCCGGCAGGATATCCTGCCGGCACGCTTTTCTTCTGCTAAAGAACCACATCTACCGTGGAACAGACTGAGCTGCCAGCCCCCCGCCCACTCTCTCTTACCTAGGGCCACTGCGACCGCTCCAGGCTGAAGCAATGTTCGAGCCAAGGATGGGAGCACCCTAGTTCCAAGAGAGAAGTGAGGTTTCTCTATGCACAAGTTATAGCATATAGAACACTAATGGATAAAAAAGGAGAGAACTTATCTGTTTTGGATTGCCAGGCATTGCAGTGCCGGGGCATCTTCTCAACTCCTTATCGAAGCCAAGTTCATGGCAGGAACCTGCAACCCCATGCGGATGAGAATGAATGCACGATGCGATCTAATCTATATGCATATGCAAATGTCATGGAATGCTTATACAGTGATCTTGGTTGGGGGCCCCCCTCTCAGCGCTTCTTTATTGTCTCTCGCACGGGGTCATCGCCACGGCTTTGTACAAGGGGTTACATGTAGCTTAGCCAAGGCATGTATAAAAGGGTGGCTGCCGGGCAGTGCCCGACAGCCTCACACCTTACAGGTAGTACTTACAGAGATGCTCAATATTCCATGAGTTTTGCAATTGAGTGCCATACCGGGTCTCCAGACGGACTGCGCCAGGTCTGTTGACTCGTACCACCCGGTAAGGTCCTTGTCGCTATAGTGACAGCTTGTTTGTACCCTTGGCATACTAAACGCGCCTAAGGACAAGGTTACCTTCCTCAAAACCCTGGGCATAACCCTGCGGCTATGATAGCGACGCAGGGCTTGCTGGTAGCGTGCATCACGCGTAGCAGCCCAGAGACGGTTCTCCTCGAGTAGCACAACGTCATGACGCTAGTGCTGATCTTGCGCTACTTCATTGTAGGCAAGCACTTGAGGGGACCCATGAATGAGTTCCGTGGGGATAAATGCTTCTTCCCCATAGACCAGGGAGAAGGGAGTCTGGCCGGTAGCTCAGTTAGGTGTCATTCTGAGGGACCAGAGAACTACCGGCAGCTCCTCGATCCACCGCCTGCCGTGCTTTTGCAGCGTATCAAAAGTTTGTGTCTTGTGTCCATGAAGCACTTCAGCATTCGCCCTCTCAGCTTGTCCATTGCTCCGGGGGTGTGCCACAGAAGTGAATGAGATTTTGCATCCGAGGATATGAACCTATTGTATGAAGGCGTGGCTCGTGAACTAGGTGTCGTTATCAATGATGATCCTTGCCGGAACTCCAAAATGACACACCAATTCTTTCAAGAACTTGATAGCTGATAGAGTAGTCACCTTTCTCACGGCAGTCACTTCTGGCCACTTTTTAAACTTGTTGATGGCAATGAACAAGAATTCAAAGCCCCCGATTGCTCGAGGGAAAGGGCCGATGATATCGCGCCCCCAGACAGAAAATGGCCATGATACAGGGATTTTCTAAAGTGCTTGGGCAGGCAGGTGTATTTTCTAGGAAATGGAACTGGCAGGCTTCACAATTTTTGACTAACTCAACTGCATCTTGGAGGGTTGTGGGCCAATAGAATCCTTGTCGGAATGCTTTCCCAACTAATGCCCTTGATCCAACCGCATCTTGGAGGGTTGTGGGCCGCACATTCCTTTGTGAATCTTAGCCAGCAGTTCCTTTCCATCCTTTCGGCAAACACACTTCAATTTCACGCCATTCGGCCTCCTTCTATACAGAGTGTCATCGACAAACTGACACATACTGGCCCTCTAGGATACTTTTTCAGCTTCATCTTCATTGCCAGGGAGTTCTCCGGTTTGGAAGAAGTGGACAATGTGCCTTGCCCAAGATGGAGCCTGGGGCTCGGCAACGCGGACTAGCGGCATCTCGTTCGCGGGATCCATAGGCCCGGCTAGAGGGGGTGGTCCGACAGGTTGTGAGGAGTTGTTTCTGGCAGGGTCTCTTCTGGGGGCGAATAGCTTTACTAGGGGAGGCTTACCGTAGTCCAACTTTCTCCTTTTCCGGGCCATTGTGGCTGGTGATACGGAGGGTTGAGAGAGATGGAGAACAAAAGTTCCTGGTTCCACGGGAAGCTTCTGCGCATCACACTTTGATAGCTGATCAGCTATGCTGTTTTCCGCACCGGGTACGTGCTCCGTTTGCAACCCATCAAAGTGCTCCTCTAGTCTCCTCACTTCCTCGATGTATGCTTTCATCAATGGGCTTTGATAATACTTGTTGGCTTGTCTCACTACAAGCTATGAATCTCCTCGAATGATCAACTTCTTAATTCCCAATTATACTGCAATCCTGTGCCCGGCAAGGAGCCCTTCATACCCAGTTGTATTGTTGGTGGCTTCTTCCCGGGCAAAGTGCATCTGTGCAACATACTTCAAGTGCTCCCCGGAGGGGGCAACAAGAAGCACGCCAGCCCCTGCACCTTGTAGGAAAGAGCACCATCAAAATACATGATCCATTCTTCGGGTGATTCCTTGCCGGTGATGGCTATCTCTATCTTTTATTCATCAGGGGTTGGCGTCCATTCTGCAATAAACTCTGCCAATGCCCTGCTTTGAATAGTTGATGTGCTCTCAAACTTCATACCAAAGCGGGACAGCTCCAAAGCCCTTTCCACTATTTTGCCAGTTGCCTCTGGGTTTCGTAGTATCCTTTGCAACCAAAAACGAGTAACAACCGTGACCTCATGGGCTTGGAAGTAGTGGCACAATTTCCTTGAGTCCATGATAAGACCAAAGATCAACTTTTGCACACCAGAGTACCTCGATCTAGCCCCCTGTAACCTTGAGCTGACGAAGTACACTGGGCGCTGCACCATTTTCTTCCTTGTCGCATCCCTGGGGTTGTCTTTATTGTCGTGCTCATTGTTGTCCTAGTCCTTTTCTGACCCTGCTATTCTATGTTCAGTCTCTGCCTCATCCACCTCTCGCTGGGCTACTAAGGCTGGACTGACCAACTGGTTGGTTGCCGCCAAGTATAGTAACAATGGTTCTTGGGGTTTGGGCGCAACCATGGTGGGTACGGACGATAGGTAGACTTTTAACTCCTGTAGAGCTACATCTGCTTCCGAGGTCCACTTCATAGGCCCTGCCTTCTTCAAGACCTTGAAGAACGGCAGAGCATGCTCGGCAGACTTGGAGATGAATGTGGTCAGAGCGGCAACACATCCCGTCAAGCGCCTCACATCATTAACTGTCCTTGGTGCTTGGATCTGTTCAATGGCCATGATATTGTCGGGGTTGGCTTCGATCCCCCGATGGGACATGAAGAATCCAAGTAGCTTGCCGCAGGGAACACCGGATACACAGTTCTTCAGATTAAGCTTCAGATTGATCTTGCACAGATTAGCAAATGTCTCTTCCAAATCCTGGAGAAGGGTGACCTTATCCTTGGTTTTGACCATGATGTCATCAATATAAGCTTATATATTTTTGTGCAACTGTGGTTCAAAACCGATCTGGACTACTCTTGCAAAATTGGACCCGACACTCTTTAATCTGAATGGCATGCGGACAAAGCAGTACATACCACAAGGAGTGATGAATGATGTCTTCTCTTCATCTTCCTTGGACAAGAATATCTGATGATACCCGGAGTATGCGTCCGGAAAGGGGACCAAATCACATCCTGAGGTAGAATCCACAATCTGGTCAATGTGCAACAAGGGAAATGGGTCCTTTGGACAAGCCTTGTTGAGGTCTGTGAAATCAATGCAAAGTCTCCACTTCCCGTTAGCCTTCCAGACCACTATTGGATTTGCCAACCATGCAGGGTGCAGTACTCCTCTGACTAACCCAGCTGCCTCCAACTTCTTGATCTCTTCAGCAATGAACTACTACCTCTCCAAGGCCTGCTTCCATACTTTCTACTTAACGGGTCGGGCATGTGGGTAGACAGCAAGGTGGTTCTCAATTACCACCCTGGGAACACCGGGGATATCGGATGGTTGGCAAGCAAACACATCGATATTCTCCCGCATGAAGGCAACGAGTGCGCTTTCCTATTTGTCATCGAGGGTGGCGCTAATAGTGAAAGTACCATTAGCGCCAGGCAGCCTTGCCGGGACCTTCTTCACTTGGGGTGCAGTAACCTTGGATCTATTGTTGTTGGAACACTCGGGCACATCGTCAATGGGTGACGTGCACTCGGAGGGGGCACGCTTCCTGGACTTCTTACCGGAGGTCCTACAATCCTTCTTCTTTCCTATGCTTTCCCTGGCAGGAACTGCCATTGCCGATGCTTCTGATGCAACTGCATCCTGATACATCTTGTCCACAGAGATAATTGCATCCTCCTCATCCGATGGGATAGTGATGACTCCTAATGGCCCATGCATTTTCAAGGTGTTGTAAGCATAGTGGGATGCTGCCATGAACTTGGCCAAGGCTGGTCGTCCAAGAACCCCACTGTACGGCAGGGGGAGATCAACCACATCAAACACAATCTTCCCAGTCCAATAGTTTAGTTCTCCCCCAAACGTCAACGACAATGTAATATTTCCCTTAGGATGGCTCCCGCCGGGGTTAACTCCTTGAAACGTGTCGGTGACCTCTAGCTCGTCTTCTACTATCTGAAGATAGTTGATAACTGTTGGGGAAATAAGATTCAACCCGGCCCCGCCATCCACTAGCATCTTTGTAACCTTGAGATTGCGAATTGTTGGGGAGACTAACAACGACAAGCACCCTACTGCAGTGGTGCGACTAGAGTGATACTCTTCGTCAAAGATGATGAGTGTGCGGGACCATTTGAGTGGTTTTTTGGCCTCTCGCGCTGGTTCCACAACATTGACCTCTCGTGCCCATCGCTTGAGTTGGCAACGAGAGATGTGCAAATATGCACCCCCGTTAATGCATAGGGCGTCAGTGGCCTTCTAGAATTTCTTCTAACTAGTTTCCTCTTCATCCCCTCCATTACTAGCATCATCACGGATCTCCTCCTCTTGGCCCCTGGCGGGTTTTCATTGGTTCCGAAAGGGTCTACCGGGACGGTTTGCTTCACCACCCCGACCCTTACCGCCAGCAGCATTCTGACCTTTTTTCCTTATCACATTTATCATACTCTGTCCTCTGTTTCTTGACGAGCTGCTCAACCTGATAGCACTCCTGAATGTTGTGGCCTTTGGTCCGATGGATCTTGCAGTACGACCCGGCAAGGGAGGCCCTTCTCTTGGGGATGTCTTGCTCCTCTAGCTTGGCCTTGGTCTTTCTACTCTAAGCTGGTACTCTAAATCTCTTGGTTTCTTATACCCTGACTTGGGCTGGTGCTTCAATCTTGTTCTTGAGCCTGTGCACAGTCTGGGCAACAGACCCAGGGTTTGTTGCACCGACAAGGAGCAGCATTACTCCCTTGACAGACCTCCGTCACCTCTCTCCGCCGCATTTACGGTGGCGGCAAACACCCACCAAAACAGTAGTAAGTCGACCTCAACGATTCTGGCAACATATTCATTATGCAAAATTCGTCTGAGCAAAAAGGGACAAGATGCATGTGACGCCCGAAGACCGACGTCCCAGAAGAATCCAGATGTTTCGGGCTTTGCCGTGTGTTTCTTGTGCTTGCTTTATTTATTTTGCATTGCATCATGTCATCATTCCTTCATGTCTTTAATCTTTTGCATGTCAACTAAATAAACCCTATGGCTCTTTGATCCATTTAAATTGAGGGAAATGCACATGGTGATTTCTCTTTATAACATATCCTCCTAATAATTATGGAGCTATTATAAATATTCCATTCTTTGGAATTTACCTCAACACACTTGCAAAAATAATTCCGTGCCTTTCCGCTTCAAGTTTGGTCCCCAAACTTTGTCCATAAATTCTTCGTCTTTTCTTCGAGCTCCACCAAAATTCTCATCATTTGTGGGCACTTCGAAATCCGAGTCTTTGTTCAAACCTTTTGAATTAAATTCAAAGGATTTTGAATTTAATTTTTCTATCATGATCACCTTATTTTCTTGGGTCGCCCTCATTTTTGCGAGTCCAAGAAAATTTCCCTCATGCCCAAACTCTACTCCTAACCCCCTCTTTCTTTTCCTTTATTTCCCTATTTTCTTTTTCTTCTTCTTTTCACTCTTTATATTAGAGAGAGCAGCCCACCATAGTGGGCAGGCCAGCTCGGCCAGCCTCTCCTTTGGCCCAAGGCCCACTTATCCTCCCCCATAACCTAGGCCCGACCAACCACTGATGCTCGATCCTCTTCCTCCCATCGCAGCGCCACCTCCACCTCGTTCCCCTCGTCATCTCTCTCTCCCGCACCCGATCTCCCCCGCTCCCTCTCCTCAATCCCGTCTTCCCCGCGCCTTCCCGAGCGCCATGACCTCCACCGCCGTCTCCTCCGCGCCCAACCTCCTCGTTGCTCCGGCCAGCAAGTCCAGCCGCCGGTGCCTCCATGCCCGACCCCTGCCGAGTCGCCGCACCACTCCCCCTGCGCCTCCCCTCCAGTGCATCTCCAACGCGTCGTGCCTCGCCATGACGGCTGCGGGCCGGCCTTGCCGCGTCCCCACCGCAGCCTTGCTGCATCACCATCCCGATGCTGTGCCGCCCCTTTTCCTCTGCGTCCGCCCCCATGGCGCTGCTCCACGTTGACTCTCCTCCGACCTCGTCCTCCTAGCCATCGGCAAGCCTCGCCGCTCCCCCGACGGAGCTCGCCCCGGCCTCCTCCAGATGACCAACGCCCTGTGAACGTCGCCAAGTTCAGCCACACCGAGCAACCCAAGTCAAACGAGATTCTCGGGTACCGTTAAGTTGTCCACGTGGTTTGTGGCCATGAAGATCGCTGTCGCCTTGTTGCTCCCATCTACGAGACCGGCAAGAACGACTACACGATGTGATGCGTCAAGTACCACTACGTCCGATGCCGCGTCAAGTACCTCTCCAAAACGGAACGAGTACCTCTACGTCAACGACGACCCCGACGCCCCGTGTACGACTACGAACAGAATGACTACTTCCCTCTACGAACGTGTACCATGTCCCACGAGTATCACTACTTCCTCTATGACCTCAAACCGCCCCGAAAAGAATGTTCCGAAGGTATAACCCCGAGACGATGACCCATGCACTGCATGTGTTGTATGAGATGTATCGGATGTTTGCATCGTGTCCGTTGTGACCCTCGTTTGCCCTGTCGTTGTCAAGTGGGAACCCGGCGATGGGATCACCCCACCTTTCATCTTGTTCGACTCGCTCACGCCACCTTTCTTTTGCACCGGTCTCTCGACGAGCTACCGGTACCGATATGTTGTGTGGCATCATTTTCGGATTCGCCGCCGTGGCCCCTTTCTTTCCACCACGGTGACATATACTCCTTATCTCTTCATGTTAACTTTAATAAAATTGCATAAAACTTGATCATGTCATCCGCATCATGTTAACAACATTAAAATGTGTGAATTGTCGTTTGCTTAAAATTGCTAAACATGCACATGGGGATTTTCCGGAATTGTTGTTTTAGTTTCCGGCCTCATTTAAACTTGTTGACTTTTGTTGTTTTTCTGTGCTTCCTACCTTGCCATGTATTGCTTCCTGGATAGACTTGTCATGCATCATACCTTGCCATGTATTGCATCATATAGACTTGTGTTGTTTTTCTGTGCTTCCTACCTTGCCATGTATTGCTTCCTGTATAGACTTGTCATGCATCATACCTTGCCATGTATTGCATCATATAGACTTGTGTTGTTTTTCTTTGGTTCCTAACTTGCCACGTATTGCTTCCTGTATAGACTTGTCATGCATCATACCTTGCCATGTATTGCATCATATAGACTTGTGTTGTTTTTCAGTGCTTCCTACCTTGCCATGTATTGCTTCCTGTGTAGACTTGTGTTGCATCATACTTGTTTGAGCATATTGTCATGTTCTTGTGATGTGTGTTTACCGTATTGCTTGCTTCTCTTGTTAGCTTCGGTTCCGTTCCAGAGTTGTGAGGATTTGTTTGACTACTTCTTGGACTTGTTCTTCTTCCTCGCGGAATCCAAGGCAAGTTTTCCATACCCTTGGATACCTTTACTATCATTGCGATGCTTAGTGTCTCGATGCTATCGTTATATGTCGCGCTACCCATCTTTATTGTCAGCCTCTCCTTGTTGCCATGAAACCTCTAACCTTTGAAACATTCCTAGAAAAACCATTGTTTGGCTATGTTACCCGCTTGCTCAGCCCCTCTTATAGCATTGTTAGTTGCAGGTGAAGATGAAGATCGTTCCAGGAGGGAACTTGTTGTTGGAATATCACAATATCTATTATTATTATTAACACACCTATATACTGGGCATGGGTGGAAGGCATGGCCTTTTGCTCGGTGTTTTGTTCCACTCATGCCACCTTAGGCGCCGATAAATCGGCATTATGTTCCTTGATTTTGCGTTCCTTACACGGTTGGGTATATGGGGACCCCTTGACACTTCGTCTTTGAATAAAACTCCTCCAGCAAGGCCCAACATTGGTTTTAATTTGCCTCATAATAACAACTTAATTAATTAATTAAAATTGCATAGGGGGTCGCGCCCTCGGGATTCTTTTCTACATAGCGTGGGGGGGGGGCAGTGCTGATGGTGTTGGTCCCAAACGGGGAGCCTGCAGGGCCACCTTGGGGAAACCCGAGGGCTGGTTTTACTTGTAGCTTCACCCATCCGGACGTGGCTTGAGACGAGATACGCGCGGCTACTATCAGGGTGTCGGCACGCTGGGAGGTCTTGCTGGACTTGTTTTACCATTGTCGAAATGTCTTGTGCACCGGGATGCTGAGCCTGATCGGATTTCCCTAAGATAAGGGGTGATGATATTATATTTATCACTTCAGCTAATCGTGAGAGCTTGTGATAGGCTAAGTTGGGACACCCCTGCAGTGTTATGATCTTTCGAAAGCCGTGCCCGCGGTTATGTGGCAGATTGGAATTTGTTAATGTCCGGTTGTAGAAAACTTGACAGAGGATCCGAAGTAAAACACACAACTGTGTGAGTAACCGTGACTGTCTCTTTTCACTTTGAGAAGAGAACACAGTGGGGTTATGTTTGACTCGTAGGTAGTTCAAGATCTTTAGCGATCACTACTAGTTTGCGACCGTTTGCGTAGATGCTCATCTTATTCTTGTACTCGTAAGTTAGCCACCATATTATGCTTAGCCGCTGCTGCAACCTCACCACTACCCTTTTCCTTACCCTTAAAGCTTTGCTAGTCTGGATACCCATGGTTATGGGATTGCTGCGTCCTCGTGGCTCACAGATACTACAACACCAGATGCAGGTTCATCCGAGATTGACGCAGGAGATGGGTCAGAACTTCTGGGAGTTCCATGAAGAGCGTGGTCATATGCTTGTGACGTTTTCGACGATCAGTAGTGGTTTCTACTAGGGGCGATTCGGACCTGTGGTTTTATGTATTTTGGTATCTTTCTTTTGGATCTTCGCCCGTAGTCGGGTTGTGATGTTTTGGATGATGATTTGCTTATGTAATGTATTGTGTGACGTGGCGAGTGTAAGCCAACTATCATTTTGCAATTTCATCCCTACTTTTACATGAGTCGTGCAAAGATACCAAACTTGAGATCATTCCAGAATGGGCTTATACCTTTAAGGCGTGGCTCGACACGTAGGAGGTATAGTCCCATCCTGGGCATTACAAGTTGGTATTCAGAGCCTTCTCCGACCTAGTAGCCCCCACTGATTGATCGAATCGTTGACGGTTGAGTCTAGGCACACACTTGAAAATGTTTTGAGTCCTATATATATATCGGAGAGTAGGATTTCTTTTGCTCCTCATCTCTTTTCACTCTGGTGAGGACTCCTAACGATTACTTATCTCTTCTACTCTCAAAAATTTCACAAAATTTTTTTTAGGATCACGCGAGTATTGTTTGGATTGTTCCGATGTCTTTGTGACGAGAACATTGTTCTTGAAGCCTCCTGTCATTAGGGGTTGTGGCAGTGTCCCTGGGAGTTGAGCTTCGAGGTGTTGTCGTCACAAATATATCGCAGCAGTTCTGGAATACTTAAGACGGCCGACATCGAAAACTCTACTATGCGGTTAGTGGCAAGATAACCCCGACATCACCCAGTACTGGGGAGGTAGTTCGGGAGTATTGCCATAGCTTGTATAGTAGATGTGTTTCGAAGGTCCGAGGTAAACGGTTTCCGGAAATAACTGGTTATGTGTTGAAGGATGGATACAGCTGGATGTAGGATTAGAGTTGAGTGCGCGATGCTTCCCCTGTATCCCCAACACCTAATTGCATAACTGGAAACTTTCGGAAATTAATAGGTGGGTTCAAATAGTAGCTCGTAGGCATTCTTCCAACGAATGCATGATATGGAGCTCGGGGTTCTACATTGAGTGAAGTAGTTTTATGGGCGTTGTTCCGATCGGGATTTCCATCTTAAAGGGTCCTTGTCTATGCTGATCCGGGGATTGCAAAACCCTTTTGTAACACGTTCCATGAGCTTTCAGCACGAATATGTGGGACGAAGCTTCTATCTTGTATTTGTTCTATCTGCTCCTTGTTGTTTTTTATTTACCTTTTGTTCTCCCAAGTGGCTTCTCGACAAGTGTTGTACCATTAACCTACGGAATTCATTCGTTCAATTCTCTGTTCAGATGATATTGTGAAGATTATGTTGCAACATATCTATCCGTTGTTTTTGTTTTGATTCTGGTATTCGAGTTGCTTCGATGTCAAGTGTTGATTCCATACCTTCCTAATCGGTGTTCTCATATTTCTATGGGAGTGCTAATTCTTCTTGACCATCGAGACCTTCATGTTAATCCTTTTCAACCGGTGTGCCTTCTCTTCAAGTTATTCCATACGGACGCCGTTGAGAAATTTGACGATTTGTCTATTTCATTCGTCCCAAGTTCTCTTTGTTTTTCCCCACCCTCCCACCCTTCTTCTTCTCGGAGCAAGAATTCTTAATCAAGTATCCATTTTATTCATGTGATATTTTTTCATTCATTTCCTTCAATGTTCTTATCCGGTGATTTATCGTGAAGATGCTCAAGAGCTTCAAGTTCATCATTATCCGTTCTCGTTTCTTCTCCGGTGGACTAAATCCAAGCTTTCGTATTGATCATATTTGTGCCTTTTGTTTCACATGTTTTCTGATGTTCAAATTTCTTATCCGAAGTCTCTCTTGATTATTGAACTCTCTAATTCTTCTCCGGAGTGCTGAAGATATCTCGGAAGATTCGTGTCTCCATTCTTAATCCGCTCAAGATATTTTGAGCATTGTCATCTTATTCAAGCCATTTAATTCAACCGATGCGATATCTCTTAAGCAATCTTTTTCAACAGTGATTTCTTTTGAGTGGGCCTAACCCATAGGTCTTTTCCCAGGATCTTACCTGACTCTTCTAATTTTTCCGGAGTTATTCTAAAAAATTCTTTTCAAAGTGTGACGTAAGTATGAATCCCATCAGTTACAGTCCTTCTCCAGGACCGCTTTAAAATTATTTTCACCTTTGGGTCAACCTTCCTCTTTTCATTCGTCCGGAGTGCCTAAACAATTCTTCATGATATTCTCGTCGTTCTTCTTAACATGTGAAGACCGGAGAAGAGTTTCTCTTAAATCTTGGCCGTTCTCTCAAGATTCATGGTTCTAGCTTCATGCCATCCTCATTATTGTTCCGATTGTGTGGAATTCTTTTTATACCCATCCGAAGCATTTCATGAATTATTTCCATTGTGATCCTCCGAAGGCCATCATTTCAGAAGATGTCTACGTTCTCAGTTTTCAACTTCGTCCTCCAAATATTCTTCATTGATGCCTCTTCCTTCGTCTCCATATTTTACCGGTGCTTTGTTCAAGTATTCTTTAATCGGTTCGCGATCTCTTCGTTCTGTTGTAAATTTCCTCAAGTGCTTATTCTTCCCGGTGATTATTCTCTTTCATCACCTGGTTTCAATTCTTACGGTGGTTCATTCAAGATTACTCTTCCGTTGTTATCGTACCAATTCATTTGTTCTTTTCATAATCCTACCGGTGCTTTGTTGAAGATTTATCCAAGGTTGTACTAGATCTCTCTTTAATTCTTTGCAACGAGAATAAATAGTATGCCAAATCCATTGTTAGTCACCAATTTAAATTGGTGAAGGATACGCACAACATAATTCTTATTCTTATTTCATCCAAGTGATTAATCCCTTCCTTCGGAGCTTGTTCATCATATCATATCCTTGGTTCTAAGTTGTTCATCTTGTTTCCCGGAGCTCCAAGTTATTTCAATTATATCATTTCAAAGCTCCATCTAATTCATTGCAAGGTTTCAATCTTATTCTTTTCTACCTTCACTTCTCATTCGTTTGTTGCCGGAGTTCAACATGGTGGTTCATCATGATTTAATTCACCCTCAAAGTCTTCATCAAGATTCTTGTTGGAGCTCAAGCATTCTTCATCATGCTTTCCAATTGCAATCCTTTCTACCTTAGCTTTTCAGATGGTGTTATGTCATTCTTGACAATTCCTTCATGAATTATGATTCACAAGTTGTCAGGAATGAGATACTTAAAACCATCATTTCTTTCTCTTTAGGAGATCCTTTCAACCCCTCATTTTTATCTCTTGGAGTTATCTTGGGTTGTATTTCACCTAAAAGATTTCCCTAAGAATTGTTGCTATTATGGTGCTTATAAATGACCCAAGTTCTTCATTTATCCTTCCGGTGAAATAAGTTTATCGTCTCCTTGTTGATCTCAATCCAATTAAATGTTTTCGTCAGTGGCCGGTTGTCACCGTATAATTTTGAGATGTTTTCCATTGTCACACCCTGATTTTCATGCCACTTTGCTTAAGCTAATTATCATGTTAAAAATGTGGATTTACAAAAACTTTTGAGTGTTTTTGACTTTGCTTGATTTGACTTTTGTCTGCTGTTTGCTAGTGCTCTAAAAATCAAATAAATCCTCCAACTCTTAAACTTCATTTCCTTGATCCAAAACTTTTTCCCAATGATCATGCCATGTGTATAGAACAATATAGAATTTTCTTATAAAAATATTTTGGCCAAATAGTATTTTCTAAAATTAGTTTTTCCAAAAACCCCTGAATTGAGGTTTGCACTGCAAGTACCTTATTTAGGGTGTGAAAAATCTTTCAAAAAGTATATTTGAATCCTATTAGGTATAGGACTCCCAGAAACCACAAAAGTATAATTTTAAAAGTTCTTTTTATATTTTATTTAAAAGCTTGTTCTTAAGGCCAAAAATGGTCTTTAATAGGGAAAAACTATTTAACTATTTCAAAAATATTTGCCAAAATTCAGGGAAACTCATAGGACATATATTGTCCATATATGAGAGTTTCAACACATGGTCATGTTCAAAATATGGGACAAATCCTTCCAAAACCCTTTCTGGATATTTCAAGCTTTTGAAATATTTACAAAGGAAATATTCTCCAAAAATTCCAGGGAAATTCTATCATGTCAAATATGACATATTTGGTGATCTTGCAAAGGCCCATGCCTTGAAGATCAAGGGAACATCATCTAATCCCCTCAAAACCATTTCTGTCCATTTTGAAGTTTGAGCAACTTTACATTGCCAAACTTGTCTAAATGCTCTCAAACTTGGTGCACATGCTAAAATGATGTAATTATGCATCTATGCCAAATGGCACAAGTTTTGGAGAAGCATAACTTGATCTAAGTGCCCCAAAACCATTTCTGTTCAAATACAAATTTGAACAATACATTGTCAACTTTTTACCTGGGGCCTCAAACTTTGTGGGCATGATCATAACCCCAAATTATGATGCTACACCAAGTGGTGCATCAAGGGGAGATGAATAGCTCAACTCAAACAAGGTGAAACCATTTCTGTTGATTTCTAGGGTTGACCGAAGTTACATTGGCAATTTTGCCCAAATGAGCTCAAATTTGGAGGAAGGCCCTAATTATATGTGACATTTGATCCTGTTAAGTCCCATGTCAATTGGAAGTCATTTGCTTTCCCAAAACCTGATCAAACACCTTCTGTCCAATTACCAAAACCCTTGTTTTGACCCCCTTTTACTATTTCCCTTTACCTCAAATTCTTACCACAGCTTCCTCTGATCATCTTCTACCCCAGGTAAATTCCCCAGGTCCTCAGCTCAATGATTGGGGGGTAAAAACCCCATTTTTACTCTTGTGGACAGCAACACTCTTCTCCTCTTCCACCTCTCTCCTCACTCCAGTGGCGTCCAGGGCATCCCAAGCCGTCTGGCAATTTTTTACTACTCCCTAGCACTGCTGGACACCGGGGGACACGGCCAGGAAGCAAGGGCATGACCATGCCGGCCAAAGGCATGCTTTGGAGCACGCTACAGTGCGCCGAGGCACTGTAGCTCGGCGCCCCCGAGGCTTCTAGGCGGCCTTGGGCAGAGCGGGCGTGTCCATCGAGGTTGCCTCGACGTCCACGACACGCCTCGCTGTCGGCCCTATCCTCCCCTGCCCTCCTTCTCCCTCCACGAGCTCGCCCGAGCGCGCCCTGGACCGCGCTCACGATGCACCGTGGCCGTATCTATTTAAGCCTCCCCCCGAGCACTCCCTTGCATCTTCTGGACCCTCCTCTCACCGGTGCACCTCCCAGACATCTTCCCTCTCCCCCTCGTGTCCTCTTCGCCCCTCCATGGCCGGCGAGTCGCCGTCGGCCTCCTCCCAAATTCGCTCCCTGTGGCCTCCCTCTTCTCTGTTGGCCACCAGGAGGAGAACGGCCACTGGGCTGTGGAGCTCCCCGTCCCCTCGCCGCCTCTTCCCGTGCCCCGTGGTGCCCGCACCACCACCACCCGACGAGGCCGCCAGCCATGGCCGGTGCAGGGGGCGCTCCGGTCCCTCCCCTGCCGCCCCAAGGGCCCTCCACGATGCGCCGTCCCTTGGGCACTCCTCCGGTGGCCGTAGCTTGGCCAGGGGTGGCCTGTGCTGCCGGGGATAAGCGCCGGCGTCGCGCGGCCCGAGCCTCCCCTCCCCTTTATCGCGGTAGCGGGAGGAGGAAGATGACCCTGCGGGGGGGGGG
>LR738712.1:278995579-279008794 GCA_902687465.1 Secale cereale
CGGGGGGGGGGGGGGGGGGGCACCTGTCAGCGACCCGGCCAGCAGGGCCCAGCAGTTTAAGTGGAGGCGGTTACGGCGCAGCCCGCCTCCCCCGCGCGAAAGCGCATCCCAAGAAAGCCGCCTGGAAGATTTAAGCGGGGCGGTTACGTGGCCCCCTGCGCGTGTGCAGCCAAGCCGCTAGGCCGGCCCACGGGCTATCCACCGCCCTGAGCGCAGTGAAGGGTAAAACCCTTACTCCTTTTTGTTTTTTCTATTCCAGACAACTTCATTAATTCATTTATAATTCATATGAACTCCAAATTGCATGATTCAAATTTCTGGTAGTCTCTAAAATCATGCTCTACCACATGGTGCAACATGCACATTTTTCCAGAATCATTTCCTTCTCAAATAATTATCAAATACCCATATTCCATTTTCTGTGATGAACTTTAGAAAATCACAGAGGGCTCAAATTTCATCCAAATGCAGTGGTTCAAATTCCTAGATGCTTGTCATATCCAAACTTAGTTTTGGAACATTTTTATTAATACTTTATGTACCCCACCAAATATTGAGCCATTTCTTCATATTTATCAGCTTTGCAAAATCCTAGGAAATTCATTTGAACTCCAAATCCAGTGAAACCAACTCCTAGAGGCTTCTAAAATCATGACTTGTTGATGGGTGCCTTTGCTCATCATTCAAGAAAATATTTCTGTATACTTCTTTCAAATCCATAAACCCCTTTGTTCCATCATATTGAAATGATCCAAACTATCCATTGATCCAATGCCTATGAAAACACCTTGGTCATTTCTAATATGACCAGAGGTATCCTAGAAAAGTCCAACTCCTATTTTTAGAGCACTTTTATTTTTGCCTTGTTGTGTTGCTTATTATGATTGTTTCCATCGTTAGTTGACGAAATAAACGGAGTACTCGGAGATGGACCAGAAGGTTTGAAGACTCGGAAGGATAAGGCAAGCAACCCTTTAACCATGTTCGAGAAACCTTTTTGTGCATGTCTCATAGCACCTTATTATCAATGCATCGGAATCATGTTGAGGTGGAGACGACTTTGGTTGCTACCTTTGTTACTGTTACTTTACTATTGAAACTTGCATCAAACATGACCCTACCTTCCTATGAGGGTTATGTGGGTGGGAGTAGATAGATTTATGCTATAGTAGTTGGCTACGCAGAATGGGTCAGGGTTATGAATTGAGTGAAACAAGTGTGGTTTGACATACTTGCAGATAACCCAGTGGGTGCCATTAATGCCCCTGGGAGTTGATGAGGAACTAGGGAACTACTTGGTGAAGAACTAGTGTGCCGAGGCTTGACGAAAGTGTTGTTTACAGAGATGGATTAGATTTATGCGTGACTACCGTCCCAACCAAACATGCGCAACCACTCTACCCTTATATGGGAAAGGGCATTATTGATTACCTAGGTCGATACTAGCATGGTGCCCGCATTACAAGTGACGGGGGTGACATGAGGTCACTCTCGGGACGGGGTCGTGCTTGGATAGGCGGCCATGAATGTTTTCAAAGGGCACCGAACACACCGTTGGTACCCCGTGTCAATGGTATGTGATGTATATGGGAGCAAGGCTCCACAATATTTAAGATGTGAAATGTTTGGCACGGGGTTGTTACCAATCGAGTGGACTCCATATTAGTGTCACCTAGGGAAAGATAGTGATCGGGTGCTTACCCCGGGTACTTGAGGTACCGCGGGTCATGGATGTCACAGAAGTTCCCCGGATCTAGTGGGTAAAGTGTGCAACCTCTGCAGAGTGTCAAACTATTCGAATAGCCGTGTCCGCGGTCAAGGACAGTTGGGTGGTGCTACTTAGACTATGTCCATAAGTTTCTGGAAAACAACACGGTATGGTGGATCTGTTGATGTGATTGCGAGGAAGTCACGATGAGCTTGAGCATGAGTTGATTACAACTCTCTCTCTCGATAATGATGTCTGTAACCTCCTGATACTTGTTGCAGACACATGCATGCCCATGTTATATGTTGATCATACTTACATATGAAAAACTATCTTTCCGCAAAACTTCCAATTTAGTAGTAGAGCCTTGCATAACTATTCTGTCACCGCACTTGGGTTGCTTGCGAGTACATTCGAAGTACTCATTGGCTTGCCACTGGTTATTTTATTGGCCAGGCAGGAGAGAACAGGATTTGATGAAGATTTCTTGGTGACGAGCATGCAAGCTAGGACGCTTCCCAGTCAGAATGCCTGTAGGGTTAAGGCAGATGGCATGGGTCCAAGTTGTCATTGAAGATTTCCGCTGCGATGATATACTCAAGACTTGACCATTATGGTCCTATTTGTGTAATACGGTATGTATGGATGTAAGACTCTTGTTATTCAGCTTCTGTGTGTTCAGTGATCATTGATCTCTGAGATCACTGTACACGTGCATTCGGTGATCACGACTTACGAGTCGGGATCCCCACAGAGCTGGTATCAGAGCCATCCTGACTATAGGTAGCCTTAGTTAGCATGGTCATTAGTTAGGGTAAAACTAGTTTTCAAAACTATCTATACTTCTCTTCCCTTCTCAGTTTTTTCGAAAAATAGGCTATACTTGATCTCTTCCCCTTCAAAACTTTGGTCGTTAGAACCCCTATGCCGTGACCACTAGATTTTCTGTAATCCTTGTGGAGTGCACCTTGCCAAACACTCACTCACCACTTATGCATGCAAGATTGGCGACACCACAACAAGACGATACCAACAGAAAATCCATCCTCGAGGAATGAGGACATGAAGACTCAGAAGATGATGACACCCTTGACAGTGCCCCAAGAAGATGCAACATTGGCCCATGATGACCAGGGTATAGGTTATGCAAAATCATGATATGCATCGCTAATAGAGTAATCCCGTCACTACCGTTGTTGTATCGGCAACCACCGGTGGATGAGAACCTCGCCATCTGGTCCGCCTCACTATAGTGAGCAGGAAAACAGTACTCTTCGTCCCCCGCTCTTGGTGTCGATGTTGTCATCAACGAAACTGACATGTTGGACCTCTATTATGCCTTGTTATTATCATTACATACGAAATTGCCTACCTGGTACCCTCGACGCCCCGAAGGCTCAAGGGATCGTCATGATTAAAGAGACAAGAGAAGACCGAGTCAACGCCAGCTACAAGGAGGCACCTTCACCACATCACCACATCAGGCGAGAAGTTGTTGAAGGTTCTTCAGGCTCAACCCGGATCGTTTATTAAACAACTACAAGGGACATAGCAACACCTGAGGAAGCTCAGAAGACTGCACGAGGTACAAGTCACGACACTGAGTCCGAGAACCCCTATGGTAGGATGAGTCGTGTACCCCCTATGCGCAGTCGAGTGCATATGATGGTTCGAATAGAACCATGATTGTGTGTTGCTTGCTTTTATTTGTTTGTGTTTTGATATAAGTCGCACTTTTGCCCTAAGTAACAAAGTGCATGGCTATATCACCTTCCTTGCCTTGTTTCTTTTGTTTCGGCCTTTTTACACCTGTTTGCTTGCACTTGCACTATGGAACCACCTTTAGGCATTTCCCTCCTCTACGCTACTTTTCCCTCTCTTCTTTCTCTCCCCAACTGAAGACCCGCAAGACAAGATGCACCAAGGATTCTACCTCGGCAACCAACTGGCACTGAAGACTTCTGCTACAACCTCCGTGACCAAGTACAACCCCGTAGAATTATGTTTAACCCTCCAGACTAGTAACCCATTCCTAGACCCTTCGAGACTTCACGAGACACTCCAGCACGAACCCTTAACCATATGCTTAACCCATAGAATTGCGAGAGAACCTATTAAGCCTTTATAACCTTGCACAACACTGGGTTCGTAAAGGAGCTAGTGGACGCAGTGAACGAGCACGTTTTCATCCTAATATAGCACAAGAACTGACGATGCCATAGATAGAACAATTTGAGGATATAAGACAGATGACTTGGCGGCTTTATATCAGTGACTTCGAGGAATTATCTGAGACCTTGATAGATTGTGAGGTTTTCATATTGGTGGGATCATGACTTTGGGGAAGCATGTATGAATTCTCGTCGGGCATGAGATTTGGATTTATGTAAGTGATTCTCGTTGGGTATGAATGCTAGATATGCCTGCATGGTTCGGAGTAAATTGGATTTAGACCTATGATCCTGATCATGATACCATGCTTCTCGGTGGACAATAACCTAGGAGATTGGATTATTTGTCGGAGTTGATTTAGGGATCTATATAATCGTGATCTTGGAGTTTACTTGACCCGGATGATGGGAATTTGGTGGACTTACTATCGTAGTGCATAGTCCTTCCAAGTATTTGGGTATTATAGGGACTTGAGATCTTGTGGAACACCATAGACACCGGATTTGTAGAATTGTTGGATTATGTGGTGATTGATGGGAATTACCAGGCTATTGGAGTTGATCTATAGGAAGGAAACAAAATCTTGGAGTGGCATATGACGTGTTTCCTTAGAATAGTGATACATTATCGTGAGCCTTGCAAGAATAGATTGAGTGCTTGGATTGTGGAGTTTAATTTAAGCTTAGTAGCATGTATGACCTACCCATGGATTTTAGGGGAAGGCATGCATATGGATTTGGGGATCGTAGGCAAGTACAATTTTGTTAGACCGCCTCTTTAGAGTCATGAGGATATGTATGGCATGAGTGGTGATTGAAGTTGGTCTATGCGAGAGGCTGCTTTTTCGTTCGGAGTACTAGATAGAGCTATTGGCATCTCAGAAACTGTGCTTAAGGATAAGATGATAAACGTTCACTCACTCACTAGAACCCTCGAAACCCTTAAGCCCCACCGAGCCACCACATGGTCAGATTCCGACCTCGGGTCTTGACTCAGAGTCAAGAAGACCCCTACAAATACTCAACGGAGACCACCCCCAATACCCCAGCCTACCTTGCGTACCCCATAGACCTCATGGAGTAATTGGACAAGTTGGGTAACATCATTATTTGATGGCCTACTTGTCTGCCCGAAGACAAAGAAGAGACGGACAGCTGGATAGAAGACATTTGAAGACCGCCCTGTCAAGAAGGAAGATCTACACCGACCACCGTCATCAAGAAGTAAACTTCCGCGTCGAAGACCGGGCGTATCTGCAAACCACTCCTCTTGAAGGGACCGAGCATTTCCGTGTCGAAGGGACGCTGGCACCAAGATTTATCGACCCTTCTTCAAGACCACTACAAGACAAATAGTAGACGGCTCCCAGCTAGACTTACTACCTGAGATACCCTCCATACACCAAATATTCCATGAGTCCCCACGCTGGAAGTACTTCTTATCTCCTAACTAGCCCGGTGCCCGCAAGGACATCAATCACCGAGCCTTTGACAACTAACTCAACCCAACCTACGCTAGAGACCCCTCAGCAACCTCCATCAAGGAAGGCAGCAAGCGAGAAGCCACACCACCAAGTACTTCAAGATTCCATGGAGCACCACTCGGAAGCAGAACCAGCAAGAAGAAGTGAAGACTACCCCGTATCCAAGACTCCGTATTCCTTTCCACGCCTAGTCTGGGAATCTCGGGGACGAGATTCTTGTAAGGGGGGTAGGTCTGTCACACCCTGATTTTCATGCCAATTTTCTTAAGATAATTATCATGTTAAAAATGTGGATTTACAAAAACTTTTGAGTGTTTTTGACTTTGCTTGATTTGACTTTTGTCTGCTGTTTGCTAGTGCTCTAAAAATCAAATAAATCCTCCAACTCTTATACTTCATCTCCTTGATCCAAAACTTTTTCCCAATGATCATGCCATGTGTATAGAACAATATAGAATTTTCTTATAAAAATATTTTGGCCAAATAGTATTTTCTAAAATTAGTTTTTCCAAAAAACCCCTGAATTGAGGTTTGCACTGCAAGTACCTTATTTAGGGTGTGGAAAATCTTTCAAAAAGTATATTTGAATCCTATTAGGTATAGGACTCCTAGAAACCACAAAAGTATAATTTTAAAAGTTATTTTTATATTTTATTTAAAAGTTTTTTCTTAAGGCCAGAAATGGTCTTTAATAGGGAAAAATTATTTAACTATTTCAAAACTATTTGTCAAAATTCAGGGAAACTCATAGGACATATATTGTCCATATATGAGAGTTTCAACACATGGTCATGTTCAAAATATTGGATAAATCCTTCCAAAACCCTTTCTGGATATTTCAAGCTTTTGAAATATTTACAAAGTAAATATTCTCCAAAATTCCAGGGAAATTCTATCATGTCAAATATGACATATTTGGTGATCTTGCGAAGCCCCATGCCTTGAAGATCAAGGGAACATCATCTAATCCCCTCAAAACCATTTCTGTCCATTTTGAAGTTTGAGCAACTTTACATTGCCAAACTTGTCCAAATGCTCTCAAACTTCGTGCACATGATAAAATGATGTAATTATGCATCTATGCCAAATGGCACAAGTTTTGGAGAAGCGTAACTTGATCTAAGTGCCCCAAAACCATTTCTGCTCAAATTCAAATTTGAACAATTCTACATTGTCAACTTTTTACCTGGGGCCTCAAACTTTGTGGGCATGATCATAACCCCAAATTATGATGCCACACCAAGTGGTGCATCAAGGGGAGATGAATAGCTCAACTCAAACAAGGTGAAACCATTTCTGTTGATTTCTAGGGTTCACCAAAGTTACATTGGCAATTTTGCCCAAATGAGCTCAAATTTGGAGGAAGGCCCTAATTATATGTGACATTTGATCCTGTTAAGTCCCATGTCAATTGGAAGTCATTTGCTTTCCCAAAACCTGATCAAACACCTTCTGTCCAATTACCAAAACCCTTGTTTTGACCCCCTTTTACTATTTCCCTTTACCTCAAATTCTTACCACAGCTTCCTCTGATCATCTTCTACCCCCAGTAAATTCCCCATGTCCTCGGCTCAATGGTTGGGGGGTAAAAACCCCATTTTTACTCTTGTGGACAGCAACACTCTTCTCCTCTTCCACCTCTCTCCTCACTCCAGTGGCCTCCAAGGCATCCCAGGCCGTCTGGGCAATTGTTTACTACTCCCTAGCACTTTTGGACACTGGGGGACACGGCCAGGAAGCAAGCGCATGACCAAGCCGGCCAAAGGCTTGCTCTGGAGCACGCTACAGTGCGCCGAGGCACTGTAGCTCGGCGCCCCCGATGCTTCCAGGCGGCCTTGGGCAGAGCGGGCGTGTCCATCGAGGTGGCCTCGACGTCCACGACACGCCTCGCTGTCGGCCCTATCCTCCCCTGCCCTCCTTCTCCCTCCACGAGCTCGCCCGAGCGCGCCCTGGACCGTGCTCACGGTGCACCGCGGCCGTATCTATTTAAGCCTCCCCCCGAGCACTCCCTTGCCTCTTCTGGACCCTCCTCTCTCCGGTGCACCTCCCAGACATCTTTCCTCTCCCCCTCGTGTCCTCTTCGCCCCTCCATGGCCGGCGAGTCGCCGTCGGCCTCCTCCCAAATTCGCTCCCTGTGGCCTCCCTCTTCTCTGTTGGCCACCAGGAGGAGAACGGCCACTCGGCTGCGGAGCTCCCCGTCCCCTCGCCGCCTCTTCCCATGCCCCGTGGTGCCCGCACCACCACCACCCGACGAGGCCGCCCGCCATGGCCGGTGCAGGGGGCGCTTCGGTCCTTCCCCTGCCGCCCCAAGGGCCCTCCATGATCCGCCGTCCCTTGGGCACTCCTCCGGTGGCCGTAGCTTGGCCAGGGGTGGCCTGTGCCGCCGGGGACAAGCGCCGGCGTTGCGTGGCCCGAGCCTCCCCTCCCCTCTGTCGCGGGAGCGGGAGGAGGAAGATGACCCTGCGGGGGGGCCCCACCTGTCAGTGACCCGGCCAGCAGGGCCCAGCAGTTTAAGTGGAGGCGGTTACGGCGCAGCTCGCCTCCCCCGCGCGAAAGCGCATCCCCGGAAAGCCGCCTCCGGCGTGGCCCCCTGCGCGTGTGCGGCCGAGCCGCTGGGCCGGCCCACGGGCTATCCACCGCCCTGAGCGAAGTGAAGGGTAAAACCCTTACTCCTTTTTCTTTTTTCTATTCCAGACAACTTCATAAATTCATTTATAATTCATATGAACTCCAAATTGCATGATTCAAGTTTCTGGTAGTCTCTAAAATCATGCTCTACCACATGGTGCAACATGCACATTTTTCCAGAATCATTTCCTTCTCAAATAATTATCAAATACCCATATTCCATTTTCTGTGATGAACTTTAGAAAGTCACAGAGGGCTCAAATTTCATCCAAATGCAGTGGTTCAAATTCCTAGATGCTTGTCATATCCAAACTTAGTTTTGGAACATTTTTATTAATACTTTCTGTACCCCACCAAATATTGAGCCATTTCTTCATATTTATCAGCTTTGCAAAATCCTAGGAAATTCATTTGAACTCCAAATCCAGTGAAACCAACTCCTAGAGGCTTCTAAAATCATGACTTGTTGATGGGTGCCTTTGCTCATCATTCAAGAAAATATTTCTTTATACTTCTTTCAAATCCATAAACCCCTTGGTTCCATCATATTGAAATGATCCAAACTATCCATTGATCCCATGCCTATGAAAACACCTTGGTCATTTCTAATATGACCAGAGGTATCCTAGAAAAGTCCAACTACTATTTTTAGAGCACTTTTATTTTTGCCTTATTGTGTTCCTTATTATGATTGTTTCCATCGTTAGTTGACGAAATAAACGGAGTACTCGGAGATGGACCAGAAGGTTTGAAGACACGGAAGGATAAGGCAAGCGGCCCTTTGACCATGTTCGAGAAACCTTTTTATGCATGTCTCATAGCACCTTATTATCAATGCATCGGAATCATGTTGAGGTGGAGACGACTTTGGTTGCTACCTTTGTTACTGTTACTTTACTATTGAAACTTGCATCAAACATGACCCTACCTTCCTATGAGGGTTATGTGGGTGGGAGTAGATAGATTTTTGCTATAGTAGTTGGCTATGCAAAATGGGTCAGGGTTATGCATTGAGTGAAACAAGTGTGGTTTGACATACTTGCAGATAACCCAGTGGGTGCCATTAATGCCCCTGGGAGTTGATGAGGAACTAGGGCACTACTTGGTGAAGAAGTAGTGTGCCGAGGCTTGACGAAAGTGTTGTTTACAGAGATGGATTAGATTTATGTGTGACTACCGTCCCAACCAAACATGCGCAACCACTCTACCCTTATATGGGAAAGGGCATTATTGATTACCTAGGTCGATACTAGCATGGTGCCCGCATTACTAGTGACGGGGGTGACATGAGGTCACTCTCTGGACGGGGTCGTGCTTGGATAGGCGGCCATGACTGTTTTCACAGGGCACCGAACACACCGTTGGTACCCCGTGTCAGTGGTATGTGATGTATATGGGAGCAAGGCTCCACAATCTTTAGGATGTGAAATGTTTGGCACGGGGCTGTTACCAATCGAGTGGACTCCATATTAGTGTCACCTAGGGAAAGATAGTGATCGGGTGCTTACCCCGGGTACTTGAGGTACCGCGGGTCGTTGTTGTCACGGAAGTTCCCCGGGTCTAGTGGGTAAAGGGTGCAACCTCTGCAGAGTGTCAAACTATTCGAATAGCCGTGTCCGCGGTCAAGGACAGTTGGGTGGTTCTACTTAGACTATGTCCATAAGTTTCTGGAAAACAACACGGTATGGTGGATCTGTTGATGTGATTGCGAGGAAGTCACAATGAGCTTGAGCATGAGTTGATTACAACTCTCTCTCGATAATGATGTCTGTAACCTCCTGATACTTGTTGCAGACACATGCATGCCCATGTTATATGTTGATCATACTTGCATATGAAAAACTAGCTTTCCGCAAAACTGCCAATTTAGCAGTAGAGCCTTGCATAACTATTCTGTCACCGCACTTGGGTTGCTTGCGAGTACATTCGAAGTACTCATTGGCTTGCCACTGGTTATTTTATTGGCCAGGCAGGAGAGAACAGGATTTGATGAAGATTTCTTGGTGACGAGCATGCAAGCTAGGACGCTTCCCAGTCAGAATGCCTGTAGGGTTAAGGCAGATGGCATGGGTCCAAGTTGTCATTGAAGATTTCCGCTGCGATGATATACTCAAGACTTGACCATTATGGTCCTATTTGTGTAATACGGTATGTATGGATGTAAGACTCTTGTTATTCAGCTTATGTGTGTTCAGTGAGCATTGATCTCTGGGATCACTGTACACGTGCATTCGGTGATCACGACTTACGAGTCGGGGTCCCCACATCCATAATCCCACATCAAGCTTATTCTTTTCGTTGTTGATTTTCCAACAACTCTATTCAACCCTTCTTCGTAAGGATGCTCTTTCAAAATCAATTTTGAGAGAAGTTTTCATATTTTTTTCTCTGTTCAGTTCTTTCATTGATCTATATTCTATTCTTTCATTCCGGAGGCATTGTGATATTGCTCTCTTTGACCATCTTCTCATTTTTATCAAGATCATATTCTTCCCTTGCTTGTCTATTTAACCGGAATGTTGTGTCCTCCATTCAAGTTCCGTCATCTATCTAGCTTTTCCTCTCTTTTCAACCGGAGTGCTGTCTGAATCCTTCTTACCCCTTGTGTCATTCTTTCAATTGTTTCAGAGGCAATATGCTGTCGATTTCATCAAGATCATCCAATCTTCTCAAGCTCACGTTAATTCCTTCCATTTCCAATCAGAGTGCTGTCCAGATTATGTCATTCTTTTTCCTTGGCTATACCATTGCAGTTTCATATTCTTTTGGTTCGTAAGATCTAGTTTCATGTCTTTCAACCTACAAGGTTCTCATAATATTCCTTGTTCCTCTTTTCTAACGGAGTGTTTTCATATTCGTTCACCTCCGTTGTATTCCTCTTTCAATTTGGTCAACCTCTCAGGTTCGTGGTTTCACTCGTTTGTCAAAGAAGCAACTTTGTTTTACCTCTTCCTCTTCCGTTTTTATCCGGCTCCATCTCTAGGATCTCGGGTCGAGATCCTCTGTTAGTGTGGGAGAGTTGTGACGCCCGAAGACCGACGTCCCAGAAGATTCCAGATGTTTCGGGCTTTGCCGTGTGTTTCTTGTGCTTGCTTTATTTATTTTGCATTGCATCATGTCATCATTCCTTCATGTCTTTAATCTTTTGCATCTCAACTAAATAAACCATATGGCTCTTCGATCCATTTAAATTGAGGGAAATGCACATGGTGATTTCTCTTTATAACATATCCTCCTAATAATTATGGAGCTATTATAAATATTCCATTCTTTGGAATTTACCTCAACACACTTGCAAAAATAATTCCGTGCCTTTCCGCTTCAAGTTTGGTCCCCAAACTTTGTCCATAAATTCTTCGTCTTTTCCTCGAGCTCCACCAAAATTCTCATCATTTATGGGCACTTCGAAATCCGAGTCTTTGTTCAAACCTTTTGAATTAAATTCAAGGATTTTGAATTTAATTTTTCTATCATGATCACCTTATTTTCTTGGGTCGCCCTCATTTTTGCGAGTCCAAGAAAATTGCCCTCATGCCCAAACTCTACTCCTAACCCCCTCTTTCTTTTCCTTTATTGCCCTATTTTCTTTTTCTTCTTCTTTTCACTCTTTATATTAGAGAGAGAGCGGCCCAGCCGAAGTGGGCAGGCCAGCTCGGCCAACCTCTCCTTTGGCCCAAGGCCCACTTAACCTCCCCCATAACCTAGGCCCGACCAACCACTGCTGCTCGATCCTCTTCCTCCAATCGCAGCGCCGCCTCCACCTCGTTCCCCTCGTCATCTCTCTCTCCCGCACCCGATCTTCCCTGCTCCCTCTACTCGATCCCGTCATCCCCGCCCCTTCCCGAGTGCCATGACCACCACCGCCGTCTCCTCCGCGCCCAACCTCCTCGCTGCTCCGGCCGGCAAGTCCAGCCGCTGGTGCCTCCACGCCCGACCCCTGCCGAGTCGCCGCGCCACTCCCCATGCGCCTCCCCTCCAGTGCATCTCCAACGCACCGCGCCTCGCCATGACGGCTGCGGGCCGGCCTTGCCGCGTCTCCGCCGCAGCCTTCCTGCATCACTGTCCCGATGCTGCGCCGCCCCTTTTCCTCTGCGTCCGCCCCCATGGCACTGCTCCCCGCTGACTCTCCTCCGATCGCGTCCTCCTAGCCATCGGCAAGCCTCGCCGCTGCCCCGAGGGAGCTCGCCCCGGCCTCCTCCAGATGACCGGCGCCCTGTGAACGTCGCCAAGTTTAGCCACACCGAGCAGCCCAAGTCAAACGAGATTCTCGGGTACTCGTTAAGTTGTCCACGTGGTTTGTGGCCATGAAGATTGCCGTCGCCTTGTTGCTGCCATCTACGAGACCGGCAAGAACGAATACACGATGTGATGCGTCAAGTACCACTACGTCCGATGCCGCGTCAAGTACCTCTCCGAAACGGAACGAGTAGCTCTACGTCAACGACGACCCCGACGCCCCGTGTACGACTACGAACGGAACGACTACTTCCCTCTACGAACGTGTACCACGTCCCGCGAGTATCACTACTTCCTCTATGACCTCGAACCGCACCGAAACGAACGTTCCGAAGGTATAACCCCGAGACGATGACCCGTGGACTGCATGTGTTGTATGAGATGTATCGGATGTTTGCATCGTGTCCGCTGTGACCCTCGTTTGCCCTGTCGTTGTCAAGTGGGAACCCGGCGACGGGATCACCCCACCTTTCATCTTGTTCGACTCGCTCACGCCACCTTTCTTTTGCACCGGTCTATCGACGAGCTACCGGTACTGATATGTTGTGTGGCATCATTTTCGGATTCGCCGCCGTGGCCCCTTTCTTTCCACCATGGTGACAAATACTCCTTATCTCTTCATGTTAACTTTAATAAAATTGCGTAAAACTTGATCATGTCATCTGCATCATGTTAACAACATTAAAATGTGTGAATTGTTGTTTGCTTAAAATTGCTAAACATGCATATGGGGATTTTCCGGAATTGTTGTTGTAGTTTCCGGCCTCATTTAAACTTGTTGACTTGTGTTGTTTTTCTGTGCTTCCAACCTTGCTATGTATTGCTTCCTGTATAGACTTGTCATGCATCATACCTTGCCATGTATTGCATCATATGGACTTGTGTTGTTTTTCTGTGCTTCCTACCTTGCCATGTATTGCTTCCTGTATAGACTTGTCATGCATCATACCTTGCCATGTATTGCATCATATAGACTTGTGTTGTTTTT
>LR738712.1:279008856-279026235 GCA_902687465.1 Secale cereale
TGTATAGACTTGTCATGCATCATACCTTTCCATGTATTGCATCATATAGACTTGTGTTGTTTTCTGTGCTTCCTACCTTGCCATGTATTGCTTCCTGTATAGACTTGACATGCATCATACCTTGCCATGTATTGCATCATATAGACTTGTGTTGTTTTTCTGTGCTTCCTACCTTGCCATGTATTGCTTCCTGTATAGACTTGTCATGCATCATACCTTGCCATGTATTGCATCATATAGACTTGTGTTGTTTTTCTGTGCTTCCTACCTTTCCATGTATTGCTTCGTGTGTAGACTTGTGTTGCATCATACTTGTTTGAGCATATTGTCATGTTCTTGTGATGTGTGTTTACCGTATTGCTTGCTTTTCTTGTTAGCTTCGGTTCCGTTCCGGAGTTGTGAGGATTTGTTCGACTGCTTCTTGGACTTGTTCTTCTTCCTCGCGGAATCCCAGGAAAGATGACCATACCCTTGGATACCTTTACTATCATTGCCATGCTTAGTGTCTAGATGCTATCGTTATATGTCGCGCTACCCATCTTTATTGTCAGCCTCTCCTTGTTGCCATGAAACCTCTAACCTTTGAAACCTTCCTAGCAAAACCATTGTTTGGTTATGTTACCCGCTTGCTCAGCCCCTCTTATAGAGTTGTTAGTTGCAGTTGAAGATGAAGATCGTTCCAGGAGGGAACTTGTTGTTGGAATATCACAATATCTATTATTATTATTAACACACCTATATACTAGGCATGGGTGGAAGGCTTGGCCTTTTGCTCGGTGTTTTGTTCCACTCATGCCACATTAGGCGCCGATAAACCGGCATTATGTTCCTTGATTTTGCGTTCCTTACACGGTTGGGTATATGGGGACCCCTTGACACTTCGTCTTTGAATAAAACTCCTCCAGCAAGGCCCAACATTGGTTTTAATTTGCCTCATAATAACAACTTAATTAATTAATTAAAATTGCATAGGGGGTCGCGCCCTCGGGATTCTTTTCTACATAGCAGGGGGGCCAGTGCTGATGGTGTTGGTCCCAAACAGGGAGCCTGCAGGGCCACCTTGGGGAAACCCGAGGGCTGGTTTTACTTGTAGCTTCACCCATCCGGACGTGGCCTGAGATGAGATACGCGCGGCTACTATCAGGGTGTCGGCACGCCGGGAGGTCTTGCTGGACTTGTTTTACAATTGGCGAAATGTCTTGTGCACAGGGATGCCGAGCCTGATCAGATTTCCCTAAGATAAGGGGTGATGATATTATATTTATCACTTTAGCTGATTGTGAGAGCTTGTGATGGGCTAAGTTGGGACACTCCTGCAGGGTTATGATCTTTCGAAAGCCGTGCCCATGGTTATGTGGCAGATTGGAATTTGTTAATGTCCGGTTGTAGACAACTAGACAGAGGATCCAAAGTAAAACACACAACTGTGTGAGTAACCATGACTGTCTCTTTTCACTTTGAGAAGAGAACACTGTGGGGTTATGTTTGACTCGTAGGTAGTTCAGGATCTTTAGCGATCACTACTAGTTTGCGACCGTTTGCGTAGATGCTCATCTTATTCCTGTACTCGTAAGTTAGCCACCATATTATTCTTAGCTACTGCTGCAACCTCACCACTACCCTTTTCCTTACCCTTAAAGCTTTGCTAGTCTTGATACCCATGGTTATGGGATTGCTGAGTCCTCGTGGCTCACAGATACTACAACACCAGATGCAGGTTCAGCCGAGATTGACGCATGAGATGGGTCAGAACTTCTGGGAGTTCCATGAAGAGCGTGGACGTATGCTTGTGACGTTTTCGATGATCAGTAGTGGTTTCTACTAGGGGCGATTCGGACCTGTGGTTTTATGTATTTTGGTATCTTTCTTTTGGATCTTCGCCCGTAGTCGGGTTGTGATGTTTTGGATGATGATTCGCTTATGTAATGTATTGTGTGACGTAGCGAGTGTAAGCCAACTATCATTTTGCAATTTCATCCCTATTTTTACATGAGTCGTGCAAAGATACCAAACTTGAGATCATTCCAGAATGGGCTTATACCTTTAAGTCGTGCCTCGACACGTAGGAGGTATAGTCCCATCCTGGGCATTACAATGCACTAGTACCAGGTTCCTCTCCCCATTACTTCCCTTAATGGCAATCGAGCCGCTCAGTGTTCTTGGCATCATCGGTGTTGATGAGCATCGTGCCAAACTCGGTTCAGCATTTACCCTGCATAGGGAAATCCTGAGTGTAGCGTTGGCACGAATCCACTCGTCGGCCCCCTGGTAGATTGCTCGGAGAGTACATGAATAGGGAGAGAGAGACCGGGCATACCTCGCATCACGTCCTGCCACTCCCGAGATGCATGTGATTTCTACCATCCCATGTCGGGAGTTGGTGAGTAGTGTGCACGACACTTTTTCTTCCCAAGGTACACGGGCGCGGCAGGCACTCGCGGAAGGAAATGAAGAAAGTGCAAAGATAAGAGCTAAGTACACGAAATCATTGCTCATCTATTATTTTATGATTTTCATTTGTCTTATGCCTCGGGTATCAAGGTGTTGATACGAGGAAATCCCTTCGTGCTTACGGCACCTTATTAGTTTTTGTTCAAACCCGCATTCTGTTTTGAGCCCGCTCACAGAATGGGTCGCAATGACAAAGCTACCAAGGAAAAACCTGTCGGGACGTGTCCACGCCAAGATGACTGATAAGGGTCCGACCCTTATGATGATCGCGGCAATACAATAACGGCAGGCAACCGAAATGCACGAACATTAATCATACGGACACCAACGAGTAAAGTTGAAGGGGGATAAGCATGCAACTAAGATTAAGAGAATGCATCAGCTTTGCACAAACATCTACAACATAACATCTAAACACATGGCATGTATCATGTTTTTATTATAGGGCAACATAGTGGTGAGGACGAATCAGCGCCGGACCTGATGACCACGAGGAGCCGTCGGGATCTTAAGGGCTTTGTCAGCGAAGGGGGCAACTTTCTCCGCGGCAGGGGAAACATTTGCACCTTCCGGTGGCTTCCTAAAGCCAACATCAAGGTCGAGATCAGGGTGACGGTAGACAATGTTGCTCAGAACCATGAAGAGAGCATTGCGGGAAAGCTTCCGGGACTCAGCCACGAAGAGGCCAGCCCTTATTTACTCGTGCACCTTCAGCTTTTCAATCAGCTCGTTGAGCTTATATACCCATCGCCTGAGTTTGGGTAGTGAGGCGCTCGGCGATATCAATCAGGATCTTGATCCAGAGCTCAACCTGTTTGGAATGGTTCTCCAGCCTGTCATCTGCATCCTTCCGAAGACGTCGTGTACTGTCAAGGTCTTTTGTCAGCTGCTGCTCACTGGCCTCACTGGATTGAACTCCATGGTGCAGACCCTGGGTCGCAGATCTTCAATAATGATGTTGGCGATCTTGAGACATTGGCCCTTGGAGGAGAGCTGCGTTTGTATATCTTTCAGGAGGATCCCTGCCTCCCGCGGCTCCTCCTTCTGGGTTGTAGCCTCTTGGGTGCTCCCGGCAAGCTCATCGGTCAACCTGGTCACTTGTTGGTCAAGGGCAGCCTTGGTAGTGGATACAACGATAGTAAGGGCATCCATTGTAACGCCCCGGACACACCCGCCGGTGGTCGTTACTCCTAGCAGGATCTAGACTGGCCCCACATATCAATACTAGTCTTTTCTACGCACTTTCTCCTCACTCGTGCGCACCGGGAGCAACTTCACGGTCGGTCACCCATCCTGAAACTACTCCAAGCTGAGCACACTTAACTTTGGAGTTCTATCCGAATGGGCTCCCGGAAAAGAAGGAATTGCTTACTGATATGAGTAGTCTATCATCCCTAATAAGCCAGGCTATCACATACACCCCGACTCAGAGGAACCCACGTCCTCGTCGGGCCACAGGAACGTTCCCTCTTGGCACAACCGTCTGTGCTTCCAGGACAGCACATGTGCCATGCCGTGTGCCACGACGGGTCACAAATGTCATGCATAACATGACTGCAAACTGTCTGCAAACATCCGTGTAACCGCGGGGGTCGGCTCTGATACCAACTTGTAACGCCCCGGACACACCCGCCGGTGGTCGTTACTCCTGGCGGGATCTAGACTGGCCCCACATATCAATATTAGTCTTTTCTACGCACCTTGTCCTCACTCGTGCGCACCCGGGAGCAACTTCCCGGTCGGTCACTCATCCTGAAACTACTCCAAGATGAGCACGCTTAACTTTGGAGTTCTATCCGAATGGGCTCCCGGAAAAGAAGGAATTCCTTATTGATATGAGTAGTGTATCATCCCTAATAAGCCAGGCTATCACATTCATGGCAACTTGGTGTTTGTCTTCTAGCTCCTTGGTACACCGCTGCACAAGGGCTCCTAGATCGTCGTCCTTGGCACGATGGATGGAGTCGAGTTTCTCGTCCCGAGAAGAGAGGTCCCGTTCCTTGGCATCCAGGAGCGCTTTGCACTGCGCCATGCAGATCTCTCGGGCGATGAAATCCTCCCTCACCATCCAGATTGTTTCCTGCTGCCTCATCAGAGACTGGAACTGCTTACTGTGCCAATCGCGCAGCTCATTACAGTTGTCCCTCAGTTGCTGGTCCACCTTGTTGGCACATTTGCGCTGCTCTCTGAGCGCGTGCCACTTCTGACTATGTCGGCCTTCCATCTCCTTGATGCCTACCGCCACGGACTCCATGAAAGATAGATCCAATGCGAGCGCGACAGAATCACCCACCTCGTCGACCCCTTGGTGCAACGATGCCGAAATGCGCTGAAGCTCTTCATTAAGTTCCATGCTCGTCGTCGCTGACGGGATGGGGCCTCCAAGACCAGGCTGCGCAAGTACCAGCGTCAGTTGTTTCAAAGACGGCAACGGGGCCTCTATTGAGGCGCCAAATGAGTCAAGGGGGTCCCTGGTTTGTAGGGCGGTTTTCTCCTCAACCATTGACCCCATTCCAGACGTGCTGCCGGGAATCTTCTCTGATTGTGCCAAAACTCTCTAGGAACGCCCTACAACATGTTCCAGACCCTCCGCGACAGCAATCTAGATGGCCTCTTCCGCGGCATTCCTCCATATATTGGCCAACTCTTCTAGCAGCTCTGGTTCCTCGCTCAAAGGAGCTACAGACAGGGTTGGCAAACAAGGATGAAAATTCGAATTCGTCAGCAAGAAAATGGTACAATATAGGATAATAGGAGGAAGCAGAACACGCAAAAAAGGAGGGTAAAGTAAGTGGGTTAGCCGAAGATGACTGCCATGTAGGAACGTCAGTTTCCCCCGCAATATCAATTGCCGGGCCAAGATCGCCATTTCCTCCGTCAATTACTACGGCGCCGCCCTGGGTGGACCCTTCCGTGGAAGTCCTTGGCGGGGACCCTGCGGCTCGGCTGACGGGCGGCGAGGGGCTCTCGTTGGAGAACTCACCCTGGGAGGCCTCATCACCAACTTTGGCTGCTGGAGTGGAGGTTTGCCCTCCCCAGCTTCCAGAGAAACCAGCCCTGCACTTTCGGGCCGGGGGTTGAGATGGGGGCTTGGCGTCTGGTCCTCCATGTTGTTCCTTGCCGGGCTCGAACCTCCTATAGCCTGCAACGGCTCCTCCCGTTTCAACCGCTTGGACCGATGGATGGGAGTCTCACTCTCCTCCTCTTCCTCCCTGGCAAAGACACCAAGCGAAAGATCAATCAATAAGGACAAGCAGATGTGGTGAAGCTATCACAAGGAAACGGGTTCGTACTCTTACTCTTCGTCGAGAAGCATGGGGTTCAACTCGAACTCAATAGGTGGAGAAGGCGCCCGCCCCCTCCTCTGGGGCGGGGGAATGGAGCTCTCTGGAAGCACCGAGCTTTGCTGGAGGGCGGGAGGCTCCGGCATGGACGAGTCCTACTAGGAGCTCGAGCCAGGCTGCAGCTAGAGTCATCTCCCGCTGCCGCCGAAGGCTTGGAAGGAGGAGTTTTAACCCCGACGAGGCAGGTGGACTGTCGGTGCAACACCTCCAACTTGTTCCCTCTTGAGGTAGTTTTCTTCACCTTTTTGGTGGCGAGCGTAGGATCAGGAACCGACGCTCCCTGATTAGCGGCCCGCCTACGGGGGAGCTAGTCTAGTTCCGGCTTGGGGGCTTGGGGGCCTGCCGCCAGCCACTGTTCCAGCTCTTCAACCTCTTCCTCCCACTAGGCCACTACTGCCGCGGTGTATAGAGCCTTGAGCCCGGAAGGCTCATCCCCATCAAGCTTGTTCCCGGCAAGGTCTTCCTCGATAGCCTCCTCTGTGACTTGCATCTCGCTCCTGCCGCAGGAGGAGCTTTCGTCTTCCTCCTCCTCCCTCTCTTTCGTTGCTTTCCCAGCCTTCACTTTTGCGGCAGCTCGAATTGCTCTATCCTCCTCAACCAGCCTCCTGATCTAAGTCTCCTCCGCCTTGGAGGTGCGTTTATACATGTTGGACTCCAGCTTGGTGTCCTTTTCCACTAGACTGGAGGACTACGCGAGCTCTTCGTCGAGCGTAGGTAACTTCCAATCGCCTGAGATGCCTTGAGCGTTGCAATCCGGCATCCATTTGAGGATCTGGTCCTAGGCAGAGTTGACGTTTAACGGAATAATGCCTGCCGGTAGCTTGAACGGCCCAAGGCTGCAGAACAGCTGCTTGCACAGCCAGGCATGACCATAGACTCACAAGCTGTTAGACAAGCCAGGAAGCAACCTCATCATGTCAGCAGCATCTCCATACTCCCAGGCAAATCAATCCCTCGTCTGCAGTGTAGCAATGTGGCAAAGAAGGAAATCCGACCCCACATGACCAATAGTCAGCCTAGTAGCCCTTAAACGGGTAATCCTGTTTATTGTCGGGTGAAGCCTATCATCGACAAGGCCAAATTCTTTCCAGTCGTTATCCCGCACAATGCACTCCTCCTGCACCTAGCAAAATTTTGGGGCATCCTCATCTTGAATCCAGCACCAATCCCCTCTCCGTTCATCCCATCTGGCGCGTTGCTGCCCAGTGATATAACCCAGTAATCTCTTGCCACCCGAGGCATCCATCTTATGTTTCCAGAGCGGTGGTTCTTATTTTTATCCCTCGGGACAAAATAGTGCCTAAACAAGTCAACAATAGGGGCAACCCCGACAGAGTTCTCGCACAACTGTGCGAAGATCTCCATACACACCATTGCATTCGGCTTGAAATCAAGGAGGTGAAATCCGTAGATCACCATCATGGCCTTGAAGAAATCCGAGAAAGGGGGACAGAGACCAGAAATGAAGTACGCGCAGTTTATATGAATCTAGCGGGTTATCTTTCCCCACCGCCAGAACTTTGGGCGCTCCGTGCTCCTTCGGGATCTTTGTCCCCCACAAGTATCCATACCTCAATTTTAGCACTTCACCATCCATATTCGACAGGAAGAAGACTACATCTCCCCGTCGTTTGTTTTCCAACTCCGCCGCCCTCTTCTTGCTCCCTCCGGCAGTCGCCTCCCGCGCAGCGGCCACCCGTTTCCCTTTCGGAGCAGGGGCTTTCTTCCCCATCACTTCGAGCTATGGTGGAAAGGAAAAATACAGGTGAGGATCGGCGGTGAATGCGGACGGGAAAAGAGGGAGGTTATGTGGCTTGCGGAAGAAGATGATGGATGATGACCGAGGCGGGCGATGAATGAGCAATGCCCCTTCGTGTTTTTCCCTTAAGGGGGAATGACGTGGGGGTGGAATGGCGTGACTCTTCAGAAGATACCGTTTTACATTAACTGTGCAGTCCCGCGATCCCACGACCCATGGTAATTATGTGAAAGGGATGTTGGATTGACCAAGATTATCATGATGAGCCACTGCACGAACAGCGGTCTCTTGCCGTGTGTCCATGCACTGATGGGGCCTAAGCCCATGTGTCCTGCGACACGTATGGCTCAGGCCCCGGCGCTTCTGCCCGGGTACACAAACAGGGGTGTATGTTTTCCCCTGAATTGTGCATGGATAGTGAGCCACCGACCCAGCATGATCACAACAACCATGACCACATCAAGAAGAAGAGATAGTTCTTTGAGAAATCAAGGAGTGGACCAAGAGGACCAAGTCCAGAAGACGGAACAAGAGCTCACTAAGGAAAAACCTTCCTTGTCGGGCGGGCGAGCCCAGCCAGGACGAGGTACCCCATAGCCAAGTCCCAAGGGCATCCCGGAAAGCCTGTAGGGGACGCGGAGGATGGATTTACCCCACCAAGGCTCCACCCAACCACCTCACCGCGACCCAAGTCGCCAATCACTGCGGTGTCAAGCCCTCAAGTGCCTAAGTGGCCGTAATCCGGTATGTGGCAGCCATTTCCAGAGGAAATAACCTACAGATGACACCCGTCCAGCAACATGTCATGCCGACATGCCAGGACGTGGCAGAATCGGCCCGGCAAGGCTTACCGGGCAATGCTCCGATGTGACACTAAGTGGAGCATTTAATGCGTCTTGTCATGTTTGCAGAGTTTGATATGATAGCACTATTTTGCTATCTAATGAACACACAATGACTGATTTTCCATTATGGTAACCCCTTGAGCTATAAAAGGAGGACCATGGCGACCGTAGAAAGGATTCAGATTCCGGACCATTGTACGCCCATACGCGCTTAGTTGCTCTCACACCCACGCAACCTTTCTGGGAAAGAGCACTTCGTATCCCCTATGGTCCAGACCATCAATCCACCAAAGCAGGAGTATCGAACCTGGGTAAAAACTGCCCGTGTCATCGCTGCCCTTGCTTCTCTTCTTTGCACTCTTCCTTCTCATGGTTCCTCATGTGTTGCAATTTTCTTTTAATGTTCTTAGTTAAACTGGGGGACACCACCTAGGTTGAGTATATTTGGGATCCCTAGGTTTGACCTTCTTGTCCTAACTCATGACCATTAGCCATGGGACCCTATTGAACAATAAGAAAATCCCCATTAGAATTAACCGGGTTACCAACAATCACCTTTTAGATCTCCTTTTGCTTGTCGCATTCTGAAATTTCCGCATTAAGTGACTTAACACGCCATACTTTTCTATTGACCTCACTTAGAGAAATTTTTGTTGGCCAATTAGCACCATGGCTTGAACTGCCATGTGTGGAATAATAAAGCATATCCCGAGCAGGCCTTCTAGGTGCTGCCCACCCCATATGGAAAGCATAAGGAGGCATTGGGGGCTGCCCCGAACTTCCATTGAAGTCTCCCATGTAATATGGCGCATAGGGAGGTGGTAACATCCATGGTGTCGGTGCCCATGACCCATATGGCCTTGCATATCATCAAAATTGTTGCTTCAGAGATGAGCTTGAATGCTTCGAAGTTGATGACCGATTAGAGCTAGAACAGTCCGCTTGATTGGCATACTTGGATAGGAACATATGAAAAGTTGGGTTGATTCTCTTGTGCTTCGTTTCATTATTTTCCACTTGCCAACTTCTGGATTCTTGGGCTTGATCAATTTAACATGAGTATCCTCTTGTACTTGTGGTTGCCCCCCGAGTGGAGGATTTTTTTATGGTGATCTTCAATATGTCCTTGCCATTGGGTTGCTTATCAAGCACAACCTCTCTTCCCAACAATTTGTCGCCCTCCTTGCCTTTCCTAGGCTCACCAATAACAACTTTATCTTTATTAGCAGATTCCGCTATGTTAGGCCTAATCAACATTTTCTTCCCTTCCAAGTCCACGGTGTTTATCGGGAAGGGCTGTTTATCAACTTGCATCTCAGTAGAATTCAATCGTCCGTCATTAATGGCCGATTGCATCTATCGTCGAAAAACATTGCATTCATTAGTAGAGTGAGAAAATGAATTATGGTACTTGCAATAAGCACGATGTTTTAGCTCCTCAAACGGCTATATGGTGCGTGATATTCTAATGATCTTGTCTTGCAAGAGAGCATCAAATATTATATCACACTTTGATATATCAAATGTAAACCTCATCTCTTCAACACGATTCTTGTGAATTGGCTTAAGAGCATTGCACATATATGGTTTGGCCTTTGAGGACCCAAAAAATGCAGTAGTGTAGACATCAACTTCATCGTCCAAATTATCATCATTGTGTTCAACCATATGCATTCTAGGATGGTCAATTGTAGACCTATGAACCTCTTTACTTCGACTCTCTTGAGTGAAAGCTTTTTGTAAGAGTTGATTAACACTCAAAAACAAATAACTTTCTAGCCTCTCTTTAATGTGAGTTTTCAAACCATTAAGAACAAGATCCACCAAGTCTTTCTCAGTTATCACTAAGCTATAACAACATTTTTATATCTCTAAATATCTTGACATAATTCGTGACCGATTGATCATGTTTTTTCCTAACAGATGTAAGATGTGACAACTTAAGCTCATTATTGCCACTATAAAAGTGAACATGAAACTTTTACTCTAATTGTGACCATAAGAGAATTGAGCCTTGTGGTAAAGTAGCAAACCATGAAAATGTGGTGCCAGAAAAAGAAAAGGGAAATAAACGCACTTTCAACTCAATGGAACCTGCTTCACCAACTATGCTAGTTACTGACTCACATGCTACCAAGTTGTTTTTGTGCCCTCTCCACTAAATTTATCAAAATCAGGAACCTTGTAACCTTGAGGGTACAAAACTACATCAAAGTGTTCAGGATAAGGCTTTTGGTATACACGACTCTTTACTTTTGGCTCATTTTCGAAAGTTTATTGAAACATCTTATTCAAATAATCCCTCAATTTGGCTAAATTTGGATCTGAGGTAGATGAAGATGTTTGCGGCAATGACATAGGAGCAACCTGACTACTAGCTTGTGGTGCAACTTATGGGATAGGCGCCGAACCATAATTCGGCGGAAGACCAAACATGCTTGTGCCTATACGTGGTGTGACAAAGTGATTCGGCGTTGACACCGAATTGGGCACACTCAAAATAGGATTAGGATATGCAGGTGCAGCCACAAGCTGGTTGGTTTGACTAGGGTAAAAATTCAACAACATACTATTTTGTTGTTGTATAGGAGTTGCCGATGAAATAGGTAAAGTTGGACTAGGGTTTTCAGGTATACCAATAGTACCACTAGATGACAGAGGCATATTTTTCTTAGCATTTGTATTTGACACAAATGAATTGTACGTCATCACATTACCCTTACTAACAAGAGTTTCGATCACAGCCACAGTAATTTCATCTTGTTCGTCAATGAGCGGAGGGAAATTGACGTTTCAAACTGGAGTAATGTTTGCCTTGAAGGTCCTTCTTAAAACTTGCAAGAAACGCCTCCAAATCCTCCTCTTCACACTTCTTATTGAACACCTCAAAAGCATCTTCATGTTGTTTCTTGCGCATCTCGTAGGCTTGGCGATGTTCCCCCGGTACTTCATCAAGATTGGGCTTAAAGATGTTATCATCATCAACTTCTAAGGGCTTGGGGAGATTAGACATGGTTGATGATGATTCTTGATCTTTTTTCCCCAGTGGAGTCGCCAAAAAGAGTGTTCGCACATGAACATGTCATCGTGTACCCTCGACACTAGGGGTGATGCACCGCAACTCACGTCGAAGGAGACTCAACCGAAAGCGCCATACCAAGGCAATTCGGAAGACGCTTTTATAGACCCGAAGCCCCGCTTGTCTGGTAGGGACCTCGTCAGGGCTCGTGGCGGCTATGGAATGCTCCTGGTCGATTCACTCGCCCCAAGAGCCTCGTGGATCCGCAGCCCTCCATCATGAAGAACTAGCAAAGAACGAGAAGAAAGATACAAGGGATAGAGATAAAAGTAAAGGTAAAAGTAGTAGGTATGTTGTTAGATTGTGTGTTGTTTTTTCAATCGACCATCGCCCCTCATGTATATAAGAGGTGGCTGGACTTTCCGTGCAAGGAAAAGTTAGAATTTACGTCCAAAACCTTAATTATGTCCAATTCAGACTGTTTGGTCCGAATTTTCCAAAACTGTTCAGTCTAAAAATTGTCTGCACCTTGTTGGTCATTTTCGGGGTAGTAAACCACCTCGGATCAAAATAACATAAGAAGAACATTAAATATTTTCTATGAGGCGAACAATTTTCATGTTGAACGTTTTTCAGTTCGAGGCCATCTTCAGGGTCGAATCGCTCGTGCAAAACAGATTATTACTCATGCTGCCCATCAGACATCATGTTTGATGGGGCACGCCACTTTTGGGTCGTGATAGGGCCACACTCAAGTGGCTCCACTACTAGGAAAAGGGCTATAGATGATATGGCCACTAATCGCGCACCAGCCATGTGGTGCGCCATTAGTATATACTAATGGCGCACCATGTGTCGGTGCACCATTAGTAACAACTTTTTTTACAGACATACTAATGGCGCACGGTGGCACAGTGCGCCACTACTAGTTTAACTAGTAATGGCGCACCTCCAACTCAGTGCGCCAGTACTATTTTTTTTTGCACAACTACTAATGGCGCAGCAGTCATCAATGCGCCATTAGTAACACTGGTTACTAATGGCGCATTGATGACTGGTGCGTCATTAGTAAAGTGGGACCAGCTAGATATTTTGGACAGCCACACCTACACACTCACTTTCCCCACTTCATTCTCTCCACCTCCTCCTCCAAGGTTGTGTCGGCTGCCTCCTCCTCCTCGCCTCATTTGCACCATAGATTCATCAGAATTAAGTGGTTAAATTACCTTTTTTATGGGTAAGTAAAGGGGAAAGCTATCTTTATGTTGTAGATCATTTTTTCTCCCTCGAGCTCCAACAACCATGCACATGCACTTTTTATGGCCTAGCTAGATCTATGTATGTTTGTGGTGTTGCATATGTTTGTGGTGTTGCATATATGTTTGTGTTTACAGGTACCGATATTTGAAATGCGATAGTTGCTAATATTTTTCTGAAATGTTGATTCATTTCCGTTTCGGCGAGAATTTTGGCACTATGCATTCTTTTTGGTCCTATTTTTAGGGAAAGTCATGCCAAATTTTTTCTTGGTTCTAAAATATCGTTTTGCTCTACCCCGCAGGCTACCATGGTCCGCACGATGACCGTAGGCATCATGAATAGGTTTTTGAGCTCTGCGAAGGCCGAGATGCTTCAAAAGAACGAGACGGAGATAACCATATCGAAGATGCAAGCTGAAGAGCCTTATTGCAGACCCGGATTCCGGGCATGAGCGGGACCACCTGCTCTTGCGAGGTTTCATGGATGGCTATCGGTGGCAAGGTGATGAAGATGACTATGAATTAGTCCATGACCGGGAAAGAAATGAGGAAGGGCAGCAAGACAACCACCGCGGCGAGGTCGGGCGAGAAGACGTAGAATCTCTAGGACATGATCACGACGGTGATGTTGTACACAGTCATCATGTAGAAGATGCCGGACATGATGATGAGGAAGATCAAGACGAAGGGTATGATCATGATCTAGATGAAGATGCCGGAGCAGACGACGATGGAGGCTGGGTGCAGGACCCTCATATTCAAGAGCTGCTTCTCAAGCAGACGGATAATGCAAGAGCTGCCGCACGAGAGAAAGCCAAGCTGTATCAACTGGAGATAGACGCGGTTACTCCATTGTATGAAGGATGCAGGCCCGAGGATACCCGCCTGAAAGTAACGCTCATGGATCTGGAGATGAAGGTAAATCACAAAATGACCGACGCATGCTTCGACAAGAACATGTCATTCTGGCACAAACGTCTTCCCAAGGGGAACAAGTGCCCGACCAGTTTTGAGGAGGCGAAGAAAATCGTGTGTCCTCTGGATTTACCGCACGTGAAATACCATGTATGCATGAACAATTGCATCATTTATCGGGACGAGCACGCGGAGTCTACCATATGTCCGGTGTGTGGCGTCACTCGATACAAGAAGCGGAAGAAAGCTCCTCGAAAAGTGGTGTGGTACTTTCCGATCACTCCTCGTCTGCAGCGGTATTTCACGGACCCTAAGGTAGCAAAGCTCCTGCGTTGGCACGCGGATAGGGAGGAGAAGAAGCGAGAAGATGACGGAAATGATCCGGAGATAAATAAAAAAGACAAGATGCTGAGTCACCCTAAGGATGCGAGCCAGTGGCAAGCATTGAACTTCGAATACCTAGAATTTGGGAACGATCCAAGGAACATCGTGCTGGGCGCAAGCACCGATGGAGTCAATCTATTTGGCAGCCAGAGAAGCACACATAGCACCTACCCTGTGTTTGTGTGGATGTACAACCTTCCCCCCCTGGTTGTGCATGAAGAGGAAGTACATTCACATGAGTATGCTAATTGAAGGGACGAAACAACCAGGGAACGACATCAATCTGTATCTAGGGCTGTTGAAAGAGGAGCTAGACACGCTATGGAAAACGCCAGCCAATAAGTGGGACGCCGCAGAGAAAGAATATTTCCCTATGAGAGCCGCACTGCTTACGGCGGTGCACGACTATCTCAGTTACGGATATGTCGCGGGGCTGGTGGTCCACGGATTTTCTAGATGTGTTAGGTGCATGGATGACACAACGTATTGCCAGCTAGATAGAGATCCTGGGTCTTCCAAATCCGTGTTCATGGGACATCGAAGGTGGCTTCGCGAAGATGACTCATGGAGGAAACGCAAGGATCTGTTCAATGGGGAAACCGAACCCCGAAGACGCCCGTGTACAAGGAGCGGCGAGGAAATAGACGAGCTGTTGATAAATTGGAAAGATTGCCCACTGCCGGGAAAGAAGCAATAGGCGCCAGAGCCGGGAAAGAAGTGAAAGGCGCCAGAGCCGCTAATGAAGGTATGGAAAACGAGGTCTGTTTTCTGGGACTTGATGTACTGGAAGATCCACCATGTGCCTCACAGCCTTGATGTCATGCATATCACGAAGAACGTATGCGAGAGTCTGCTTGGTACCCTGCTCAACATGCCAGAGAGGACCAAAGATGGGCCGAAAGCAAGGGCAGACCTGAAATCAATGGGCATCAGGCAGGAGCTTCACGCTAATGATGATGATGATGATCATGAGGCGAAGCAGGACACGGAAAGTCGTCGCAAAGGCGAAAAGGCCAAGAAGACCGGAAATGACTACCCTCCCGCGTGCTTCACTCTAAGTCAGGATGAGATCGAGCAATTTTTCACCTGCCTCGTAGGAGTAAAACTTCCTTACGGTTACGCGGGGAAGATAAGCAGATACCTAGACCCAGTGAAGTAGAAGTTCAGCGGGATGAAGTCTCATGACTGTCACATGCTGATCACGCAGATACTTCCAGTTGCAATCCGTGGGATCATGGACGCGCACGTTCGTGAAACGCTATTTGTCCTATGTAACTTTTTCGACATCATCTCTCGGAAGTCGGTTTGCGTGAGGCAACTCAGAAGGCTACAGGAAGAGATCGTGGTGATACTATGCGAGCTTGAGATGTACTTCCTGCCCGCATTCTTCGACGTTATGGTGCATCTGCTGGTCCATATCGTGGAGGATATCATCCAACTCGGGCCGATGTTCCTGCACAGCATGATGCCGTTCGAAAGGATGAATGGTGTCATTAAAGGATACATTCGCAACATGTCACGTCTAGAGGGAAGCATAGCCAGGGGCTTTCTGACCGAAGAGTGCATCTCCTACTGCACGAATTATCTAGGCATCGAGAACCCCGTTGGTCTGCCCGTCAACAGGCACCTCGGCAAGATCGCTGGATGGGGTCACCGCGAGGGTCGCCGCAAAATGCATGTCGACTTCGAGGGTCGACTCGCCGACTTTGAAAGAGGAAACCTAGTCGCGCTACAACACATAGACGTGATCGATCCTTGGGTGGTAGAGCACAAAACCTTTATTGAGAAGACGTACAATGACCGAGGCTAACAGAGGACGGACGGAGATATAATCAAAGAGCATAACTCATGTTTCACGCGTTGGTTCAAGGAGAAGCTTCTGTTGTACCCTTTACATGAGGATTCTTCCGCAGAAGAAAATCTCATATTTGCCTTGTCACAGTGCGCCGAGCACAACCTGATGACCTATGGGGTGTACGATATCAACGGGTACACGTTCTACACCGAGGACAAGGACATGAAGAGCGATGGTTATCAGAACTCCGGGGTAACGATGGAATCCTACACAGGTAATGACAAGGACAGATACTACGGAAGGATCAAAGAGATCTGGGAGCTGAGCTACACTGGAGAGAAGGTCCCGATGTTCCGTGTCAGATGGGCCAAGAGCGTCCTAAAAGAAGACCGGTATTTCACCACCATGGTTATACCCGAAGAAAAATCCAAGACCGTGGGCGCAAACGTCACCGCGAAAAATGAGCCATGGGTACTGGCTTCCCAAGTGGACCAATGCTTCTTCATTACCAACCCGTCAAAGCCCAGTCGTGTTGTAGTGAGAGAGGCAAAAGGAAGATCATCGTAATGGATGGAGTCGCCAATGAGAAAGACTTCGACAAGTACGGCGACCTGAAGATTGAACATGACGACGACGATGAAGTGCCATACACCACAAGAAGAAGCAGGACCACCCTACCTAAAGGACGTCCGTTCAAGAGAAGAACTCCATTTGCGAAAAAGAAGGGCAAGAAGATTGTGAACAGATAGCTAGCTAAGATTGATTATATTTATATTTTAGCCTTCATTTCTCGATTGTATTTCGACATATTCATAAATGTTTTTTCATGGGCACTTTCTTAATTCATGAATATTTTTTCAAATTTGATGATATTTTTTCATATTCATAAATGTTTTGCCAATTCACAAATGAAGGCAACTAAAAATCCAAAAAAAAGACTAGTTGTGCTTGGTTATATGTTACTCCCAAAAGCATATAAAGTTTGTCAAATTTGGAGCTATGGATATTTAGTAATGATTTAAATAAGTTTGGACATATGTAAACACAAATAAATATCAAACAACATTTTAAATGTTGTTAACATGGCAACAAACTGCATATTATTTTTCTACATGAAATTCTCAGCATCTAGCATATGTGACATGTTATATTTGGATGCATGGATAAAAAGATATGTGCAAAGAAAAAAATGCATATAAAATTGGGGATCCTGGGAATCGAACCCAGGACCTCTTAATGTGAGAGCTACGTGCTGACCAGTCGAGCTACTAGATGGGGTTTGATGTTGATGAGGTTTGGTGAAAGATAACCTGTTGGCTCGAACAGAAATAAAAAAATACTAATGGCGCACCAGGGGGGAGGTGCGCCATTAGTATAGATGTACTTATGGCGCACCAAGGGGAGGTGCGCCATTAGTATTCTGCCCCCATCCAAACTTCGTCCCCCACTCCACCTATTCCCTCTCTCCCTCGCCCTCGCCCAGATCGATCCCCTTCCCCTCTCCCTCGCGCACTACCCCAATGGGTTTCCCCGACACCGCCACCCCCACGCCACCCCCGCCGTACTCCACCCCTGCCGCCCCCACGCCCCCGCACCCCCCACCACCGC
>LR738712.1:279026317-279089062 GCA_902687465.1 Secale cereale
CCCCACCACCCGCCACGCGCCGCCCCCTCCACTCTCTCCGCTCGCCGTCGTCGCCTTCGCGCGGGGAGGACGTCCAGGAGCTTCGTGCCAGCCGGCTTCTTCAAGTTCACCAGGAGAGGAGGCCCCACGTCCACCAGGAGAGGAGGCCCGCGACCTACCCGCCGTCTATCCCCGCCTCCCCCAAGCTCGCCGTCTCCGCCCTCCGTCGTCTCCGCTCCGGCCACCACTGCCTCGGGTAACCCTCCTTCCTCTACCTCTCTTCTCCTCTCTTCCTCCTCTCCTTCCTCCCGGCCATGCCCTCTTCTTCTCTCTTTTGCTAGGTTTAGGTCAAATCCCTCTCGAATTTAGGTCAAATTAGGTTCAAATTAGGTCAAATTAAGAATTGCCAACTTGACATAATGGTTTTGAAATTGTCTGATTTGATCTGATGTTTAGATCTACTGACGGATGTGAAGTGTGGTACTGCCTATACAGATTCTGTTGTGCCTAGCAGTTAAAGTAGAAGACATTTGCGTGATTTAGACTGTGTTTGATAGGAAAGCATTGAAAAACTAAAGTATTGGAAAACTGCAATAATTTAACTTGTAGGCACAAGATACCGTAGTTTTGACATTACAAAGAATTTTGAAGTATTGGGAAAACTACGGACCTGTTTGGCTAAAGCTTGCAGACAGGCTCATTGCTAGCTAGCTAGACCTTGCGAGCTGGTGAAGGGCCATGCACAAACTAGTACAACCATGTATACTAGTTGAACAACCAATCTGAATGCACGTAATTAAAATGGAGTAGTTATCAAAATACTCGCCAACACATGCAATAAGGACCTGACTAGTCCATCCCAACCTGACAACTCCATACATATCAAAATGAAACAAAATCCCAACACACCTTCACTAGATGAGGATCTGGTAATGTAGGAGATTGGGATTAGATGACTTCCGATTGGCGGTGGCTGGTTGGGAGCGAGTCACGCTCGTTCTTTCCGTGTTCTCAGTTTTTAAAAAAGAGGTTGGAGGTTCTTTTTTATTTACATAGAAAATACCAAGGTTTTGGGCAAACTGTAGTATTAATCTTGTAGTTTTTTGTGGCTGTCAAACAGCTCGCTGTAATTAAAACCATGGTATTCTAAAAAATTGTAGTATTCTCAAAATACATAGAAAATACTGAGTTATGAAATGAGGCCTTAGTCTGCAGTAATATATTGTATTAGTTATGCATTCCTCCTTTATCACGGCAGTAATATATTGATATTCCCTGCCCTCTATTGTTTTCACAAAATATCTAGAATTAATCGGCAGTGTAGTTGTTGACAATCTTGTTAATGGTGACATACTTAGCACATGATGGGCATATGCTCTTGCATAGAAGTTGTGATAATGTAGGAAGTGAACAAGAAGCCTTCTTTTAATTACGGCAATAATATATTGATGTCCCCTGATGACTCGGATACATTATAGCTTTCTTTTCTTATTCATTTTCTTGACCGCGGATACATCTTCTTACACTTAATTAACAAAACTGCCTATATGTTTCTCCATACATCTGGGATGCAATTAGATCGATATTTAGGAAAGTTATGGTCATTTTTCGACCCTCTGATACCCTTATACGACAGCAGAGTATGTATGTTCAGCTTGGTTCAGGCCACTTGTTCTTATCAGTTGATGCCACTTAATTGACACCAAAGCTACAGCAGTTGGGTAGAGCAAGTGTTTGTCTCTCTTATATATTTTTTGTCTCTTTTATATTTCATAAATAATAAGGCCACGCATACATTTATTTTTTGTTTGTTGAAGGGAATGCAAATCTGGCTAATTTTATTGAGATGATACAGCAGGTGTTTCTCTTATATATGTGTTGTTATTAACAGTGGGTAATTAACCTAACTATTCATTTTTCCTTAGGTTAATATAAAAATGTCCAGTGGGAACATATAAATTCCTTTTACCTACTGTCTTGTATATATATTTGAAAATGATTGCTGCTAGATGTTAATTTGCTGGTACTAGCTAGAATTTGGCACTGAAAAGCAAAAGCAAAAGCTAATTAACTGCTGGGTAATAGCACTGGTACTAGCTAGCTAGAATATGTATTGTTATTAACAGTGGGTAATTAACCTAATTAACTGCTGGTACTAGCTAGAATTTGACACTGAAAAGCAAAAGCTACAATTAACTGCTGGTATTAGACATGCTTGACATTATATATCTGTTTGTCTGGTTCTTGTTTTGGTAGTAGTAGTTTGCTTTGCTTATCCATGAGTATCAGTCAATTGGTGAACCTGGAGCAGCTTTTTGCAGGTACCCCGAGAGGCCCTTGAGTTTGCTGGAATGTCGATTAACTTCTGTTCCGGCAAATTCAGGTACTCCATATGTCCTATTTTCAGCAAAGGTCATGTTAAAATTTTCCGTGAATTTTAGCATGACTTTGCCAAAAATAGGACATATGGGGTACTTGTGACTAATGCATGGGCCGGGGTATCTTAGTACCTAATTAAGTAGGATCAACTGCCCCTTTATTCTTGCTGCATTAAACCATAGGCAGCAATAGAGCCAAGTGATTAGGCCCAACTTAGAATTCTCCTTCCCATCTTAGCTTTCAGGATGCCTCGGTGTCGACAAACCATAAATTATAAAACCTTGGCTTTTAGGGTGCCTCGGTGTCGATAAAAACCAAAATGATGAAAGCTTAGGCTTTTAGGGTGCCTCGGTGTCGAGAAACCCTAAATGATAAAAGCCTAGCTTTTAGGATGCCTCGGTGTCGACAAACCCTAAATGATGAGACCATGATCTTGTTCCTTGACAATAACCAACTTTTTGACCAAACTTTTTTCCTATTTAGAGAGAAACATGGCCCACAACAGTGAGGCCGGCGGTTCAGGCGGCAAGGGAGCACCATCTTCTGGGAGCTGTCCCAGGAGATGGCGGAACAACCTCACTTATATGAGGACGCCGCGAAAGACACCAATCCTGACACCACTGATGGTGCCGCCGAGGATGACCCCACTGATGGTGCCGTCGGGGATGACACCACTGATGGTGCTGCCGAGGATGCCACCACTGATGATGGCGGCGCACACATAGATGGCAGCCAACCGAAGAGGCAACGGAAGGACTGGCGCCCGACCGTGCTCCACACCGTCAAGGAGGAATTTACTGAAGTGGACTCCGACGGGAATCCAACGGTGCCCAAACAAATAGTCAAGGGGTACTCGGTTCAGCTCGGGTGCATTCTCCGGAGCACCATCTCGATCAACACCGAGAATCTAAGGCATAAGGACCGAGGGAATTTGCGCAACCTCCTCTTCACGAAGCTGCACGAATGATACAAGTTCCCCGCTGAATTTGAAAACACAAGCCTCACATGGAATAAAGTGAACAATGCAGCCCTCACGAGGATGAGCACGGCCCTGTCTACTTGGAAAAGCACAGTGAAGAGAATGATTGACAAAGGTTTTAGTTATGAGAAGATCAAGGAGAAAAATCCTTCGATCATTGAAGATGACTACAAGGAGTTCAAGATCAAGTGCGAGAGAACCGCAACCTCCGAATCAAGTCAGTGGGGGAAAGAAATGTGGCAGTTGAACTTAGGGGAGCACACATTCGGTCCCGGGGGTTACAGATTGGCGGAGCCTATATGGGACAAGGAGGACGCGGAGCGTGCAGAGCAAGGCCTACCGCCCCTCTTCGATAAATACGGTGACAAGTAGACCAGGAACTTTGTCAGGGCCCGGTACAAGGAGGACCCGGTAACAAAGGAGCTCACCACGGATCCGAAGACAAGGGCCCTTGAGCTTGTTCTAGTAAGGAATACACTCCTGCGTAATTAGCTCCATATGGTTGCATTCTAATTAATGAAGCCATATTTCTAAATGGTTCACATTCCTTCCACAGGCGACTGAAAGCAGTAGCGTGGGGTCGACTCAGAGCACCCCATGGGACACCACTCTAAATAGGGTGTTCAATGTAATGAAAAAAAGGATAAGCTCAGTAAGCCGTCGTTAGCTGGTCGTGTGGCCGGCAAAGGCTTGTCCACAAAATGGTCGTCATACTATAACGTTGGTGGGCGAAAGGAGAAAAAGACCAGCTCGGAAAGCTAGGCACATGAGGTTCAAGAACCCAATGCACAAGTGGCGCGGATTCAGGAGATTGTCCAAGAGCAAGTGCAACAACAACTGGGATCGACGCTCACCGGCATTATGCCTACCTTGATTCAGGGGCTGACGACGTGGATTGCGGGCGGCCAACAGGGGCCGCCCCCGATTCCCAGCTTCACGGCCAACAACTCGCAGAACGCGCAGGCGGGGCCATTGGTGTCTCCGGCGGAGGCGGCATTGGTGTCTTCAACGCTGGCACGAGCATTGGACCTTAATGCACCCGGGTGTACGTCGGCCGGCACCTCTGCAGCAAGCAGCCCCTCCGTCAATTGCACGCCCGCCGTTGGCGGTGCCTCGACATTAGCCGAGCTCGACGCCATCATCACGATAACTAATTAAGCCTCTCGGCCGAGGACTTCATCTCCTTGCCTTTGACTGGGCATCCCTGACGCCCTACATGTTTTCGCAAGGCGCCGCCGACGTTCCATGCACTCTCCCGCACTTTGTGAACGATGAGTTGGTCAATGTCGCCAAGGGCAGAATCGTTCAACCAGGCAACCACATGTTCCACGGTAATCCGATGCCACCCACCGTGTATAGGGTTCAACTGGTTCGGGCGCTGCCAGGCTGCGACGAGTTGTTACCTCCGATTCGACCCGCCGGGGCTGACGAAGATGATGTGATGACCCTCAATGCCTGCCTAAGCTGGCCCCTGCTTTGGCCAAGAGCCAGATTCGTTTGGGGGCGGGGACACCACTCCAAAGACAACACCGCCAGTCTTGTCGGTGCCAAGCCATGGCAAGACCGCCGCAACGCTGCCGGACATCCCTATGGCACAGGATCCGAACATGCATATGGCACAGTATCCGGACGACGACAACGACAACGACGACGGTACATTTGCCAGCATCGATAAGTACTTTGCCGATCATGGGTACGATGGCGAATTCATAGGGCCTCCTTCTCAAGAACCCAACCCTACAAAAGACGATCGCGATCTAGCTGGTACTGCGGAGAAACCAAGTTACAACAGGTGTCGTCTGGCATTCAGTTCTCAGGAGACGCCTCCAGCTGCCGACTTCACCGAGCCTCAGATAGCCGAGGTGCAAAATATTATCAGCCCCAACACAGTCAAGAAGGCGGTCTGTGAGCAGAACTCGGTCCCATTACAGGAGAAGAAGAAGGCACGGAAAAGAAAGAGTAACAAGTGTGCGAGCCAACCGGCACCGAGTACGATCCGTGCTCAGGACAGGCCACCTTCACCTAAGGATATAATGAGGAGGGTGCATGTGGCGGGTAGGCCAATGCTACCGACTAATATGCTCAATGCTACAATAGGTGCTATGTGGAGTCTGCATGACAGTGTTCTTTCTTTGGAGAAGCGGCGTCTCAGAGAGAAGGATGTGGCATACCCGGTTTTCGCGGCCAAGGTGCCAGAGGGCAAGGGCTTCGGGGGTACGATCGTCCTGTGGTTTGATGACATCTTCGCTATGTTTCACCTTCATCCGCTGCACTACACCTTTGTTCGGCTATTTTCGCTGAGTATGGAGATGCGGATCATTAGAGACAAGACCCCGGACATCGTGATACTCGACCCCTTCTACATGCGTGCCAAGATCTTGGGCAGCGCTGGGGACCGGCAAGTCGCGAGTTCTTACCTCGAAGGCGTCATTCTGGCAAACCGAGATAAGGATAACTTTCTCGTGCCTTACTTTCCCGAGTAAGTCGTCCCCTCAACAGCCCCGTAACATATGATTTCTTAGATTTCGACCGTTTTCTTTTAACATTCCGTGTTTTGTGCAGTGACACACATTGCACACTCATCCTCCTAAGCCTGAAATATTCCATGGCCACGTATTTCGACTCGGACCGTCAGTCGAACGTATACTACACAAATGTCAAGAAAGTTCTTGATGATGTTCTCCCCGGCTATGCCAAATCGGGAGGCACCTTCACCAGGACAGTTCGTAAGTACGACAAGCACGTGTTCGCCCACAATACGACATTCTGTTGCGTCAAGCAGCCGCCTGGCGGTCAGAAGGGTGCCTACTACGCCATCCATCACATGCAGGCCATCGTACGGGACCATCATCACCTTCTGCTACCAGATAAACTCAAAGATTGGGCCGCGAGCTTGTCGGCAATCCAGAACGCGGACATCAGACAAGAATTCTTTCGCATCCAGTCGGAGTTTGCGGAAATCATCCATCAAGATGTCCTTCGTACCTCGGGGCAGTTCTACCTTAGAAATCAACCGTCCAACAGTGACATACACACAATGCTACAATTGCAGGCTGACAACGCCCGTGATTTCATGACTCCCACGATAGACGGCGGCTTCATCCACGCTTCGGTCCCTTGAGTCGATTCGAAATTAGTGATGCTATGTCTAGTTCTAAAACATCGATTGGCTCAAGTTGTAATTAAACTTTAATGAACTTGTATGTCTCTTTGGTTTGAACAGTCGTTCAACTTAGATGTAATCGATGCTATTAATGTCTTGCTTTTCTCTTCCGATCCTTTTGTTGCATACTTATATAGTGCTTATGTATTGTCTGTGAATTGGTACTAACGTTTCATTTGGCTAGTGCATAGCGATGCCGTCGTATGTCGTGTACAAGGGTAAGGTTCCCGGAGTCTACGACGACTGGGAGGAGTGTCGGAGACAGGTTCACCGTTTCAGCGGTAACAGTTACAAAGGGTACACCACTAGGGCGGAGGCGGAATCTAGATAGGCGCGCTATCTAGCGGGAGAGGGGAGAGAGCATTGGAGGAACCGGATGAAGACGAGTTTCATCGCGATGATGCTCATCGTGATGACCGCATCTCTCTTCTGTGTGATGGTAGTTTAGATGATCGATATCAACTTGTAATGTGAAGACAAACTCGCTACTCGCGGTCTCGAGACTTGTAATATAATGTTCTATCTTTGTTCGGTCTTTTGAATTCGGAGACTAATATGATGAATTGTATTCGGAGACTAATATGATGAATTGTATTCAGAGACTAATATGATGAATTGTATTCGGAGACTAACCTTCTATTGTATTCGATGAATCTGGTGTTGCTTTCTGGTGTTGTCTAAATTTTGTCCAATAATATATTTTGTATCCTGTGAAAATACCAGAGAAGAAAAAAAATCCCTAATATTCATACTAGTGGCGCATGGTGATGTAAAAAAACTTCTCAATCCGAGATCATATGTAAAAGTTAGAGCACTACTAGGAAAAGGCATGCTAGTGGCGCACCACTTTTGCCTACTAATGGCGCACTAGTGGTGCACCACTAGCACCACGCCATTAGATTTTTTTACTAATGGCGCACCCCTGGTGCGCCATTAGTATGCCAAAGCACATGGGTGCATATGGCCCCCTGGGAGGCATACTAATGGAGCACAGAGGTACATACTAATGGCGCACTGCCTGGTGCGCCATTAGTGAACCAGATACTAATGGCGCACCAGGGGTGCGCCATTAGTAAAAAAATCTAATGGCGTGGTGCTAGTGGTGCACCACTAGTGCGCCATTAGTAGGCAAAAGTGGTGCGCCACTAGCATGCCTTTTCCTAGTAGTGCTCTAACTTTTACATATGATCTCGGATTGAGAAGTTTTTTTATATCAAAATCAATTGTTTCAACGAGGCAAAGACAATTCATGTTGAAAGTTTTCTTATTTGAGTTCGTCCTTAAGGCGTAATTGGCAGAACAGTGCTCTTGATTCAAAATTTGAGTATTTCGAACACAACTTCGGCCTTCGATATGAGATCGGACGGCATTGGCCTAAACTTCAAAGATGTTCATGTCCACAATACAAAACTTTTTCATGTAGATCACTTCTCCATTTGAGAAAATCTAAATTGCATTTTGTACCATGGAAAAATCTGGTGTCAATAGAAAGTTGTCATCATGATTTTAATGCTCAAATTGATCATGCCAATCAAGTGTCTCATGATAGTTATTCTATTGACTTTGCTCCCACTACTATTCATGAAAATAAATTTCCTTAAGTGCAGAGTAATAAAATTTATATGCTTATGCATCATGAAAAGAGTCTTTTATGTGATAGTTATATTGTTAAATTCGTTCATGATGCTCACAAAATCCCTATGTATAAGAAGTGGGATAGGCTTAAATGTGCTTTCCATGTGATTCATGATGTCATGATGCTCTCTTGCATGTGTCAATTCATATCTTTTATGTGAGCATCATTGAAATCACCATGACTAGCTAAAATGCATTAAAGAAAAACACCTGTTGGGAGACAACCCAACATTTACCCCTACTATTTTGGTGTGTTAAGATGACTAAGCTACTATAGTAATCATGTTTTATAGATCTTGTTTGAATAAAGGGCCAAGTAAAGCCTTTGGGATAGTGTAGATGATAGTTGACTTTATTCTGTGAAAAACATAAAGTTTTGCGTCCAGTGCTGAAAATTCTATAAATTACTGGAACGTGGTAATTTTCTGAAATTTTTACACATGATTTATATACAAATTGTCTATGTTATCCTAAAGTTATAGAATTTTTAGAGTTGCAGAAGTATGATCAATGTCCATATCATTACAAATTGTTCTGTTTTTGATAGATTCTGTTTTGAATGCATAATTTGCTTCCTTTCTAGTTTCTATGGATTATATTCATCAATATAAATTGAAGAAATGATATGGTACATTAGGCACTATGTGACAACAATTATGAATTTTGTCTTTGACATTACCAAAGTGAATGAATTGCTCTTTATCATACTAACATATCTCACAATGTTCCGTTAAGTTTTGTGTGATTGAAGTTTTTAAGTTTTAGGTGATATATAAATTTGAGGATAGTAAGGAGTGGAATGATCCTAAGCTTGGGAATTCCCAAGGCGCCCCAAGGTCATATTCAAGGAATAGTCAAGCAACTAATCTTGGGGATGCCCAAGAAGGCATACCCTCTCGTCTTCAACAATACCGGTAACCTTACCTGGAGCTATATTTTTACACGTCACATGATATGTGTTTTGCTTGGAGCATCATTTTAATTTATTAGGATTTTCTTGATGTTATTTATAATAATGTTTTGTGTCTTTTATTTCAATAAAAATGTCAAGTATATCCTTTACCATGCTTATTTTGCAAGTCCACATGTTGTTGTTTGAAAACAGAAAGTTTATCACTGTTGCAAAAATTCCCCAGAATGTGATAAAATGTTGAAAATTTTCGCATAATAAGATATGATAAATTTTCTACAGTCTGGTAAATTTCTAGATATTTTGAGTTAGAGAAGTATGAATCTTCTTGCATTCTTTATAGATTGTTCTGTTTAGATATATTGTTGTTATGAATGCATTGTCGGCATATGTTTGCTTGTTTAATGATTCTATTTGAGGATATGAGTATTAAATATGAAAAGTAATTTAGTATGCAATGTTAAATTATAATTTTAGTGATTTGTCATAGTAGAAAATGGTAAGGTTTTGACCTGATTTATACTAACTTATCTCACCAGTTCTTGTTGAGTTTAGTGTGGATGAAGTTTTTGAGATTTAGGGAAACAGTGATATGACAAGAATTAAGGATACAAAATAGCTCAATCTTGGGGATTCCCAAGGCATCCCAAGATAATATTCTGAGAAGTCTCAAGCATCCAATCTTGGGGATGCCTCGGTAGGCAGCCCACCTTTCTTCATCGACAATTATCGGTTAGCCTCGGTTGATCCTAAGGTTTTTCTTCTTCACATGATATGTGCTATTCTTGAAATATAATTTTATTTTGGTTGGCTTGCTATTTTAATAATATACTTAGATTTGAAAGTTTCTATATGAGAAAGTGTCCTCAAATAGCTACCCCTTTACTAAACTACTCGCTTGATCTTCACTTATCTCTTTTTGGAGTAGTTTTACAATCACTCTCATGCTTCACATATATTATTCTGAGAGTTGATAATAATGATGACATTTTGCACAAGCTATGAAATTGGTCCTAATATGATGCTTATCCAATAAGGATATAACAAAAACTTTCGTGTAGATCACTGAATATGATAAGTTTGATTCCTTGCAATAGTTTTGCGGTATGGAGATAGTAATATGTGAGTCATGTTAGTGAGTAATTGTGGTTTAGTAAGAATATTGGTGTTAAGGTTTGTGATTCTCTATGCATGCACATTAAGTCAATAGTTATGCAACAAAGTTATATCCACCTTGTGGTGCATTATTCGGTGTTAGTTATAATTAATGTTTGTTTATGACTGTTTTCGTTCCTTGGTTGGGAACTTCTCAACCTAGTTGCTAGCCTCCATTTGTACTAAGTGGGAATACTACTTGTGTATCCAACTGCCTAAAATCCAAAGTTGTGCCAAATGAGTCCACCATACATACCTATATGCGGTATTTCCATGCCGTTCCACGTAAATTTGTATGTGCCAACTCTAAATTTCAAAATGAATTTACTCTTTATGCGCCCATACAATTCACGAAGCGGCAGGGGGTGGCCAATATTTTTTCATGCTAGATGAGTTATTCTCAAGATGAGTGTTTATTCACTTGTCATTGCGAGAGCGTGTAGCAGTAATAGGGATGCCCAGTCCCGAAATTAAAAATAGATTTACTTTCTGTTGTCAAATAATAATTTTTTTGGAAAGTGTTGGTATGGAGGGCACCCGTGGATATGTCTACCATGGATTGTGAAAGAATGGTGGAAAAATGAATAAAGTTTATTTTATGTTTGGGAACCTCCTATGATGTATCTAGCGTGGAAACTATTGGGAATTACTCAGTTGTTTTCGTTGACGGGAAAAGCATGCTTCTCAAAATATTTTATCTCTCAATTTAAGCTTTGAGATCTGGCACCTCTACAAATCTCTATTTCCCTCTTTGAGGGGCCTATCTATTTTTTTATATTGATGTCTTCATGTCAAATTATAGACTATTGCTTTGAATCATTCAAGTCCAAATGTCCATGCTACAAAATACAAGAGTATAGAATGAATATGATAAGTAGCATTCCACACCAAAAATTCCATTTTCAATTGCTAGTTTATCATGATGAGTTTGATGAGAAAGAAGAATTTTTATGATGCTAGGAAAAGTGATTGAAACTATCATTGATCAAACTTGTGCACTATGCTAACATTCACACTTCATAAATTATTTTCTTTATCATTCACCTACTCGAGGAAGAGTAGGAATTAAGCTTGGGGATGCTGATACGTCTTCAACGTATTTAAAATTTATGATGTATTAATGCCATGTTTATAACAATTTTATATGGTTTTTGTATTATTTGGATGGAACTAACCCGGACTAACGCTGTTTTCAGCAGAACTACCGTGGTGTTGTTTTTTGTGCAGAAATCAAAGTTCTCCAAATGCAACGGAACTTCTTGAAGATTGCTTTGTAATAAAAGATGCACTAGAAGCTTTGTGGGAGGGTCAAAAGAGCCACAAGGTGGGCGCGACCCACAAAGGCACGCCAGCCCCCTCAGGCGCGCCCTGGTGTCATGCGGCCCACTCGAGGCCCATCTTCGCGTGATTCCAACGCCAAAAAATCCTATAAATAGAGAAACAATCAGAAATAACCCTAGATTAGAATTTCCGACGACGCAAGCCTCTGTAGCCAGGAAAAAACAATCTAGACCCTGTTCCCGCACTCAGCCGGAGTGGAAAATCATCACCGGTGAACATCTTCATCATCCCAGCGGCCACCATGGTGAGGAGGGAATAGTCCACCCTTGGGGCTGAGGGTTTTGTTGTGGTATATCCACGGTCACCTATGGGACCGGGTGGCCCCTTGCTGGTTCGGCAGGGGGACGTCGCGTTGCACAAAGTGCAGATAGACGTACATCACCACGACAGAGAGCACACAAGCAATTTAACCAGGTTCGGGCTGCCGCGAGGCGTAAGACCCTACTCCTGCTTTGGTGGACTGATAGTGGATTAGGCGAGGTGGTGCATGGTACACTTGCCCCGCAGGGTTTGCCTCAAGGCCGCAACGACTATGCGCGTATGGTGGTGTGGGTTCATCAACTTCGCAACCCCTTTCTACGGTTGCCATGGGCCTCCTTTTATAGATTAAGGGGTTACCACAGTGGCAAAGTAGTCATTATGCACTGATAAGACAGCGAACAGTGCTATCATACCTAACTCTACAAGCTAACAAGGCGCATTAAATGCACCGCTTAATGTCACATCGTTCCTTGCCCGACAAGCTTTGCCAGGCTATCCCGCCAGCGCCGTGTCCGCCTGCTTGACACATCGCAAGACTGTTGTCATCTGCGGGTTCTTCTTGTAGGAACTGGCTACCATGTGGTTAATGGCTGCCACTTAATCATCTTGTAGTTTGACACTGCATTGATTGATGACGTGGGTCGTGCTTGAGTGTTTGGTGGGGCGGCTTGGCCTCCGCGAGCCCCCATCAGGCCCTGCCCGGGCGTTTCTGATATATGTTTCGAGGATGGCTTTGCCCCTTTGAAAGTGCAACTAATCCCCGGGTGGTTTTGGTAATTAATAACAACATATATATCATTGAACTAATATTATCTTGAGAATCATTTCAGAGAAGTTCGATGATATGGGTATGGAAATGTCTGAAGAAGTGGACCCCTCAAAATGCTAAGACTAGCATTGGCAAAAGCTCAAGACTCCATTTTTGGTTTAGTGATCAAAGATCACATTGAGTCCATAGGAAAAGCCAATACTATTAAAAGGGGATGAGGTTGTGTTAATGTTCTTGTTGCTCAAGTGCTTGGTGATCTAACTCCCTCAACTATCAGCACTATTCACTACTTATCACAAACCCTAACATCTCGGTCACACCGATTTCTCCAACTCAGTCCCACCGAGATGAACCTCTTCAGTTGTTTCTCCAAACCCTAGCTTCTCGGTCAAACCGATTCTGAGTTTCGGTCTCACCGAAAAAGGGCTGCCAACCTTCTGTGATCAGTTGACATCAATTCGGAATATCCGAGTTTATATTTTCGGTCTCACCGAAATGGCAAACCCTAACCTTTGACTCACTTCGGTCTCACCGAGATGGTATTTTCGGTCCCACCGAAAATCCCAACGTTCACTATATTTGAACTTTCGGTCTAACCGAGTTTTCACTTCGGTCTGACCGAGATTTGTCAAATGTGTGTGTAACGGTTGGATTTTGTGTGGAGGCTATATATACCCCTCCACCCCCTTCTCATTCGTGAGGAGAGCCATCAGAAAGTACCACCACTTCTACCATACACTTTCTGAGAAGTGAACCACCTACCCTTGTGTTGAGATCAAGCCATTCCATTCCTACCATATGAAACTTGATCTCTAACCTTCCCAAGTTGCTTTTCACTCAAATCTTTCTTCCACCACAGCCATATCAGTGAGGAGAGTTGAGTGTTGGGGAGTTTATCACTTGAAGCACAAGAGCAAGGAGTTCATCATCATCAACACCGTCTATTACCTTTTGGGGGGTGGTGCCTCCTAGATTGGTTAGGTGTCGCTTGGGAGCCTCCGTCTTGATGATGTGGAGTTGAACCAAGAAGTTTGTAAGGGCAAGGAGATCGCCTACTTCGTGAAGATCTACCCCGAGTAAGGCTAGTCCTCCGTGGGCGTAGGCCATGATGGAATAGACAAGGTTGCTTCTTCGTGGACCCTTTGTGGGTGGAGCCCTCCGTGGACTCGCGCAGCCGTTACCCTCCGTGGGTTGAAGTCTCCATCAACGTGGATGTACGATAGCACCACCTATCGGAACCACGACAAAAATCTCCGTGTCACCAAACTGCGTTTGATCTTCTCCACCTCTCTTTTACATGTGCAATTTACTTTCCGCTGCATATACTCTAGAATTGCATGTGTAGGGTGTTACTTGATTTGATCTTGTATGTGAAACTGCCAGAAACTTTGCATGATCTAAAGGCAGATTTTTTATATTGTCAAGTAGTCTAATCACCCCCCCTCTAGACCTACTTTCGATCCTACAAGTGGTATCAGAGCTTTGGTCTCCATTGCCTTGGTTTCCATTGCATTGGACTCCATAAGCTTGGTTTCACAACCTAGGAGAGTATGGCGTCTAGTGAGGGTAATTATCGTAGAGGTCCTTACTTTGATGGTACAAATTTTGCTAGTTGGAAGCATAAAATGAAAATGCATATTCTTGGTCATAATCCTGCCGCATGGGGCATTATTTGTGTTGGCATGCAAGGTGATTTCTTTGAAGAAGGAAAAGTTCCGGATCGCGAAGCTACACCCGAAGAGTTGCGGATGTTGCAAAACAATGCTCAAGCTTGTGACATTCTCTTCAATGCTTTGTGTCCCGAAGAGTTCAACAAAATCAGCCGTCTTGAGAATGCTAAAGAGATTTGGGATACTTTGGTTGAAATGGACGAAGGTACTGAATCTGTGAAGGAATCAAAGCTAGATATTCTTCAAGGTCAACTTGACAAGTTCAAGATGAAGGATGGTGAAGGAGTCGCTGAAATGTACTCTAGGCTTGCTCTCATCACAAATGAGATTGCTGGCTTAGGAAGCGAAGAAATGACCGACCGATTCATCATTAAGAAGATTCTCAAAGCTTTGGATGGAAAGTATGACACCGTGTGCACTTTGATCCAAATGATGCCAAACTACAAGACTCTCAAGCCAACTGAAGTCATTGGAAGAATTGTTGCTCATGAAATGACACTTAAGGATAAGGAAGAGCTTCACAACAAGTCAAGTGGTGCTTACAAAGCTACAAGTGATGCTCCTACTACCTCAAGTGACAAGCTAGTTTCCAATGAAGAGATAAGCCTAATGGTCAAGAACTTCAACAAGTTCTACAAGAATAGAGGCAAAGAAAGAAGCTCAAAGTCTAGATCATATGATGGAAAGAGATCTTCTAGTCGTGATCGAAACTGCTACAATTGTGGAAGACCCGGACACTTCTCAAATGAGTGTACGGCTCCCCACAAGAGAAGAGAAGAATCTCCAAGAAGAAGAGCAAGAGATGAGTCACCTCGGAGAGAGAGGAGTAGAGATGATCGTTATGAACGAAGACCCTCTCGGAGAAGCAAGGATTCGGAGAGGAAAGACAAGTCATCAAGGAGCTACACAAGAAGAAGACATCAAGCTCATGTTGGTGAATGGGTCTCCGGCTCCGACTCTGACAGTCAATCCGATGGAAGCTATCACTCCGACTCCGACTATAGTCAAGATGAAGGTGTTGCCGGACTTGCACTCGTATCCTCCAACTCCAACTCCTACGACTTATTTGATTCACCAAACGAGGGAATTGGAAGATGCTTCATGGCTAAAGGCCCCAAGGTAACACACCCTGAATTCATTGACTTTGATAGTGATGAGGATGACTTACTTGGTGAAGATGAGCTCTTGCATGATAAATCTAGTGAGCTTAGTAATGATGAAAATGCTAGTAGTCTTTATAGTCGAGAAGAGTTGAATGACAATGCTATGAAGGAGATTGAGCGTCTAACTAAAGAACTAAACACTCTTAAGTTAGCTCATGAAACAACTCAAGAAGATCATAGAGAGCTCCTAAGATCTCATGAGAAGCTACGCTTCGAGAAGCTCACTCTAGAGCAAGAACATGAGTTTCTAAAAGCGATCAATGACGATCTTCGAAAGAAGAGTTCTTCATATCTTGCCAAACGACTTCTCTTGTCTAATTTCTTGCCACCTATTAAGACTAAGCATGACAAGCATAAGAAAAATTCTTCTTCTAGTAGTAACAATAACAATGTTAAATCAAATGTTGTTACTTCTAGTAGTTCTCTTGATTCCACTAACAATGTTTCAAGCCAAGTTACACTTGAGCAAGAAAATAGCTTATTGAAGGAAATCATAGAGAAAGGTGTCTACAAGAGTCTTGCCGGAAGCAAGAACTTTGAGGAGATTGTTCGCAAACAAGGAAGACACCGAAAGAATCAAGGGATTGGTTTTGAGCGAAAGTTCAACGCCGAAGGTGTTGAGTGGGAAGAAGGTCAATACCCTACTCCACAGTTTGTCTCACAAAAGGAGAAGTATGATCCTACTTCTTCCAATGTGGAACAAGCTCAAGATGACCTTCCACCACAAGACCACAAGCTAAAGGCCAAGGACAAGCTTCAAGAGGAGATTGATGCATTCATTGAAGCACCTCAAGCCATGGTCAAGTGGGTTCCCAAGGACACATCAAGTTCTACTTCGTCAAGCTCAACTACAATACCAAGGATTCCCATCAAGATGATGTGGATCCCAAAGAAGAAGAACTAGTAGGTTCTTGAGGGTGACTCCGCCAACAAACTTCACTCATATTCATTTTGGCAAGAACTTGTGCAATCAACTTCCACATCATGCACTTGTTCATGGAGTCACAAACCCTCTTGTTGGTAAGTCAAGGGACAAGGTAATCATTGCTTTCATGGACATTATCTTTTGTGTACTTCACTCTATGTCCATGGATATTCTTGTTTGTTCCTTGTGGGACTAACCCATGTAGGTATTGAAAGTGCCCTAATCCAAGGATAGCTCTCAACTCTTGATGATCTACATCAACATTGAGCATCCACATCTTCAACATCTACATGAAGTCTTCTACGACAACCCAAGGTTAGTTTGACCCTTTAAAAGGGGTTCTCACATCTAGGGGGAGCTTTGCTCTAAAAATTGAGCTAAAGCATCTCCAAATGATGTGAACACATAAATGCTTTATGTAAAAGTGGTAACCCCACTTGTGCTTAAACGATGAGTATGAACTATGATCAAATGTTCTCATTTGGCTCCTAAGTCAATATACTCATATATAGATGACCTAGTCATCGACAAATTGTGTGCTAGTAGCTAGAGTTTTGGTTGTGCATGTTTGACACATATTTCAGTTGCTATCTTATTGTGTGAGCATGTTGAATGCATGTTTTTATTCATTCAAGGACATCCATTTGTGGTTTTGATTGTTTTGGTTTCTTTTTCTGGCCAAATGGATGGACAAGAATGCCTAAGCACCTTTCCTAGCTATCTGTGCTATCTTGTCTCAAATTCTATTCATGCTTATATCACAACTTTGAACAAGTCTTTTTCGGACAGTCCGAGTGAGGAGCACTCGGAACCACCGATTCGTCTAAGGCTGACTTCCAAAACCTTCTAAGTTCATTTCGGTCTGACCGGCTTCTCAATCTCGGTCCAACCGAAACACTTAGATTGATCTAGGTTTCATCTCGGTGAAACCGAGTTCAAAATCTCGGTCTGACCGATATGCGTAACTGCACTGCAATTATGCATCTCGGTGACACCGAGTTTTTCAACTCGGTCCCACCGACAGCACGGGGTTATATATACTGAGGGCTGCGCGCGATCTATTCCTTTCAAACGTTTGCCCTCCAAGACCCCTGCTGCCGCCGCCCTGGTCTACGGATCGTCGCCTTCATCACCTGTGCGCCCTCGCCGCAGGTCTCCGCCGCCGTCAACGGTAATCTTCTCCGCCGTTGCCGCCGTAGAGGGACACCACCAAGTTAGGGTGTGTCCCGATCCCTTTCATGCTCCACTTCTGATTCTTGCATGATAGGACTGCCCTGATTCAATCCAAGTTTGATATGATCCCAATACATTGTTAAGATCTTCTAGTTTCGAGGAAAATTCTTAGGTTTAGGTTTCCACGGAATGCATCTCGGTGAAGCCGATTCCTGAAACTCGGACTGACCGATTTGGTCTCTGACCATTGCACTACATAGTTCGGTCTGACCGAGTTGTGAAAATCGGAATGTCCGAATTGAAGTTTCTGTGAAACCCTAAGTTTTCGGTAGGACCGAAACCCATTTCGGTCTGACCGAAAGTGGTGTGTAGGTTCTGTTGAACACTTCGGTTACACCGAAACTTGAAATCGGTTTGACCGAAATACATTCTGTGAAAACTCAAAACTAAGTTTTTAACTCATTTTTCTTGCAAAAACTTCTGCAGTTGTGATAACTCTTCCATTCTGCCTATACCTTATCTTTTCACAGGTCTTTCAGCCATGTCAGATGTCAGTGACAGCCAGAACAGGTCTGAATCACCATTTGCTGAAATCCCAGAGGCAGAAACAAGTCCTGCAAGCAGCTCTAGTGATGATGGTGAGAGGAGCACCCCTAGTGGTCTGCCTCCTGCAGCTACGAGAACCAGGAAGAAGAGAACTTCTGATGATGAGGATTCCGACTTTGTTGCTGAGGAAGTTACCTCCAAGCCCAAGAGGAATGTGGTTGCCAAAGAGCACCAAGGGCAGCAGCCAAGGAAAGGCACAAGCAAGGTAAAACAGTCTGCAGTTGCCAAGAAGCTCAACTTGGAAGAGCCTGCTCCAAGCAAGGTGAAGAAGACTTCCAAGAGGAAGAGGGTTGTTTATGCTGAACCTCAAGTTGATGCTGCTGAAGAAGAAGAAGAAGAAGCACCCCAGCCTCCTCCTCAGAAAGCTAAGTTCATGGGTGATGCTATTCGGGCTCAAGCCTCCTCCAAGCCCAAGAAGCCTGCTCCAGCTAAGGCAGCTCCAGAGAAGCCCAAGAGGACAACCAGAAGCATTCCAGCTTCTGAGAAGAACAAAGGTGAGATGCCACCTTCTGAGTCAGATGAAGAGCATGTGTTGCTCAAGCTCCGTCCCAAGTTGCCACTCCACAATGATGCTCATCCTCAAGCTGAGGACATGAAGGCAAGGAAGGACAAAGGTCTCAGGCTATGGAGACAGTCTGATCCATATGCCGTAAGAAGAAGGACTGCTGTGGACCCCAGATTCCACACCAGAGAGCAGCAGGATTTCTATGAGACAGTGCTAATGGATAAGAAGCCCATTGCTGCTGACACCAGATATGTTGACTGGAAGTACATTGACAGTAGAGAGCACCGGGACTTCTTTCCCCATGTGCATGAGAGCTTTACTGCATGTGGAGTTGCTGATTTTGTGGGTCAAGAACTGACAGCATGGAATGACGAGATGATCATGCAGTTCTATGCCACAGCCCATTTCTACCCTGATGGCAAGATCACCTGGATGACTGAAGGTCAAAGGTTTTCTTCAACTGTTGCAGAATGGGCAGAACTTCTGAACGCTCCTGTGCAGAGAGAGGACGACATTGATGTCTATGGGATTCCTAAGAAGAGTCATGATTCTATGAAGAATATGTACAAGGAGATCCCAGCTGCTGATTTGGAGGGATGGAAGCTCGGCTCAGTGTATTATCTCCAGGCAGGTCTGACCACCACTAACACTATTCTGAGGCATACTTTGATGCCTAAGTCAGGTGACCACCGGATGATACGAGGCTATTCTATCAACATGCTGCACATTCTCGATGAGAAGGCACCTTTTAAGGTGATGGACTTGATGGTAGAGACCATTAAGAGGACTGCAGCTGACCAGAAGAGGTCGTGTGGGTTTGCTCCGCAGATTCAGATGCTCATCAACGCCAAGTTTGGCACGGGAAAATTCATGTTGGATAGGAAGCACTTGCCACTGCAGCCAGAGCATGAGGACAACGTAGTTGTGATGGATGAAGAGGATCCCACCTCAGTTGAAGGGCAAGCCAAGATTGAAGCTGCAAAGAAAGCCAAAGCTGACAAAGAGGCACCAGCAGCAGCAGCTAAGCCAAAGAGCTTTGGAGATCAGATTCTTGAAGCAACCCAGAGAATTGAACAACGCCTGGCCAGCATTGAGCAATCTCAGGAGAGCCTTGAGAGGATTGTCGAGGACAAGATCCACGCTCTAGACGTGAAGCTGACTGAGATTCAGGTGTCTGTCAACAAGCTTGAGGCAGACATGGAGGAGACTAGGCAGGAGAGAGCAGAGCTTATGCAGGATGATCTAGTCCAGGACTCTCATCGCCAGACTGCTCCGATTCCCAGAGGATCCAGATCTGCAGCTATCCCAGTGACAGACTCCAGGGCTACCACTTCAGCACCAGCTACAGCTCCAGCAGTTCCTACAGCTCCAGCATCCACTCCTCCACCGCAGACATCAGCAGAGGTCTTCGCAGATGCAGCTATCTCTACACCGACATCGACCCAGACGGGAGCAGCCAGCAGAGCCCGCAGTGACGTTTAGCTCTATACCTTTTCGAACTTTTTGGTAACTTGTTGCCAAAGGGGGAGAAATTGTTATAGATCATAGGGCTTCGAGAGAGAGAGTGCTCTTTCGTCTTTTCGTTCTTTTGCCGGTTTTCCTTGAGATACATTGGTTTCTTTTGGTTCCTGAAACTTTAAGTGTGTTTGCTACTACGTTTGATGCTACCTTAATGAGTGCTTAGCCATACTATGCTTTAATGTGTGCTTATTGCTTATCCTATGCTATTCCTTATTGTATGGCTATTTACTTTTGTCTTGGTGATTAAGTGCATGTTATTCATTCTTATCATTTTGTGCGCTCCACCAAGATGTATGTGACATGGAAGAGTGACCCATAATCCTAATCGATTGTGCATTTGCATTCAAACGCAAATTTTAAATAATGCACAAATTTAGGGGGAGCTCTTGTTTATCACATACTTCTCAAAGCGACGATGTTATTCATTGATTATATCTTTTGTCGAAGCTTTGATCTATATGTTGTCATCAATTACCAAAAAGGGGGAGATTGAAAGTGCAACTAATCCCCGGGTGGTTTTGGTAATTAATAACAACATATATATCATTGAACTAATATTATCTTGAGAATCATTTCAGAGAAGTTCGATGATATGGATATGGAAATGTCTGAAGAAGTGGACCCCTCAAAATGCTAAGACAAGCATTGGCAAAAGCTCAAGACTCCATTTTTGGTTTAGTGATCAAAGATCACATTGAGTCCATAGGAAAAGCCAATACTATTAAAAGGGGATGAGGTTGTGTTAATGTTCTTGTTGCTCAAGTGCTTGGTGATCTAACTCCCTCAACTATCAGCACTATTCACTACTTAACACACACCCATAAGTAATCTCGGTCAAACCAACTCAGTCCCACCGAGATGAACCACTTCAGTTGTTTCTCCAAACCCTAGCTTCTCGGTCAAACCGATTCTGAGTTTCGGTCTCACCGAAAAAGGGCTGCCAACCTTCTGTGATCAGTTGACATCAATTCGGAATATCCGAGTTTATATTTTCGGTCTCACCGAAATGGCAAACCCTAACCTTTGACTCACTTCGGTCTCACCGAGATGGTATTTTCGGTCCCACCGAAAATCCCAACGTTCACTATATTTGAACTTTCGGTCTGACCGAGTTTTCACTTCGGTCTCACCGAGATTGGTCAAATGTGTGTGTAACGGTTGGATTTTGTGTGGAGGCTATATATACCCCTCCACCCCCTCCTCATTCGTGAGGAGAGCCATCAGAAAGTACTACCATTCCTACCATACACTTTCTGAGAAGTGAACCACCTACCCTTGTGTTGAGATCAAGCCATTCCATTCCTACCATATGAAACTTGATCTCTAGCCTTCCCAAGTTGCTTTCCACTCAAATCTTTCTTCCACCACAGCCATATCAGTGAGGAGAGTTGAGTGTTGGGGAGATTATCATTTGAAGCACAAGAGCAAGGAGTTCATCATCATCAACACCGTCTATTACCTTTTGGGGGGTGGTGCCTCCTAGATTGGTTAGGTGTCGCTTGGGAGCCTCCGTCTTGATGATGTGGAGTTGAACCAAGAAGTTTGTAAGGGCAAGGAGATCGCCTACTTCGTGAAGATCTACCCCGAGTAAGGCTAGTCCTCCGTGGGCGTAGGCCATGATGGAATAGACAAGGTTGCTTCTTCGTGGACCCTTTGTGGGTGGAGCCCTCCGTGGACTCGCGCAGCCGTTACCCTCCGTGGGTTGAAGTCTCCATCAACGTGGATGTACGATAGCACCACCTATCGGAACCACGACAAAAATCTCCGTGTCACCAAACTGCGTTTGATCTTCTCCACCTCTCTTTTACATGTGCAATTTACTTTCCGCTGCATATACTCTAGAATTGCATGTGTAGGGTGTTACTTGATTTGATCTTGTATGTGAAACTGCCAGAAACTTTGCATGATCTAAAGGCAGATTTTTTATATTGTCAAGTAGTCTAATCACCCCCCCTCTAGACCTACTTTCGATCCTACACCCTTGCCCGGCTCGCCTGCCCGGCAAGGGAGGCCCTTCTCTTGGTGATGTCTTGCTTCTCCGGCTTGGCTTTGGTCTCTCTGTTATGAGTTGGTACTTCAAATCTGTTGGTTTCTTATACTCTAACTTGGGTTGGTGCTTCAATCTTGTTCTTGAGCCTGTGCATAGTCATGGCAACGGACCCAGGGTTTGTTGCACCAACAGAAACCCCCGGGCCTGCCCCGATCGCTCTGCTGAGCGTCGTCAGTGTAGGGTCTAATAAGTGCACATGTAGGGTTGCTGAAGAGGCCATTCTCTAGAGGTCCTCCTTTTTCTTCTTCATGAGTCTTGAATCCTGGCCAGTTTCCAATTTCCCCGCGCGCTGCGTAAAGCCAACAGTGGTAGGGCCTCTCCATTTGTGCTTCCTTGCCTTGAACGGTCGTGCTTGGGAGGAGGGGGACAAGAAAGGGCATCATGGGGCACTTATCTTCTTTTTAATCTTAAACTTGTAGACGATTATCAAATTTCAATACAAATAATGTAAGCCTTTCATCCATGTTTGTGTTCTGTAATGCTTGTACTTGTATCTGCATGTCAATGAAAGAGATAAACATTGTCGGGAACACATGCATGTATATGTCCATGCAAAGGTGGAATGCCTCTTTACTATAATTAAACGAGTTTTTCCTCGGCAGGATATCCTGCCTGCACCCTTTCTGTCTGCCGGAGAACCATGTCTGTCGGGGAACAGACTGAGGTGCCAACCCCCACCCACTCCCTTTTACCTAGGGCTACTACGACTGCCCCTAGCCGAAACAATCGTTCGAGCCAAGGATGGGAGCACCCTAGTTCTAAGAGAGCGGCGAGGTTTCTGTATGCACAAGTTATAGCTCTACAGAACACTAATGGATAAAAAGGGTAGAACTTATCTGTTTTGGGTTGCCGGGGATTGCAGTGCCGCGGCATCTTCTCAACTCCTTATCGAAGCCAAGTTCGCGTCAGGAACCTGCAACTCCATGTAGAGTAGTATGAATGTTGGATGCGATCCTATCAATATGCATATGCAAATGCTCATGGAATGCATAGGTAGTGATCTTGGTTGGGGTCCCCCCTCTCAGCGCTTCTTTATTTTCACTTGCACGGGGTCATCGCCTCAGCTTTGTACAAGGGGTTACATGCTGATGAGGCAAGGCATGTATAAAAGTGTGGCTGTCACGCAGTGCCCGGCAGCCTCGCACCTTACGGGTAGTACTTACGGAGATTATCAATATTCCATGAGTTTTGCAACTGAGTGCCATCCTCGGTCCCTAGACAGACTGCGCCAGGTTTGGTGACTCATACCACCCAGTAAGGGCCTTCCCACTTTGCTGAAAACTTGTTTGTACCCTTGGAGGACTAAACGCGCCTAAGGACAAGATCACCTTCCTCAAAACACTGAGCATGAACCCAGCGTCTATGATATCGACGTAGTGCTTCCTGGTAGCGTGCAGCACGCGTAGCAGCCCAGAGACGGTTTTCCTTGAGTAGCACAGCATCGTCAAGCCAGTGTTGATCTTGCGCTACTTCATCATAGGCAAGCACTCGAGGGGACCCGTAAATGAGTTTCGTGGGGATAACTGCTTCTGCCCCGTAGACCAGTGAGAAGGGAGTCTACCTGGTAGCTCGATTAGGTGTCATTCTGAGGGACCACAGAACTACCGGAAGCTCCTCGATCCACCGCCTATCGTGCTTTTGCAGCGGATCAAAAGTTCGTCTCTTGAGTCCACGAAGCACTTCAGCGTTCGCCCTCTTAGCTTGTTAGTTGCTCCGGGGGTGTGCCACAGAAGAAAATGAGATTATGCATCCGAGGGTATGAACATATTGCATGAAAGCGTGGCTCATGAACTAGGTGCCGTTGTCAGTGATGATCCTTGTCGAAACTCCGAAACGGCGCACCAATTATTTCAACAACTTGATAGCTGACAGAGCAGTCACCTTTCTCACGGCAGTCCCATCCGGCCACTTTGTAAACTTGTCTATGGCAACGAACAAGAATTCAAAGCCCCCGATTGCTCGGGGGAAGGGGCCGAGGATATCGATCCCCCAGACCAAAAAATGGCCATGATAGAGGGATTGTTTGAAGAGCTTGTGCAGGCAGGTGTATTTTCATGGAATGGAACTAGAAGGCTTCACATTTCGTGACTAACTCAACTGCATCTTGGAGGGCTGTGGGCCAATAGAATCCTTGCCAGAATGCTTTCCCAACTAATGCACTCAATCCAATGTGGGAGTCGCACATTCCTTTGTGAATCTCAGCCAATAGTTCCTTTCCATCCTCCCGGCAAACACACTTCAATTTCACGCCAATGGGCCTCCTACTGTATAGAGTGTCATCGACTAACTGATACATACTGGCCCTCCAGGCTACTCTTTCGACTTCATCTTGATTGCCATGGAGTTCTCCGGTTTGGAGGATGTGGACAATGTGCCTAGCCCAAGTTGGAGCCTGGGGCTCGACAATGAGGACTAGCGGCACCAACTCTGCTGCGGGAGCACCAGCCTCGTTCACGGGGTCCATAGGCCTGGCTGGAGAGGGTGGTCCGGCAGGCTGTGAGGAGTTGTTTCCGACAGGGTCTCTGCCATGAGCGAATAGCTTTACCGAGGAGGCTTATCGTAGTCCAACCTTCTCCTTTTCCGGGCCATTGTGGCTGGTGATACGGAGGGTTGAGGGAGATGGAGAACTAAAGTTCCTAGTTCCGCAGGAAGCTTCTGCGCAACACACTTTGACATGTGATCAGCTATGTTGTTTTCCGCACGGGGTATGTGCTATGTTTGCAACCCATCAAAGTGCTCCTCCAATCTCCACACTTCCTCGACATATTCTTCCATCAATGGGCTTTGATAATCCTTGTTGACTTGTCTCACCACAACTTGTGAATCTCCTCGAATGATCAACTTCTTAATTCCCAATTCTACTGCAATCCTAAGACCGACAAGGAGCACTTCATACTCAGTTGTATTGTTGGTGGCTTCTTCCCGGGAAAAGTGCATCTGGATGACGTACTTCAAGTGCTCCCCGGAGGGGGCAACAAGAAGCACGTCAGCTCCTGCACCATGAAGGGAAAAAGCACCATCAAAATATATGATCCATTCTTTGGGTGATTCCTTGCCGGGGATGGCTGTCTCTGTCCTTTCCTCATCAGGGGCTGGCGTCCATTTTCAATAAACTCTGCCAATGCCCTATTCTGAATAGTTGATGTGCTCTCAAACTTCAAACCAAACCTGGACAGCTCCAATGCCCATTCCACTATTCTGCCAGTTACCTCAGGGTTGTGGAGTATACTTTGCAACGGAAAACGAGTAACAATTGTGACCTCACGGGCTTGGAAATAGTGGCGCAATTTCCTTGAGGCCATAATAAGACCAAAGATCAACTTTTGCACACCAGAGTACCTCGATCTAGCCCCCTGTAACCTTGAGCTGACGAAGTACACTGGGCGCTGCACCATTTTCTTCCTTGTCGCGTCCCTGGGGTTGTTTTTTTTTTTGCCGTACTCATTACTGTCCTAGTCCTTTTCTGACCCTGCTTTTCTCTGTTCAGTCTCTGCCTCATCCACCTCTTGCTGAGCTACCAAGGCTGCACTGACCACCTGGTTTGTTGTCGCCAAGTATAGTAACAATGGGTTCTTGGGGTTTGGGTGCAACCAAGGTGGGTACGGACGATAGGTAGACTTTTAACTCCTGTAGAGATGCATCTGCTTCCGGGGTCCACTTCATAGGCCCTGCCTTCTTCAAGACCTTGAAGAACGACAGAGCACACTCGGCAGACTTCGAGATGAATGTGGTCAGAGCGACAACGCATCCTGTCAAGCGCCTCACATCCTTAACTGTCCTTGGCGCTTTGATCTGATCAATGGCGTCGATATCATTGGGATTAGCTTCGAACCCCCGATGGGACACGAAGAATCCAAGTAGCTTGCCGGAGGGAACACCGAATACACACTTCTCTGGATTGAGCTTTAGATTGATCTTGCGCAGAGTAGCAAATCTCTCTTCCAAATCCTGGATAAGGGTGGCCTTATCCTTGGTTTTGACCATGATATGATCCATATATGCTTCTATATTTCTGTGCAGCTGTGGTTCAAAACCTATCTGGACTGCCCTTGCAAAAGTGCATTCAGCACTCTTTAGTCCGAATGGCATGCAGACAAAGCAGTACGTACCACACGGAGTGATGAATGATGTCTTCTCTTCATCTTCTTTGGACATGAAGATCTGATGATACCCGGAGTATGCATTTGGGAAGGAGAGTAAATCACATCCTGTGGTAGAATCCACAATCTGGTCGATGCGTGACAAGGGAAATGGTTCCTTTGGACAAGCCATGTTGAGGTCTGTGAAATCAATGCAAAGCCTCCACTTCCCATTAGCCTTCCAGACCACTACTAGATTTGCCAACCACGTAGGATGCAGTACTCCTTTGACTAAACCAGCTGTCTCCAACGTCTTGATCTCTTCAGCAATGAACTGCTGCCTCTCCAAGGCCTGCTTCCATACTCTCTGCTTGACGGGTCGGGCATGTGGGCAGACATCAAGGTGGTGCTCAGTTACCTCCCTGGGAACACTAGGGATATCGGATGGTTGCCAAGCAAACACATCGATATTCGCCCGCAGGAAGGCAATGAACGTGCTTTCCTATTTGTCGTCGAGGGTGGTGCTGATAGTGAAAGTACCGTCAACGCCAGCCAGCCCTGCCAGGACCTTCTTTACTTGGGGTGCAATAACCTTAGATCTCTTGATGTTGGAACACTTCGGCACTTCGTCGACGGGTTCCATGCACTCGGAGGGGCAATCTTCCCGGACTCCTTGCCGGAGGTCCTACAATCCCTCTTCTTTTCTCTGCTTTCCTTGGTGGGAACTGCTATTGCCACTGCTTCTACTGCAACTACATCCCGATACATCTTGTCCACACAAATAATTGCATCCTTCTCATCCGATGGGATAGTGAGGACCCCCAATGACCCCAAGCATTTTCAAAGTTTTGTAAGCATAGTGGGATGCTGCCATGAACTTGGCCAGGGACGGTTGTCCAATAATCCCGTTGTACGGCAGGGGGAGATCAACCACATCAACCACAATCTTCTCAGTCTGATAGTTTAGTTCTCCCCCAAACGTTACTGGCAACCAGATCTTTCACTTAGGACAACTCATGCCGAGGTTAACTCCTTGAAATGTGCTGGTGACCTCTAGCTCTTCTTCTCCTATCTGAAGCTTGCTGATAACTGCTGGGGAAATCAGATTCAACCTGGCCCCGCCATCCACTAGCATCTTTGTAACCTTGAGCTTGCGATTCTGAGGGAGACCAACAACAGCAAGAACCCTACTGAACTGGTGTGACTAGGGTGATCCTCATCGTCAAAGATTATGGGCGTGCGGGACCATTTTAGCGGTTTCCGAGCCTCTGGCACTGGTTCCACAACATTTACCTCTCGTGCCCATCGCTTGAGTTGGCGATGAGAGGTGTGCAAAGATGCACCCCATCAATGCATAGGATGTTAGTGGCCTTCTGGAATTCCTACTCACTAGTTTCCTCTTTATCCCCTCCATTACTGGCATCATCACGAATCTCCTCTTCATGGCCCATAGCGGGTTTTCCTTAGTTCCGAAAGGGTCTACCAGGACGATTTGCTTCACCATCCCGGCCCTTACCGCCAGTAGGATTCTGACCTTTGTCCTCATCACACTTATCATACTCTGCCCTTTGTTTCTTAACGAGCTGCTCAACTTGACAACACTCCTGAAGGTCGTGGCCTTTGGTCCGATAGATCTAGCAGTACGGCCCATCGCATTCCCAACTTTTTCGGCTGCAGTGGATTCCCGGCAGGCAGAGCACGCAGTAGCTTCCTTGTCGGGGGCCTCAGCCTTGGCCTTCTTACTGGTACCAGGCGTGCCCGATCCTTCCACAGTCATCACTTCCTTATCCCTCAGCTTCTTATTGCGCTTCTTGCCCTTTCTCTGGCTGGTTTATTCATCCTCATCCTCTGAATCAACATTAATGTAATCTTCTTCTTCGGGCAACTTCCTTCCTTCCTCCATCCGAGCACGTTTATCCACTAGTGTATATAGCTCTTTCACAGTCTTGGGAAACCACGCGTTCATTTTGGAACGAATGTGGCGGTTGCACACATTGGACTGGAAAGCTGCTATAACAGTTACCAGATGGATATTCGGAATGTTTCTATGAACTTTACTTAATCTCTACAAATACTTACGGAGGGGTTCTCCTTCCATCTGCTGGAGAAGCTGCAGTTTGCTGAGCCTGTCGGGCTCTTGGTGGCCACCGGTGAAGGCACCGATGTACTCGTGGCACATGTTCGCCCATGACGAAATGGAGTTCTCTGGCAGGTGCATCAGCCAATATCTCACATTGGACTTGACAGCCAAAGGGAAGTAGTTGGCGAACACCTTCTCATCTCTTCCCCTAGCAACCTGAACAGCGATGGTGTACATACTCAGGAACTCTTCCGGGTTTAGCCTCCCTTCGTATTTCTCAGGTATCTCTGGCTTGAACGCGTGAACGGACGGCCAACGGACATGTCACAGCTCTCGTGTAAAGGCAGGACAACCAACCTCGAAAGGCAGGCACCCGCCGACACCGAGCCCAGGCTCATCGACGTTGAGGCTGTCGCACCCGTCGGCCTGGTGGGGGTCATTGCTGCGCCGTTCGGTGACGACGCGCGCATCCCCCCGCCGCCTATCTTCTGGGGTTCGACGTTGGCCTGGACGTGCTCGAGGGTCAGAAGAGGCCATCGAGTCATCATCGTGGTCCTGATTCTGCTGCGTCCTTGCCTGCTACCGTGGTGGGGACTGCACTGTGGGGACAGCCCCCTCCGTACGGCCAGCAGTTCGGGCGGTGGCTATCGCTTGGGTCGGTTGCGATGGGCAAGCTCGTCGTGAGCCCCCGGCTTCGGCGAAACCGAGCAGGCTTTGGATGGTGGCACGCCATTCATCAATATTTTCGGCTGCTGGTGGGAACCTCAGTAGTAGCTGGGCTCGCGCCATGGTCTCTGTGGTTGTGCTTGGCATAGATGTTGATGATGTCGAGCGCACCGTCGCCTGGCTCCCGATTATGCAAGCGCCGGCGATGGCGGCGGCGCCGTGCCCACGCTGTTGTGGGATGACCAGCTGGATTGATGGTGGAACATGTGAGGTGGTGCTTGGTACACTTGCCCGGCGGGTTTGCCTCAGGGCCGCAGCGACTATGTGCATATGGTGGTGTGGGTTCATCAACTTTCCAACCCCTTTCTACGGTTGCCATGGGTATCCTTTTATAGATTAAGGGTTACCACAGTGGCAAAGTAGTCATTATGCACTGATAAGATAGCGAACAGTGCTATCATACCTAACTCTGCAGGCTGACATGGTGCATTAAATGCATCGCTTAACGTCACATTGTTGGTTGCCCGTCAAGCCTTGCCGGGCTATCCCACCAGCTATGTGTCCGCCTGCTTGACATGTCACAGGACGGGTGTTATCTACGGGTTCTTCTTGTAGGAACTGACTGCCATGTGGCTAATGGCTGCCACTTAATCATCTTGCGGCTTGACACCGCATTGATTGACGACGTGGGTCATGCTTGAGTGTTCGGTGGGCGGTTTGGCCTCCGTGAGCCCCCAGTAGGCCCTGCCGGGGCGTTTCTGCTATCTGTTTTGGCGGTGGCACTGCCCCTTGCCAGGCTCACCTGCCCGGCAGGGGTAGCCCTTCTCTTGGTGATGTCTTGCTTCTCCGGCTTGGCTTTGGTCTCTCTGCTCTGAGTTGGTAGTCTGAATCTCTTCGTTTCTTATACACTGACTTGGGCTGGTGCTTCAATCTTGTATTTGAGCCTGTGCACAGTCTGGGCAACGGACCCAGGGTTTGTTGTACCGACAGGTTTGTACTAGTAGCTATGTGTTTAATCTCTCTCTCTCTCTCTCTCTCTCTCTCTCTCTCTCTCTCTCTCTCGTGTTTTTGAGATGGAAAGATCTTGATTTATCGCGGGCCTTCTTAATGTAGTTGGATCATATGGTGTTCCTCCCTCTCTATCTTGTTGTGACGGATTGAGTTTTCCCTTTGAGATTTCGTTCTTATGGGATTTAATACTTTTATGGACTTGAGAACACTTGATGTATATCTTGCTATGAATACCCATGGTGACAATGGGGTATCATATTGATTCACTTGATATGTGTTTTGGCAGTCAACTCGTGGATTCCCGAGGTGACATTGGGGTAATCTATGCATAGATCTTGATGCACATTCTCTTCTTTGTTTCTCCGGTAGAAATCTAGAGGCAATCTTTGAGGTTCTTTGTGTTGGATTGAGTATTATGAATCTGAATTTGTTTTGGTGTTATTTTAGTACGAACTCTTGATAGATTGATCAGAATGAGTAACTTGGTGTTATTTTAGTATGAACTCTTGATAGATCGATTGGAAAGAATAACTTGTTGTTATTGTAGTATGAACTCTTGGATAGATTGATCGGAAAGAATAACTACAAACAATTTCTTCTTATTTTCTCCGCTAGGTAGGAACTTTGGAGTGATTCTCCATCGCACATTGAGGGACGGTTATGTGATCCAATTATATTAGCATTGTTGAGAGATTGCAGTAGCGAAAGTACGGATCATAGTCCTCATTTTCAAAAATATCAATACTGTTTGTGCTCACTTTTCTTACTTGCTACCTTGCTGTTTTTTCTTGTTCCTATTACAAAAATCAATATCTACTATCCATACTACACTTTTATCACTATCTACTATCCATAATACACTTTTATCACTATCTCTGCGCCTAACTAGTGCACATATACAATTGACCAATGTATTTGGTGTGTTGGGAACACAAGAGACATTTTATTATTTGGTTGCAGGGTTGTTTGAGAGAGACCATCTTCATCCTACGACTCCCACGGATTGATAAACCTTACGTCATCCACTTGAGATAAATTTGCTACTATCCTACAAAACTCTGTGCTTGGAGGCCCAACACGAGTCTACAAGAACAGGTTGTGTAGTAGACATGAATTATCACGTGGTTCAATTATGTTAATGATGCTGAGAGTTAGCACCAGCGAAAGTGTGGACCTTAGGACTTTGTTTCCAAGAATTGAGACATCATTTTCAAACAGTTTTGTTACTTGCTACATTGTTGTTTTTGTTTGTTCAGAATACAAAAACCTATTTCTACCATCCATATTACACATCTATCTTCACCTCATCTCTGAACTAGTGCACCTATACAATTGACAATTTTATTGGGTGTGTTGGGGACACAAGAGGTTTCTTGTATTTGATTGCAAGGTTGTTGGAGAGAGAACCATCTTCAGGATACACCTCCCATGGATTGGTAAACCTTAGGTCATCCGGTTGAGGGAAATTTTCTACTTTCCTACAAAAATATGCGCTTAGAGGCCCAACAACCTCTATCTCTACTCCTAAAGGCACATTCGTACGTTGTTCGTTCCTTCGATCAATCCCTCCTTGGATTCCACCGATTTTTTTCAAGTACAAAAGAGCGCCACTGCACGCACACAAACCCCTCCTCCCATCACAAATAATACCCCACGCAAGAAAATCAGAGAAATAACCAGACGCAACCATCCACGCACGGACGATCGGCTAGGTAACGAAAACCAACACAAAATTCTTGAGCCCTATACTCTGCACATCGCCAGGCATCTCTAAATACATGTGTCATCGCCAATGCCAAAGTGCCACAACGCCATGGCCAATGCGAAATGACTGCTGAACTGAACCCTCTTTTCCCAAGAGGGATAGATAGCGTGGGTCCGATGTGTAGAGCCGCTGTCGTGAGAAATGAGAAATAGTTGTTGCCCAGCACCCTCATTCTGAGCACGACACCACATGCCGAAGCTTGTGGTTGGTGCCATGGGATTCACAGTTCACGTATCCAAGGATATGAGACTACCAGCCTACCTCCTATTCAACCTGGCGCATATGGATTGCTAGGACACCTAATCTTGGATCAACTTTTTTCAAGAGAGGGTGCATGCCATTTAAAGGAAAATGGCGCTCTTTAGTTTCGCTATTGCCTGCCTTGGCTTTGGATAGTATATGATCTGCTCCCGTGTCTACTTCCATGTGTAGACAATCAGATCAATTGTGCTACCTAGTTCCTAATACCGGTGATGGAGGACCCCGCCCGTAGGGCAAGGTGGCTGGCCGCCCTACCTGGAATCAATCGCTGGGCATAGTGAGTTCATGGCGGCTGCGGCTATGTTATTCATCGCTGAGAGGATGAAGTAAGCGGCATTGGATAAGGAGCTATCATGGGATTGGCCAGCGTGCTGTTGCGAAACATGTCCACTTTAGTGTGGGTTGATGCACTAGGGAGCGTTATCGGTGTGTCTTGGTTGGTCATTTGCTAGCTGAATCGTCGTGTGTTTGGTTGAGTTAGCGCCAACCGGTACTCCGGTAGGCATGTACCACAGGAATTAGTGTGATCGTCGGCATCAGACCGCACAAGAAGACGGCTCTGATCTATCCTACATGTTGGAGCATGTACTCATGTCTTCTACATGAAGACAGCAACCTCTAGCACTCTAGGGTGACAACAGCTGCATGTCGTCCCCAAAGTTACCCGCGAGCGATAGCCAAGTATGGCATTTGTCTAGTTGCTGGCTGGAAGTTGCACATGAAGGGGAGAGGTAGGGGTCAGCAAACACAAAAGGGCAGGGGTCATCAGAGTTGTTAATTCGATTTTTCTGAATTTGTAACAATGTAATATAATTTTCTAAATTCCTGTCAAAGTGTCAACTACCGATCATGCATATTAGTGGTCAATTGATAGTACTAATGAAGGTGTCAAATACTTTGTTTTTGCTTTGCATCAAACCATTTCTTTTGTGCTCTTGAGTTTAGAGTCAGGCCCACCTTGATATTTCTCCCTCCTCCGCCGCTACCTAATACACCAATCGAGGCCAAGTACAACTGGTAATGCGGATGAAGAACTACTTCTTATTTGTGAAGACTTATTTGTATATCTGGTAAAGGTAAGTTATTATGTACATAGTCACTAAGATGTATGGATTATGCGCTTCCAATGGTTTGTAAATTACAGAATTCACTATGGCACTCATTCAGTCATGTATCCATGGTGAGATTCTGGTGGAGAAGATAAAGATACCTAGTATGCTGAATTTGTTTTACATCCTAGTTGGAAAACGAAAGGGGAAATCTTCGAGTAAAAGCTTGTTCTGCTGAGAAGGACCTACCCGAGGGATTTCATTGATACTGGAAGTATGTTTCTTTTTCATTTCTATATTTTGAGCATCTTGAAGGTTCATCACATGATTTTTTTTTTCTTTTGGTAGCCCTTTCTTTGTTACGACATCATCTTTCATTTTACAACATGTTTGATATCAATTTTAGAGGTACCTTCTCACTTATATGCAAGTGTTGCAGCAAGTGGATTCCGTGGATGTCTTTGATGAGGTAATATGTTTGTCAGACTTGTTCTTACTTTGAACAATTATTCAGTTATGATAAATAATAATAATTATTATTATTATCATTTTATTATCTTGTGATTGTAAGGATTTTGCCATTTCCGATAAGAAAAACAGCTTTGCCAGCATGTGGAAGTTGTGTTTATGGATGCCAGGGCCGATGCCGCACTATTTATCGACGGACGAGACAACCTGGAGGCGGCAATCGATGGCTACACCACAATCCTCATTGCCATCTGTGTTGAACGGTGGCATTGGCCCGCCGATGAACGACTTTGCACGGAAGCATCATCCTGGCCTGATTCCACCGAGATAGCAACCTCCACGCCACCACATTCTGGTAATGCAAATTCACCTCCCTTTCTCTGTTTAGATTCAATGTTAATCATCCAAATTGAGGCGGTCAATTCTAGAGGATTGGGCTTGCTGGTGGCATTGTATATAACAGCTTGTCGAGTGTTAATGTTGCTCGTGAATTGTTGATTGTTTTGCAGTTTCATCATGTGAAGCATTTAGGCTGTTATGAACTTGTACATTTCACTCCAGGTAGGTTAATTCAACTTCTTGTTGTATTGGTTTTCTTTAACCCGCTAGGGGTCTTGGGGACTGTTAAGATTATGTTGTCAAATTTAACAAGCTTCATTGACAGGTACTATAATTTACGATATGTTTTGCAGTTTCTTATCCTATTCTCTATTTTTTTCTATTCATGTACCTTTTAACACATTCTTTATGTAGCTATGTTGTATCCCCTTTTAAAAAGAAGAGATTTATTGGCAACGACAAACCCTTGTTAAATTTGGGGTTAATATCTTGCTAATTTCAGTTACGTTATTGTGAAATCAAGACCTTGGAAAATACTGGTTTGTGAGTCTAGAAAATAAAAGATGCTTATTTGTATGAGTATACCAAGGTGCTTATTTCTTTCATTAAATTTTCATGTATATAAGTACATATTTCTTCTTTGTCGTGCTATGATTGATGATGCAAATTCCATTGATGTTTGAATCTAGGAACAAATTTTGTCATTTAATGCATCAAGTAACAACTCAACATCTCCATTGAGCATATATAAGGAAATGAAGCTGTAGGTATAATCTAAAAAATGCATGAATGGTGACTACCCATTGACAGACTCTCTATATGTTCTTTATTTCTTCTTGCTGGAATCAAGATCAGTCAAATATGTTCATGTTCCGGGTCAAAAATAAATAAATATGTTCATGTTTATCTCGATGAAATAGAATGATGGCAGTGTTGCTCCATTCATTAACCAAAGCCCCTAATATCTAATCCACCTAGATGGTTTTCAATTTCCTTCTAAGATAATATACAAATAGCTCCCAGTAAGACAAGTGGCTTTGCTATTTTTATATGACGATGCTGCAATTTCAATTCTACTTGATAATATCTGGGAACCACTTAATTTGCTTCAAGTTAATGTTCAATGAACATGTATTTGCATGTTGTAAATAATAAAAATCATTTTTCTCTATCCTCTGAAATCTTGCGTAAATTGGTTGGAGGTTGTTAACCCATCATTGCAATAAGTTAGTGATGATTAAAAATACTAAAATAAAATAAATCAAAGGTGTGCTCGAAATTCATGCATTAATTTTTCAACACTTTCGATTGAAATTTGCTGAGACTTAGTCAAATGTTGTGAGTGTGGAAGGGAGGGCGGCTGTTTCGAACACTTATTAATTGCCTTAGAGCACATTTGATCATCTTTGTTGTTTTGAACACTTAGTAACTCATGTGAGCATATTTCTTTCAAGAAGCTCAGGAACTCATGTGAGTGTTCATTGTCGGGTGAGGGGTGGAGGCTACAACTCTCGCAATGCAACAAGACAAGTAGAGCGCTCATTTCCAAGAACGCAACTTGTCTCTTCGGCATTGAAGTTATTTGGAGAGTGTTGCAATCGTTGCAATCTTAGTGACAACTAGCAGGGTCATGAAAACGGTAAGTGATCTCCCATGCATTAAATTTATTTGGAGTTGTGTAGCTTCAGATATGGATAAATTATGTTTCAGCCTTTTATTTGTATAGTTCAAACCCTATTTAGTTATGTCTATCGCTAGGGTAATCTATTAAGTTGTTATATTTTGACATATTTTGGAGGAGTATCTCAGTAAGGGCTTCATGAAATCTGACATGGGTGGTGGGCTGCCAACTCGACCACGACATAGTATTTCTTAAATTGTCTTGAACCACTAGATTCTCATCACTAACTTTGTGAGTTGGTAGAAAAGGGCCAGGCTGAGGAAAGTAGTGAATGGACTACTACTAAATGAATCAGCCTTTGGGAAACACCTCAAGCATTGAATTATGGTTTTAATGAGAATTTGGTACAAGAATAGGTCGTTGTAAATATGTTGAATTTTTCATGGTGGGGTTATACAATCTTCCTACAACCATGCTTTACAAGGCTTAAGGGATTGTCTAATGGCCAGAAACTTGGAATTCAAACAAGCTGAGTGTAAAATGGTACCTTCGAGTTATTATTTATGTTGTTTGGCTGGCTCATTTTGTGTAGAAGTTGAAGGAGCATATGTGAGTTTTTAAATTTTGCTATTTGATTTCATTTTTTATTTATCTCTATACCAATTCTCCTTTGAATTACTATAATTTGTGTACGTACAAAAGGGTTCGATTATGATGTGGCAGTTTGGTTTTGAGAAGGCAACCATATAAGTAGCTCGGCAAAACAAGTTATGTTGTGTACATATTGCAGTATTAGAGATCCTTTACTATATTTTATTGATATGCAAGGTTGAATAATAGTACTTGTGATACATGAGGCGTAATATAAGGTGAAGTGAAACATGTGGACATGGCTTCATGACGGTGTTTGAATCAGATCGATATGGGTCAAAGCTAGCTTGTTGAACAGGTTAAGCTTGATTCAGACATGATTTCATGCCCCTAGTTTGACTTATTTAATTTAGCATGACACAACATTTGCTGCATATAATGATACGGGCTCTGATTTGTAAGTTCGATATTATCTTCCACAGTTGAACAAAATATATGCCCAAGTGGAATGTCAATCCTTCATTTATACTAATACATAATATAGGTCTTCTATATGTATAGAATATGATTTTCTCCTTAGAGAATATTCTAGCTAGAGTGGTCGTTGTTGATATCCATGTGAAAGCTGACATGATCTTAGCACAAACCAACTCGGAACGCTAGCTCCATAAGTGCTTTATTCACTTAACAACCTTAGATAAATAGTAGGTTAAAATCCTACTATAGATTTATTAGAAGCAAACTATTTACAAGGATTACATCACATGTATGCAATTAACCGGGACTATCTAATGTTAGAGATCCATGCCTCGAATTATCTGCATTTATTTGTTCTAGCTCTATGGATACCAAGAGCATTAGTCACTTGAAAATATTGCACTTGTGTAAGCTAGGCAACACTCTACTGAAAATACAATTATTCCAGCATGTTATACTACAATTGTTGTGATACCAATAAGAAAAAGGCACCCCTAGCATTGCCTTGAGAGCTCATATGTTGTCATGAACAGAAAAAGATCAAAGTTATGCGTAATAGTCGCTAGTGGTTACCATGCTTACAGCAAAACCAATTGTTAAACAATATCAACTTACCCATTATTGTTGAATCTATATTATCACGTTCAGTGAGATTGCCTGATACTTGATTGTTGTGTTCCTAATTAAAGCACACTGCATGAAAATCTTCAACATGGTGTTGTTTGATTAAGTTACTGTAGTTGCACTTGATATGAGAAATTGGTAAATGCAAGATACTGATTATAAATACTTTACTATTAAGATATTGAATATGAAAACATCAATTAATTATAAGTGCCATTTACCTGGACTACTTCAAGAAGAAATATCCTAGAAGTTGAGCGCGGCTAGAGGGGCCTCGGTACTTTCGAGTCAAAAAATAAAAGTAGATGAGATCCATCCAAAATATTTTGTGCTATGAATAGTAGATTGAGAAGGGTTGAAATATTCATGTTGCCATGGTTCCTAAATGGTAGGAGGTATGTGTTTTGTTGCATTAGTTCCTAAATGGTACAATGTATGGTTCCAAGTTCCTAATTACACATGTAATAGTTTGCCAGGCAACTGCATAATGAAATCAAGTTTTTGGTTGTAGTATCTTGGAACATTTATGTAAAGGGAACATAATCTGCCATTTGTTTTCTTTAATTCATGGATAACAATGAAGGACATGCTTCGTGAGATGGTCGGTCTTAAGCGTAAGAAGGCATCCAGTTGCTATCAAGCATTTGTAATGTGGTGCATCATAAAAAGTTATATGTTTTTGTACCACTTTCTTTATTTTGTGCATCAGGCCTGGTGAGTCTATTATTTATGTATATATCATCGCACTACATCTTGTTTTATCAAAATACATTGCAAGTGAAGTGGATTTTAATTTATTTTCATCTATTATTAGCTTTGTTTTCTATACATGTAAAATTTGGCATGCATTGTATTTACATACGAAACCAGTAAAACTTTTAGAAAGCCCGTGGCAACGCACATGCATTCAACTAGTAAGAATAGAGTTGTGTAGTAGAGATCATGGTACTTCTAGGCACCTTGTCTCTATCCTCTCCATCAGCATCATTCGTGTTGCCATCCATCTCCGGAGAGGAATTGATGCACTTCCTAGATTTTGGACTGCCATCATTCCTCATATTCCACTTCTCACGCACACGGTGCCGAGCGCTGTTGGGCCAGGCCCAAAACAGTGCACGGGCACTCGCGGCCCACGGCGCGCCGTATCCCTCTCCGTATCCGCCGCATCCCTCCCTAACGGCACGCGTCGATTGCGGCGTCGTGGGAGAGATCGTGGCCTGTTTCTTTAATGGGGAAATGCGGAACGTCCCCCACTTCCCCCTTAAAAGCAGAGGAAGCAGGGGCGGTTTCCCCCCATTGCTTTCATTGTGTCTTGAATCTCCAGAAACCCCCGCCGCTCTCTGCTTCCGCAAAGGTCGACAGAGAGCCGAGCTCCACCCTCTCCTCCGCCGTTTCCAGCATCCACGGCGCCGTAGACCCCCCTCGCCGCCCCCGCCATGGCCCCGAAGAGCGACAAGTCGAAGAGCGACAAGGCGAAGAAGGAGAAGTCCGACAAGGCGGCGAAGCTGGCAGCCATGCGGAGGAGGATGGTGGTCTTCCCGCCGAGGCTCGGCGCGAGGGAGCTGCGGGACAAGTATTACTTGTTCTGGGCGAGGGAGACGAAGGCTCACCCACGCACCAGAGTCCTCCCCGCCGAAGCCGTCGACCTGTACCCGGGAGGTTACCACTTCTTCGCTTTGTTCTTCCATTGTGGTCTCTGTCCTCCGTATTCAGAGTTCTTCTGCGATGTGATGAACTCATATGGATTCCACCTCTTAGATTTCACCCCAAACGCCGTCCTCACTTTGGCCGTTTTCGCACATCTGTGCGAAAACTACGTCGGGGTCCACCCAAATGTAGCTCTCTTCCACCACTTCTTCACACCTAGAGTAGAGTCCGGATCTCCACTCTCCGGCGGCATCTCCTGGATCTTCAGGCTCGGCAAGAAGGAGGCGTACTTGATTGGGGAGCTCCGCGGCAAGTGGGAGGAGTGGAGGGCTGATTGGTGCTGGGTCATGGAGGATGAACCCGAGCAGTTCACCTTGCCGCGCCGGACTGCAATAATGCGCGGCAAGGATTGGAGTGACTTGGCCCCGGAGGACGACAAGCTGCAGATTGCCCTTACTAGGATCCTTTGTCTCCGGGCTGCCAACCTTACTGTAGGTGAAGTCGGGGCTGATTTCCTCCGCCGCCGCATTGCTCCTCTGCAGGAAAGGAAGAGGCCTGCCTGGGAGTTCGGCAACGCGGCAGACCGCATGAGGCTGCGCCCCGGGTTGAATTACAACTTCACTGTCTTGGAGCTCAAGGGGATGGTCCGGGAGCTGTTCAAACATGACCCCAAGCACAAGGAGTGGTTCACCCCGTCCCGTGGAGTAGCTCCGTTGTGCAACAACACTGCTCTTAGTGCCATCCGCGCGGCAATGCCCGAGTGCGACTCCCACGGGGTCGTCCCCACTTGGCTGATGCCTTCAGAGGAGACCGTGCAGGCCTTCTTCGACAGCCTGGTCGAACGGCCACGCAACCCCAAGGAGAAAAAGGGCCTCACCCGGGCGACCACCGAACGGGACGTGGCATATATAGCCGACAGGATGGAGGAGGCCGCTGCAGCGGCGGCCGCGGGGGAGTTTGGGTACACCGCGGAAGAAGCGGAAGCGGCGGACGCGGTGAGTCAGGCCGAGGAGGAGGAAATCCTCAGGCTGTTGAAGATTGCGCCCGAGGAGTTTGCCAGGGAGCCTGCCGGGGAGAGCGAGGCTGCCGGGCAAGGCACTGAGTCCAGTGAGCCCGCCGAGGAGGATGCCGAATCCGGCGATTCTGACGAAGACTCCGGCGGGTCTCTGAACCTCGACGACACCTCCTCATCCTCAGAAAACTCTCTGCCACCACCATGTCCTCCACCGCCGCAGAAGAAGCGCCTCCGCAAGACTGCTGAGACGGCGAAGCCACCGGCGCCCCGACAACAGCCGAAGCGTCGTGCGACGCGTGCCACCACGATGAGCAAGGTCGTCAAGGAGGCGTCCCGTGTCCCAGCGGCAAGCGGAGGGGGATCTTCCCGGAGCGGTTCTGGTGTTCCTTCCGCCCCTCGGTCCTCGGGGACGACCGGAGCGGGGTCTTCACAACCCACGGCTCCGGAGCCCGCCAAGCGTCCGAGGGAGCCTTCTCCTCCAGCTCCTCGCGCTGGAGCACGCGAGACGGAGTTCGACTTCTCCGCCCTCAGCTCCGACGAAGAGGAGGAAGAGTAAGCGCTTGCAATTTCTATTTCCTTTCATTCCTGTTGCTTTTGTCTTGATTTCTCTTGCTTGGTTCTGATCTTGTTTGGCTTCCAGGACGTTGACCCAAAGGATGGCGAAGAGGGCCAAAATTCCTGTGGTTGATCTCGAGGACGACGAGCCGGCCGCAACGACGGGGGTTGCGCCGGCGACAAACTTGCCGGACCAGTCTGCTGCTCCGGAGAGCAGCCCCCAGCGCAGCCCCCAGCGTAAGCCTTGTGTTTACTTTTCTGCTTGACGGGCGCGCTTGAAGTTGTTATCCTTACTAACGTCTTGTTTGTTTGTTGCCTTGTGTAGAAGTGGAGCCGCAGCCGCAGGAGCACCAAGAAGCCGCCCCCGACGAGCCGCTTGTTCCACCCTCCCCGCCAAGGATGAGCTCCCCGGCGAGGGACAGCGCTCCGCCAAGGATGGGTACTCCGCCAAGGGCGAGTACCCCGCCAAGGGCGAGCACCCCGACAAGGGTGAGCACCCCGCCAAGGAAAGGCGCCAGTGGCCCTCCGCCGGCGGGGGTTTCTACTACGCCGCCGAGGGAGAGCTCCCCGGCGAGGGACCCCGTTATTGAAGAGGCCCGCGAAGGTAAACCCTTGTGTCTTTCTTCTTTGAACTCTTCTTTTTTGGATATTTGCTTGACAATCTTTTCTTTTCTTTTTCTTCTGTCAGATCCGCCCGTCCCGGAGCCGATGGAGACGGAGACCATTGCTGAGGAGGACGTGCGCGGCAATGCTGGCGACGCCACCACCAACGAAGGAATGGCTGGTGCCGACGAGCCAGCCGCTGAAGAGACCGCCCCGACCGCTGATGCTGCAGCAGGGGAAGGGACCGGCGACCGCACTGCTGGCCCTGAGGCCGCAGGAGCGTCGGACGCTGCGCCGGCCGCCGACCCCTCCGCTCCCGCGGCTGGGTCGGGCGTCTATCTGGAGGCCGCTAACGGGGTCTTTATCCAAGTCCCGTGGGCGTCCTCATCAAGGGCACCCGCGAAGGGGGAGACCTTCGACGGAGAAGTTCTCGCCTCCGCCGGGCTGAAGATTGTCGACGCGCCCGGCAGCAGCGACGAGCCCGAAGAGGAGCAACTCCTACGCCGGCTTCTGGCCTTGTACCGGGCCAGGCAGGCTAAATTGGAGTCAAGGGAGGCTCTGGCTGCCAAGGCTGGTGCTGATCTGGAGAAACGTGCCGCGGAGCTTCGTGCCGCCAACCAGGCGGCCCTCCGGAACTTGGCGGAGGAGCGTGAAGAGCTTGCCGGAGCACACCAAGCATTCCTCCTCGAGAAGGCCGAGGTGGAGGAGCAGCAGCGACTGGCCGCCGAGGATCTGTCTCGGCGGAAGGGAGAGCTCAACTAGCGGAAGGTCGACCTCGATAGCCACGTGGACGACCTCACCGCTCGTGAGCAGGCCATTGGCGGGGCTCTGCAGGAGGCGAGGGATGCCTCTACTGCCGCAGAGACTGCCAAGAGGGATCTGGAGGCCCGGGTGGCGCAGATGGAGACGAACTTGAAGGCGAGTGAGGACAGGGTTGCCGCGCTCAACTTGGCGCGGGAGAAGGACGCCCACACCAACTCGGAGCTGCAGGTCCGACTCTCCGAGAAGGGCAAGTAGCAAAACGACGCCAAGGACTCCATCGCCGACTTGGAGCTGAAGGTTTCCACCCTCAACGACTCACTTGACGCTGCCCGGGACCGTGAAACGAAGCTGAAAGAAGACCTCCAGTCAGAAAGGGCGCTGTTGGACAGCGCCGCCTTGTCGTAGAACAACTTCCGACGGACGGTGGAGCAGTGGACTGAGGAGCTCGTCGCCTCCGCCGCCAACATCGACAAGGAGATGGTGGCGCTGAGGGTGGAGCACCTCGTGTACTCCCCCGACGAGAGCCTCCCCCACAGCGCCAAGCTGAGCCTGTTCTTCAGAGGAGTGGCGCCGGCTCTCGCGCAGCTACGGGAGAAGATCCCCGCGCAGCTGGCTGACGAGGCGCGCCGGCTTTGCATGGGTACTATGGAGCGGGTGTTGTCGAAGATCGTCTACCGCAACCCCGGGATCAACCTCGTCAACGTCCTCCGGACCCTGCCGCCCGAAGCTGACCAAGAGGCGTTGAAGGCACAAGTTGCCCACATCGTAGCCAAGGCGGGCAAGATCAAGAGGGTCGACGGAGACCGAAGAGACTAGGTTCCCTTCTTTCTGCTTCATTTGCCGCTGTCGATTAAGTCATGGGTAGTAGTTGGTTAGAACAGCGGCAAGCTATCTTGTAATATAACTTTATTTTGGATAATCAATGCAGTGTTATCTCCCTTGTTTAGTCCCTTCACTTTGTATGCTTTCCACCCTACGCTTTTTGGGAACTTGCCGGCAAAGGGACCCTTGCCGCGAGCGCTGAGTGCGGGACTCTTAGCAGCCTGCTAGCAATGCCCTTGCCGGCAAGAAACCTTGCCGCAGCTAGTCGTAGCACACTTAAATTGCTGAGCGAACTCGAAAACAAAGTAAGGGCGCGACACTTGTCGCAGCTCACTTAAGCCGTTGAGCGTGCTCAAAACAAAGTAAGGGTGCGGCTAGCCACGGGTAGGTTCCTCCGCGCAGAGGTTTTCCATACAAAGAGTGGTCGTTTAAGGAAGACAACTGAAAATTTAAATATTTGAATTGCTCAAACTCTGGCAACTTATTTTATGCATTCTGTTTGCTTCTCGGCAAGGCTTTCCTTCCTTGAACAGCACTTGGTCAATATGGTCCATACCACTATTTCCTTCCCGCCCGGCAAACTTGTGCGCGAGGAACACTTTTTCTGTTTAAGAGAGAAAGGAAAAGAGGAGGAAACACAAGTATGGAGCCTTGTGGCTTGTTACTGCTTACCGGGGATGTGTGCTGCACAAAGTGTCAGATAATACATGCAAGTAAAAGTAAAGGCATGAAATGACAAATGGTGCAAGGCACAAAAGTTTTACTGATGCACGGGATCTGCGCCCGGCTTTGTACAAAGGTTTACATGCAACAGCGGCAAGACTTGTACAAAAGGTGGTTGCCGGAGCGGATAACGGCAACCGCGCCTCATGGGTGAAACTTGCGAAGATGCTCAATGTTCCAGGAGTTGCTCATCGGTAAGCCTTCTTCAGTCTCAAGGCGGACAGCGCCGGGCCTTGTGACTTGTCTCACCCGATAAGGGCCTTCCCACTTCGGCGTCAACTTGTTCGAGTTCTTGGCGGACTGAATGCGCCGAAGAACAAGGTCGCCTTCCTCGAGACTCCTGGCCTTTACTTTGCGGCTGTGATAGCGACGCAAAGCTTGCTGATATCGAGCAGCTCGTACAGCAGCCTGGAGACGGTCCTCCTCGAGGAGCAGTGCATCATCTTGCCGCAGTTGCTCTTGCTCGAGCTCATCGTAAGCGAGTACTCGAGGAGACCCGTATACGAGTTCCGTGGGGAGAACTGCCTCTGCTCCATAGACAAGAGCAAAGGGTGTCTGCCCGGTAGCTCGATTGGGTGTCGTCCTGATTGACCAAAGAGCCATCGGCAACTCCTCTATCCAGTTTCTTCCGCACTTGTGCAGCCTGTCGAACGTTCTTGTCTTTAGTCCGCGCAGCACTTCAGCATTGGCCCTCTCTGCTTGACCGTTGCTTCTCGGGTGAGCAACAGAAGCAAAGCAGACCTTGGCGCCAAGGTCTTGGACGTACTGCATGAAGGTGCGACTCATGAACTGTGTGCCGTTGTCGGTGATGATCCTGTTAGGGATTCCGAAACGGCAAACAATTGATCTGAAGAACTTCACTGCTGACTGCGCGGTCACCTTCCTCACTGGTTCCACTTCTGGCCACTTTGTGAACTTGTCGATTGCAACGTACAAGTACTCAAAGCCCCCAACTGCGCGGGGAAAGGGGACGAGGATGTCGAGCCCCCAGACCGAGAAGGGCCAGGACAAAGGTATCGTCTGGAGAGCTTGAGCTGGCTGGTGTATTTTCTTGGCATGGAACTGGCACGCTTCACACTTGGTTACTTCTGCAGTTGCATCTTGGAGGGCTTCTGGCCAAAAGAAACCTTGCCGGAACGCCTTCCCGGCAAGTGCTCTTGCGCCAATGTGGTGTCCACATATGCCTCCGTGGATTTCTGCCAACAGCTTCTGTCCATTTTCCCGGGAAATGCAATTCAATCTGACACCATTGAGTCTTCTTCTGTACAGTTCATTGCCAACGAACTGGTACATACTTGACTGCCTGGTTATCCTCTCTATCTCTTCTGGTTCTTCGGGAAGTTCTCTAGTTTGAAGAAACTGGACGATTTGCTGTGCCCATGCTGGAGCCTGAGGCTCAACAACAAGGACTAAAGGCATCAGGGCTGCTACGGGAACCTCAGCTTCTATGGCAAGAACCTGCAGCTCTGCCGGAGCCGAGTGTTCCCCGGCAAGCTTGCCGGGGCAAGACTTGTCGGGAACGCCTGCTTCAACTATACAGACCCTTGGGCCCACAGGAGCAGATTGTTCCTCAGCATCTTGGCCGCTGATCTTGGGGACCTTGGCGGCGGTTTCGGGAAGATCCGCCGGCAAGTAGTCGCCGGAGACCAACTTCCTCTTCTTGTTTTGCCCAACTGATGGTGTAACGGATGGTTGAGTTAGCTTGAGTATGAAGGTTCCTGGTTCCACAGGTAACTTCATTGCAGCGCACTTTGAGAGACTATCTGCGATATCATTTTGAGCTCTTGGAACGTGCTCCATCTGCAGCCCCTCAAAGTGTTCTTCAAGCTTCCTCACTTCATCGACATAAGCTTCCATCAAAGGGCTCTGGTAGCTCTTGTTTACTTGTCGGACCACCAACTGCGAATCTCCCCGCACAATTAGCTTCTTGATCCCAAGTTCGGCTGCAACTCTGAGGCCGGCAAGCAAGCCTTCATACTCAGTAGTATTGTTTGTCGCTTGCTCCTTGGGAAAGTGCATTTGGACAACATACTTGAGGTGCTCCCCGGTGGGTGCGACGAGTACATTATCCATTCCCTGCTTTCTTCTTGGACGGGGATGTTTGTCTCTGGAACTTCTTCATCTGGTGTTGGGGTCCATTCTGGTATGAATTCTGCCAAAGCTCTGCTCTGTATAGTTGAAGTACTCTCAAACTTGAGACCAAAGCTTGACAGCTCTAGTGCCCACTCGACAATCCTTCCTGTTGCTTCTGGGTTTTGCAATATCCTCTTCAACGGAAAGCGAGTGACCACCGTTATCTCGTGTGCTTGGAAGTAATGGCGCAGCTTCCTCGAGGCCATGAGGAGGCCGAAAAGTAACTTCTGCACCCCAGAGTATCTTGATCTAGCCCCCTGCAAGAGGGAACTTACAAAATAAACCGGGCGCTGCACCATCTTCTTCCGCACTCCTCCTTGTTCCTGCGCAGACTTGTCCTTGTCGAGGCCAGAGCTTGTCGGGGAAGTCGCCTGCTTGTCGCTGGATGCGCTTGCCGGGGATGTGGGTTCCTCATCTGCCTCCCTCTCCGCTACTAACGCAGCATTAACCAATTGATTGGTTGCTGCTAAGTATAGCAGCAACTTCTCTTGTGGCTTAGGTGCGACAAGTATAGGAGTGGAGGATAGGTATCCTTTCAAGTCATGCAGCGCTGCCTCCGCTTCCGGAGTCCATTTCATGGGACCTGCCTTTTTCAAGATTTTGAAGAAAGGCAGGGCGCGTTCTGCAGACTTCAAAATGAACCTGCTGAGGGCAGCCACGCAACAAGCAAGTCTTCGTACATCCTTGACGCGCTTGGGAGCTTCGATCTGCTCGATGGCCTTGATCTTGTCGGGATTGGCTTCAATCCCCCTCTGGGACACAAAGAACCCGAGAAGCTTGCCGGAGGGAACTCCGAAGACGCACTTCTCGGGGTTGAGCTTGAGTTGTATCTTCCGCAGATTCTTGAAGGTTTCTTCTAGATCTTGAATCAGGGTATCCTTGTCCTTGCTCTTGACCACTATATCATCCATGTAGGCTTCTACATTCTTGTGTATCTGCGGTTCAAAAGCAGTGTGGACTACTCTTGCAAGTGTTGAGCCCGCATTCTTCAATCCGAATGGCATGCGTATGACGCAATATGTGCCACATGGAGTAATGAATGCAGTCTTCTCTTCATCTTCCTTAGCCATGAATATCTGGTGGTAACCTGAGTATGCATCGAGAAATGAAAGCAACTCACATCCAGCCATGGAGTCCACAATCTGGTCAATGCGCGGCAAGGGAAATGGATCCTTGGGACATGCTTTATTCACATCAGTGAAGTCTATACAAAGTCTCCACTTTCCATTGGCTTTGCGCACGACAACTGGATTAGCCAGCCACGTGGGATGAAGTACACCTCTAACAAGGCCTGCTGCTTCCAACTTCTTGATCTCTTCAGCTATGAACTCTTGGCGCTCCACTGCTTGCTTCCTGACCTTCTGCTTGACGGGCCGCACGTGAGGACAAACAGCAAGCTTGTGCTCAATCACCTTCCTGGGAACGCCGGGGATGTCGGACGGTTGCCATGCAAACACGTCGACATTCGCCCGCAGGAAGGCAACGAGCGCGCTTTCCTATTTGGGGTCGAGCGTAGCACTGATGGTGAAAGTACCACCAGTGCCGTCCTCCTTGGCGGACACCTTCTTGGTTGGCGGTGGAGCTGCCATTCCTCTCTTGCACTTGCCGGTGGAGCTCGATGGTGCGTCCTCAATGGCAGCGCAGCACTCCGAAGAGGTGCGTTTGCCGCAGTGGGCCCCAGAGCTCTTGCCGCACTTGGTCTTCGTCTTCCCCCCGGGAGCTTCAGCGGCAAGTGTGTTGCTGTCTGCCGCGACTGCTGCGTCCCGGTAGATCTTGTCGGCGCAAATAAGCACGTCCTTCTTGTCGCTGGGGACAGAGATGACGCTTATCGGCCCTGACATCTTGAGCATGTTGTACGCATGGTGAGAGGCTGCCATGAACTTGGCGAGCGCAGGACGGCCAAGTATCCCATTGTATGGCAATGGGATATCGGCAACGTCGAATGTGATCCTCTCCGTCCTAAAGTTAAGCTCCCCGCCAATGGTCACCGGCAGCGTGATCTTCCCCTTCGGCCTGCTTCTTCCCGGGTTGATTCCTTGGAACGTCCCGGTTTCCTCGAGCTCGCTGTCAGGGATCTGCAGCTTCTTTATCACAGCGGAGGAGATCAAGTTGAGGCCGGCCCCGCCGTCAACCAACATCTTGGTGACCTTGAGGTTGCGGATAGTTGGTGAAACCAACATCGGCAAGCACCCGACCGCAGTTGTGCGGTCAGGGTGGTCCTCAAGATCGAAAATGATGGGCGTGCCGGACCATTTCAGCAGCTTGCGCAACTCGACAGGTGGCTCAGCTGCATTCACTTCCCGCACCCATTGTTTGAGTTGGCGGTGGGAAGTGTGCAGGGAGGCACCTCCATCGACGCACAGAACTTCTATGGCCTTCTGGAACTCCTGCTCGCTGTTATCTCCTTCATCCATGTCCTCGTCATCGTCTTCATCTTCATCCTTGTTGCGGCCCCGGGGAGGTTTGTCTCCTTGCCGCTGCTTGGCCTTGCCGCGGCGTCCTCCCCGGCCATTGAACGGCCGCTTCTTGCTGGGCTCTCCTCCGCCTCCTTGGGCCTTCTCCTTGTCGCGACGCTCGTATTCAGCCTTCTGCTGTTCTACGAGGTACTCTACTCTCTTGCAGTTTTGGAGATCGTGGCCCTTGGTGCGGTGGATCTTGCAGTACTGCTTGTCGGAGCCGTCCTGCTTGTCGGCTACTGCTACGGGGGTGGTCTCCTTGCCGGAGCCACCAGCCTGTGTCTTCTTGGCGGCAGCCTCCTTGCCGGACTGCTCGACAACCAGTACCTCCTTGTTCTTCTTCTTCTTGTTGTTCCGCCGCCGGTTTTTCCTTGCCGGGGCGGCATCCTCGCTGTCTGTTCCTCCTACTCCAGTATCCTCTCCGGGGAGTTTCCTCCCCTCTTCAGCACGGGCACACTTGTCAGCCAGAGCATAAAGCTCGCTGACGTCCCGGATGTCCACCTCGCCGCGGTTATCAGCGCGTTCCACCAGAACGTGCGTAACCCAAAGATGTCGGGGAAACTGATCGCCCACGAACACCTATGGGACCGGAGCCCCTTTTCGGTACGGCAAGGGAGCGGAGGGAGCACGAAGAGCAGATCGAGGGGCACACGCGAGCAGTTTACCCAGGTTCGGGCCGCACGGATGCGTAAAACCCTACTCCTGCCTTGGTTGTATTGAGTTCTTGAGCTCGGGAGCTTGAAGATCTACAGTACTAACTGCACCGAGCGTGGGAGTGGTCGAGTTTCCGGGATCGAACCCCCTCTACGTTGTGCATGGGCCTCCTTTTATAGCCCAAAGGGGTCACCGACAGGTGTCAACGTAGAGGAGGGTGAAAACGTAAAATTGGTGGTGGTTGTAACAGTGCATGAACAGTGTACGTACAGTGCACGTACATTGATCTATACCTAACCCAGACGGTGGGGGACAAAGGCATTGAATGCCCGTCGCCGTCACCCCAAAAGCGCCCGCCCGGGCGTCTCCGTTCGCCACGATGGAGGCATCGTCACCGTGGCTCGCCACTGTGTACCCCAGGCTGCACAGCCATCTGCCACGAGCCCCTGGAAGGGCCCCAGGACGACGTGTGGACAGATGAGCTGGAGCGCGGGCACACAGTGAGAGTTGCCTCGGCAAGCACCTTGCCGGGGTTGCCTTCTTGCCGGGCCTGGTAGCTTGTTGCTCTCCGGGCCCTGACGGGGCGCGTGATGCGCCGCGATATCTTCTGAGGTGCTGTTCTTTAGCCTTCCTGGCAAGCTCCTCTTGCCAGGGTCTTATGCTGGAACGATATCCTTGAGCCTGGTGCAGCCTTCCCGGCAAGCTCCTCTTGTCTCTTAACTTGAATACTTTGTTCTTGAATGTTTCTAAAGGATCCAGAGCGGGCCTTGGCGGGCGCGTGGTGAGCCCGACCGCGGGACGCTGCTACTGCCCGTGCACAAGTCGATATACTAAGGTACCCCTACTTTAGTACACCGACACACGCTCTTCCAACAAATCCCAACAATGTGGGAAACCAAATTGTTTGACCCTTGACATGGGTATCTATTCGTACCTCTCTTGGGCCATCTCTACCCAAAACAAACAAATGCACATATTGATGAGAATTCTCAAACTGAAGCAAATATGGCAATAACAAATAACAAGATTTCTTAAATATTAATCAATGGTGACACCATTAGAAGGAGTGTGCTTCACTTGCTCCTTACAACCTGCCCAATGGATGCACATCTCTTGAATCGTGCCCCATCATCTTGTGAGTGATTTGAGAGCATGATTGGTTCTACACCCAAGATGAAACCTAAAATGCTCCTTGACGTGCTTCAATACTTTGTTGATCTTTCATGAAGATCACATCAAAAGAGATATCCAGCCTATGCCAGGACAAGCGCAATATTCTCATTGGGTCTAAAGTTTATTCCCTGATTTGCCTTCTTCTTCAAAGAGCTCGTGGGTGCTACTTGTCATAGATGTTAGGATTTCCTTGAAGAGCAAGGGTGATATAGTATAGTAGCAAAAAGTATTTACCTCAGTTAAGAACCAAGGTTTATCGAACCAATAGGATATTCACGCAAACAAATCTAAACATCACCTGCACACACACAAAACAAATACTTTCACCGAACGCGGGCAAGAGGGTTATCAATCCCCTTGTACTTGTTAATGGCAAGGATTAATTCTAGTGATGATATGTAGATAATAAATTGCAAAACAAATTAAAAGAAAATAAATTGCAGCGAGGTATTTAGGGTTTTAGTAATATGATGTGAATGGACCTGGGGGGCATAACTTTCACTAGAGGCTGAGCATAGGAACGGTGGATGAAATTACTGTTGGGAAGTTGATAGAACAGCACATGCATAGTTATGACATTATTCATGGCATGGTCAATACATAGGCATTACGTCCGTGACAAGTACAAGGAAACGATTCTGCATCTACTACTATTACTGTAGCCCTCGATCGCTATCCAGCATCATCTTAAGGTATTAAGTTCATAACAAACATATTTATGCTTGGAGCATGATGACAAAATGCAGACAATGTACGACCAAATAATATGTTCAAACCCCATTGTTTTACCCTTAGTAGCAACAATACAAATATGTGCATCGCTACTCCTCATGTCACATAGAGTGAGGACACCGCAAGATTGAACCTACTACCATGCACCTCCCCCACTGAAGACAAATCAATCTAGTTACCCAACCTAAACGGATAGATCGAAGAGAAATACATAGCTATAAAAACACACATAGTAAAGTTCGAAAAAAGAGGCTAGGAAAATATGGAAGGGTAGAAGTGCTCATAGTACACAAACTCACATTAGTCATAAAGAACTCAAATACTCATTGTGAAAGTTTTATTAGCCCTTGATGCAAAGTACTACCCACATGCTCCTTGGGAGGAGGTTGGAACGAGTTAACCATCGCGCACCCCGTCCCAGAATACACAAATGATATCAATCGGGAATATAGTGTGCTCCAACGTCCTGGTCATGCCATGACCAACACTATAATGAAACAATGAATCAAAAACCTTAACATCTATATTTTTACTAACTAATGTTTATTAACTAGTAAACTTATGTATTATAAGTATATTATCGTTGATCATATGATTCACATTTAATGATCTACATGAAAGTTTTTATTATACCACACCTGTATACCTATAATTTTAGACCAAACATATAGATCGTGCAAATTACCATTTCCTATTTAATCTCTCAAATATATATACGATTGAAGTATGAGAGTGCAAATTATTTCTATACAATAATTACCGCTATGCTCTAAAAATATAAGTGAATCACATGAGAAGAACTTCCTTAACTCAAATGATACAAGTGAAGAAAAAAGAGAATTCTAACAAATCATGATGGATGTGTGTCTCTAAATAGGTGTATCCAGCAAAACAATAGTGGAAAACAAGTGAATAAAAATAAAAATATAGCACACGGTGCTCCCAGAAAAAACACATATCATGTGATGAATAAAAATATAGCTTCGAGTAATATTATCGATAGATTGGAGATGAAAGAGGGGATGCCTCCCGGGGCAACCCCAAGCTTAGACACGTGGGTCTTCCTCGAATATTACCTTGGGGTTCCTTGGGCATCCACAAGCTTAGGGTCTTGCCACTCCTTATTCCTTCGTCTATGGTGATCTCACCCAAAACTTGAAAACTTCAACACACAAAACTCAAGAGAAACTTCATGAGATCTGTTAGTAGAATAAATCAATCATCCACTTTAGGCTATGATTTATAATTGACCTTGCATAATACCTACTATATTATAACTTCTCCAAGACGTATACCTCTCGATATTATCCATGGCATCATCGAATAAATCACACTATACAATAAAAACAGAACCTGTCTAAAACAAAAAGTACGTAATGACAAAATATTTCTCCATACTTCTATTACTCCAAAAATGGTGAAAACTTAGGACAACATAAAAACTTTGTATCACATTATTGTGTAAAAAGTAGACAATTTATCACGTTATAGTAAATGGGAACAATTCACGCACTCGGTGCTAAATTTTTGTTTCTGCACAGTACCTATTTAACAATCAACCAAATCATCCTAAAGGCTTTACTTCGCATAGAACTCAAAAGAAAATATACATAAATAATTGATCATTAGTGTTGTTAAATAAATGTTGGATTAAAGCTAAGTTTGGGACTTTCTTTCTTTTGAGTAGACATAGTGACAATTCAAGCAAGATAACACACAAGATATTTTTAGTATTTTTATTTTTTAACATAAGCTAATAAAGGCAAATAAAATAAAATAAAAAGTAGAACAAGTGAATGAAAAATGTGCGTGAATGGACCTGGATTTGTTTCATGAAGTCTCCCCGTCAACAATGTTGTAAATTCTTCTGCTACTTGTGATAGGTGTTGCGATTTCCCCAAAGAGGAAGGGTGTGATGTATACTACGCAACTTTATTATTGCAGACTCTGTTGGACCTCACAACACCGAGTTTTGTAGGACAACATCAATTTTCCCTCAAGTGGATGACCTATGGTTTATCAATTTTCCCTCAAGTGGATGACCTACAGGTGTAAGATGAAGATGGTCTCTCTCGAACAACCCATCAATAAAATATAAATAATTCTTGTGTCCCCAACACACCCAATACAATGGTAAATTTTATAGGTGCACTAGTTTGGCAAAGGGATGGTGATACAAGTGTAGTATTGATAGCATATATAGATTTTTTATAATAAAAACAATTAAAAACAACAAGGTCGAAAGTAGCAAACAACGAGGAAAACAATATATCAATGCTTAGAAACAAGGCCTAGGGTTCATGCTTTCACTAGTTGATGAGTGGTATTTATACACTCATTTCAACTTTGTTTAAACCAAGGTATTTAAGTTAAAACAAATATTTGCTCAAATATTTCTACTAATGACTAATGAATGCAAAAGCATTCTAAATATCCTCTCTTTGATGTGTCTCCACAGGAAATGGGCTAAAAAGGGAAGAAATCACGTGTGGAAATGGAATGGAAGGAGAATGGAGGGAGAAGGAATAACCAGAAGGGGTCTGCGCAAAGATAGAGCAAAAGGTGGTGTTCAATACAGGTGCGAGCACCCGTATGAGCGCTTGTCCGTCATGGATTTTTAGGTAGATCGTCCACCTGGACAACTTTATTAAAGGGACCCGGTCGAAACGTCAACATGCCAACGAGCAGAGAAGCCCGAACCAAGTACCTATCACAAACTCTCATCTCTTTCATTTACTTTATTTGCAATTTGCCTCTCATTTTCCTCTCCCCTACTTCTAAACTGTTTTTAGAAAAATACAAAAATATTTGCCTTCTTTCTGTTTGACTTTCTCGTTCGCTCTTAGTTTACTTGTGTGCTAGATTGCTTGCTTTATCACAATGTCTCAAGAAAACAATAAGTTGTGTGGTTTTTCTAATACTAATAATATTGATTTTATTAGTACTCCGATTGTTCCTGCCATTACTGCAGAATCTTATGAAATTAATGCCGCTTTGATGAATCTTGTTATGAAAGAACAATTTTTTGGTGGTCCTAATGAAGATGATGCCTCCCATCTTAATAATTTTGTTGAATTGTGTGATTTGCAAAAGAAAAAATATGTGGATAATTATATTTTAAATTGAAGCTATTTTCGTTCTCACTATGAGACCACACTAAAACTTGGTTTTCATCCTTGCCTAAAAACGGTATTGATTCATGGAGTAAGTGTAAGGATGCTTTTATTTCTAAGTATTTTCCTCCCTCTAAGATTATCTCTCTTAGGAACGGCATAATGAATTTTAAGCAACTTGATCATGAACATGTTGCACAATCATGGGAGAGGGTGAAATTACTGATAAGAAATTGCCCTACTCATGGTTTATGTTTATGGAAGGGCATAATGAATTTTATGCTGGATTAAATTTAGCATCTAAAAATCTTTTAGATTCATCCGCGGGTGGTACTTTTATGGAAATCACATTAGGAGAACCTAGTAAACTCCTAGATAATATTATGGCAAATTACTCTCAATGGCATACCGAAAGATCTTCTACTAATAAAAAAGTGCATGTTATTGAAGAAATTAATAATTTGAGTGGAAAGATGGATGAACTTATAAAGTTGATTGCTTGCAAGAGTGCTCCTAATGATCCTACTGATATTCGTTTGTCTACTTTGATTTATAATAATAATAATGAATCTATGGATGTGAATTTTGTTGCTAGGAACAATTTCGGTAATAACACTTACAGAGGCAATTTTCATCCTAGGTCTTTTCCTAGTAATTCCTCTAATAATTATGGTAATTGCTACAACAATCCTCATGGAAATTATAATAAGATGTCCTCTGATCTTGAGAACAATATTAAATATTTCATTGACTCTCAAAATATTTTCAAGGCTATCATCGAAGAAAAATTTCTTAAGTTTGATGATGTGGCTAGAAATGTTGATAGAATTCCTCATGAGATTGATTCCCTTAATATTAGATCTATGCCACCTAAGCTTGATATTACGAGTCTCTGAAATCTATTCAAATTTCTATTAATGAGAGTAAGGAGAGAATAGCTAGAATGTGTGCTAAGAGAGAATGACTAGAAAAGTATGTTCTTCTAGTTTTTGCGATAATAATGATGAAGATCTTAAAGTGATTGGTGTGACTCCCATTGAATATTTGTTTGATAACATAAAACTTGATGAAAAAGGGTCTGGAGATGAGTCAACTTTAGCTAGAAGGCATCCCAATAATTTGGAGGGTGATGACCTTAATGAAAACATTGATGAAAGTTGGTTTGGCAAGGTCAAAACATTAACTAGTGATGTGCCCACTCTTTTGGATCACAAGGAATTTAATTATCATAATTGTTCTTCTATTGAGTGTATTTCCTTGTTGCAAACCATGCTTAATTCGCCTCATGCTTATGATTAAAATAAGGCTTTAAGTGTACATATCGTTGATGCTATGATGAAATCTTTTGAAGACAAACTTGAGTTGAAAGTTTCAATCCCACGAAAGTTATATGATGAGTGTGAACTCACTATTAATATTAAGATTAAAGATTATGAATGCAATGCTTTATGTGATTTCGGTCCTAGCGTTTCCACGATTCCAAAATCTTTATGTCATGTGCTAGGTTCCCATAAACTTGATAATTGTTCTTTAAATTTGCACTTAGCGGATTCCACTATTAAGAAACCGATGGGAAGAATTAAATTTTTTATTATTATTGCAAATAGGAATTATGTGTCTGTATATTTCATTGTGCTTGATATTGATTGCAATCCTACATGCCCTATAATTTTAGGTAGACATTTCCTTAGAACGATTGGTGCAATTATTGATATGAAAGAAGGAAACATCAGATTTCAATTTCAATTAAGGAAGGGCATGGAACGCTTTCAAAGAAAGAAAATTATGGATTGAATACCAAAGATGACAATACCTAGATCTATGCAATATGCCTAGCTAGGGCGTAAAAGAAAACGATTGCGCTTGTTGAGAGGCAACCCAATGATTTTTTTTTGCCTTTTCTTATATTTGCAATAAAAATACCATTATGTTTCTATTATGACAGTGTTCGTGTGATTTAATTAGTGTTCGTGCCAAATAAGACCTTTGGGATGATTTGGAAGATTGTTGATTTGATTCTATGAGAAAATAGAAACTTTTGCGTCCAGTATTCTCTGTGACTTCTGGAGCGTGATCAATTTCTTAAAGTTTTACACATAATTGATATACAAATTTCCCGCGTTGTCCTAATTGCTCTATATTTTTTTAGAGTTACGAAAGTATGACTATAAATTGCGTCTTTATAGACTATTCTATTTTCGACATATTCTATTTTCATTGTGTTTGATGATTGTTTTGATGAATCTATGGACTGTATATCGGGGGGTATAATCCATGGTGAAGTTAGAATACTATATATATATATAAATATAAAATTAGAATGAGTTCATAACAGTACCTAAAAGTAAAGGTTGGTTTTATTAATAAGGATCTCATGAATTTTTTGTTTAGTTTTGTGTTATGAAGTTTTGAAGTTTTAGGTAAAGTTTCGATGAGCTAAGGAATAAGGAGAGGCACGATCCTAAGCCTGGGAATGACCAAGGCACCCCAAGGTAATATTCAAGGACAACAAAGCACCAAGCTTGGGGATGCCCCGGATGTCATCCCCTCTTTTGTCTACCATCCATCGGTAAATTACTTGAGCCTATATTTTTATTCACTACATGATATGTGGTTTTCTTGGAGCGTCTTGTATTATATGAGTCTTTTCTTAATTTGCTTTTTCGTTTTCCACAATAATCCTTTCATTACACACCTTTTTAGAGGGACACACATTAATCATGAATTTATTAGAATAGTCTTTGAGCTTCACTTAAATCTTTTGAGCTAGGCAGTTGCTCTGGTGCTTCACTATATCTTTTAGAGCACAATAGTGGTATTATTTTAAAGAAATTGATGAACTCTAACGCTTCACTTGTATAATTTTGAGAGTCTTATAAATAGTATGGCAATTTTCTTGGGTTGTGAATTTAGTCCTAGTGTGATGGGTATTCAAGAGGGATATAATAACAACTTTCATGAACATCATTGAATATATGAGAAGTTTGATGCCTTGCATTTGTTTTTGAGATATAAAGATGGTGATATTAGAGTCATGCTAGTAGTAAATTGTGGATTATTAAAAATAGTTGTGTTAAGATTTGTGATTCCCGTAGCATGCATGTATGGTCTTCCTTGATTGTCTTCCTATGCATGAAAGTCGGGGAGTCATGCTAGTAGTAAATTATGGATTATTAAAAATACTTGTGTTAAGATTTGTGATTCCCTTAGCATGCATGTATGGTCTTCCTTGATTGTCTTCCTATGCATGAAAGTAGGGGGCGCACGATGGTTAAATCCTACCAAGCTCCCTCCTAGGAGCATGTGTAGTAGTACTTTGCTTCGAGGGCTATTATTTTTTTGCAATAGGTATGTGAGTTCTTTATGAATAATGTTGAGTACATGGATTGTACGAACTCTCACGCTTCCACCATTTCTAGACCCTCTAGTACCATGCAACTTTCACCGATGAATTAAACCACCTTATACATTTCCTCAAAATATACACCATACCTACCTATTATGGCATTTCCATAGTAATTCCAAGATATATTACCATCCAACCTCCACCGTTTCGTTATTATGAGCAATCACAATGAGTTGTAAGTAAATAAAAGTGTGATGATTATCATTATTAGAGAATTGTCCCATGTGAGGTATAAAATAAAAATAAATAAATAAGAGGCCAAATGAGCCCAAGAAAAGAGGCCAAAGTGCCCAACAAAAAATTAAAAAGGAAAAATTGGGGAAAACAAGAGAAGGGACAATGTTAATATCCTTTTCCACATTTGTGCTTCAAAGTAGCACCATGTTCTTCATGATAGAGAGTCTCCTATGTTGTCACTTTCACATATTACTATTGGGATTTTTTAATTATAGAACTTGGCTTGTATATTCTAATGATGGGCTCCTCAAATGCCCGAGGTCTTCACGAGCAAGCAAGTTGGATGCACAAGCACTTAGTTTTATTTTGAGCTTTCATACATTTATAGCTCTAGTGCATCAGTTGCATGGAAATCCATTAATTTTCCTATTTAATCGATAATTTCTCCCTTCTCTTTTTTCTACTGCCACCTTCTATTCCACTTATAGTGCTATATCCATGGCTCATGCGCATGTATTGCATGAAGAGTTGAAAAAGTTTGAGTGCATTAAAAATTATGAACCAATTTCTTGGCTAACAACGGGGAATTAATGATTTATGCTTTGTGTTCAGAAGAGGGAGCATAACAAGACTATATGATTTTGTAGGGATAACTTTCTTTGGCCATGATATTTTGAAAAGACATAATTGCTTTTTAGTATGATTGAAGTATTATTGTTTTTATGTCACTATTAAACTTTTTTGTTTCGAATCTTATGGGTCTGAATATTCATGCCACATAAAGAAAGATTACATGATAAACATGCTACGTAGCATTCCACATCAAATATTCGGTTTTATCATTTACTTACTCGAGGACAAGCATGAATTAACCGTGGGGATGTTTGATACGTCTCCAACGTATCCATAACTTTTGATTGTTACATGCTATTATATTATCAACCTTGGATGTTTTATATGCATTATTATGCTATTTTATATCATTTTTCGGACTAGCCTATTAACCTAGTGCCCAGTGCCAGTTGCTCTTTTTCCTTGTTTTTTTCTTTACATAAAATTAATGCCAAACAGAGTCCAAATGGAACGAAACTTTTTGACGATTTTTCTTGGACCAAAAGACACCGTGGAAGCTTTAGGAGGAGGCCAGGAAGGTTGTGAGGTCGCCACAAGCTCACAGGGTGCACCCAGCGGGCGCACCCTCCAAGCTTGTGGGCCCCACGGGAGTCCTCCAACCCTAATTCTTCTTCTATAAATTCCCAAATATTTCCCGAAGACCAGAGGGCACATCAAAAAAAAGTTTTTCACCGCCGCAAGTTTCTGTCTTTGTGAGATCCCATGTGGGGACCTTTTTTGGTACTCTACCGGAGCAAGATTCGATCATCGAGGGCTTCTATATGAACATTGCTACCCTTCCGATGATGTGTGAGTAGTTTACCACATACCTACGGGTCCCATAGCTAGTAGCTAGATGGATTCTTCTCTCTCTTTGATCTTCAATACAATGTTATCCTCGATGTTCTTAAAGATGTATTCGATGTAATCTTCTTTTCCGGTGTGTTTGTTGAGATCCGATGATTTGTAGTTTTATGATCAGATTATATAAGAATATTATTTGAGTCTTCTCTGAACTCTTTTATGCATGATTGTTATAGATTTGTATTTCTCTTAGTTTGGCAAACTAGATTGATTTTTCTTGCAATGGGAGAGGTGCTTTGTAATGGGTTCAATCTCGCAGTGTCAATCCCAGTGACAGAAAGGGACAAGACACATATTTGAATTGTTGTCATTAAGGACAAAAATATTGGGTTTATTCATATAGATTGGATCTATCCCTCTACATCATGTCATCTTGCTTAATGTGTTACTCCATTATTATTAACTTAATACACTGGATGCATGTTGGATAGCAGTTGATGTGTGGAGTAATAGTAGTAGATCCAGGCAGGAGTCGGTCTACTTGTCTCGGAGGTCATGCCTATATACATGATCATTGCCTTGGATATCATCATAACTATGCCTTTTCTATCAATTGCTCAACAGTAATTTGTTTACCCAATGTATGCTTTCTTTCAAGAGAGAAGCCTCTAGTGGAAATTATGGCCCCTGAATCTATCTTTTGTCATATTATTTTTAGATCTATAAAATCAAAAACACAAAAATACCTTGCTTTAATTTATTTACCTTTATTTTATTGTGCACTTTTACTTATCTTTTATACCTATCACTATAAAATATCATCCTTTCAAGTGACAGTGAATGGATTGACAACCCCTTTATCGCGTTGGGTGCATGTAGTTGTTTGTTTGTCCAAGTGCAATTATTGGGAACTTGTGTGTTCCTCCTACTGGATTGATACCCTAGTTCTCAACTAAGGGAAATACTTATCTATACTTTGGTAAATCACCCTTTCTTCTTGAAGGTAAAAACTGATGCAAGCTCAAGGAGTAGCACATCTTCATCCACAAACCCTAGTCGTTGCCATCTCCATCTCCATAGCCATCTCCACCACCATGCTACTTGTGAGCGACGTAAGGACTTCCCCCAAAAAGAATGGGTGGAGAGTAAAATGGAGATAAGTATTTCCCTTGGTGAGAACAAAGGTTTATCGAACCAATAGGAGAATCACACAAGCCCCCGTGAACAACAACTCACACGCAAAGGCAAAGAAGTTGCACCCAACGCGGGAAAGAGAGTTGTCAAATGCTAGTTGTAAACAACGTTGTGATTTCGTCAAAGAGGATGGTAGATGAAACACATTAGAGATAAGTATCTCCCTCTGTGAGAATGAAGGTTATCAAACCAATAGTAGAACCAAGCAAATTCCCTTCGACATCACCTACAGACACAAAAGCAAATACTTGTACCCAACAAGGGCAAGAGGGTTGTCAATCCCCTTAAACTCATTACTTGCAAGGATTAATTATGATATTGAGAGATAGATATATAAATTAAAAAATAGAAGTATATGAATTTTAAAATGGTATGTTTTTTTAATATATGATAAAGGTAGTCCTAGCCATAGTTTTCACTAGAGGCTTCTCTCTCGAATACATAACATACGGTGGGTAAACAAATTACTGTTGGCAAAATTGATAGAAAAGCAGATATTTGTGACATTATTCCTGGAAATGATCACCAATATAGGCATCATGCCTATGACAAGTAGACCAACTCCTGCATTCATCTCCTACTATTACTCCACCAAGCGACCACTATCTAGCATGCATCTATGCTATTAAGTTCAGGACAAATAGAGTAATGCCTTAAGGAAGATGACATGATGTAGATAAATTAAAACCAACTAATATGAATAAACCACGTCATTTTATCGTTAATGAAAGTAATAGAAATACATGTCTTGTCCCCTACTGCCAGTGAAATATTGAGCACCGCAAGATTGAACCCATTACAAAGCACCTCTCCCATCAAAGATGAATCAATCTAGTCGGCCAAACCAAATGGATAGATCAAACAGAAATATAAAGCTATCACCATCATGCATATTAAACTTCAGAAAAGACTCAATTACTTTCTATGAATAATATGATCATAAACCCACAATTCATCAGATCCCAACAAACACACTGCAAAAGGAGATTACATCAGATAGAACTCCAAGAAGATCGAGGAGAACACTATGTTGAAGATCAAAGAGAGAGAGAAGAAGCCATGTAGCTACTAGCTATGTACCCGTAGGTATATGGTGAACTACTCACACATCATCGGAAGGCAGCAAGGATAATCTTGAGGCCCTGTGTGATCGATTCCCCCCCCCCCCACTGAGCAGAGTACAAAAAAAGGCCTCCAGATGGGATCACGGAAGAACAGAAACTTGCAGCTATGCAAACAGTGTTTGGGGTGGCTCTTTGTTGGTTTCCAACATTAGAGAATTTATAGAAGCGATATTAGGTCAGACGGAGCCACGTGGAGACCACAAGGCCCTGTTGCGCTGTCGTCTCCTCGTTTGTTCGTTGGTCTCCTCCCGAAGCTTCTAGGATCCCTTTTGTCCAGAAAATAATCATCACAAAGTTTTGTAGCGTTTTGACTCTGTTTGGTAGTAATTTTATAGAAAAACTAAAACAACCAAAAAATAACTGCTGGCACTAGGCACCGTGTTGATAGGTTAGTTCCCAAAAATGATAGAAAATAGCATAAAAAGTCATCTAAATTATCCAAGATTGATAATATAAAAACATGAAACAATCAAAAGTTATAGATACGCAGACTAAGGCATAGCCTAGTGGTGGGAAGGTGCTGATGCCTTCCCACCCACCCAGGTTCAAGGCACAGTACTTGCAATTTGGGTTTGTTGCACCAATTATACTGTAAGGGGTTCCCTTATAGTCTTTCTATAAAAAATGTTATAGATACATTGGAGGCGTATCAACATCCTCAAGCTTAATTCTTGTTCGTCCTCGAGTAGGTAAATAATCAAATCAGAATTTTTGATGTGAAATGCTACCTAACATGTGTACCATGTAATCTCTTCATGGTATAATTGATGAGAAATGATGAAGTAACAACATCAACATAATAATATCCATGAATACAAGAAACATAATCATTACTTTTTCAAAAAATATGATCCTTAATGAATGCCCCCCCCCCTCATTTATCATGTTAACATGGTATGACTCTGCCTTCAACGCATAAATATGAATCATCAGCACCTCGATGTTAAATTAAGAAATTGGATCGTACTTCTAACATGCTTCAGCATTTTCAACTTCACACAATACATGAGTGTGAGCCATGGACGGATCAATAAGAGAAGTCCAAAAGGAAGAAAGTCCCGCATCAACCCGGCGAATCAATGGGCTATGTAGATGCCCATCAATTGATATCAATGTGAGGAGTAGGGGTTGCCATGCAACAGATGCACTAGATCTTCAAGTGTAAGAAAGCTCAATGTATACTAAGTGGGTGTGCATCCAACTCGCTTGTTCATCAAAACCTCGTGCATTTGCGGAATCCCATAATCGGAATATGCAAGACAAGTTCTATAACGAAAACGTTCCCACTAGTATATGCAAGTGACAACTCAGGAGACTCTCTATATGAAGAACATGGTGCTACTCTAAAGCACAAGTCGCTACTAGAAACAGATAATTTGCCATCAGTTAGCTCTTTGCCGCCTGCTAGCGGACGGCAAAGAAGGCCTTTATCGTCCGCTTATAAAAAACGGACACCAAAGACATGGCTCACGGCAAAGCGCCTAGTTGCCATCAGCCAACTCTTTTCCATCCGCTAGTGTACGTCAAAGAATCTTTGTCGTCTGCTAGCGGGTGGCAAAGGGGGGTGTGGGGTCTAGTGGAGGCCTAAGGCCTAACGGCCCGTCGGCCCTACCTCATTGTCGTATGCCAGCGAAAAGCTAACAATCTTTGCCAACTGCTGGCAGCCGGCAAACCAAACGCTACCTAACTACCCGCCCCCCACCCCACATCCCACTCTCTATGCCCTCTCACTCCACCTCGCCCCAGACCCCAAACGCCACTGCCGCTACCCCCCACTGCCCTCGCCGCGCCGCCCCGCACTGCCCTCGCCGCCCCGCCGCCGCCG